>CM068296.1:34486262-35086262 GCA_034768395.1 Linum lewisii
CTCGATACCGGTTCAACCTCAGGTTTCACCGAGTTGATTCGGGATGGGTGTTACAGGTTGCCTCCCGAGAAGCGCTTGTTTAACGTCGTAAGCTCGACGAAGCAAGGAACACTCAAGGCACGACCAAAGACAAGACCTCAACAGCACCTATAGTATCACTAACGACATAATGCTTAAGTCTATGGCCATTCACCTTAAAAGGTTCGGTTTGGGATGGAGAGATTACCTCGATGGTGCCATAAGGAAAAACATGAGTTACCGTAAAGGGGCCGGACCAACGAGACCTCAATTTCCCGGGAAAGAGCTTGAGCCGAGAGTTGTATAGGAGAACTTGATCACCAACTTTGAAATCCTTGCCCAGCTTCAAACGGGAATCATGAATGAGCTTCGTCCTCTCCTTGTAAAGCTTTGCATTCTCATATGCATGATGGCGATACTCCTCGAGCTCATGTACCTGAAACTTACGCTCTTCTCCTGCGAGACTCATATCAAGGTTTAGAAATTTCAATGCCCAATAAGCTCGGTGCTCGAGCTCTACCGGCAAATGGCATGCTTTGCCATAGACCATCCTATAGGGAGTAGTGCCTATAGGGGTCTTGTAGGCCGTGCGGTAGGCCCATAGAGCGTCATCAAGCTTCTTCGACCAATCTTTCCGTGATTGGTCGACCATCTTCTCTAAGATTCTCTTAAGTTCCCTATTGGTCACCTCGGCTTGGCCACTAGTTTGAGGGTGATACGAGGTGGACATCCGATGAGTGACGCCGAACCGGTGGCATACTCTATCGAATTGCCCTTGAAAATGAGTACCTCGATCACTAATGATAGCACGAGGGGTACCAAAACGAGTGAACAACTTAACAAGAAACTTCCCTACGACTCGGGCATCATTGGTAGGCAAAGCTTGTGCCTCCGCCCATTTAGACACGTAATCTACCGCAACTAATATGTACTTGTTACCATGCGAAGTAGGAAACGGTCCCATGAAATCAATACCCATATATCAAATATTTCTACCACTAACGAGACATTTTGAGGCATTTCATTACGGGAAGAGATGTTACCTGAACGTTGACACGCATCGCAAGACTTGACAAAGTCTTGACAATCTCGGAAGATCGAAGGCCAAAAGAATCCGGACTCAAGTACCTTGCGAGCCGTGCGATTTGCTCCATGATGTCCACCCGTAGGACCGGAGTGGCAATGTCGCATGATGTCCTTAGACTCTCCATAAGTGACACATCTTCTAATCATACCATCCGAGCCAACTCGAAATACAAAAGGATCGTCCCAATAGTAATGCTTCAAATCCGCAAAGAACTTCCTTTTGTCTTGAGTGGAGAGGCCCTCCTTCAAGTCTCCACTAGCAAGATAGTTAGCGAAATCCGCGAACCAAGGTTCCTTGAACTCTAAAGTTGTTATAGCGAATAATAGCTCATCGGGAAGTTGTCATTGATCTCTTCATTACCATTGTGTACCATTTCCGCCTCTTCCAAGCGAGACAAGTGGTCGGCGGCTACATTCTCGGACCCCTTCTTATCTCGAATCTCAATATCAAACTCTT
Source organism: Linum lewisii (assembly GCA_034768395.1). NCBI lineage: Eukaryota > Viridiplantae > Streptophyta > Magnoliopsida > Malpighiales > Linaceae > Linum > Linum lewisii. The sequence goes on from CM068296.1 coordinate 34,487,824, forward strand.
GCAATAGAAGGATCCATCGGATCAACCTTGGTTTAGCATCGGCCTTAGATAGAAGGTACCTCAAAGCTTGGTGGTCCGTGAAGACAATAGTGTGAGAAAGTACCAAGTAGGACCTAAACTTATCAAAAGCAAACACTATGGCCAAGAGCTCCTTTTCCGTAGTTGTGTAGTTCCTTTGAGCATTATTGAGAGTCTTACTTGCATAGTATATTGGATGGAATCTCTTGTCGATTCGTTGGCCTAGAACCGCTCCAATGGCGTAATCGCTAGCATCACACATCAACTCAAATGACTTTGACCAATCCGGAGCAATGAGTATAGGGGCATTCGTGAGCTTACCCTTGAGGAGTTCAAAAGCTTGCAAGCACTCTTCATCAAAACGAAATTCCACATCCTTCTCAAGAAGCCGAGTCATAGGAGTAGTTATTTTCGAGAAGTCTTTGATGAAGCGCCTATAGAAATCGGCATGCCCCAAGAAGCTTCTCACGGCTTTCACGGATGAAGGTGGAGGAAGTTGAGAGATGGTCTCCAACTTTGCCTTGTCAACCTCAATGCCCTTTTTAGAGATCTTGTGACCAAGAACAATCCCCTCATTGACCATGAAATGACACTTCTCCCAACTTAATGCAAGATTGGTCTCTTCACACCGACGCAAGACCTTCTCAAGGTTCCTCAAGCATAGGTCGAATGAATCCCCAAAAACCGAGAAGTCGTCCATGAACACTTCCATGATATCTTCCACAAAATCATCGAAAATGGCAAGCATACACCGTTGGAAGGTGGCAGGAGCATTGCACAACCCAAAGGGGATCCGTCGATAAGCAAAAGTACCGAAGGGGCATGTGAAAGTGGTCTTCTCGATGTCCTCCGAGGCGATCGGGATTTGGAAGTACCCGGACATACCATCTAAGAAACAATAGTACTCGTGACCGAAAAGACGCTCGAGCATTTGATCCATGAAAGGTAGAGGAAAGTGATCCTTCCTAGTGGCATCATTGAGTCGACGATAATCTATGCAAACACGCCACCCGGTGATCGTCCTTGTCAGGATAAGCTCATCCTTGTCATTAGCTACCACCGTGATCCCTCCTTTCTTGGGACAACTTGCACGGGGCTAACCCAAGGGCTGTCCGAGATAGGAAAGATAATACCCGCATCCATAAGCTTAATAACTTCTTTCTTCACAACCTCCTTCATGTTAGGATTTAGCCTTCTTTGTGGTTGCACAACTGGCTTGAAATCTTCCTCCATAAGGATCCGATGTGAGCAAAATGTGGGACTTATACCTCGAATATCCGAGATGCTCCACGCAATAGCTCTCATGTACTTCTTGAGGAGCTCCACTAGACGGTCCTTTTGCTCGGGTAGAAGCTCAGAATTGATGATGACCGGTAGCTTAGAATCTGGCATGAGAAAAGCATACTCCAAATGTGCGGGAAGAGGCTTGAGCTCAAGAGTAGGTGGTTCTTCATAGGAGGTCTTTACCCTTTCCACCTTCGGGAGAGCAACAAAAACCGTTTCACACCTCTAACTTGTCTCTCCCTTCATCAAGGTAAGCCACTTGAGCTTTTAACTCCGGGGTACCTAAATGTTCCTGCACATCCGTTCTAAGGCAAACATCCAAAGAATCTCGACACACGAAGTTAGAAATACTACACACACTAGCCGAAGCAATAGTATCACACGAGTACTCTAAATCATCTTGTGCGTGAGCAAACTTCATGCCATCGGCTATGCAAAATGTGACACTCTCTTGTCCTACTCTCAATGTCAATTTTCCGTCATGCACATCAATCAAAGCACGAGAAGTAGCTAGGAATGGTCTACCAAATATCAATGAGACATCAACATCATCGGTATCAATGACCGCAAAATCAACTAGGAACACAAAAGGGCCTACTTTGACTAGCACATCATCAACAATTCCCCTAGGACTCTTGGTCAACTTGTCCGCAAGTTGAATGTACATACGAGTAGGACGAAGATTAGACAACCCTAGCTTCTCAAATATGCAATAAGGCATGACATTGATACTAGCACCTAGATCCGCAAGACCATTAGCAAGAGAAATACTACCAATAGCACAAGGGATAGTAAAGGTACCCGGATCCTTGAGCTTTTTGGGTGGACTTTTGAAGAGAACGGCGGAGCATTCCTCATTAAGGTGGACTAGAGATGTCTCCGGTAGCTTTCTCTTGTTGGTGTAGAGTTCCTTCATGAACTTAGCATATTGGGGCATCATAGTCATTGCTTCGGGAAACGGAAGAGAGAATTGCATTTGACTAATCCGCTCCACAAACTTCTTGAAAACCTTCTCAAGGCCATCCTTCTTCAATCGAGATGGGTATGGAGGCTTAGGCTTATATGGAGATACACCCGGTGCGGGAGGAGAGACCGGTGGTGTACTCGATGTAGCCTTACTAGGTTCCTTGGCAACCTTAGTGTTCACATTACCCGTAGGAGGTTCGACTTCAACCTCAACTTCATCTGAAGGAGGATCATTAATATCATCATCATCAACCATTAGATTAGGATCTTGTACCTTTGTAGAGTCAATTGGAGTAGAGGTTGTATCTTGCAAGGGTCTTCCACTTCTCAAGGTCACTACCTTGCAATGCTCCGGACCTTTGGGGTTGATCTCGGTATTGGAAGGTAAAGTGCCCGAGGGTCGCTCCGAGAGTGCCTTAGAAATATGTCCTAATTGGTTCTCCAAATTGGCAATTGAAGCTTGTTGATTCTTGATGAGTTGGATCATTGCCGCATTGGTGTCTTCTTGAGAGATCGAAGAACCACCCTCCTTATTTTGAGGAGGCTTGTTGAACCCGGGTGGTCCTTCACCTCTATGGTTGTACATTCCCGGTGGGGTAGGACCTTGGAAACCTTGACTTGGATGTCCACTTTGATTCCATTGATTTCCCCCTTGGTGCCCTTGACCTTGGGGTCCTCCTTGAGTCCCTTGGCTACCTTGGTTTAGGTTACTTCCTTGAGACCATTGGTTGCCTTGATAACCCCTATAACCTTGATAACCTCCTTGATTTCCTTGGTTGTAGCTATTGTTATAACCACTACCTTGATTCCCTTGGCCATGGTAACCTTGGTTAGACTTGTTGTACCAAGGTCGGTTATAGTTACCTTGATAGTTACCTTGGGGGCTGAAATTACCATGGAAACCTTGACCTTGTGCGAAGCTTACCTCCTCAAGGTCACCTTGGTCAAGTTCAGGAGTGCCGGAAGGACAAGCACTAACATCATGGCCTTGACCCCCACAACCCTCACAACAAAATACTGAAGCAACCGGTGGATTACCCACATGAGATGATTGAACCTTGGAGGGATGCTTAGGCATGCTTAGGTTGCTTACTTGTGAAGCCATGGCGTCGATCTTAGACATAAGGAGAGCGATCATTGGATCATCTTCATCTCGATGTCCCGGTAACTTATGCTTCTTCCCATAGGTGGATGAATCCTTTGGTGCATCAACACTTACAGACCGAGAGTCATAGTGCGTGTCACTTCCATACTTAGACTTAGGAGGTTGTTGTCGAGACCAACTCCTTGTCTTGTTGGCCATCTCTGCGAAGAGTTCTAGAGCGTCTTCGGGAGTGAGCATCCTTAAGTCACCTCCGGCGGCTTGGTTGATCATCCTTGTATTCTCAAAATCAAGGGACCTAGCAAAGATGTCCGCCAAGCTCCATTCGGCGAAGTTATGATGAGGACAAGACCGAAGAATGGCTTGGAACCTATTCCAAGTCTCATGGAAGAGCTCTCCCTTGTGTTGTATGAAGTGGTTGATGCGGTCTCGGATTGCATCCGTCATATAGGGGGAAAGAATTCTTCAAGGAAAGCTTCAGCTAGGCCCTCCCATGTAGTGAATGTTCTACTAGGTTGGTTCTCCAACCAAGACTTGGCTCGACCTTTGAGTGAGAAGGGGAAGAGTCGGAGTCGTATGCAATCCGGGTGAACTTGATCATTCTTAACCGTGTCACAAATCTCCAAGAAGTCCTTGAGATGCCTAGATGGACATTCACCATCAATGCCATTGAACACCACTCCATTTTGAACCATTTGGATCATATTAGGCTTGAGCTCAAAGTTCCTAGCATTGACGGGTCTTCGAACAATGCTAGAGGCTGCCCCTTCAAGAGTAGGACGAGCATAATCCGCCAAGGTACGTCTTGCACCCCTTTGTGAGTGATCATCATCATTAGTGTGGTGTGAATGTACCGATTGGTCATCGTCATCCCCGTGTTGAGACATAGTGTGGTGTGAGATGCGATCAACTTCTTCTTCTTCAACTATAGGAGGTGAGGAAGTGGTAGGTGACTTGAGCACTTGTTCTAGTCCTTGGATTCGTGCTTGAAGACGAGCTGAACGCCTCATGCACTAACCCAAAATCTCCTTCAAACAAGCACAACAAACACACCCGAGTAATACAACGATGCGGGATAACAAAACCAACCAACAAGTAAAAGGAAGCAAAAACTAAATTGGAAGGAAGTGAATAGATCGGTCCACTACTAAGTGCTTTCAAAGGATTGAGAAAGTCCCCGGCAACGGCGCCAAAAACTTGATAAAACGGGTTTTACCAAGGTCGTATTCCTCGGGGTTCTCTCAATGGCCTCTACTCACATTCCTCGTAGACGGTCTATTCATTTGAAAGGAGTTTTGATTTGAAATAGATATTAAAAACTTAAAGGAGACTAAAAGGAAGGAAGACAAATAAAGCGGTGGAATCAAAGACAAAGAGGTTCTCTTGGTGGGTAGTTTCATCATGCTCAAGATGACTAATTGAACAAACAAGCCAATTAAGATCGAGTTTGCATTCGGATGACCATGCATTTCACTTTAATAGACTCGATGCACTCTCGTAGCACCTAATCCCTATCCCAATACCACTCAACTTAGGCTCTCGCTCTCAAGCTAAGTGAAAATAGGATGCATTCTAAGTGTTTGATGAAATGCCAAGACACAAGACCCTCTCTTAAGACTCTATGACCACAAGGCTAGGCACAACACTCTCATATCAATGCCCTAACACTAAGAGATTCACCAAAAAGCCTTTTCAAACTCAATTGAATGAAAATCCACATGCACACCAAGTGTTCGATAAAATGCCCAAGAGAGAAATCAAGTGAAAATGGTTGAAATAAGATGATCTAATCTCTTAGAACACATTCACTTCAATCCCTAGACCTACAATCTATGCAATCCAAGCACTCTCATGCATCAAATTACAATGAATGGACCAAATTAAGCAAACATGGCATAAAATGGCATTAAGAACAAGTCTAGGAATCATCCTCATACAACCAAGATCAATCATGGCAAGTTCTATACAATCATCCCTCTATCATAGCACAACTATTCTACCCATCCAAGATGAACCCTAGAAAATCAGCCACACATGGCCAAGGGAGTAAAGAGAAAAGAAGGAAGAATGGTCACCAAGAACACCATGGATGAATCCTTGAGATGATCTTCACTTCTCCACTTGTAAGCACTTCTCCCAAGGTTTGTTGGCTTCAATCCTAGCTCCAATGGCTTCAAAATGCTCCAAAAACGTGCTCTAGGGTTTGAGGGTTCGTGGAAATGTGTTTGGGGTTCAAGAGATATCATATATTTTCTTCAAAATGGCCAAAACAAGAGTATTTATAGTGCAGGGACAGTGCACGGCGTGCACCCCTGCACGGCGTGCACAGTGCACGGCGTGCACCCCTGCACGGCGTGCACATCTGCACGGCGTGCACCCCTGCACTCTGCAGAAAACCCGATCTTGCAAGGCTCACATCTCCCTCGTCCGGCCTCCAAATGACCTCCCGTTTGCTCCTATGCGCTCCTTGTCATCCGTACTTTGAAGCCAGAACCTGAAAATGCACAGAGCAGCTCCAATAGCCCACGAATTTGGCTCCAAAGTGGCAACCGGACAACAAAATGACACTTTGCACAAAATCTCAAATAAACGCATAAAATTCATGTCATTTCACGAATAAACACGGGCATATCATAGGTCATTCATAAGCTTAAAATGCACTAATTAAAGTCACATCAGCTTTGTTGTTAGCTCGGCAAGTATAAGGGTTGATGAAGACAAGATAGAAGCCATCAAATCCTAGCCCACACCTCAGAACATCATTAATGTTAGAAGCTTCCACGGGTTGGCTAGCTTCTATCGAAGATTTGTAAGGGACTTCAGTACCATTGTTGCCCCTCTCATAGCCGTGCTGAAGAAGGATGTCCCCTTCTAGTGGGGAGCCCCACAAGAAGAGGCATTTGAAGCCCTCAAAAGGAGGCTTACCGAGGCCCCTTTGCTCATGTTGCCCGACTTCACCAAACCATTTGAGATCGAGTGTGATGCATCGGGAGTAGGGATAAGAGCTTTCCTAATGCAGGAGAAGAGGCCCATCGCCTACTTCAGTGAAAAGCTCAGTGGTGCCACTCTCAACTACCCGACCTATGACAAAGAGTTGTATGCCCTTGTAAGAGCTTTGAAGACTTGGCAACACTCCTTCTAGCCTAAGGAGTTCATCATCAACACGGATCATAGAATCTTTTCCCTACATCATTCAATACAAGCAAGGTAAGGAGAACATCATAGCCGATGCCCTTTCCCGAAGGTACACTTTAATCTCAGTCCTCTCTTCTAAATTTATTGGCTTCGAGCACATCAAAGACCTTTATGCCACTGACCCTGATTTTAAGAGTATCTTTGAAGCTTGCCAACAAGGAGGATTTGGTAAGTTCTACCAACAAGATGGTTACTTGTTTAAACAATCAAAATTGTGTCTCCCTAACCATTCTTGTAGGACTGTCCTAACCCTAGAGGCCCATGGTGGGGGACTCATGGGACATTTTGGAGTGGTCAAAACCGTGGCCACCCTCAAAGAGCACTTCTGATGCGAACCGCCTCCTCTAGGAAGGGATCGACTCAACATTCAAAACTATATTATCAGCCCCACAAGAACCTAACCTTTGAAACTGCGGAGAACCCTTGAAATCCACTAAGTATTGACTTAGGAACCCCAAGGTATTCGGTCGAGTTGGTGCCACAAACAAAGGATGAATGCCTTTGATGATAAACCAAAACCTTAAGCTAAGCAACAACGAGCAAAGACTTGAAGGGAAAAGAACTGAGTTCTGAAATTTTCATTAATCATTCAACGTGTGTTACAATGATGGCCGAGGCCTCTATTTATAGCTCAAGGGTGGCCTAGGCCGGTTCCAACTCTAAAAAGGAAAAACTAAAATAATCCTAAAAGATAGGCCGAAGAAACTATTAAAATAAACTAAGTTGTCCGAATATTAAACTCTAAACCGGCAAAAATTAAGCAAAACCCTAATCCGAGCGGATTAGGGCAAATCTGGCTTTCCTTGTCCGGGTGGGATTGGGAAACCTCCGGGCGCGGGCAGGAATCCGGACACGGCTAGGAAAAGTTCCTGGAACGCGCGCGGTGGCATTTCCGTAATTTCCGCGGGTTCCTGGAGACCGGGTGGTCGGGTGGCATCCTTCGGCTGTGGTGACCGGCTCGGCATCATTCGCTCCGAACCCGGTGCTAGGGTTGTAGTGATGCCGGGCTGTTCTGGCCTTCTGGCTGGTATTTCCTCGGTCAAGCGAGGTTCTCCCCACGTATTTTGGCCACCTGAATCTTCTGGCATCATCTTGTGCGCCAAAATGTGAGTGCTGATCATGGTTGTCCGAGGCAGGGGCTGGTTGTCCGCATCCGCCGGGGTTGGGGCAGTGTCCTTAGGGCATTTGTCTCCCGTGTGGGATTTCTGTCGGCCATCAAGGGTCAGCACTGTGCATCCTTCTCTGATGAACCTCTAGTCCAGCTCTTCCTGTTTGGCCCGACTCTAATCGCCTATCTAGGCAGTGACCCGTGTCTTGAAGGCTTTGACTTGGCTCCGGGTCAAGGGCAGGTCTGGTCGGGTCCAGGGCACCGGGGGTTCATCTATTTCTGCAAAGTCATCATCATAGAAAGGAGTTAAGTCAGCAACATTGAAAGTAGCACTTACACCATAGGTGTTGGGCAAATCTAAAACATAAGCATTATTGTTGATCCTTTCAAGAACAGTGTAAGGTCCATCTCCTCTTGGCAGCAACTTAGATCTCCTTTGCTCAGGGAAACTGTCCTTCCTGAAGTGAATCCACACTTGGTCACCAGGTTGGAAGATTTTGTCCTTTCTTCCACGGTTTGCATTCTTTAGGTATTGAGTTGTCCTTCTTTCGATGTTGGCTTTGGCCTTCTCATGAAGCTTTCGAACGTACTCAGCCATGGTGTGTCCATCTGCATCTAGAAACTCATGTATAGGCAATGGTGATAAATCCAATGGGGTTAGGGGGTTAAAGCCATAAACCAATTCAAAAGGTGAGTATTGGGTGGCGGAGTGGACAGATCGGTTGTAAGCAAACTCTACATGGGGTAGGCAGTCCTCCCAAGTCCTAAGGTTGGATTTGATGATGGCTCTAAGCATTTGGGATAGTGACCGGTTGACAACCTCTGTTTGGCCATCAGTTTGAGGGTGGCAGGTAGTGGAAAACATAAGCTTGGTTCCTAGTTTAGCCCACAAGGTTTTCCAAAAGTAACTTAGGAATTTTGAGTCTCGGTCAGAAACTATAGTCTTAGGGATGCCATGAAGTCTAACTATTTCTCCAAAGAATAAGTCAGCTATGTGGGATGCATAATCAGCCTTATGACATGCAATGAAATGAGCCATTTTTGAAAACCTATCTACAACCACGAAAATTGAATCTTTGCCCCTCCTAGACTTAGGCAATCCGAGAACAAAATCCATAGATATATCTACCCAAGGGTGTTCAGGGATAGGCAAAGGAGTATATAAACCAAAGGGTTGAAGGTGTGACTTAGCTCGTTGGCATTTGGCACATTGGTTGATGACCTTCTCAACTTCTTTTCTCATTCTAGGCCAGTAGAAATGTTCCTTAAGGCAGGCTACAGTTTTAGCAACTCCAAAGTGTCCCATGAGTCCTCCTCCATGAGCTTCCCTTATGACTAGGGTTCGGCTTGAATGGCTAGGGTAGCATAGCTTGGCTCCTTTAAATAGGTAACCATTCTGCCTATAATAATCCTCAAACCCTACATGTGTGCAAGACTCAAAGATGTCTTTAAAGTCGGGGTCAGTCAAATATAAATCCTTGATATGCTCAAAACCAATGAATTTAGAACTCAAGGCAGTGATTAGGGAATACCTTCGAGAAAGGGCATCGGCTACCACATTCTCCTTACCTTGTTTGTAGTGGATGATATAAGGGAAAGACTCAATGAACTCCACCCACCTTGCATGCCTTTTGTTCAATTTATGTTGAGCCTTCAAATATTTGAGGGACTCATGGTCGGTGCGGATGATGAACTCCTTGGGCCATAAGTAATGTTGCCAAGTCTTTAAGCCTCGGACTAGGGCATACAGTTCATGGTCGTAGGTGGGGTAATTGAGGGTTGCACCACTCAATTTCTCACTGAAATAGGCAATAGGTCTCCCTTCTTGCATCAACACGGCTCCAATTCCTACTCCCGAAGCATCACACTCAATTTCAAAAGGTTTTGAGAAGTCGGGCAGCTTGAGCAATGGGGCTTCGGTGAGCTTCTTCTTGAGTGCTTCAAAGGCTGCTTCTTGAGGTGCTCCCCAATGGAAGGGAACATTCTTCTTAATGACAGCCGTGAGAGGGGCAGCTATTGTGCTAAAGTCCCTTACAAATCTCCTATAGAAGCTTGCAAGTCCATGGAAGCTTTGTACATCAGTGATGTTCTTTGGGGTTGGCCATGACTTGATTGCTTCAATCTTGTCCACATAAACCCTAATTCCTGTAGAGCTAACAACAAAACCAAGAAACACAAGATGATCGGTGCAAAAAGTGCACTTTTCCATATTTGCATATAGTTGTTCTTGTCTTAGGGTTTCTAGGACAGATTTCAAGTGACCTAGGTGATCCTCTAGGGTTTTTGAGTAGATCAGAATGTCATCGAAATAAACTACTACAAATTTCCCTATAAAAGGCCTAAAGACTTGATTCATTAACCTCATGAAGGTACTAGGTGCATTAGTCAAGCCGAAGGGCATGACCATCCATTCATACAAACCTAGTTTAGTTTTAAAGGCAGTCTTCCATTCATCACCTTCCTTCATTCGGATTTGGTGATAGCCTGATCTTAAATCTATTTTAGAAAGATTGTTGAACCATGTAATTCATCAAGCATATCATCTAACCTAGGGATGGGGTGTCAGTACTTAACTGTGATGTTATTGATTGCTCGGCAGTCGACACACATCCTCCAAGTTCCTTCTTTCTTTGGCACAATGATGACTGGAACAGCACACGGACTCATGCTCTCCCTCATATAACCCTTGTCCATCAATTCTTCGACTTGTTGCTGGATTTCTTTAGTCTCCTCCGGGTTTTCCGGTAGGCAGCCTTGTTGGGCAGTGATGCTCCCGGCACAAGGTCAATTTGATGTTCTATGCCTCGGATCGGGGCAGGCCACTAGGGATTTCCTTAGGAAATACATCTTCAAAATCCTGCAAAAGTGAAGACACAGCACTAGGAAGAGAGGTGTTAGGGTTAGTAATCAAACATTCTTTGTAGAGAATGACCACTAGGGCTTTCCTAGATACTAAGGTTTGTTTGATCTCACTAGGTCTAGCTATCAGGTTTTCTCTCCTCTCAACCTCACTCTTTGAGCTCTTTGATCCTTAGGATCATTACATTCTGTTTTTAATCTTGTTTCTATTTTTGAACCTTTTTCTTTTGAGGGTTCACTCTTTTCTTCTCTTATCTCTCGTTTATTGAGCTCTCTCTCCTTTTTCTCTCGGCTCACCTTTCTCTCTATTTGATCTTTGAGTATCTCAGTAGGTGATAGTGTCTTCAACTTGAAAGTAGTGTCTCCATGTGTGAGTTGATACTTATTTGCTCTTCCATCATGTTGTGAGTATCGATCAAACTGCCAAGGCCTTCCAAGTAGAACATGGGCAGCCTCCATGGGAACTACATCACAAAGCACCACGTCCCTGTATCTTCCAATACTCAAAGGGATGTGTGCTTGTTTGTTGACCTTCAAATCTCCACTATTGCTAAGCCAATGCAGTTGGTAGGGCTTAGGGTGTGCGTGAGTAACAATTCCCAAACCCTTAACAAAATCTAGGCTCACTGCATTTGTACAACTTCCACCATCAATAACCAAAGTACAAATCTTATTTAAAATCACACACCTTGTATGGAATAGATTGTCCCTTTGCTCCCATCCATCTTATTTAGGTTGTGTACTAAGGATCCACCGAGAAACTGCTGAAAATTGAATCCGAAGATGGGTGGTCGTCGGGTTCATGTCCGTCGGGCTCGCCGGGTGGCCGTCGGGGCCGGCGCTCTGATCCAAGGTGTCGACGGAACCTTCATTTGGCTTCAGACCAAAAATTGCCGAGGGAATGTTCAAAAGGCCCGGGGTAGGCCGATTGACATCATCTGGCTCGGACAGGATGTTCGGGGCAGACGTGATGTTGGGCCGGGCCAGGGCTGATGCTGGTCCGGGGCAGACCTGCTCGGCATCAGTCGGCGCGACCGGTGTGATCACTCGCTGTTGAAGGCTGAAAATTTTTCCAGGCCTTTCCACGTTGACTTCTTCTCCTTCACCAGACTCCTCTTCTATTTCTTCAACAATTGGCTCCTCTTCATCATCCGTGACAACCTCTCCTTCTCTAAGTACCATGGTTCGGGTGTTAGGGCAGTCCCTTGCCATGTGACCCCTACCTTGACACTTGAAACACACAATGGCACTAGGCCGAGCATTAGTAGTAGGGATTTTTGAGCCAGGATTAGGTGTTACCCGTGATGTGGTCCCTTGATTAGGGTTTGGCCTCGATCCAGAACTCCGGCTAGGGTTTGTCCTCCAAGGGGTGTTCCCTGCACTCCTGTCTCCTCTCATAGGGGCACTGATCGGTGGCAGGGTAGTAGCCCTCCTTCCAAGTCCATTCTTCAATTCCTTCTTAACCCTAATAGCCATGGTTACCAAGTCATCATAATCAACAAAGTTTAGGATGTTGACTTGATGTAGGATCTCTCTTCGTAGGCCTCCAGTGAACCGTGCTACTTTGGCATCCACATCTTCACTCAGGTCAAGTCTCGTGATCAAGATCTCCATCTCCTGATTGTACTCCTCAACGGACATGTTTCCTTGCTTCAGAAGTTGAAGCTTGGCGTGCAAGTCTCGATTGTAGCTGCTCGGTACAAATTTTCTTCTCATCTTTCTCTTAAGACTCCTCCAACTAGAGATGGGGTCCTCTTCTTCTCTCCTGATCTGATTTTTGAGCTGAGCCCACCATAAAGCAGCAAAGTCAGTGAACTCGAAAGTGGCTAGGGTTACCTTTTTCCTCTCGGAATAGTTATGGCACTCAAAGAAATCTTCCATGCTCCTCTCCCAGTCAATGTACTCGTCGGGGTTTGCTTTGCCAGCAAATTTGGGTACATTGAGCTTCAGACTGCTCACATCATCATCTATCTCCTGTTCATTCCTCCTTGGCCGTCGGGGCCATCTCCATTCGGGGCTCCAAACTGCTCAGTGAATCGGGTGAGGTTTTGAGCCATGGCAGCCAATTGTGCCTCCATAGCAGCCATCGTTTCATCTGCCATGATTAGTACAAGAACAATGGACCTCACAAAATCACTCTAAGAACCTCACACACTCTTTTTCTTACCACTCGTGTATAACAATTTAAAATCACTCAAATTAGGGTTTTCTTTGAAAATTCCAAGACAAAGACAATTCCAATTCAAGTAGTTGCAAGTTTCTTTGAAGCTATGAAGTCTAAGTCTACCAATGACACAAACAAGACTTTATACCTAGGGTTTCGGATTTCTAGGGCAAGAATCTTGATGCAAGGTCGTGGGATGACAAGACAAATAAATTTGGGTGTTCTACTTAAGAAAGCTACTAGCTAAACTTATGAAAAACCCCTATTCTTGAACTTAACCTACTACCTTGATTGTGAACGTGGCCTTGCTTTTTAGCTAGGTCAATTTTTCTGTTTTTCTAGACCTTGATTCTTTTCTTTTCTTTTCTTTGATTCTTCTTTTTGTTTTTTTTTTCTGTCGATGGCCACAGCTTTTTCTCACAACAAAACTTAAAAGAAAGGTAGAAGATTAGAACAAACACAATGAAGCTATTTTTAGGGTTTTTCTGAAAATTGAAAGCAACGAAAATTTAAAGATATGAATCCAAGCAAGAACCTGGAAACTGGATAGATGTGGTCCAAGAGTTGAACCGTGCTCTGATACCAGCTGATGCGAACCGCCTCCTCTAGGAAGGGATCGACTCAACACCCAAAACTATATTATCAGCCCCACGAGAACCTAACCTTTGAAACCACGGAGAACCCTTGAAATCCACTAAGTATTGACTTAGGAACCCCAAGGTATTCGGTCGAGTTGGTGCCACAAACAAAGGATGAATGCCTTTGATGATAAACCAAAACCTTAAGCTAAGCAACAACGAGCAAAGACTTGAAGGGAAAAGAACTAAGTTCTGAAATTTTCATTAATCATTCAACGTGTGTTACAATGATGGCCGAGGCCTCTATTTATAGCTCAAGGGTGGCCTAGGTCGGTTCCAACTCTAAAAAGGAAAAACTAAAATAATCCTAAAAGATAGGCCGAAGAAACTATTAAAATAAACTAAGTTGTCCGAATATTAAACTCTAAACCGGCAAAAATTAAGCAAAACCCTAATCTGGGCGGATTAGGGCAAATCCGGCTTTCCTTGTCCAGGTGGGATTGGGAAACCTCCGGGCGCGGGCAGGAATCCGGACGCGGCTAGGAAAAGTGCCTGGAATGCACGTGATGGCATTTCCGTAATTTCCGTGGGTTCCTGGAGACCGGGTGGTCGGGTGGCATCCTTCGGCTGTGGTGACCGGCTCGACATCATTCGCTCCGGACCAGGTGCTAGGGTTGTGGTGATGTCGGGCTGTTCTGGCCTTCTGGCTGGTATTTCCTCGGTCAAGCGAGGTTCTACCCACGTATTTTGGCCTCCTGAATCTTCTGGCATCATCTTGTCCGCCAAAATTTGAGTGCTGATCATGGTTGTCCGAGGCAGGGGCTGGTTGTCCGCATCCGCCGGGGCCGGGGTAGTGTCCTTAGGGCATTTGTCTCCCGTGTGGGATTTCTGTCGGCCATCAAGGGTCAGCACTGTGCATCCTTCTCTGATGAACCTCTGGTCCAGCTCTTCATGTTTGGCCCGACTCCAATCACCTATGTAGGCAGTGACCCGTGTCTTGAAGGCTTTGACTTGGCTCCGGGTCAAGGGCAGGTCTGGTCGGGTCCAGGGCACCGGGGGTTCATCAACTTCTACTGGCCCAAGATGAGACATGATGCTGAGAAGATCATATCTCAATGCTCCAAATGCCAAAAGGCTAAGTCTAAGCTCCAGCCCCATGGATTATATACTCGTTTACCCATACCTGAGCACCCTTGGGTAGACTTGTCTATGGACTTTGTCTTAAGGCTGCCAAAAACCAAAAGGGGGAAAGACTCCATATTTGTGGTCGTTGACAGGTTTTCCAAAATGGCTCACTTCATTGCTTGTCATAAAACTGACGATGCCTCTCAAATTACGGACCTATTCTTTAGGGAGGTAGTTAGGATGCATGGCGTCCCAAAGACCATAGTCTCTGATAGGGACTCAAAGTTCCTAAGCTACTTTTGGAAGACTTTATGGGCTAAGCTTGGCACCCGTCTAATGTTCTCCACGACCTGCCACCCCCAAACTGATGGGCAGACTGAAGTTGTAAACTGATCCTTAGCTCAAATGCTGAGGGCAGTCATTAAGAGTAACATCCGGACTTGGGAAGAATGTCTACCACATGTAGAATTTGCCTATAACCGAGCTATGCATTCAGCTACCCAATACTCCTCATTTGAACTTGTTTATGGTTTTAATCCACTATCCCCGTTGGATTTATCACCACTACCTGTCCATGAATTTTTAGAAGCAGGTGGCCAAGAGAAGGCAGCCTATGTCAAGCAACTCCATGAGAAGGCCAAAGCCAATATTGAAAGAAGAACTGCTCAGTACCTCCGCAATGCCAACCGAGGAAGAAAAGAGAAGATATTTGAAGCCGGAGACCAGGTGTGGGTACACTTCCGAAAGGACAGGTTTCCAGAGCAAAGGAAGTCCAAGCTACTGCCCCGGGGAGATGGGCCCTACACAGTCGTCCAAAGAATCAACAATAATGCCTACATCCTCGACCAACCAAACTCTTACGGGTGAGTGCAACCTTCAATGTGGCTGACCTAACCCCTTATTATGATGAAGAATATGTGATGAGCTGTAAAACAGCGATCAAATACTACCAAGCTAACAAGCTAAGCAGATCGTATTCCACAAGGTTTCTTCTAATCGACTACTCAAATATGAAGGCAATTTATTCAGGTTTAAACACGTTGTGCGTGGTGTGAGTTCCACGACTTCTAGACTAAGATGCAAGAAAAGTTAAAATGAAATTAAAAGATAGAATGATTGGTTTGTTTAGACAGACGACAAACAAGCATAGATTTTGAATCCCCCTTAGATCACCAAGGCAGCATCAATCACAAGACCAGCGGTTTTCAATTCTCATTCAATCAATTTCTAAACACCACCATAACTCCTGACCCTTAGGTTTAAGACTGGCGAACGTTCCCTCTATCCGATCTAGCTACCAAGATTAATTAGCCGCCTGGGTACGATCACCTCTCGCAACGACTAAACTAACTGGTGCAATTACTAATGATTTATGAGTTACTCTTGAAGCGGATTAACCCTAACTGGTTCCTACGAAAGGCACACTCCAATGATTAGGTTAACTGGTTGAATTGATGTTCTAAAGTGAGGCGAGCGTTCGCTTCTATCCTCAGCTTAACAAGAATCTAAACTAGGTGTAACACCCGTCCCAATTCAACCCGGTTTACCCAAGATTGACCCGAGATAGAATGCTACGCAAGCACAGGTTTAACCAAAAGCACGAAATAATAAAGGAAGAAAGAATTTCTCATTAAAATCCACAATCCAACGGAGGCCTCCAATATAAAACCCAACATAAAACCGAAACTCAAATCAATCCAACCTCAAAGGTTTACAAAAGTCCCCAACCCAAATATCCTGGTCAACTGAAATATAATAAATACAGGCAAGGTCAACTTCAAGCGAGTCACCGATCTTCACCTCATGGCTCTAAACGACAACCTTCTCGAACTCAACTCTCAACTGCAACTCCAACCTAGCACTAGCCACGAGCACCTGAAAGAGAAACTGGGGGGGGATCAGCTTCCTAATGAAACTGAGTGAACCCACTGGGTCTACCTATGCGCCGAACCTAGCCTAGGAGCGATCCCAACTCCGCACACAAACAACACAACGGAATCTGACACAGCCATTATCATTTTAATCCTCGCATGCCACTAGGTGATCACACAAGAACTTACCTCCACCAGTACACACAATTAATAAGATTCAGCAATGTACACAAGTCATCAATCCTCACTACAACATCACTATCAGGGTTAGAACATGCACACCGGTCAATCTCATACCGCAATGTAATAGCATCAACGAAGTCATCATACACACGATACAACACTTAGTCACATTACATCTTCCAACACGAATAGCACCCACTTTCATACTTCAACCACACAACTCGCAATTCACAGTTTCACAGTTACTAACATCAACCAAGCACAACACTACCAACCCCTGTCCCACAGACTCCACACATCACACTGTCACAACACGACTCGACTCATTAAATTCTAGGTGAGTTATTAGGCGCCTAGGAGTTGCTCCACACCACCACTGCCGGCCAACAATCCCCGGTAATACAACCCAGGGTGATCTACTCAACGTAGACCGATACCACAACCATAATCCCAGGTACTTGACCCGGGTGATCCACTCGACGTAGACCGACTCAACATAAATCCCTGGTAGCTAACCAGAGTGATTCACTCAACGTGAACCGGACACAACTCATCACATCTCAAGGTGGGCAGTGTGGACTCCTACCGGTTCTATCATTCAATCAACACAACCAATTACTCAACACTTGCAACCAACCATCATACTCATCACACAGCTCATTCGCATCATTCAATCCAACCACGAGTTGCACATCAATTCCCACCACCAACATCAACATCACTCGCATACTTTCCATGTCCCACATTACACCACTTGCACTCATTCACACACCTCAACAACAATACATACACGCATAGCATCTTCACCAACATCACACATACAACCACACATCACAAGTCATTCAAAGTCTCCCACGGCACCAACAGTTTAAGGGTAAACGGCTAGCTCACCGGCCACCCCCACCTGCAAGTACAGGGGAAGCCATGTCATGAGTCGTAGGGTTACCCTCCTGTACATCCTTCATTGGACGACCCCACATTGGTGGGACCATCCACCTGTTCGTCAATTAAGGGCGACCCCACATTGGCAGGACCACCCTCCTGCAACCACAGATTAACAATTCCAGGCAAACATACACTTACAGCATCATACCCTGCCCTCCTACACTCGTTACTACATCCAATCCATTAAGCATCAAGGTTAATCTTTCCACATTCATCGCACATAACAAACAGCCCACTATCATCATGCAATTCATCATATCAACAAGCATACAACAACCAACAACAATCGCAAATACTCAACAATCAATCACATAACGGAATTCCCTTTTTACTCTCTTTCAATTTCATGCAACGCCCTACATTCTCTAAGTCAAGTTTCAACTCCTCACGTCGACCAATTCTACCTATCGTACGCTAAACCCTCACCTGACAAGAAGACGAGGCTCTAAAACAACTCCCGGAACCCGAACGACCAAGCTCTACCACTCCAAAGTCGTAGCTCTTCTCCTCCTCACCGACAGCAGCCTACTCCGAACCCCCCAGAACCACGATGTGCGATCTCTTCCTCTCATCGCCACGAACCCGTAGCAACAAACGGATCGCAAATCGGAGCTCTACAACTCCCGGAATCGAGGTTTGAAGTTAAGGGGTTTTTGGTTCGTCAAAAACGAATTTCGGGGAAAGAGACAAGAAGGGGGAAGTTCTGGATTTCCGTGCAATTTCGTCCTTTTATGCACGAAATGTGCGCCTGGCACTTCCAAATGTGCGCCCGCGCACATTAGGGCCCAAAATCAGCACTTTTGGTACTGTTCACTGTTCCCCTCTTTTGCAACTTCAACCCGGCACATACCCAAACGTCCCAGACCTCAAGAGACCCTCTTAAGTACCGTTTCCGGCACTCTAGTCACCCAGACTTGAGTTCTAACCCGTTCGGTTGGGCGGGGATGTTACAAGTCTCCCCAACTTTAAGAGATTTCGCCCCCGAAATCACAACCCGACTTGCTCTAGCAATGCAACCATACATCACAGCAACAAATGCAGCAATTCAAGATCACATTACCTCCCGAAGTTTCCCTAACGGTTCTGGCGACTCACACCCTCAAGAGACACAACTCACCCCTACTCTGAACTTCCTTCAAACAAACACGCACAACCGAACCACGAAAGCACCACAAGAGCACAACAACACAACACACAAGCAACCAAGGGAACAACACTACACTAACAAACGCCACCACACTAAGGCCCTACACACTTCAACCACTCTATCTAGCTTCACCAAAGACTACTAAGATCTACTCCACCAGCCAACTCCTCCTAGTCTACCAACCACTACTACTCTTCCACTACCCAAACACCCACAAGAACAAAGAATAAGGACAAGCTCAAATCCAAACAAAGATGCAAACGGAAAGAACAAAAGAAGATATCATACCGTTTGCCTCGTCGTTCGCATTCTCCTCTACACCTCCGGCAAGAGCATACAAGCCTCCTCGCTCCCCTCCGGCTCCAAGTGGTGTAGCATTTGCTCCGGTCCCTCTCCCAGCACTCGCGACACTACGACCAACACTACC
Organism: Linum lewisii; assembly: GCA_034768395.1. NCBI lineage: Eukaryota > Viridiplantae > Streptophyta > Magnoliopsida > Malpighiales > Linaceae > Linum > Linum lewisii. The sequence continues at coordinate 34,506,796 of CM068296.1, forward strand.
TCCTCCTCTACCTCCATAACTCCCAGACGGAGCCCTAGGTCCTTGCACCGATCCCACGGACTGAGCTGGTGCTGAACTCCTATTCGGGCAGTAGTTACTCTTATGGTTAGGCTCCCCACAAGTGTAACATATCACCGAAACTGACCTCAACAAGTGGCACTTCCCAGAGTGGGGCTTCCCACAAGTGCTACAAACGGGCAACCCAGATGATGCTCTCACAAAGCTACGGGTGGGACAAGCGATACTCTTATGACCAGTTCGGCCACAAGTAAAGCAAGTAAGCACACCTCGCGATGGAGCAGACTGAGCACCTCTGAAGCCAGAATCGGAAGTCTGCGCCCTCTTAGCCGTATGGCTATGAGTGGCCGAGCTAGTAGGCGGAGCAGGCGCCTTCCTCTTCTTCTCCTCCTTCTTCCTCTGCTCTAACCTCTCCCTACTCAAGGCAGCCGCCTTCACAGACACTAAGCTCCCATGTCTGCAGAAGTGACACCCTCCTGAATCTCCGTCCTCAGACCATTCTTAAACTTCACAATGAGCTTCCTTTCCCTACTAGTAGTCTCATCATACCACTTGGAGAGGGAAGTGAACTCGATGTAGTAAGCAAGAACGGTCTTCTCCCCCTGCTCCAACTCTAAGAACTCTCTAGCCTTCTCCTCACGCCACAAATCCGGACAGAACTGATCACGGAACTCCTCAACAAACTCCTCTAAACTCAACTCAGGCGGCACTACTCTACTCTGAGGCAAAGACCTCCACCAATCTAACGCATGACCCTTGAGCAAGAAAGTCATGGCCGACACCCTAACATCTCCCTCAAGTCCCATCTGCAGGAACTTGTACTCACACTCTTGGAGCCACTGCTCCGCAACAGCAGGGTCAGCCACGACCCCATGGAATTCTCCAAAATTCCAACCCTTCAACAACCCGGCTGAAACCTAGGAACTCCAACTCTAAACCCAGAATCCCCAACCGAACGACTTCCCACGGCTTGGCTCGATTCACTACAGGAGAACATTTAGAACATTTCAGTTGACCATTGAAGAAAAACTCACAACCAACTTCAAAACACTTTCACTTTAAAACTCCCACCCATTTCAAAACAGTTTAAAGATCCCTGAAAGGCCAGTACTGCATCGACGTTCCGTCCTTTCCATTAAGAGGGTAGCAAATCCCCTAGAAGAAAGGACAGCTCACCTATACAGCAGAGGCTAACCAGGCTCTGATACCATTTGTAACACTCGTCCCAATTCAACCCGGTTTACCCAAGATTGACCCGAGATAGAATGCTACGCAAGCACAGGTTTAACCAAAGCACGAAATAATAAAGGAAGAAAGAATTTCTCATTAAAATCCACAATCCAACGGAGGCCTCCAATATAAAACCCAACATAAAACCGAAACTCAAATCAATCCAACCTCAAAGGTTTACAAAAGTCCCCAACCCAAATATCCTGGTCAACTGAAATATAATAAATACAGGCAAGGTCAACTTCAAGCGAGTCACCGATCTTCACCTCATGGCTCCAAACGACAACCTTCTCGAACTCAACTCTCAACTGCAACTCCAACCTAGCACTAGCCACGAGCACCTGAAAGAGAAACTGGGGGGATCAGCTTCCTAATGAAACTGAGTGAACCCACTGGGTCTACCTATGCGCCGAACCTAGCCTAGGAGCGATCCCAACTCCGCACACAAACAACACAACGGAATCTGACACAGCCATTATCATTTTAATCCTCGCATGCCACTAGGTGATCACACAAGAACTTACCTCCACCAGTACACACAATTAATAAGATTCAGCAATGTACACAAGTCATCAATCCTCACTACAACATCACTATCAGGGTTAGAACATGCACACCGGTCAATCTCATACCGCAATGTAATAGCATCAACGAAGTCATCATACACACGATACAACACTTAGTCACATTACATCTTCCAACACGAATAGCACCCACTTTCATACTTCAACCACACAACTCGCAATTCACAGTTTCACAGTTACTAACATCAACCAAGCACAACACTACCAACCCCTGTCCCACAGACTCCACACATCACACTGTCACAACACGACTCGACTCATTAAATTCTAGGTGAGTTATTAGGCGCCTAGGAGTTGCTCCACACCACCACTGCCGGCCAACAATCCCCGGTAATACAACCCAGGGTGATCTACTCAACGTAAACCGATACCACAACCATAATCCCAGGTACTTGACCCGGGTGATCCACTCGACGTAGACCGACTCAACATAAATCCCTGGTAGCTAACCAGAGTGATTCACTCAACGTGAACCGGACACAACTCATCACATCTCAAGGTGGGCAGTGTGGACTCCTACCGGTTCTATCATTCAATCAACACAACCAATTACTCAACACTTGCAACCAACCATCATACTCATCACACAGCTCATTCGCATCATTCAATCCAACCATCGAGTTGCACATCAATTCCCACCACCAACATCAACATCACTCGCATACTTTCCATGTCCCACATTACACCACTTGCACTCATTCACACACCTCAACAACAATACATACACGCATAGCATCTTCACCAACATCACACATACAACCACACATCACAAGTCATTCAAAGTCTCCCACGGCACCAACAGTTTAAGGGTAAACGGCTAGCTCACCGGCCACCCCCACCTGCAAGTACAGGGGAAGCCATGTCATGAGTCGTAGGGTTACCCTCCTGTACATCCTTCATTGGACGACCCCACATTGGTGGGACCATCCACCTGTTCGTCAATTAAGGGCGACCCCACATTGGCAGGACCACCCTCCTGCAACCACAGATTAACAATTCCAGGCAAACATACACTTACAGCATCATACCCCTGCCCTCCTACACTCGTTACTACATCCAATCCATTAAGCATCAAGGTTAATCTTTCCCACATTCATCGCACATAACAAACAGCCCACTATCATCATGCAATTCATCATATCAACAAGCATACAACAACCAACAACAATCGCAAATACTCAACAATCAATCACATAACGAAATTCCCTTTTTACTCTCTTTCAATTTCATGCAACGCCCTACATTCTCTAAGTCAAGTTTCAACTCCTCACGTCGACCAATTCTACCTATCGTACGCTAAACCCTCACCTGACAAGAAGACGAGGCTCTAAAACAACTCCCGGAACCCGAACGACCAAGCTCTACCACTCCAAAGTCGTAGCTCTTCTCCTCCTCACCGACAGCAGCCTACTCCGAACCACCCAGAACCACGATGTGCGATCTCTTCCTCTCGTCGCCACGAACCCGTAGCAACAAACGGATCGCAAATCGGAGCTCTACAACTCCCGGAATCGAGGTTTGAAGTTAAGGGGTTTTTGGTTCGTCAAAAACGAATTTCGGGGAAAGAGACAAGAAGGGGGAAGTTCTGGATTTCCGTGCAATTTCGTCCTTTTATGCACGAATTTGCGCCTGGCACTTCCAAATGTGCGCCCGCGCACATTAGGGCCCAAAATCAGCACTTTTGGTACTGTTCACTGTTCCCCTCTTTTGCAACTTCAACCCGGCACATACCCAAACGTCCCAGACCTCAAGAGACCCTCTTAAGTACCGTTTCCGGCACTCTAGTCACCCAGACTTGAGTTCTAACCCGTTCGGTTGGGCGGGGATGTTACACTAGGTGATCAAGGAAGACAAGTTTATGCGCCAAAGCAGGAAAGCTGTCTGGCGACTAACCCTAGCTTGCAAAAACCTAATCTAGGCGACCAACCAGAAAAGAAACATAAACAATCAAGAACAAAACAACCATGCAAAGAGAAACTGATTGAATTTTGAATCTAATTACCACCGATCCGTGACCACTTTAAAGCCCTGGGTGACTTAGGGTTCATCTAATCTATGCTCTACGAGTTTAGCTACTCATATTCATAACAAAAGAATCAAAGGCAGAAACAGAGTTCATCATCAAAAGATAGAACAAATAGAAACTACAAAACCTAATTAAGACGACTCCGGCGAAGCTTCGATCTCCTGGATCTTCAACTTTAAGCTCCGAGCTCTCCGCGGTGGAAGGATGGCGTCACGATCTCTCCACGGATCTTCGAACTCTCTAAACTCTATCTATCGACCCTAAGGTCGTGGCTAATCAGCCAAAATTCGTGTATATTCAACATGGCTTTAAAAAGTCTATATATAACCCTAGAAACCCTTTACAAGTTGGAAAAGGCTGACTTTTCCCGTCTGGTGAGCTTACACGGCGTGTAAGCTCACAGTGTATTTAGCTTACACGGCATGTAAGCTCCAAAACGCAGCGTTTTGAGCTGGGCAGCACTCCAACTTGTTTCGATCATTCCCGCTCCGTTTGAACTCCGATTTGGTCTCAATTTGAAGCGCTGGACTCGTGAGAGAGTCCTCTATAATATGGTAACCTAGGGGCTCAACATAAAATCTCACAAAAAGGGTAAAAATAGCCAAGAAATAGACAATGTACGCACTAGGAGCCGATAATCACAAAGTTACGACAAATGCACCAAATACTCATCAAAATGGCATCAAAGGGTATGAAATGTTGCTTAAATGGGGATGATAATCACGTCAAATCGAGTGTCATCAATACCCCACACTTAAGCTTTTGCTTGTCCTCAAGCAAACTGAACTAGAACACACTCAAATTCACAAATGACACGAGATTAAACTGAGATTCAATTCTAACGATTTGGTTTAGACTGTACCACGTAGAAAAGGTGACCTACACATGTAAGAACATCAACCAAACAAGTTTCGATCTCACTGTTTTCTGCACACTTCAAGTAGTACTTTTAACAAAGCACGTTTCTTAGGAAAATAATTAATCATGATTAACCGACTACGATAACACCAGTTCTAATCAAAAAGACTTTAACCTCTAGCCATGATGTGGACGCGGAGGTAGGAAAAGTGACATGGCTATCCAATCGACTTCATCCGTTTCTAGATCTGTACGTTACATGTTCTAGCTAGGACCGATTTAAACAACAATTTATTTCAAGTACAACTTCTTCCTTCAATTTATTTACTGCATACTAGTGCTCGATACCAAACACTTCACTTAGGTGTTGGACCTGCCTAGCTCACAGTATTTGTGCCTATGCTAGTGCTCAACCCGAATACTTCACTTAGGTCTCGGGCTTGCCTAGCTTTATTTTCAGCACTTTAAAGAACTTTAAATTAATTTGCACAACTTAATTACTTGATTTAACCATTTAGTCACTTAATCCTAGCTAGTTATAACTTTTTACACAAGATTTCGAATTGGATTTCCGTCTAATCTCAAGCCACAATCACAGGTGAACAAATATGGAGTGAAAAACATGGAAGAAGCTAGCATTTATCATCTTAGAATGGTGTTATCGAGCTTTGTTATTAACAAGTCAATTGATTCAATTGATTCAAGTTTCAACTACAGGAGTGATTTATGATCTGTTCTGACCTAGACTCATTTAATATCAGTTCCGACACGTTGGTTACAGGTTCTAAGTGGCACTGTCTAGACGTCATCGTTCAAAATTGAAATCAATTTAACATCACAAGTCAAGAATTGAGCAATTCAATGCTAGAGAAATTTAAAATTGAACCACAGAATCATAGATAGCAAACAAGATCATGAATAATCTTAGACTCCTACCCCACACTTAAACGGTTATGTGTCCTCGCAGGACTAAGCTAGAGTATAGAGATACGAAGAACATGGAATGAGATGGTCGGTGTAGTGGATGAACACGGATAGTCCGGAGCGGAGCGGAGTAGCTACTCGAGTTCCTACAAAACAAAAACAACAAAAAGATCAAAAGGATACTGGGACAAGTGTCCCGGATCCACACAGAATAAAAGTCGAACAAAGAAGGTTTAGGAGAATTTTGAAAATATTTTGACTCTTTTTTTTTTTTGTGAAAAAGTTTTCGAAAATTTCTGACCCAACTAAAGTTTTCGCCGAAAACTACTCTAAAAACCCACTGGAAAACAGACTCGAACAAACTAAAGTTTTCATCGAAAACTGGTGAAGTTTTCGGCGAAAATTCTGACCTGACACAGAAAATTAAAACAGACGAAAATAAAAGAAAATGACATTTTGGCTCCCCGAAACCGACTCGAATGACGAAAAAGACTGACTCAATAATTCAAAAACGGACTCCAGCCGTGGGTTGCCTCCCACAAAGCGCTCTCTTTTAACGTCCTTGAGCCGGACGGTACCTGTTAGGGTCCCCAACTCAGAAGCTCCTTGAAGTCAATCGTCTTCTTCAAGGCCAGCGGTTGAGTGCCATGTAGCACTCCAGACGGGTGCTCCAGTAGATCGCGGTTCTGGTTGGATGACCAGTTCTTCTCGAATTCTCCTACTGAAGGAGGAAGAGGTAGTACGGCGCGGCATGGTCAATGAGCTTCATCTTCTCTACAGTTGACTCGGCGGAAGTGTAGGTGAGGATATCTCCTCAATCTCTACATGCTCCTCTTCGGCTTCAACATCAGGATGGATTGGCTTTATGTCTTCATCAACCACCACCGCCAAGGATTCTTCATCAGATGCTTCTAGCTCGCAATAGTTATGGGTGAGATTGTCATGTTCATCTTCGTACGGCTCTTGAGCATCTTCTTCCATTAGTGGATTTGGTTGCTTGAGCTCGACATCCACCATGTTACGAGCTTGTAGCTTCGAAATAAGATCATCCAAGGCGGATTCTACTCTTCCCGTCTGTTGTCAATGCTGATGAGCCGGTATACACACCTCTTGGTGATTTTGCTGGTGGTGTGTAGCTTCTGGCTCTTCTTCGAAATGCTCTTGAGCATCTTCTCCCTTCAATTGCACTAGTCGCTTGAGCGCGGCGTTCAATGCATCAACAGCATCGTCCATTGACTGGAGGTTGTCGATCGTCGCTTGGGTGCTTGCCATCCATTGTTGATACTCATAAGTGTGTAAATCCATCTTTTGGGAGTCTTCGAGATATGATGCTACATTTATGTACCACTCTCGGTACCGGTCATCCCACCTGTAATCATGCATAATCAAAACTAAGAAGCACTACCCAGGTAAATCATGGAAATATGGAGGAAAATTAAATGGTAAGTCGGAAAGGTAGAAGAATAATTTGGCAACTCTTCTTTCAAACAATTAGAACAGTCCCCGGCAACGGCGCCAATTTGATGAGCTGTAAAACAGTGATCAAATACTACCAAGCTAACAAGCTAAGCAGATCGTATTCCACAGGGTTTCTTCTAATAGACTACTCAAATATGAACGCAATTTTATTCAAGTTTAAAGACGTTGTGCGTGGTGTGAGTTCCACGACTTCTAGACTAAGATGCAAGAAAAATTAAAATGAAATTAAAAGACAGAATGATTGGTTGGTTTAGATAGACGACAAACAAGCTTAGATTTCGAATCCCCCTTATATCACCAAGGCAGCAGCAATCACAAGACCAGCGTTTTCAATTCTCATTCAATCAATTTCTAAACACCACCATAACTCCTGACCCTTAGGTTTAAGACTGGCGAATGTTCGCTCTATCCGATCTAACTACCAAGATTAATTAGCCGCCCGGGTATGATCGCCTCTCGCAATGACTAAACTAACTGGTGCAATTTCTAATGATTTATGAGTTACTCTTGAAGTGGATTAACCCTAACTGGTTCCTACGAAAGGCACACTCCAATGATTAGGTTAACTGGTTGAATTGATGTTCTAAAGTGAGGCGAGCATTAGCTTCTATCCTCAGCTTAACAAGAATCTAAACTAGGTGATCAAGGAAGACAAGTTTATGCGCCAAAGCAGGGAAGCTGTCTGGCGACTAACCCTAGCTTGCAAAAACCTAATCTAGGCGACCAACCAGAAAAAACATAAACAATCAAGAACAAAACAACCATGCAAAGAGAAACTAATTGAATTTCGAATCTAATTACCACCGATCCGTGACCGCTTTAAAGCCCTGGGGTCACTTAGGGTTCATCTAATCTAAGCTCTACGAGTTTAGCTACTCATATTCATAACAAAAGAATCAAAGGCAGAAACAGAGTTCATCATGAAAAAATAGAACAAATAGAAACTGCAAAACCTAATTAAGACAACTCCGGCGAAGCTTCGATCTCCTGGATCTTCAACTTTAAGCTCCGAGCTCTCCGCGGTGGAAGGATGGCGTCACGATCTCTCCATGGTTCTTCGAACTCTCTAAACTCTATCTATCGACCCTAAGGTCGTGGCTAATCAACCAAAATTCGTGTATATTCAATCTGGCTTTAAAAAGTCTATATATAACCCTAGAAACCCTTTACAAGTTGGAAAAGGCTGAATTTTCCCGTCTGGGGAGCTTACACGGCGTGTAAGCTCACAGTGTATTTTGCTTACACGGCATGTAAGCTCCAAAACGCAGCGTTTTGAGCTGGGCAGCACTCCAACTTGTTTCGATCATTCCCGCTCCGTTTGAACTCTGATTTGGTCTCCGTTTGAAGCGCTGGACTCGTGAGAGAGTCCTCTATAATGTGCTCAACATAAAAGCTCACAAAAAGGGTAAAAATAGCCAAGAAATAGACAATGTACGCACTAGGAGCCGATAATCACAAAGTTACGACAAATGCACCAAATACCTATCAAAATGGCATCAAAGGGTATGAAATGTTGCTTAAATGGGGTTGATAATCACGTCAAATCAAGTGTCATCAGTATGCAGGATAGGATTCGAGGACGAATCGTCCACAAGAAGAGGGGGATGATGAGCCCAACCAACCCTGGACATGACCTGAGCCCCCTTTCACCCGAAGCCAAACCAAAGCCTTCCGAGAGAAACTTAACACCTACATAGAGTCTTAGAGTAAAGACAGTCACGAAGAGGATGCCGATCGATTTGTCAAAGAGGGCTACACCCTCCTAGAAATTCAAGGAGACACCAGGCCGCACCCGCAACATGACCCAAGACCGATCGCTAAAGCCGCGGGCCACGGCCCAGCCAAGACCGGAGCCTCTGGCCAAGCCCAGCCGGTGCCCGACCGAGCAAGCCTGTTGGGCTGCCACCGAAGCCCAACCGGCCCAAGTAGCCGATCACGGCCAAATTAGGGTTTTTGACCTAATTAGGTATTTTATTCAACATTAAAGACTTCATTTATTATTTTATGTTTTATTCCTTTTTAGTCATATTGATTAGGCGTGATAGGACCCTAATTAGGATTAGGAGTCTTTATTTTATTCTTATTTAGGAAGTAGTCTTTAGGGAGGAGAGCTTGTTCCCTCACCTATATAAGGAGGCCGCCGGCCACCCTTGTAAGACACAATTTTTTAAATCAATAAACTTCTGTTAGAACATATGTTCTCTTCCCTTCAAGCTTTTGCTCGTTGTTGCATTGCTTAAGGATCGACTTATCGTCTGAAGCATCCATCTTCTGAAGTGGCGTCATCAACTTGATACTTCTGGTTCCTACCTCCTTTATAGCTAGCGGCTCAAAGTCCTCTCTCCATCCCGGTGCCGACGGTTTCCTCTCGTTGCCTTGAAGATCAACTTGTGGTGGTTAGGGTCGTCTGCCCACGGTTCCAGCGGTTCACATAAAAAACGGGGCAGGATTTGTGTTGACTTGATTGACTCCTTGGATCAATTTTGGTGCAGTTCCTCGAGGTTTCAATGCCTTAGACACGTTCTTGGCTACTTTATTTGACGGCAAAAACCTGTGCTATCATGAAAACACTAGAAAACCATCAAATAGACCTGAAACGGGCTAAAGTAACACAAATGGCACGAGATAGAGCAGTTGAGTGAATATTCGCTATTCTACCCTAAAAACTGTGTCTTTAAGCCAAGAAATGTCGCTTAAATGAGGCTGATAATCACATCAAATCGAGTGTCATCAGTTGGCAGGAGCGACGTATAAGAAATGTTGTGGCATGTCACGGTCATTCAGCATTCTAGCCAAAGCAGGAGTCTTCACATATGGGAAGTACCCCGGGCCGAACACTTGACGGCAATCAGCTGGTGCGCCCTCCCACATTTGCTCCCATTCGAGAATTTTAAACCCGTACTTCTCCACGGCGTGAACTTGGAGCTCGAACCCCCATGACTCTGACACAAAGCCTCGTTGCCACGAAGCGAACCGCCGTCCATAGTCGGGGAGGGGCTCTTTCTTTTTTGAGACCCCACGGAACTTCGCCTCAGCTTGGTCCTGCAGCTGTTTCAGCGAAGGGGTGGGCAACGACTCAGCATCCTCTGAGAATTCATACTTAGAGCAGTATTCCTTGAAAGGGTTGAAGGTCAGACCTCGTCATCCTTATAAGGCATGGACGGCAGTTCTGCGGCTTTCCTTCCCTTTTTATTTTTGGGACCCACTATCTCCGACTCGCCCTCGTCGTTCTGATCATCTCATTGGGACTGCTCAATGGTCAGGGGAGGCAGTCGTTGTTGGTCCTCACTTCGGCGGTGCTGAGGGGACGACGAAGAAGATGAATAAGAAGAGGATGAGGAAAACGCTTCGGACGACTCTTCCACCCCGGAGCCTCTCCCTCTATCATTGTAGCCTCCTACAGCAGAAGAACAAGGGGCACAAATTTGAAGATGAGGAGGCATGAAAGCCAGGGGCGGATCGACACAGGGACATTGCTCGCCCTTGTGCTCGAAGAGCGGGGCGAAAGCCAGCCCTCCTGCGTTCTCGGGCGCACCCTAGAACCTCCTCTAAATGGTTTAACTCAAATGAAGACTAAGAACTACTCAAACACATCTCACTCTACGGCGGACTAAAAAACAAAGAAAGGAAAGCAGACCTAACGAAAAAAAAGCACTAGGTGAATATAAAAAGGTAAGAAGAAGAGAGGTTAGCAACACCTATTTGGCTCAAAAGAAGAGGACTCTGAGTCAGAGGGCATGGTGTGAGTTTGTTTTAGGTAATGGTGGCTTTGTGAAAGACGGATAGATCAAGCAGAGACAATGAGCAAGATGCGGATGCTCTCGAAAAGCACTTGGAAAACTAAAGTGAGGTGCAAGACGACGAGAGCAAAAACCCCTTTTGTACTAGTGATGTGGGTAGAGGAACCGTTGCCAGTAGACAAGCTTGCCACGTGGCACCTGACCGCTGGGTGAGTAGGGGCCATAGGCTGCGCACGCCTAGGAGCTCGCGCCTCATACCCAACCAGGACACAAAAACTTGGGAGCACGCTTCAAGAGGGTAACGTGCAACCTTGCCTAAAAAGAAGAGCCCTCTCCAACGGGCAGTCGCTACCCCTGCCGGAATATTGCCGCCAATGGTGGCAATTCGGAGGCCACATCAGAGCAACAGATAGGGCGAGAGTGAGATGTCTTAATAGTCACGCACGCCTAACAATAAGAAACCCTCCAAAATCGCTCATAGCATAACCCCAGGAGCCTCCAAAGTTCCCGAGACCGTTCAGAGAGGAGAAGGAACGCCAGAGGGGCTCTGAAGAACCGCCCTCGGGCCCACAGCAGCGGACTCATACTATCGCCTCAAGACTCTTAAGCTCCCAAGGCCATACTAGGGGAAATTGATGGGCCTAGGACCAGGACTGCCCTCGAGGGTCAAGCAGCAGACTCATAGTATCGCCTTGAGACCCTTACGCTTTCAAGGCCATACTAGGGGGCAATTTATGGGCCCCAGGACCATGACCGCCCTCGGGACTCAAGCTGTGGATTCATAGTATCGCCTTAAGACCCTTACATTCCCAAGGCCAATTATGGGGCAATTGATGGGCCCCAAAGCCAGGACTGCCATCGGGGGTCCTGCGGCGGACCACCCTCTCTTAAGGAGCCACCCTGCCAGATGATTTGACAGACAAGACAGAAAGACGGCTACCGCACCTACTGGTGATGGCGACCCATCGCGGTCTAATAAGAGCTAGACGCGTGGCCCCGCCACATCCACTGGACCCTATATTTTGTCACCCATTCATAAGAGGACACAAACAACACACTCAGACCATACGCCTGACATTGCACGCTCATACGCTGCACCCTAAGGGCTGTGGTCATCCGCCCTATTCCAGGGCGCACGCCCAGGTACTTCTCTATTATCCATTCCTTCCCGTATTCACCATATTCGCACTCGCCCTCACTTTCCCTAACATCTGTCCCACACCTTGCAAGGTACACCTGACCGTGACCAAGGCTGGCCCAGGTAAAGCAGGTTTGACCATCCACGGTTGAACCCAAACAGTATTGAATGGCCCAACAGGGCGGATCAATTAGTTATGAGAAAATCCAAAGTAGAAATAGATATGTTATGTTGATAAGGATTTTACCAAGCTCGTATTCCACGAGGTCCTCTCATAAGCTAATACTCACAAAGTTCATGAACGGTCTAAACATTTAAAATTGAGTTTTGGTTTTGAAAGAGAACAAATCGAAAGCATAAACAATCAAGGAAAAACTACAAGTGAAATTGAGGATCAAACAAGAGAGAAGGGAGTTTAGCTTAGCAAGGGGGGTTTCTTCAAGCTCAAGGTTCATGAAAGCTGGAGAATCTCAAGCTACGATGTGTAAACTAATGACCATGCAATTCACTCAAGTAGAATCAATGAACTCTCGCACAATTGACTCTCTACTCCTAGACCAAAAGCACCATGCTCTCGCTATGTGAACAAAGGTAATGGAGTGCCTTAACTTGCTCAATGAAATGCCAAAAACTTTAATTCTATGCTAACATTCATCTGGCACAAGGTAAATGATGCAAGACACTCTTATGTCAATCATATAACACTAGTCTAGCAATCAAATGAAAGAAAACTCAATGCACACTAAGTGTTTGATAAAATGACAACAAGGAAAACAAGCTTAAAATGGTTGTAATTGAATAATCCAATCTCTCAAATTATCCAATTACAATCCTACAACCTTAGATCAACATCAATTAATCACTCTCATGTATTGAAAGACATAAACAATACCAAAAGAAGAACTAAGCTCTAATGGCTACAAAGCACAAGGTCTAGGATCATCATCTTACACAAATGGCTAAGAGAAACTCAATCCATACAATCAATCATCTATCCTAGCTTGATCCATCCCCCACTAAACTAAACCTAAGCTTAGCCTAGCACAACCATGGAAGAAACCTGAAATTGAGTAGAGGAGACCATCCTTGCTTCCATGGAGGATCTTCCTACTTGGCTCTTCAAGCTCCAATCCAAGCTATGGGGAACTTCACTTAGATCCTTGATCTTCAAGTTGATCAACAATTGAGGGAGGATGATGTTTGGGTGAAAGTGATGATCGGCGATTGTGAGTTGAGAGAGAGAGTGTGGTGACGGCTGTGTAAAAATTAGAATGTCAAATCTCTCCTAAATTTTCGTCCGCCGCCGCTTTAAATAGCCTGCTGGAATTGCTTGGTATTTTCGGCGAAAATTCCACAACATTTTCGCCGAAAATGACTTTGAAAAACACCGAGCGGCTTGGCTTTTCTTCACAGATTTTCGGCGAAAACTTTGAAGAGTTTTTCGCCAAAAATTTCTTCATAAATCGAACGGCCGTCTCCTGTAATCCTCCTGTTCGAAAATGCTTAAGGTTTTCGGCGAGAACTTAGAGTTCTCGCCGAAAACTTCTTCAGTTGAAGGGTGCATTTTTCTCGATTTTGCAACGTTCATATCTCCTCCGTCCTAGCTCCAATTGACCTCCCGTTTGATCCTATGTGCTCCTTGTCACCAGTACTTCAATGCCAAGACCTGAAAATGCAAAGAAAACAACTCCAATAGAGATAGAATTGGCCTCAAAGTGGCAACCGGGCAACAAAAGGGCACTTTGCATAAAACATCCATAAAGGCCTATAAATCATAGCAAAATGAGATCAAACATGGGGATCCCTAGGCTAATCGAGGACTTATAATGCACTAAATATGAACACATCAAATGTACCTTGACGTCGGGAGGAAGGAGTGCACGGAGGAGGGATTGGAAACTATCGTTGATCTTTGAAGAAGTAGAAGGAGCAGCACTAGTAGTAGATGGAGGAGGAGAAGTGAAGACAGGTAGCAAGACTCTGGTCATAATATAGTTGCGTCCATCACTTGGCTCTCATGGCCGCCGGCGAGTTCTTGCATTGCTTTCGGGGGTAACCTTGTAGATTGAGGTGGTTGTTGGAGGAGTTGCATTATATATATGTTGGAGTTGGCTACTACTACTAGTACTAGTACTGGCTGCTTGTAGATTAGGTGGCTGGAAGGCGGCAGTGGTGGTGGTGAGGTTAAGGAGGAATGAGGAGTATTCAGGATTATTGTCTAGGGATGAAGAGGAGGAGGAAGACGATCGTTGGTTTCTGGCAGCTTCAGCGGCGGTGCTCACTACTACTTGATCGGCTTGAATCATGCCGGACAATTTGTTTGGGAACAACTTCATCATCTCACTCTCAATTCTCATCAAATCATCGAAAACAAATTATTATAATTATGATGACAAATATATTAGTCAAATTGGAAATTTAGTATTCAATTGAATTTATTATTATTATTAGGGAAAATGGCACTTTGGCGTCCTCTACTATGGAAAGTTAACAAGTAGCCCTCTACTTAAGCTAATTTGTCGATTAGGTCCTTCCGTTAGTGAATCTGTTAGTTCTCAGTTAAATATACTCAGTCAGCACGACACCTCAGCTGAAGTTTCAATTAAATATTTGACTAAGCAATCACATTCTTTTTTTCTAAATATGCACATCACTACAACAAAACTCATAAATAATCGGGTGCCAAATGCCCCCGACAATTATAGTCGGTGGCTGGCCAACAATGGTCGGGGGCGTATAGCCCCCGACAAATATAGTCGGGGGCAATTTTGTCGAGGGCCTGGCCCTTGACTAATTGAGTGGTTTAGTCGGGGGTGTGGCCCCCGACAATAAAGCCCCCGACTAAAATAGTCGGGGGCTTTATTGTCGGGGGCCACACCCCCGACTAAATGTTTAATTATATTTAATATATTATTTTGTCGGGGCCACGCCCCCGACAAAATAATATATTAATATTAAATTATTGTATTTAGTCGGGGGCGTGGCCCCCGACAATAAAGCCCACGACTAAAATAGTCAGGGGCAATATTGTCGGGGGCCGCGCCCCCACTAAATAATCATTTAATGGGGGGCGCGGCCCCCGACAAAATAATATATTAATATTAAATTATTGTATTTAGTCGGGGGCGTGGCCCCCGACAATAAAGCCCCAGACTAAAATAGTCAGGGGCATTATTGTCGGGGGCCGCGCCCCCCACTAAATAATCATTTAATGGGGGGCGCGGCCC
The DNA here is from genome assembly GCA_034768395.1 of Linum lewisii. Lineage (NCBI taxonomy): Eukaryota > Viridiplantae > Streptophyta > Magnoliopsida > Malpighiales > Linaceae > Linum > Linum lewisii. Next base: position 34,522,020 of record CM068296.1, read on the forward strand.
CCGATAATAAAGCCCCTGACTATTTTAGTCGGGGGCTTTATTGTTGGGGGCCACGCCCCGACTAAATAATATATTAATATTTAATTCTTGTATTTAGTCGGGGGCGTGGCCCCCGACAATAAAGCCCCAGACTATTTTAGTCAGGGGCTTTATTGTCGGGGGCCGCGCCCCCCACTGAATAATCATTTAATGGGGGGCGCGGCCCCCGATAATAAAGCCCCTGACTATTTTAGTCGGGGGCTTTATTGTCGGGGGCCAGGCCCCCGACTAAATAATATATTAATATTTAATTCTTGTATTTTGTCGGGGGCCACGCCCAGGACAAAAAATGATCTAATATATCCCCTTTATTTCTCCCCATACCTCTAGTCGGGCATGTCGTCCGCCACGCCGCCCATTCCCTCATTTCCCTCTTGCCACCACATTCCAACCTTGAGCCGCCGCTCGCACCGCCCATCGTCCTCGCCGTCCGCCACCACTTCCGCCCCGCCGACCCCACCCCACTACCACTATACCAACCGTTGCCGCCGCCGCACCACCGTCGCCATTCTTCGCCGTCCCACCATTCACCGTCGCCACCACCACCACTACCGACAACAGTCGCCGCCACACCGTCGCATTACGTTACCGACATCACCTATACCGTCGCATTCCCACTACCGTCATATCGTACCGTCCATACACATTAGTTATAAAATAATTTATATATATTATAATTTATATATTATATTATTATATATTATATATAATATAATTAAAATTTAATATAATATTATATAATTATATAATATATAAATAATATATAATATAAATAATATATATATTTATATATTAATAATATTAAAATATTAATATAAATATTATAAATATAAATATATATATAAAATATATTATATAATAAATATATATATATAATATATTATAAATATATATATATATATATATATATATATATAATATATATATATAAAATATATATTTAAATATATATATATATATATATATAATTATATAAATATATATTATATATATATATATATATTACAGAAATATATATTAATATATATATATAATATATATATATTACAAAATATATATTTAAATATATATATTTATTTATTTATTTTTTTATATATATAAATATATATATAATTTTGTCGGGGGCGTGGCCCCCGACTAAATGGCCCCCCACTATTTTTGTCGGGGGTGGCCCCCGACTAAATTAGTCAGTGGTGTGGCCCCCGTCTAAATGGCTCCCCCCTATTTTTGTCAGGGGCCATTTAGTCAGGGGCCACGCCCCCGACTATTTTTTGTCGGATTCCTTCGCCCCCGACAAAATATCCCTAGTCAGGAACACTTTAGTGGGTTGCAAGGGTGAATTTAGGGGGGGGGGGCAACGCCCCCGACTAAATTAATTAGGGGGGCCTTGCTCCCCTCTATTTTCAGTTTTGCCCCCCCCCTATTTGATGTGTTTGTTATAGTGCATCTGGCCGTTTGGTTTTCCTTAAACCAAAAGTCCAAAACCAACCTAGCTGATTGGGTTTTCACAAATCCCTCTTCTACTTTTCTCCATTTATTCTTGCTTGAAGTTTCCTTCTGAATATCAAGTGCTTCATCGACGGATTACATTGTAGTCTGGTGTGAATAGGTGAATTAGTTGAGGGCAACTAGTAAATTTACCTCAAATCTCTCTCAAACTCCCCAAATCTCTACATTTTTGTGTTGATTTTGAAATCACTCTCAAATCTCTATGGCCCACCTAAGAGATTTAAAATCTTTCCCAGTCTCCCTACAATTTTTTAGCCCAAACAAGTGATGATTTTATTAAAATCTCTAAGGAAGGAATTTTAGCTCCAAATCACCCAAAATTTCTACCCCAAATCTCTAATACAAACAACCCTTAGTTTATATAAATTTAAGAGAAACAAATGAGTGGAAAGGGAAACATCTCATGTAATTAATTAAGGTAAGAGCTACCAAATTAAAGTAGTGCATCAGAGATTCCAGATAAGCAATGAAGTAAGATGTCCTTCGCTTCTCCATGGGTAACACATCTTCTAATCATCCCATCGGAGCCAACTCGAAACACAAAAGGATCGTCCCAATAGTAATGCTTCAAATCCGCAAAGAACTTCCTTTTGTCTTGAGTGGAGAGACCCTCCTTCAAGTATCCACTGGCAAGGTAGTTAGCTAAATCCGCGAACCACGGTTCCTTGACCCATACTTAGATGACCGCCAGTGTTTTTGACCCTTTTAATTTGACAGCTTGAAGTTGAGGTTGCTGGCTAGGCCAGCTTGCCCAGCCCAAAATCAATTCTGAAGCTGGGCCCAGCTGGATAGTCCAGGATGATTAGGCCCTCATGACAGCCCCTAATCGGCCCGTTTGGTTCGGCCCGACTGGGTTGAACCATCTGGTTCACCCAGTCCGGTCAAACCAGTTCGGCCCGACCGGTTTTCGGTTCAGAATAAATTTTTTTTTCCTGTTTGGAACAGATATAATTCGAATCGATTTATGGGCAGTTTTTCGATTTTAATCATAGGTTTGATTAAGTATTGAAAAGTTTTAAATTCATAATTAATTTCCTATCTAATTTTAATAATGAGTTATTAAATTGAGTGGGAGTTTTAATTGATGAAATTTAAGGGAAAGTTTTGAAATCTATATCCATGAAACTTTTGAATATTGACTATAATCCCTATAATTGAATGAATTTTATTGTAGAAGCAATTATAATAAAGGAGTTTATTATTAGGGTTTAATTAGAATAATTTTTTATTCATAATTAATTACCACCTTAATTAAAATTGGTTAATTAGGGTTAAATCTACTAAGCATGCTAGATTTAAGGTCATTCACTCATGCGGTAGTGAATGAATGAATGTTATATACATGTGTATATTGTGCGTTTTGTGGAAAAGCATGCAGGTTCTTGGTGATCGGATAAAAGGCCCCACCCCAATTTAATTTATAATTATTTTATTTTGAGAAATACGGTCTGCGTACCGTTTATTTTGTTGTAATTTTATTATTTGTAAATTAATAAGATAAATTAGGAATCTTGTAATTAGTTTACAAAGCTATGTAATTACAACAAAGGAGGGATGGACGCTAGTCAAAGACTCAAGGATAGGAGATCCTTCGATGATGAACATGAAGCGCCTTTCCAAGATTAAAGGGGGCCAAGATCTGATCACCTACAAGCGTTTATTGTCTGAATGCTTAGAACCATATTTTAGGTTGTTGTGTATGTCTCTTGCACGCTTAGTTCATTAGCAAACGTAGATAAAAACACATCACCTAAAATGTCCCCAAAGTAGAATTGAGGCAATGCTTTACCATAACGAGACCTGTGATGCCTTTACAAGAACTAGGCCTTTTCTGCCAAAGTAGACTATGGACCTAGTATTACACTGGATAGCAAGGGTGGATCTTAGGGGTCCATAAGTTAATTTTTGGTCGTACTCAACGAATACAAAAGATAAAGTTTTGGTTTGAAGCATAGTCGATTTTGTGATTGTCACATAATCAACCAAGAGTCACAAAAGGTTTGTGATTGACCAATGGGTTGGTCTACCAAAATTACAAAAATTTAGTGGCAGTGCCAAAGTACAGCTAACTTTTTGATGGATTTAAGATCTTGTGAAGTGTTTCATTCAAGGTGACACACTTTTGTGTGAATGAAGTACACATATGCTCTTAATTTTAGAGAAAATTATTGAGCTATGTATATTTGAAACAATAATAGTTTTTGCACTTTATTTTCGTAGAATTATGGTTAGTCATCTCGTTTATCCTATCACCAAATAAATTTATCCTTACGAAGGAGAAATTCAAAGCATTGTGAATGCTAATAGTGTTCTTAAGGAAATGTCCTTGAAATCCATACTTTAAAACTTCAAATAGTCACCTCATATGAGGAAGAGAAGACTATAAGTGAATTTTAAAAGACAATAGTTGATTGTCATGTGCCACGTGTTGTCATTCATAAAACCACTTGGAGTGAACTTTATGAATGCACACTCTATCCTTGGTACCCCAAACGACCAAATCTCTTCCAAAATTCATACAATGACTGCATGAATTAAGTGGGAGGAGAACTAGAAGCAATGATTGCTTCTCGTCCGTAGTTGGCTGGTTTATACACATTCTTGTGAACCACTTCGGATGTGGTGTTATGGGTAGCCGCGTTTAAAGTATTAAACATAGGAATGAGAGGTGTGATACCCACAAAGCACTATACGAGCAAGAGATCGTAAATGAAAATGGATTTCAGACAGAATCATATTTGTAACTTTGAAGAAGTTAGTGGTAGAATAAAACTCCGCATTCACAATGATGCTAGGATGGCATGCATTCCAGTGGGAGTTTTAGTTCTAATAACACCAAGAAGCAATAGAAAAACTCATAATCCACAAACATTTCGCAGTTAGACACATTAGTTTGCTACGCATGAAACAACTTTAAACAGTTGGTGTTTCAGTCTCATTTTCTTGTGAGAGTTTTGATACATGCGAAGCTTTAACTGATGGGAAAGATGACTAGGTCGTCGTTCTTCTGCCAAAGTGAAAAAGCAAGTGATCTTTTGGCCCTCACACATACTGATGTGTATGGACCTATGAGTTCAATGGCTTGTGGAGGTTTAGATACTTCATCACTCTTACTGATGACTTAATTAGGTATGGGTACATCTACTTAATCAATCGGAAGTTTGAATCTTATGAAATGTTCAAAGATTCACAAAATGAAGTACAAAACCAATTGAAAGGAAGATAAAAGCCATTCGGTTTGACCGAGATGGTGAATATCTTAGCCAAGAGTTTTTCTAATCATCTTAGAAGTTGTGGAATCATTTTCACAAACTCACTCCTCTTGCAATGTCATAGTTGAATGGCGTGTTTGAAAGGAGAAATTGAACCTTGTTAGACATGGTTCAGTCTATGATGAGCTCACTACTCTTCCAAATACTTTATGGGGACATGAAACTACTGCGTTTACACTGAATAGAGCTTCGTCTAAGTCTTTTGAAAGACACCATATCACATATGGACTGGTATGGTACCAGTGATATCTTTTCTAAAAGTTTGGGGTCACGAACTTTATGTTAAGCATATGCTTTTCGATAAACAAGCACCAAACTCAGACAAAGTGCCTATTTATAGGTTATCCTAAAGAGACGAAGGAATATATTACTTCTACTACCCTCAAGAGAACAAAGTGTTTGTTGCTCTTGATGGTGTCTTCTTGAAAAATGAGTTCATTTTCAAGAAAACAAGTGGGAGAAATATTCATCTTGAAGAAACTCAAGATGATGAGCAACAAATGGATATTGATCCAATTGAATAAGAAATTTTTTAAGACAGTGAAGATGTAGAGGAAACGCCAAAGGATGGGCGATATACTCAAGTTGTTGTTGTTCACCCAAATTCGTTAGTCTAAATGGACTAGAATTCAATCTAAGAAGATTTGTAAGAAATTCGTTAGTCTGAATGGAACTCTAGAAATCTTGCTTCTTGAAAGTCAAGAACCAATAACCTACAATCGAGCAATGACGAGTTCAGACTCCTAATCTTGGCAAGAGGCTATGTTTCAATCCATTCGGATTGTCCCATCGATTGCTGCATTTCATGATTATGAATATGGCAGTTGGATATCAAAACCGCCTTCGTGAATGGATTTCTAGAAGAGAATGTGTACATGACACAACCAATAGGTTTTTGAGATCCTAAAATCTTAGGAAGGTATACAAACTTGAGAGATCCATTTATGGGCTTAAGTAAGCATCAAGGAGTTGAAACCTCATACTTTATGAAGCTGACAAGGAAATTGACTTCATTATGTGTATAGAGGAAACTTGTGTCTACAAGAAATTCAGTGGGAGCAATGTAGTCTTTTGGTCTTGTATGTAGATAACATACTAGTCATTTGAAAATGTGTTTCAATGAAAGACCAGGGTGAGGTAGAGTACATATTGGGTTTTAAGATCTATAGAGATAGATCAGGAAAGTTCATTGGTCTATGTCAAGAGACTTATACTGATAAGGTCGTTGATAGGTTCGATATGAGGGAATCCAAGAGGAGATACCTTCTTATGAACCACGACATACATTTCAACAAAGTATCGTTTCTTTAGACACAAGCTGAAAATGAGATATGATGAGTGTTCCACATGGTTTGGCTGTAAACTCATTATGTATGTCATGACATGTACTCGAAGAGATGTTGCATCATGTGCAACAGATTCTTATCGAATCCAGGTGATTTTTCACTGGATTGTTGAGAGCATCCTTAAGTATCTTGCTAAAGACTTAGGATGATTCTCCAGTGATTGGAGGTGAAAAGGAAGCTGACTATTGAATGGTATTGTGATGCCAACCATTTGACTAATCATGATGTCACGTAGTCATAATCCAGATAGTGTCTTCATCGAGATGAAGGAGTAGTATGTTGGAAGAGCACCAAATGGATTTTGGTGGCTCAATCTGCTATGAAATCATAGTACATAGTTGCAGTAGAAGTGACAATGTAAGCTATGTGGATCAATAAGTTTCTGATAGAGCTTGATGTGGTTCCTTCATGTCAAAAGGAAGTAGGTCTTCATTGTGACAACAATGAAGCCACTTCTCGTTTGAAGGAACCAAACCCCAAACGCTAGGTCAAGCCACATTGATATGAAGTAATGTCTACTTCAAGGCTATGTGAAGAAACACTTGATCAGATTGTGCAAAGCTTCAACAGATGACAAGTTGGTCGATCTGTTGACTAAGCCTCTAAGCGGTGCTAAGCATAAGTAGCAAAACTTGGCAAAAGGACTCGGACAAGTTGTTGGAGATTGTCTTGGAAGACCTTACTTAGATTTGATGTATACATTATGTAATAGAGTTTATTACATGAGATGTATGACATTGGAGTTATTGTTTCAAAAGGAAATATGTTTCCTTCTCATTTGATTTTGGCTTAGAATCAAATGAAATGTTCAATAGTTGAGTAGTGTTCAATGGGATCATCACCACAAGTCGCTGATGCATGAAACCCCATAAGTGAACTGAACCTCTCAAGCTATGTTTTGTCCTAGTCTGGAGTTGTCAAACTGAACATAAACGAACTCCCATAAAGGACTAGTTTGTATGATGGTTGTGATAGTCGCGAGTTTCACGGACTATAGAGACAAAGTGTTGTCCTGCCATATACATGGGTATGTATAAGTGTTGCATACTTGACATGACCTGCTTTAGAAAGTAACCCAAAAGTTTCTAAAGTTATACACTTCTAGTGGATTCCTCCGACATGAGTATGGTATGACCTCATTCAATGAGTGACTCACCTTTGATTTTGTCAAACGCTCACCTGAATAAGGGAGTTATAAAGGCATTGTTTTCGGGTAGTCATGATTTGAGTGGGAGCATGATCGATACAAGACTGGAGATGTCTCTCTTGCTGCAAAGTAGGATACGGTGACCCGGGCCCCTTGTAGAGTGAGAACTGTGGAAATGCATGGCCATGCTCAAATGGATTGTTGTTACAATCATTTTGAGTTATAAGTGAGTAACCGCTCCATGTTATCACGTTCTCAAAATGGTCGACCAGGAGACACAGGAAATCTTAACGTGCGGACTTGTCCCTCGGCCAAGTGGGAGACTGAAGGATTTATGTCCATCGGTCCAAATCTGCATAGGAACTAGTTAAGTGTTGGACCTGATTAATAGATTTAATTCGGGCTGGTTATGGATTAATATGTCTTGCTAGAGACCAATATTAATCAGTGGTTTGTGCCACGGCTAATCGGACTGGGTCCTACAAGGTCACACGCCTATAGTATGGACCGGATCATTAATAGGCCCAATCCATGGTGGATTGGGACTACTGGGCTGGTGGTCCATTAGGGTTAGGAAGGGATTAAGGTTTCTGCCCTAATCCTATAAATAAGACTGCTAGGGTAGCAGTCAATTCTAAGCATCACACACTTTCTCTCGGAGAAAACCCTAGCCGCCATAACCCTAAAAGCTGTTCTTCGACCAAGAGTTCTAGCAAGCTTTGGCGAGGAAGATCTGGATCCCAGCTAGCGTGGACTAAGTAGAGGAGCTACACTTGAAGCTCTCTGGATTGATCTAAAGGCTACGGGAGCTACAAGAGGTATTAGTTTTCGAGCTAATATTACACTTCAAGAATGTGAGTTACGATAACCCTTGTTATTGATTTATATGCAATCACGCTCTTTCTAGGTTGTTAGATGTTGATTCGTATTTTCGCTACGTTTCTGGTTTTGCATCTAACGTTTTCCTGCAGTCCGATGTAGCGGAGGCTTCGATTAGACTGTGTAAGACCCCCGATACTTCCAAGGACACCATCTTCTTCCACCGCAAATCAAACATGGGTTATCGTTATGGGGAAAGAAACATGGATCTCCTTCTCAACAATGACCAACATGGATCAACTAACGACCCGAAACCTCCCCAAAATCATCGTTAGACGGGTACAACCAACGGTAATTTTGATTCATTAGTGTGAGGCCCCGCCGACGCCCGGACCAACAACTTCTTTTGCCATCGATAATGGTTGCAATGATCTCCACTCTTACGCAACATAATTGATCCGTCTAGTCGGCTGTTTCATGTAGCGTCATCGGCCACCCTCTATCTCAATCAAGAGAAAAGTCAACCTGATTCGGCGAAAATAGGAACTAGATCGCCAAGAAATTGAAGGGGTTGATGTCGATCTAACATGTTACATTGACGACACCATTGTGAAGGGCTCACTCGGTCATCAAATAATCCCTTAATCGAGCAACTACAACCTGTCATGGGTCCCATTTTCCCTCTCTGGCTCCACAACTTTATGGGGTTCAGATGATTGCAAGTTTGCAACTAAGGAACTAGGCATGAAGTTCCGCCCACCAATGTTTCTAAGTTTCCTATATTGAAGATAGATAGAATTAACAATGAAACTTAACTAGGGTCATTTTAATTCACTTTAGATATTCAAAGACTTTTTACTACTTCTATCTTATATTAGGTTCCATATTGTAATTAGTTTTTACTGTTTAGATGAATATAATAATATTAAAATAAAATATTTAAATTATAATTAATCCAATGATTTCAGATCCGTTAATAGTTCAGATGGCGACACGCAAGCGGGGTAACAGTTACCCCCACCTAGCTAGGGGCATCGGAGTGTTCACCATATATATATATATAATAACATATGATGAAATCGAAGAATAAAACATGTGATTTCAAAATATTTTGTATTTCACTATGCTCTTCGTGATATCTCCCAAATTTACCTCCCTCATCAACTCTACATTCCCTACCTCAATATCTATTTTCATTGATTTGCAAGTGTATCCATATTTAATGTTAAGAAGATGATAATTGGAACGGAATGACTAGTGTGGGCATTGGTGAGGGTCAAACCGCACCGCACCGAACCGCTACAATTTAGACCCTCACCACACCACTGATGGCTCAAAAATACATCATTTAATTCCCCATTTTGATACATTCTTGCATGGTTTCTTCGTGCTTTGTCGTCTATTGAATGGTTTTGGTCAAATTCATGATTATTAGTCATATTAACCTCTTAGGACCCTTGCGGTCTATTTTCACATTTCTTGTGGATTTTTTTTATGAGTTTTCATGTCATTCCATGATAGATCATGGAAACATGAAGTTATGGCTTCAAACTGTGATTAAAATGGAGTCTAGATGCTCGAGATATCGAAGAATGAAGAAAATTGACTGTTAGCTCTCAATGCACAGCCCAACGCAACGCGTAGTAGGCTACGTTGCCGAGAGCCCCATCCCCGAACGATGTGCGGCTAAGGCACTGGGCTCGCGCGCCGGTAGCACACCGGCCACTACACATTAAAAGGCCCATTTCGGGCAACTTTTTAAAAGAGTCCTATTTCGTTCCTGACTCGATTTTGACGGACACCACTGTTCTCTAGCACCTAGAAAACCTTCTCAAAGCCCCAAAATCATCATCCATTGCTCCTACATTCATGATAACATTAAGACGAAGATCGAAGGCCTTGAAGATCGAAGAATCGCGGAATTAAATCCTCCATTGTTTTTAGGACGTATTTCTTCTTTTCTTCTCTGTCGCTTCATGTACCTAAACCCCCTAAGGTTCAGTGAGTGGAACTTTAGGGAGATTGATGATTGATTTATACTCCTAAACCCTTGGATATTTTGATTTTAATTTTGATGTCCCTAGCCCAAGCTATCATGGGCTTCATGGCGGCCCAAAGGTAAGTCTGCTGACAGGCGGTCAAACAGTCAAACCCAAGCCCACGTAAGGCGATCAGCAAGCCCGGCCCAATGCGGCAGGTGATACCTAGTGAACGGCCCATTACAGCAGGCCCTAGGGTTCTAGTGGAGCATGCACACGTGTACGAATCCTAGGGTGAGCTCCAACGAACGGCTAAGATCGTGACTTGGTCACCAAGATATAGGGACTATAAATACAACCTCAGACCCAACGAACAAAGGGAGGACATTCTTTTACCAAACGGACTAAACAACCGCGATACATCATTCCGTTCACCCTCTCTCCTACCTACTATAATTGCCTCATGATTACCCGAACTGACTACTACTTTCCCCTCTTACTCTCGAGGTACCCCATCTTCCAAGGACCAAATGACTGGGCCTTCCACATCTATTGGGCCAGGTGACTAGTCTAGAACAATTGGCGCGCCAGATAGGGGACGTAGCAGGCAAATTCTATTCAAAAGACAGGCAATCTCATTCTGAAAAGGCAAATGGATCCAGGAGAGGCATCTACTCCCCTTGGAGCAGAAGGGGACAGAGTAACACCGCTTAAGCATGTGACCACCCATGATCAAACGATTCCCGAGATTGCCAAAAATCTGGGAAATAATCTAGAGTCAGAATCCCAGTCTCAAGAACACGGGAAAAGTTACTCAGTTCAAGGCAACCGAACATCAGAAGCATACCACATGCTTGAACAACGATTCTTAACTCTGGAACAACAAAACTTAGAGCTGACTCAATTACTAAAGACAGTAATCGACCAGCGAGCGAAGGCCCCACCGGTGCCAGAAGTCAGGCCGCCACCACAAGCGACTGTTAGTGAAGTCTTATAGCAGTTTCGCCCTGCAATACAGGTGGGGCCGCCAAGGTAGCCATTCGGAAACCTCTGGCCAGAGCAATCTTTGCTGAACAACTACCAACGAGATTTGTACCTCCGAAACATGGACAAATATCGAGGAACCACAGATCCCGATGATCATCTCCAAAAATTCCAAATCGCGATGCAAATGCAGCAGGCGAGTGATGCAACATATTGTAGAGCCTTCCTAGCGACATTAGGGGGAGGGCAAAAGAGTAGTACATGAACGTATCTGAAGGCATCATCACATCGTGGGAAGGATTTGCCATGATCTTCTCACAGAAGTATGAAAGTAAGAGAACCAGAACAGTACAACTACAAGTTCTGGTGAGCTTAAGACAAGAGGAAAAGGAATCACTCAAGGAGTTTTTTGATAGATGGGCAGGAGTGGTGCAATCCATCAAGAATGTGGATCATGACATTGCGGCTGGTAGCCTGTTCCAAGCAACTCACAACAAAAGATTATGTGAGTCGATCGCAAACACCACACCATCATCGCTATATGATCTGGAAGCAAGAGTTCACAAGATCATCCTAGTGGAAGAGTAGCTAGCAGAGCTTGTGGCTGAAAAGGTGGTAAAAGGAGAAAAGTAAGAGGGAAAGCAGTGAGAAAAAAAATTTCAGGTGGCGAAGGACGAAAAGATCGTCTGGAAAAAAAATTTCAAGAGGACAGAAGGGGGTTCCAAGAAGAGAGGCTAGAATGCACAGCCCTCAATGAATCAAGAAGAAAGATATTCTTGTACATGAAGCACAAAGACCACCACATACGTTGGTCAGAACCTCTACACACCCCACCAGAGCAAAGAAGTCACCAAAATTTCTGTGTTTTCCATGATTCACAGGGACACTCTACAAAAGAGTGGAGGGAGCTGAAGAATGAAATTAAATGACTGATCAAAGAAGGGCGTTTGAGAGACCTTATTTTAATCACAAAGAGAAAAGACAAGAGTCTGGTAGGGGATCGCTCAAAATAGGAGGAAGCTCAGGAGAAAAAAGGGGAGTGTTCGCCCGATTACAGGAAGCAAAGGGCGATGAAGAAATAAAGAAGAAATCACACCCGAAAGTGAATACAGTATTCCAAACTATATTTGGAGGGGAGAGTTGCCCAACAAAGAAAATAAAGAAGAAAGAAGAGGTGCATGAGGTGATGATAATTGATAGTATAAGTCGCTCGGTCTTGGGCTTCACTGAAGAGGATATGGCTAGAATTGGTGGGCCTAGCTTGGAAGCCATGGTGATTCAAGTCTTTACTCATAATAGTCAGATCGAACGAGTAATGATCGATGAAGGGAGCTTGGCCGACATTATCTTTTGGGACCTGTACAAGCAGATGGGCCTTCCTGCTACGACAGACAAAGACAACTATTTCAGGATTTTTGGAATATACGGTACCCATCAAGGGGATAGCTACAATGAAGCTTACCATCAGCGATGGCGAGGTGTAGACCACGCGATCCATGGACTTCCATGTCATGGATTGCAAATCAACGCACAATATGATCCTGGGTCGCCCAGCCCTAGCAGCTTTCCAAGCTATCTCGTCGCAGAACATCAAGTTATGAAGTTTCCTGATGTGAACCACGGCTGACAATGCTCCGTGACCATAACCACCGCAAGCTGATCTTCAAAGGCTACGAGAGAACCTATGGAACCGGGATGGAATCGGACTTTGACCCACTAGCTTTAGCTGAGCTAGGAACCAGAAGTATCAAGTCGGGGGCGTCACTTCAAGAGATGAATGCTCTTGACAATAAGCCAACCTTAATCAATGCAACAACGAGCAAAGGCTTGAAGGGAAAAGAACATATGTTGTGAAAGAAAGTTTATTAATCAAAGGGTGAGTTACAAGGGTGGCCGGCGGCCTCTATTTATTGGAGGAGTTAGGGAACAAGCTCTCCTAATCCTTCCTTAAATAGCTACTTCCTATTCAACTAATTAAATAATCTAAAGTCGAAAATAAGCTAAATTCTTCCTAAATAGTTTAACTAAAAGGGAAAACACAAAACAAGTCAAAAGGAGTCTTGGGTCCGAAGAAAATAGCCTATTTAGGAAAAACAAGCAAAACCAGGAAACCCTAATCCGGTGCTCGGGTTTGTTTCCTACGCCGGCCCAGATTAGGTGATCTTCTTCCTAATCGGGTGGCAACTTCGTGGAAAGCTTCCTCAATTCTTCCAGGGATGGGTGGCCATGCTTCCTGGGCTTCTAGGGCTCCTAGGACCGGTGGAAATTCGTCAAAGGCCCGAGCCAATTGATGGCTCAGCCCAGGTCGATCCGGTGTAGCGCTCCGGGCTCGGTCTGGCGCCGGATCAGGGCTTAGCTTCGGGCCTCTGGGAGTTCGGCCCAGGCTTCATGTCTTCTGTCTTGGGCCATCTTTAGAGCTAGACTTGGGGGTTTTTTCATGAAAATGTCTGAGCCTGGTGCCCATCAGAATTTGTTTGAGGCTCAGAGTGAGTGGTTTTCTCGGCCCGGGGCCGGCGGCGGTGCCCTGTCTTAGCATTAGTGCCTAGCGAGGCTTCATTTCCTAGTCCATCTCCGGCTCTGGCTTTGGGGAGGTTTCCTTGACTTCCAGGAGGGGTAGCCTCCCTTGGCAAACCTATCTGCATCCTCCTCATGCCCTTCCTTGCTCCATGCCTTCATGTAGGTGTTGAGCCGTTCCTTGAAGGCCTTGGTTTGGCTTCGGGTTAGGGGTGGCTCAGGTCTGGTCCAGGGCATAGGGGGCTCATCATCCCCCTCTTCTTGAGGAGTATTCATCCTCGAATCTTGATCTGCATAGACATCATCATAGTAGGGTGTCAAGTCAGCCAAATTAAAGGTAGCACTTACCCCATAGGAATTGGGTAGATCAAGGACATAGGCATTGTTGTTGACTTTCTGAAGGGTTGTGTATGGTCCATCCCCTCTAGGTAACCGTTTGGACTTTCTTTGCTCGGGGAACCTATCCTTTCTGAAGTGGATCCACACTTGATCTCCTACTTCAAATATTTTCTCCTTTCTCCCTCGGTTCGCGTTGCGAGTGTATTGGGCAGTCCATCTTTCAATGTTGGCCTTGGCCTTCTCATGTTGCTTCTTGACGTAGGATGCCTTCTCTTGACCACCTTCAACTAAGAACTCATAGATAGGTAGAGGTGATAAACCCAAGGGGGTTAGGGGGTAAAAGCCATAAACAAGTTCAAAAGGTGAGTATTGGGTGGGGGAATGCACAACCCTATTATAAGCAAATTCCACGTGTGGTAAGCATTCTTCCCAAGTTTTAATGTTGCTTTCGATGATGGCCCTCAGCATTAGGGAGAAGGATCGATTCAGAACTTCGGTTTGGCCATCAGTTTGAGGGTGGAAAGTGGTGGAGAACATCAATGGTGTTCCAAGCTTAGCCCACAAGGTCTTCCAAAAGTAGCTTAGGAATTCAAAGTCCCTATCCGAGACTATAGTCTTAGGAACTTGATGACACTCGATTTGACGTGATTATCAGCCTCATTTAAGCGACATTTCCTTGCTTAAGACATGATTATCAGCCAAACCATTCCACTAAATATTCAATCAATTGCCCTATCTCGTGCCATTTGTGTTACCTTGGCCCGTTTATTTGATGGTTTTCTAGTGTTTTTATGTTAGCACAGGTTTTTGCCGTCAAATAAAGTAGCCAAGGACGTGTCTAAGGCGTTGGAACCTCGAGGAATCGCACCGGAATCGATCCAAGGAGCCAGTCAAGTCAAACCAAAAGTCTGCCCGTTTACACTGACATTTTCGGCGAAAAGAACCCATGGTTTTCGGCGAAAATGCAAAGACAAATCCACTGATGCTCAGCCAAGGAAGTTTTTGGCGAAAACCCAAAGTTTTTGCCGAGAACCATTAGTCCAAAAATCACAGAAGAGAAGCAGCCGGACACCAGCCATTTATGAAGGAATTTTTGCCAAAAATTCCTCAATATTTTCGGCGAAAATATTAAGCTGATTCGGCGGGTATTAGGGTTAAGTATAAATACTTAACCGGCGGCCCAAATCAATCAACACCTCATAATACATCATACATCAGAATTTTAGAGAATCCTCTTAATTTTTGGAGTGAAGAGCTAGAGTCCGAAGAGCCGGAAAGAGATCGTGACACCATCTCTTCCATCTCGAAGACTCGGAGCTAGGATTGCAGTCTACCAGAAGATCGAAGTTCTGCCGGAGTCATCTTAATTAGGTTTTTCATATTCTTTTCTGTTTTTCCTTCGTATGATGAACCCTTTCATTGTATTTGATTCTTTTGTAATGAATATGCGTAGCTAAACTCTTAGAGCTTAGACTAGATGAACCCTAAGTGACCTAGGGCTTTAAAGCGGTTACGGATCGGCGGTGATTAGATTCGAAATTCAATCAGTTTCTCTTTCATGATTGAACTTCGAATCTAATTACCGCCATGCAACCATGCAAAGAGAAACTGATTGAACTTCAAATCTAATTACCGCCAATCCGTGACCACTTTAAAGCCCTAGGTCACTTAGGGTTCATCTAATCTAAGCTCTACAAGTTCAGCTATTCATGTTCATAACAAAAGAATCAAAGACAAGAACAGAGTTCATCGTACAGAGGAAGAACAGATAAGAACTGAAAAACCTAATTCTGATGACTCTGGCAAAGCTTCGCTCTCCGGTAATCTTCAATCCAAGCTCCGAGTCTCCGAGGTGAAGGGATGGCGTCACGATCTCTCCACGGATCTTCAAACTCTCTAAACTCTATCTATCGACCCTAAGGTCGTGGCTAATCAGCCAAAATTCGTGTGTATTCAATCTGGCTTCAAAAAGTCTATATATAAACCTAAAAACCCTTTACAAGTTGGAAAAGGCTGAATTTTCCCGTCTGGGGAGCTTACACGGCGTGTAAGCTCACAGTGCATTGAGCTTACACGGCATGTAAGCTCCAAAACGCAGCGTTTTGAGCTTGCAGCACTCCGACTTGTTTCGATCATTCCCGCTCCGTTTGAACTCCGATTTGGTCTCCGTTTGAAGCGCTGGACTCGTGAGAGAGTCCTCTATAATGTGGTAACCTGGGGGCTCAACATAAAAGCTCACAAAAAGAGTAAAAATAGCCAAGAAATGGATAATGTACGCACTAGGAGCCGATAATCACAAAGCATCTCCTAAGGAAATACTGACGATCACCGATCCTGGTGATATCAAGCCGGAGGTTAAAGAAAAGAAGGAGCCGATCGTTCTCATTCCATCCACTGTCTTCCTTGTGGAAGACGATCCCTTGACAGAACTGTTCGGGCCATTCAAGATCACAGACCACCTTCCCGACGGAAGTACCAAGCTCTTACACGCCTACGGGAAGAAATTCATGCTCACCGGAGAAGCCCCGAAGCTCTACTTTATGAACTCCGATGCTAGCATTAAGGAGAATCTGAGTTGGGATGTCTCCTAATACCGTCCAGGTATCGTCCAGTTCAAGGACGTTAATAAAAGAGCGCTTCGTGGGAGGCAACCCACGGCTGGAGTCCGTTTTTTATTTGTGTCAACCTTAGTGTTTTAGAGTCAATTCGGGGGAGCCAAAAGTGTGAGTTTGTTTGATTTCATATTTTTCGTGCGTAGTCTTTGTGTCATAGTGTCAGTTTCAAGTCGTTTGAGGTCTTTCCGATTTTTGTGGATTTAACTGTGATTTTCTGAAATTGCCGGGATTGCGAAAATATTTTCAATCGTAGAGTTCAATATTTTCGGCGAAAATAACCCATATTTTCGGCAAAAATCCTCTTTAAAATCCCACAGAGTTTTCCAAACGTTCCTGTTTCATATTTTCGGCGAAAATCACCCATATTTTCGGCAAAAATTTCTAAAGAAAACTGGCAGTACTTTTTAACTAGAATTTTCGGCGAAAACTTGCACTTTTTTCGCCGAAAATTTCTTTGAAAATCAACCAACTATTCACTTTAAAATCCGGATTTCAACCTCTCTTTCCTCACTTCGAACCTTACCCGAAAAACCCATCCTCTGTTTTATTTCAAACCGCCGACGCCACCTTTCATCGCCGCCGCCGACCAAAGCCGACCGCCGCCGCCGCCGCTCCCTTCCCCTCCTCTTTTCGATCAATCCAAGCCTTAGAACAGCTGAATCGGAGCTCTACAGCTCTAGTTCACCCAAACCCTAAAAATCTTCATTTTCACCGATTTCTCCCACACCGTTCGCTTTTAGCATCCATGGCTTCAAGGTAAGTTGTAGAACTTTTCATTGCGAATCGTTTGACATATTGGATGCTGAATTTCATCGGGGTTGACTTTCGGTTGACTTTTCGGTTTGCCTCGATTTGCGTGCCGACTAATTCCGTGTGAACTAGGTTAGCTGAACTTGTTGAACTGTTCTAGCATGCTTAGGGAGTATCGTGCTTAATTGTTATATCGTTTGATCATGTGTTGCTATGCCTAAGTCCTATTCTTTGTGATGTTGACTTTTGAGAAATGTCGGTTTGACCATGAACTATTTTTGATCATTTGGCTGCCTTATGTGCTCATACTCGTTCCGATTATTGTGTTTGCCATCTGAGATCATATTATCCCGTCATTTCCCGCTTTGTGATAGTCTTGCCATGATTAGGGTTCAATGTTCTATTATGTTGACTTTTTGAAATGTCGGTTTGACTTCTGAACTCTGATTGTGCTAATTCCATTCTGGCTGTCCCAAGCATGTACTTTTTTTTTTTGCTCGTGATTACCGGTTAATCTGCTTTGCTTACCCCCACTCTGTTTTCCTCATTTCTTTGTGAAATTGAGTTTTTCGACTAAGTGTGGGGTAGGGTTTTAGTTTGACTAATCGGGTTCGTTTTCTTGTTTAGGAACGCCACTTTTGAGCGCAGGACCAAGGCACGACTTCATGGTGCCTCAAGCTCCGGAGCCCCCGCTCCCGTCACACCCGCCGTTCAGGGAACTCCACCAGCTTTCCCTGACCGTGCTGGGTACCACCGCACCGTCGCTCGCCTCCCCCCGCACTACTTTGCACGCTACCAGCGGTTTGAGCACACCCATGGAGCTGATGTTCGCCCTCTTTCCATGGAGTCGCTCTCAGAGGACGATGATGACTGGTACCGGAACGTGCTTGATACACTGACCCATTACGGCTTGCTGGAGCTGACCACGCTCACCGCCGACTTCCCAGACATAGCTCTCCAGGAGTTTTGGGCGACATTCGAGCTGGACGAGCACAAGAGGAGGCAGCACAGGAAGGTTGTCACCTTCTATCTAGGCGGGGGTGCACAGGGAGCTCACGTATGATGAGTTTGCTGCTCATCTCGGTATTCCCCATGAGCACTACCATGGTCATCACTTCGGCTGGGAGGACGACAACGACGACGAGGAGTACCATGCGCCTGGAGCCACATGACGAGGAGTACCCGGTGATCGCCTCGGGGACCATAACTCAGTTAAGTCGCTCTCTCACCCTTTCTTTAAATACATTCATATGGTTTGGCGTAGATCGTTATTATATGCTCCAGACAAGGACCGCCACCATATCATCAAGGACGAGCTTCTTCTTCTTCGCGCCATCTGGGAGAGATATCCTCTTCATCCCGGATGGGTACTTGCCCGCCTACTCCACAAGAAGACTCAGAGGTAAGGTCGTCCCCGCGCACTCCTGGGAGGCAACTTTGTAGGCCGTCTCCTCATTTCCTTCGGCCTCAACAATGAATATGGCCCGAACATCCCACGCCGCAGAGTACGCAACGTTGGAGGAGATTTGGCGGTCGAGTACAACCTCAACTTGGACATCAGTCCCCTGGTACCAGCGGATCCTCCTCTCGAAGGCGAGGACGAGTCGGAGGGCGAAGATGATTCTGAGCATCCTCAGCCCCAGTCGCAGCCAGAGTTTCATGACCATATACCCTCGCCACATCATTAGGCAGGGTATGCACACCACTCGCCGCTGGCCATCCCCGATCCATACCAGGCGCCTCACCCTCAGCCCCGACCGCATCCCGCGGACATTGGTGAGCTGTATGAGCGACTTCAGGAGTGGCGCATCACCGACAATGCCACTCAAGAGGCGAGATGGACTACTATGCAGCAGCATATGCACCGCGCTGATAGGCGGTATGAGGCACAGATGGAGTGGCAATGTCAGCTCGGTGAATTCCTCCACTTTCCACCTCCAGGCGCCCCTGACCAGCCATGATCAGGTGGTGTCCTTTTCCTTGTCCTTTCTTTTTATTTATTCTTTTTGGATTTCGATCAAACTTTTTTTCTATGTGGATCCGGGGCACTTGTCCCGGTTTCCTTTTTATGTTTCATTTGTTTTTGTTTTGTAGGCAGTAGGGAGATTCCCTTTGCTTCGCTTCGGTAGATTCCCTCCGCTTCGAGGACCCGTGCTCATCCCCTACGCCAACCATCTCGGCCCAGGTTGTTCTACTTCATTCTGAACTCTAGAATTAGTCTTATGAGGACACAGTCCGATTTAAGTGTGGGATAGGATGCTAGAGAACCTTGCATGAACTTGATTGCCCTTGATTGTGTTTTCTGTGTGCCTCGTGATTCCATTCCAGTCTCTCTAGCATTAGAATGGCTCAGTTCTTGATTTTTGATGTTAAGTTGTTGTTCAAACTTTCATAATGATGCTTAGACTGCTTAACCTAGAACTTGAGAACCAACTTGTATACTTTGATGCTAAATTGCCTGGTCAGAACAGAATTTTAAAATCACACTTGTAGTTTGTAGCCTTGATTGCATGGAAATGACCGAATCCGACTAGCAAACCAAATGTGAGCTTTTAATCCATTGCACGTAACTTGCAATTTTAATTCTTTCTGAGTGGTTTTCTGTTTGCTTGAATGAGTTAGAATTTGCATGAGACCTACTCGAGACCACACAATGACACGAGTTCTAGAATGATAGAAGCACCTAGATTTAGCTACTGATGCGCGAGATTTAACTCACAACAATCAAGGTCGTATTCCACGAGGGCTCTCTCAAAAGCTTGTACTCACACGGTTCATGGACGGTCTATTTATTTAAAAATTTGTTTTAGTTTGGAAAGGAAATAAAAACATAAGAGAAACTAAACAAACAAGCAAATCAAAAGGGTGCAAATCAAAGGTAAAGGAGGTTAACTTGGAAAGATAGGTTCATCATGCTCAAGAGGTATAAATGCACCAACAAGCCAAACATGATCGAGGATGCAATCGAATGACCATGCAAATCCCTTCTATAGACTCAATGCACTCTCGTTGCACTAAATCCCTATCCTAGAACCACTCAACCTAGGCTCTCGCTCTCAAGCTAAGTGACTAAGGATGCATTAAAGGTGTTTGATGAAATGCCAAGCTACAAAACCCTCTCCTATGACTCTATGACCACTAGGCTCGACACCACACTATCATGTCAATGTCCTAACACTAAGAGAATCATCCAAAGACTAATCAAAGTTTAATTCAGTGAAAATCCTAATGCACACCAAGTGTTCGATAAAACGCACAAGTGAGAAATCATGCAACTATGGTTGAATTGAGATGATCTAATCTCTTAGAACACACTCCCTTCAATCCCTAGACCTACAATCCATGTAATCCAAGCACTCTCATGCATTACATTACAAATAATAGACCAATCAAGCCATAGCCATCAATGGAATTAACAACAAGTCATAGAGACCATCTTCTTACAATCCAAGATCAATCATGGCAAGTTTATACAATTAACCTCTATCCTAGCACAACCATCTATCAAACCAAGAATACCTAGGAAATCAGCCACACATGGCCAAGGGTACACAAGAGAAAGAAAGAGAGATGGTCACCAAGGGTTCCATGGCAATCCTCTTCTTGCAAGCTCCTCTCCCCAAGGTTGTGGGCTTCAATCCAAGCTCCTTACTCCAATTTGCACCTTGCTCTAGGGTTGATGATGGATTGATTGAATGGAGGAGATGTTGGAAAAGTTGAGAGGAAAAAGGGTTTTGATCGGCGAGTGTAATATATGATATGTAATGTTCTCCCTTTAATTCGCCCCTTTCACCTTTATATAGCCGCTGGACTTTACCCATCATTTTCGACGAAAACATAGAATGGTTTCGCCGAAACCATCTTCAAGTTTCGGCGAAAACAAAGAATGGTTTCGCCGAAACCATCTTCAATGCACAAAGTCCTTTTCTCTGCCTAGGATTTTCGGATCGAAGACTTGAAAATCTCGCCGAAACTACCTCTTCGGCGAAAATCCCATGGTGGTTTCGCCGAAACCGTCTTCAGCTTAAAGTGTATTTTCTCCAATCTTGCATCGGCCATATCTCCTCCATCCTAGCTCCGATTGACCTCCCGTTTGATCCTACGTGCTCCTTGTCACCAGTACTACAATGCCAAGGCCTGAAAATACAAAGAAAACAGTTCCAATAGACAAGGAAATGGTCTCAAAGTAGCAACCGGACAACAAATGGACACTTAGCACAAAACTTCGATAAAAGCATATTAAGCATGGCATTTAAGGATCAAACACGAGCATTTCATAGGCTAATCGAAGGCTTAAAATGCACCAAATATAGTCACATCAAATTCCCCTACGACTAAGCTTTGCTTGTCCTCAAGCAAATGAATTAGAAAACATCCAAGTTCACAAATGACAAGATCGGTTCCATTGAAATTCAAGCAATCACAAATTGGCTTAAACTGTTCCACGAACAAACTAAACCTACACATGCAAGAACATCAACCAAACAAGTCTAGACCTCACCTTTTTCTGCACACTTCAAGCAGTGGTTAATTTGGGACACAGCAAAACCGACCACGACAACACCAACTCTAATTAAAAGGACTTGAACTCGGGAAATGGAATGAAATAGATGGAGGTAAGGAAATTTTTGAAAGTGGTGAGTGATTAAGATGTGGCTATCGACTCGACTTCATCCGCTTCTAGATCCGCTCTTACAGACTCGGGCATAGGATCAAGGGCTACACTCGAGAACTCTTTTTCCTTTCTTTTCTTTCTCTTTTCGTTTTCATTCATTTTTTTCTTTTTTTTTCTTACTGCATACTAGTGCTCGATCCAACACTTCACTTAGGTGTTGAACCGGCCTAGCTCACAGCTTTAGCCTTTGCTAGTGCTCAACCCGACACTTCACTTAGGTGTCGAGCTTGCCTAGCTTAGCTTTTTTTTTCTCTTCTTTTATTTTTTTCCTTTCTAACATTTTCTTTTGACAATGGCCACTTGACCCTTAGCCCCTTACAACTTCCACACAAGATTTCAAATTGGATTCCGTCTAATCTCAAGCCACAATCACGAAGGATCAAAAAGAGAATGAAAAACAATGGAAGAGGGGAAGAAATTCTGATTGCCTTCATCATCCTAGACCGGTGTTATCGAGTGGTATAAAAACACGTATCGACCAATCAACCAACATACAAGAGTGATAAAATCTATGTTCTGGCCTAGACTCAATTTGATATTAGCGCTAAACATGCTGGTTACAGGTTCTAAGTGGAACAATCTAAACGTCATTATGAAAACTTGAAGCCAATCAAACACCAAAAGTCAAGAACCGAATGATTCTAAAGTAGAGGGAATCGACATTCAATTAAGATCATGTAGATCAAGCAAATCATAGCATCTCTACCACAAATAATCACACCAAAACTAAAACTCCCCTACGACTAACATGAGCATTGTCCTCAA
The DNA here is from genome assembly GCA_034768395.1 of Linum lewisii. NCBI lineage: Eukaryota > Viridiplantae > Streptophyta > Magnoliopsida > Malpighiales > Linaceae > Linum > Linum lewisii. The sequence goes on from CM068296.1 coordinate 34,544,773, forward strand.
TGATCAAGAGAGAGAGGGTAAGGTGGAACGAAGTTACCGCGTTGGTAGAGAGGAGCATAGGACGTAATAGAGGTGAAAAAGTTCCATGATGATCCTTGGTGAAGAGTGATCCCAATTGCTTGTCAAACCTTATTCAAAAACTAAAACAACACAAAAACCTCAAAGAACAATTAATACGCGAAAAATTAAAGATAACATGGGGTGCCTCCCAAGAAGCGCTTGGTTACCGTCTTAAGCTTGATGATACCTGCGTTATGGTGTCCAACTTAGTACCTCCTTGATGGCAAGTAGCTTCTTCCATGATGAAGATTGAGCTCCAAGTAGCATCTTGGAGGAATGGTAGACTAGCCAATGCACATTGATGCTTGTGTAGCACTTGAGACCTTGGGGTGGCTTGCTACCTTTGGAATTTGGGACTTGAGGAAGAAAGTATGGTAGGGGGCCACCATTTAGCTCCATCGTCTCCAAGTTGGTGATGCCACTCGAAGAGTCTTCCGGTTCAAACATGGGCAACTCCTCTTCCATTATCACCTTAGGGGAGGTTATGAAGCTTGTGCCCGTCTCTTGACACAAGTACTTCATGATCAAGCAAGAAGATTGAAGAGTACTCACAACCTTTGGTGGGACCTCAATAGGGTGGTGTTGTTCACTTTCGTGCTCCACTCTTGGTGCCACCTCTTCTTGAAGCGTCTCCAAATCATCTCTCACCTCCTCTAAAGGGTCTTCATCCTCAAGTCTCCTTGGTTCTTCATACCCCACATCATCGTTACTTGGTGTGTCCTCGGGAAGAACATGTTCCTCAATCTCCTCCACTACCAACTCTTCTTCCGTGTCAAGCTCTTCCGGTTCACAAGTGTCATCTTCATCATCATAAAAATACTCCAAATGATTGGGATGTCGTTCATTCTCAAGAATCTTCGTGACAAGCTCTATGCTTTGAGATAAGCGGTTAACTCGGTTTGCATTATCCTCCACAATTTGTAAGATCTCTAGCATGAAAGGAGATGGAAGAGGTTTCTCATGGCTCATGAACTTTTCTTGGGGAGACTCACCTTCTTCTTCTTCCATGACAAGCACTTCCGGTTCAAGGATGTCGGCGATGAGCTTCATACTTTGAGTTGAACGATCCAACCGAGCCGCATTATCTTCAGCAATTTGCAACATCTCCTCAATTGTGGGGGAGATGGACATTGTTGTTCCTCCTCTAGAGCTTCCTTGATGAGTGTCACGCCTTGAGCTAAACGATTGAGTTGGTTCGCATTATCTTCCGCAATCTTCAAAGCTTCCTCAAGTGTGGAAAGAGGTGGAGGAGGTTCCTCATAGCTTACAAACTCCTCTCGAGGACGCTCACTTTCCTTCACCATTTTCAAGAGCTCCTCTAACATAGAAGAAGGTTGAGAGGGTTGCTCATAGAATGTGAAATCCTCTTGAGGGCGCTCGCTTTCTCTAACCATCTTAAAGAGCTCCTCTAACATTGAAGGCGGTGGAGAATGTTGTTCTTGACTTGTGAAATCTTCTTGATAATACTCCAGCAAGACTTGATGGTAGGGTGGAGATGGATAGGGACATTGCTCATTCCACATGGGTGTTGAAGCTTGTTGTTCTTGATCCCACCATTGGCTATCTCCCTCATAAGTTCCTTGGTAGTAGTTGGATGAAGTAGGATGACCATAATATGGATTAGGAGATGGATTCCACCCTTGATAGGTACCATAACCATTACCTCCATTCCACGAGTTCATCTTACTTGCAACCTTGCTCCCATGAACTAGATAGGTGGATAAGGGGCCTACAAAACGCACAACAAACACAACCAAGTAGTACAACAATGCGGGATAACAAAACCATAAAAACAAATAAAAAAACAATAAACAAAGAAGCAAAACTAAAACGGAAGGAAGTGAATAGAACGGTCCACTACTAAATGCTTTCAAAGGATTGAGAAAGTCCCCGGCAACGGCGCCAAAAACTTGATGTGCGAGATTTAACTCACAACAATCAAGGTCGTATTCCACGAGGGCTCTCTCAAAAGCTCGTACTCACACGGTTCATGGACGGTCTATTCATTTAAAAATTGGTTTTAGTTTGGAAAGGAAATAAAAACATAAAAGAAACTAAACAAACAAGCAAATCAAAAGGGTGCAAATCAAAGGTAAAGGAGGTTAACTTGGAAAGATAGGTTCATCATGCTCAAGAGGTATAAATTAACAAACAAGCCAAACATGATCGAGGATGCAATCGAATGACCATGCAAATCCCTTCTATAGACTCAATGCACTCTCGTCGCACTAAATCCCTATCCTAGAACCACTCAACCTAGGCTCTCGCTCTCAAGCTAAGTGACTAAGGATGCATTAAAGGTGTTTGATGAAATGCCAAGCTACAAAACCCTCTCCTATGACTCTATGACCACTAGGCTAGACACCACACTATCATGTCAATGTCCTAACACTAAGAGAATCATCCAAAGACTAATCAAAGTTCAATTGAGTGAAAATCCTAATGCACACCAAGTGTTCGATAAAACGCACAAGTGAGAAATCATGCAACTATGGTTGAATGGAGATGATCTAATCTCTTAGAACACACTCCCTTCAATCCCTAGACCTACAATCAATGTAATCCAAGCACTCTCATGCATTACATTACAAATAATAGACCAATCAAGCCATAGCCATTAATGGAATTAACAACAAGTCATAGAGACCATCTTCTTACAATCCAAGATCAATCATGGCAAGTTTATACAATTAACCTCTATCCTAGCACAACCATCTATCAAACCAAGAAAACCTAGGAAATCAGCCACACATGGCCAAGGGTACACAAGAGAAAGAAAGAGAGATGGTCACCAAGGGTTCCATGGCAATCCTCTTCTTGCAAGCTCCTCTCCCCAAGGTTGTGGGCTTCAATCCAAGTTCCTTACTCCAATTTGCACCTTGCTCTAGGGTTGATGATGGATTGATTGAATGGAGGAGATGTTGGAAAAGTTGAGAGGAAAAAGGGTTTTGATCGGCGAGTGTAATATATGATATGTAATGTTCTCCCTTAATTCGCCCCTTTCACCTTTATATAGCCGCTGGACTTTACCCATCATTTTCGGCGAAAACATAGAATGGTTTCGCCGAAACCATCTTCAAGTGTCGGCGAAAACAAGGAATGGTTTCGCCGAAACCATCTTCAATGCACGAAGTCCTTTTCTCTGCCTAGGATTTTTGGACCGAAGACTTGAAAATCTCGCCGAAACTACCTCTTCGGCGAAAATCCCATGATGGTTTGGCCGAAACCGTCTTCAGCTTAAAGTGTATTTTCTCCAATCTTGCATCGGCCATATCTCCTCCGTCCTAGCTCTGATTGACCTCCCGTTTGATCCTACGTGCTCTTTGTCACCAGTACTACAATGCCAAGGCCTGAAAATACAAAGAAAACAGTTCCAATAGACAAGGAAATGGTCTCAAAGTAGCAACCGGACAACAAATGGACACTTAGCACAAAACTTCGATAAAAGCATATTAAGCATGGCATTTAAGGATCAAACACGAGCATTTCATAGGCTAATCGAAGGCTTAAAATGCACCAAATATAGTCACATCAGCTACTAAGCCAAATAGCCTACCTAACGATAAAAATCCATTAGGTGTGGACCCTTGAGCTTGGCCTTTTCTTTCGGTTTGATATACATTACAGCATTTCCCATTCTTTCATTCCCCGTTGATCCCCTGTGGTTGTAGTTCTAGATTGACCTACCGGAAGTCGGTTTGTGGTAACCTGCCCATAGCCATTAAACAGGTGGTCTTAGCTATTATGTCCAGACGTGTAAACCCCTCTAGCAACTAAAAGAAAATTCGGCACAAAGAAAAAAAAAGAGAAGAAAAAAGAAGCAAGTTTCGAAAAAAAAATAGAAAAGAAGAAAAATCAGAAAAGCTAAAAAGGTTTCAAAGTTTTGGTTCAATAAAACGTTCTTCTCCCTACAAATGGAAGAACGAAGTCAAAAGAAAAGTCAGAAAAAGTGTGTAAAGAAAAAAATAATAATAAAAAGTGCTAGGTTGCTTGAGGGTATCATAGGACGAGCGTTCATTATTCCACCCGTGTCTGGTTAGACGGTAGGAAGCCATAGATTAGATTCGAGGGAAGTTAGTCGAAAGCTACACCGCACAAAGCCATCATCATTCACTCCCATCATCCATCGCATCATAAACCCAAGTAGTGTAGAATTCGTTACAGTCCTAGCAGGGAAGTCCTTCTTGACTGGATACTCGTGTTGTCACAGTGGTGGAGATGTGGTCAAAATGCAAACTTATGACAGAATTCAGTAACAGAAAATGATTGAGAGCAGAAACACGTCCTTAAACACAGAGAGTGAGAGTTCCCATTATACTAAATATATCCTGTGTGAGGAGTCTGGTCGGTCAGGTCAAATTCGTGCATAATTGGTTACAATTACTTGTCGTGTGCAGTTTATTAGTGAGATCAGGTTGTTTGGCTGATCTGTATGCATGTTAGGTTTCTTGTTCTAGGATCTATCTGTCTAATAATTCATTGTGTTTGATTGAGCTCCAATTCAATCAATCTTATCATTTATGAACTTGAGCGTTTCTATTCAGTTTGCTTGAGGACAAGCAAAAGCTTAAGTATGGGGTATTTTGATGACACTCGATTTGACGTGGTTTTTAGGGTAGAATAGCGAATATTCAATCAATTGCCCTATCTCGTGCCATTTGTGTTACCTTGGCCCGTTTCGGGTCTATTTGATGGTTTTCTACTGTTTTTATGTTAGCACAGGTTTTTGCCATCAAATAAAGTAGCCAAGGACGTGTCTAAGGCGTTGGAACCTTGAGGAATCGCACCAGGAATTGATCCAAGGAGCCAATCAAGTCAAACCAAAAGTCTGCCCGTTTACACTGACATTTTCGACGAAAAGAACCCATGGTTTTTGGCGAAAATGCAAGGACAAATCCACTGATGCTCAGCCAAGGAAGTTTTCGGCGAAAACCCAAAGTTTTTGCCGAGAACCATCAGTCCGAAAATCACAGGAGAGAAGCAGCCGGACACCAGCCATTTATGAAGGAATTTTCGCCAAAAATTCCTCAAGATTTTTGGCGAAAATATTAAGCTGATTCGGCGGGTATTAGGGTTAAGTATAAATACTTAACCGGCGGCCCAAATCAATCAACACCTCATAATACATCATACATCAGAATTTTAGAGAATCCTCTGAAGTTCTGGAGTGAATAGTTAGAGTCCGAAGAGCCGGAAAGTGATCGTGACGCCATCCCTTCCATCTTGAAGACTCGGAGCTAGGATTGCAGTCTACCGGAAGATCGAAGTTCTGTCGGAGTCATCTTAATTAGGTTTTTCAGATTCTTTTCTGTTTTTCCTTTCCATGATGAACTCTTTCATTGTCTTTGATTCTTTTGTAATGAATATGCGTAGCTAAACTCTTAGAGCTTAGACTAGATGAACCCTAAGTGACCCAGGGCTTTAAAGCGGTCACGGATCGGCGGTGATTAGATTCGAAGTTCAATCAGTTTCTCTTTCATGTTTGATTTGTTCTTCATTGTTCATGTTTCTTGTCTGGATTGATCACCTAGATTAGATTCTTGTTAAGCTAAGGATAGAAGCGAACGCTCGCCTTACTTTAGAACATCAAATTGAACAATTAACCTTATAATTGGAGCGTGCCTTTCGTAGGAACCGGTTAGTGTTAATCCACTGCAAGAGTAACTCAATAATCGTTAGTAATTCCACCAATTAAGTTAAGTCGTTGCAAGAGGCGACCGTACTCGGGCGACTAATTAATCTTGGTAGCTAGAACGGATAGAGCGAACGTTCGCCGGTCTTAGACCTAAGGGTAAGGAGTTATGGTGGTGTCTTAGAATTGATTGAATGAGAATCGAAATCCGTTGATCTGTTGATTGGCAATGCTCTGGGGAACGAAAGGGGGATTCAAAGTCTAAGTTCGTCTGTCATCTCTGTTTTAATCAACCAATCTCCAATCTGTTTTTAGTTTCAATTTTTAAATTCTCTGCATTTCTTAGAATTAGAAGTCGTGGAACTCACACCACGCACGAAGTGTTTAAACCCGAATATTTTGCTAGCTTATTTGAGTAGTCAATCATAGAAGACCCATGGAATACGATCTACCCTAGCTTGTTAGCTTTGTTAGTTATTTGTTTGAACATCCGCACAATGATCTTGGGCTTCATCAGAACTCCATGCAACCTGACTACCTCTTCAAAGAACAAATCAGCAATGTTGGAAGCATCATCAGTTTTGTGGCAAGCAATAAAATGGGCCATCTTAGAGAACCTATCAACGACTACAAAGATGGAATCCTTTCCCTTTCTAGTTCTCGGCAGTCCTAATATAAAATCCATAGACAAGTCAACCCATGGGTGTTCAGGGATGGGTAAAGGGGTGTATAAACCATGGGGCTTAAGTTTTGACTTAGCTCATTGGCACTTGAAGCATTGAGCTATGAGTTTCTCCACATCATGGCGCATCTTGGGCCAATAGAAGTGCACTTTGAGGGTGGCCAAGGTTTTGGGTACTCCAAAGTATCCCATGAGACCTCCTCCATGAGCCTCTAGGGTTAGGACAGTCCTGCATGAATGGTTAGGTAAACATAGCTTGGGTCCTTTAAACAGATATCCATCCTGCTTGTAGAAATTCCCAAATCCTCCCTGTTGACAAGCCTCAAAGATACTCTTAAAATCGGGGTCAGTGGCATAAAGGTCTTTGATATGTTCAAAGCCAATAAATTTAGTGGAAAGGACTGAGATTAGGGTGTACCTTCGAGAGAGTGCATCAACCACGAAATTTTCCTTACCTTGTTTGTTTTGAATGATGTATGGGAAGGACTCGATGAACTCTACCCACCTAGCATGTCTTTTGTTGAGCTTGTGTTGAGCTTTGAGGAAGTTGAGTGATTCATGATCCGTGTGGATGATGAATTCCTTGGGCCACAAGTAGTGTTTCCAAGTCTTCAAAGCTCTCACTAAAGCATAGAGTTCTTTGTCATAGGCGGGGTAGTTGAGGGTGGCACTGCTTAGCTTCTCACTAAAGTAAGCTATGGGCATCTTCTCTTGCATTAGAACAGCTCCAATCCCTACCCCTGAAGCATCACACTTGATCTCAAAGGGCTCAGTGAAATCAGGCAGCATGAGCAAAGGGGCTTCGGTGAGCTTCTTTTTTAGGGCTTCAAAGGCTTCTTGTTGTGGTGTACCCCAATGGAAGGGTACATCTTTCTTGAGCACGGCTATGAGTGGGGCAGCAATGGTGCTAAAATCCCTTACAAACCTTCGATAGAAGCTAGCCAATCCATGAAAGCTTCTAACATCAGTGATGTTCTGAGTTGTTGGCTAGGATTTGATAGCTTTTATCTTGTCCTCATCCACCCTAATACCTGTTGAACTAACAACAAAACCAAGGAAAACAAGATGATTGGTGAAAAACGTGCACTTGGCCATGTTAGCATAGAGGTGTTCTTTCCTTAGGGTTTCTAAGACAGTTTTTAGGTGTCCTAGGTCATCTTCTAGATTCTTTGAGTGGATAAGTATATCATCAAAGTAGACCACGACAAATTTTCCAATGTAAGATCAAGGACTTGATTCATTAATCTCATAAAGGTACTAGGTGCATTGGTTAGGCCAGAGGGCATGACCATCCATTCATATAGCCCTAATTTAGTTTTAAAGGAACTTTTCCATTTATCACCTTCCTTCATTCGGATTTGGTGATAGCCTGATTTGAGATCAATTTTAGAGAAGATAGTAGATCCATGTAGCTCATCAAGCATGTCATCTAATCTAGGGATGGGGCACGGCACAAGGGCTCATGCTTTCTCTCACCTATCCTTTGTCCATTAGCTCCTCTACTTGAGCTTGTATCTCTTTAGTTTCTTCTGGGTTGGTACGGTAGGTTGGCTTGTTTGGCAACGCAGCTCCGGGCACCAAGTCTATTTGGTGCTCTACTCCTCTTAGTGAGGGCAGTCTACTAGGGATTTCTTCGGGGAAAACATCATTGAATTCCTGTAAGAGTGAGACAGCAACACTAGGCAATGAAGTGTTAGGGTTAGAAATCAAGCACTCCTTGTAGAAGATGACCACAAGAGGTTTCCTAGTAACTAGGGTTTGTTTGATCTCACTAGTGGTGGCTAGTAGGTTTTCTCTTCTCTCATTCTCATTTTTTTGAGCTCTTCGACCTCTTGGGTCTTGTATTTCTGTTTTTGCACTCAAGGGACCACTCATTTGTTCTCTCTTCTCTCTGTTTTGAGCTCTTTTTCTTTCTTTACTTGGAGTGCTCTTCTATCTATTTGGTCTTGGAGGATTTCCGTAGGTGATAGAGGTTTTAAGATGTATTTTGTATCACCATGAATGAGGTTGTACCTATTTGTCCTCCCATCATGTTTGGAGTACCGGTCGAATTGCCAAGGTCTCCGAAGTAGTATGTGGGATGCCTCCATGGGAACCACATAAGATGATATTTGTGTATCTTCCTATGAAAATGGGACATGAGCCTGACGGATCACTTTTAATTCCCTATAGTTGCTAAGCCAATGAAGCTTGTAGGGTTTTGGGTGCTTTATGGTTGGAAGGCCGAACCATTCCACTAAATCGAGGCTTACGGCATTGGTACAACTTCCTCCATCAAATACCATACTATAAATTTTATTTTTAATCATGCACTTGGTATGGAAAAGTTTATCTCGTTGCTCCTAACCTTCCTCCACTATTTGGGCACTTAGAACGCGTCAGGAGATGATGGAGAATCGTAGGGCGTGGCGCTCCGGGGCTGTCTTGGGGCGCAGGGCGGGGCTCAGGTCTGGGGGAGACCGGATCTTTTGAGAGGGCACGGGTCATGGATCGGGTGATAATTCGCATTGGGGCTGGGACGTCGGGTGGCTCGGGTATGGCGTGCTCTCCAGATGCGGGGCTGGCGTCGAAGTCTGGAGTCGGGTGCCGATCTGGGGTAGGACGGGACTCCAGGTGGTCCTGTGCTCGGCCTGATCTGCATCGATGCCGGGTGGGGGCTGGCTCGGGGTAGGGGTGATGCTGGTGAGGTGCTGGGTTGGGCACGGGCTCGGGGCTGTGTCGTGATCCTCCAAAGCTGCCCCAATACCAACAGGTACTCATACACCCCACCAGGGTCCCCAGTCAAAGGAAGAACCCTAGGGCCTTACAAGAAACGTGTAAGGCCAAGGAAAGCTCTCCAACATTGCTTCAGACCATGGTATGTGACCAACTATAGGCTTAGGCCACCCTCAGCAGGTAGGGGAGCTAAAATGAAGGAGCTGCCACTCCAGGCAATGTTGCTGAACGAAGCCCCATACCCGGGCCCCGAGCTAAGCCTAGGGCTGAGTACAACCCCGAGCAGCCAGCCCCAACTAGGCCCCAGCCGCAATGACAAGAGCCCCGGAGGAGCTGACCACCCCTGGGATCCTCTAGAGGAATTCTTGGAGTATAGGAAGCAGAGGAGTGAAGAATATCTGGCCAGCAAGGGATGGCTCCCAAAGACAGGCCACGGAGCAAGCCCCAGATTGAGGCAAGTGAAGAAATGGAGCCTTGGACCGGCACCAGCCACTGAGAGCTGTCTTTGGACCTTCCTGAAGACTGGGCTGAAGCAGAATGCAAAAGGCTTGCCCAGAAATGAAGAAGGACGAGACATGAGCCAGCCCCGAGCACCGGGCACGACGTCAGGCCCCACAAAGGAGAACTTTGGGCCGAGTCGCCAAATGGCTCGGGCCTTTTGGGAAATTCTAGTTGCTCTGGATAGCTGGAGACTTCAGGAACACGGACCAACAAACGGCATTGCAATTGGAGGAGGGATAAAGGAGGAGCCACATAGGGAAGTGCTCATACGCAATTCGGGTCCATACATGCAATCCCACCGAGACAAGGATTCCCATTTGGGCCAGGAGAACAGGATGCCACAACCAGAAGACCTCGGACCTAAGTCCTTCTAGGACTAGGACACGAGAAGGAGGCCTAATCCGAGTCAGAATCGCTGCCCGCCGGCCCAAGACCTGCACGACCGCCACGGATGCTGCCAGGATTTCTAGTTTTTGCCTGGTTTACCCGGTTTTTGCCTATTTAGGTTTTTTCTTACATTCCAAGACATTCACTTCCTATTTTTGAGTTTTCCTTTTAGTTTTTCTTATTTAGTTAGCTTGTTTAGGTCATTTTAATGTTTCCTAGTTAGGATTAGATTATTTTATTTCTAGTTAGGAAGTAGCTAAATCGGAGATGAGAGCTTGTTCCCTCCCTATAAACAGAAGCCATCGGCCACCCTTATTATTCAGACTTTTATCAATTAATAAACCCCCTTTCAGAAATTTGTGCTAAACCCCTTTGAGTATGTGCAAGAGCACGGCTTAAGGTTTGGCTTATCATCAAGAGCATCAATCTCTTGTCGTGGCACCCTCGACTTGATACTTCTGGTTTCTAGCTCCTTTATAGCTAGTGGGTCAAAGTCCTAATCAGCCCCGGTTCCATAGGTTCTTCACGTGGCTAGGATCATCAGCTTGTGGTGTTTAAGGGTCGCCTGCCCACGGTCGCAGCGGTTTACATCAGTTGGTATCAGAGCACGGTTCAACACTAGGACCACACTCTATCCCAGTCTTCAGGTTCATTCTTGGATTCATATCCTTTACTTTGCTTGAGTTTCAGAAAATTAGCTTTGAAACCCCCCGCCTATTTCAATTCCTTCAATCGGTTTAATATTGTAAGGCAAAGAAAATCAGGTGGCTATAAGAAAAAGAAAAGGAAAGCAAGGCCACCCTTGCCAAGTTTGTTTCCTTCGTTGTAAGCTTAATTCTAAGAAGAGGGGATAGAAAGTTGCTTCTGCTTGCTTGTAACTAACCATGGCAGACGAGAGAATGGAAAATTTGGAAGGCCAGATCCATGGCCATGGAGGAATCTTGGCTGGAATACAAGAAGCCCTAGCCAAACTTGAGAGAGACAATCGAGGCAACTATGAGAGAAGAGATGACCGAGGAGAATATCATGAAGAACCCCATGGAGATCTCAGCCGAAGGGCTAGAAGGTTAGTTCAAGAGATTGGTGATGATGTGAGCAATCTCAAGCTCACCATCCCTAAGTTTCCCGACAAGAATGATGCGGATGAGTACTTGGATTGGAAGAGAAGTATGGAGGACTTCCTCGAGTGCCATCACTATTCGGAGAGAAAGAAGGTAATTGTGGCTACCCTTGAATTTACTGACTATGCTGCTCTTTGGTGGAGCCAATTCAAAAGACAGGTTCAGAGAGATGAGGAGGTACCCATCGAGTCATGGGCAGACCTCAAGAGGAAGATGCGGAAGAGGTTTGTCCCGACTGCCTACATCCGAGACTTACACACCTCACTCCAGACTTTGAAGCAAGGAACCATGTATGTGGAGTAGTATACCAATGAGATAGAGTTGCTAGTGGCGAGGCTAGACCTCAAGGAGGAACAGGAGGCCAGGATCGCCCGGTTTGTAGGAGGGCTACACTCGGACCTTGATGAGCCTAGCAAACCTTGGACCCGACCTGAGCCTCCTTTTACCCGAAGTCACCAAGGCCTTCCGAGAGAAACTTAATGCCTACATGGAGTCTTGGAGCAAAGAAGGATAGGAAGAGGATGCTGATCGATTTGTCAAAGAAGGCTACACCCTCCTAGAAGTTCAAGAAGGCATTGGAGCCCACACGGAGCAAGGCCCAAAACAAGTCACTAAACCCGCGGTTCAAGACCAGCCGGAGCCCGACCAAGCAAACCCGCCGGGCCGTCACCAAATCCCAACCGGCCCACGCTACCGAAGCCCAACCGGCCCAAAGCTGCCCGCCGCCGCCGAATTAGGGTTTTTGACCTAATTAGGTCTTTTATTCCACGTTAAAGACTCCAGTTATTATTTTATGTTTTATTCCTCTGTAGTCGAATTGTTTAGGCGTGTTAGGATTCTAATTAAGGTTAGGAGTCTATATTTTATTATTATTTAGGAAGTAGTCTTTAGGGAGGAGAGCTTGTTCCCTCACCTATATAAGGAGGCCGCCGGCCACCCTTGTAAGACAACTTTTGAAATCAATAAACCCCTGTTTGAACATATATTCTATTCCCTTCAAGCCTTTGCTCATTGTTGCATCGCTTAAGGATCGACTTATCATCTAGAGCATCCATCTCTTGGCGTGGCGTCATCGACTGGACACTTTTGGTTCCCGGCTATATACAGCCGATGGGTGAAAGTACGTATCCGCCCCGGTTCCCGACGATTTAACATCGTTGCACGATCTCCAACTTGCGGTGTTCAAGGGTCGTCTGCCCACGGCTGCAGCGGTTCACATCAGTTGCTATCAGAGCACGGTTCATCTCACGGACCAAATCTATCCCAGTCTCCAGGTTACCCTGGATTCATATCTTTATCGCTTTCATAGAAATAGTTTCGAAAAATCCCTATTGTTTCAATTTCTGTATTCAGTTCTTTTCAAGTGTAAGGCAAAGAAAAACCAGTGTCCATCATACCATCGACAAAACCCTAAGTCGAGATCAAGAAAAAGAAAAGAAAAGAGGTCAAAAGAAAATATAAAGACCCAACTAGAGAGAGGCCACCCTTGCCGAGATAGTAAGAACAATCCTAAGAAGAGGGGATAAAAGATAGGCTTTCGTTGCCCGACCCCAACACCGAGATCGCTTGCTACGAGAGGAAGCCCGAGGACAAGATGGAGAGTTCACCAAGCCCTAGCTACAAGGAAGACCTTAGAAGCTCGAGCCCTGGCACCTACATACTGGTAAGTCTATCCTCGAAGCTTTGAAGAAACTTGCAACTGCTTGAAGGTGAAGCGTTTATGTTCCACTTTTATTGAGTGCGTCTATTATATTTTAAACACGAGAGGAAAAATCAAGAGTGAGTGAGGAGGATTTTGAGAGATTTGTGAGGCCAGATACTTGTTCCAACTAACCATGGCAGATCAAAGACTTGCCAAGATAGAACCGGCAATGGGGGATACTTTCCAAGTCCTGCAGCAGATACAAGCCACCTTGGCTCAATTGGCAAGAGAAGCCGGCACAACCCGGTGCCCGGCCCCGACGGCCCGGCACGCGGCCCCGGCCTCGACCAGCACTGCCCGACCGGCCCCGGCACCGAGCTGCATGACCCCGGCGCCGCCCTATCCACCCGAACCCAACGCCACCTGACCCCGGAGCACCTCGAGTACCTGCCTGGACCAGAGTTCTCACCCGGTCCATGACCCGGGCCGCCGCTCAAGCCCCAAGCCCTGGGCGACTTAGACCTCGGCCCCCACCCGTACACAACCCTAGTGCCCCCCGACCCCCAAAGTCGGACCGATGACTCTCTGCTGTATCCCGACGAATCCTCAACGCACAAGTTGTGGAGGAAGGATGGGAACAACGAGACAACATCTTTCATACAAGGTGCGTAATTCAAAACAAAATTTGTAGTATGGTAATTGATTGAGGAAGCTGTACTAATGCTGTAAGCCACGAATTGGTTGAGGTGCTTGGTCTTCAAACCCAAAGACACCCGAAACCCTACAAACTTCATTGGCTTAGTAACTGTGGGGAATTGAGGGTCACCCGACAAACACATGTTCCCTTCTATATTGGAAGATACACAGATAACATTTTATGTGATGTGGTTCCTATGGAAGCTGCCCACATCTTGTTAGGAAGACCTTGGCAATTCGATAGGTACTCCACACATGATGGAAGAACCAACAGGTACAACCTCATTCATGGGGATACTAAGTACACTCTACGGCCAATGTCACCTACTGAGATTCTCCAAGACCAGCTAGATCGAAAGGCCATCAAAGAAAAGAAAGAGAGGGAGCTCAAGAACAGAGAGAAGAGAGAACAAACGAGAGATCCTACGAGTGTAAAAAGAGAATTACAAGACCTTACAGGTCCCAGAGCTCAAAAGAGTGAGATTGATAGGAGAGAAAACCTATTAGCCACCCCGAGTGAGATCAAACAATCCCTAGTCTCTAGGAAGCCCCTTGTGATCATCCGCTACAAGGAGTGTTTGATTTCTAACCCTAATACTTCTCTACCTAGTGTTGTTACTTCTCTTCTACAGGAATTCAAAGATGTCTTCCCCGAAGAAATCCCTAGTGGACTGCCACCACTAAGAGGCATCGAGCACCAGAGAGACTTGGTACCTGGAGCTGCCTTACCAAACAAACCAGCCTACTGTACCAATCCAGAAGAAACCAAGGAAATCCAAGCCCAAGTGGAGAAATTGATGGACAAGGGATATGTCCGAGAAAGCATGAGTCCTTGTGTTGTCCCCGTCATTCTAGTCCCCAAGAAGGAAGGCACATGGAGGATGTGTGTTGACTGCCGAGCAATCAACAACATAATAGTTAAGTATCGTCATCCTATTCCTAGGTTAGACGACATGCTGGATGAACTACATGGTGCCACCATCTTCTCCAAAATTGATCTTAAATCTGGGTACCATCAAATCCGAATGAAGGAAGGTGATGAGTGGAAAACTGCTTTCAAAACTAAACTAGGATTATATGAGTGGATGGTCATGCCATTCGGCTTAACCAATGCACCTAGTACCTTCATGAGATTAATGAACCAAGTCCTTAGGACGTACATAGGGAAATTTGTCGTGGTCTACTTTGATGATATTCTTATTTATTCCAAAAATCTAGGAGATCACTTAGGCCACCTAAAAACTGTCTTAGAAACCCTACGAAAGGAACACCTCTATGCTAACATGAGCAAGTGCACCTTTTGCACAAATCATCTTGTTTTTCTTGGCTTTGTTGTGAGCTCCGCAGGTATAAGGGTTGATGAAGACAAGATAGAAGCCATCAAATCCTGGCCCACACCTCAAAGCATCACTGATGTTAGGAGCTTCCATGGATTGGCTAGCTTCTATCGAAGATTTGTAAGAGACTTCAGTACCGTTGCTGCTCCTCTCATAGCTGTGCTAAAGAAGGATGTTCCCTTCCAGTGGGGAGCTCTACAGCAAGAGGCATTTGAAGCCCTCAAAAGAAGGCTTACCGAGGCCCCTTTGCTCATGTTGCCCGACTTCACCAAACCATTTGAGATCGAGTGTGATGCATCCGGAGTAGGGATATGAGCTGTTCTAATGCAGGAGAAGAGACCCATTGCCTACTTCAGTGAAAAGCTCAGTGGCGCTACTCTCAACTATCCGACCTATGACAAAGAGCTGTATGCCCTGGTACGAGCTTTGAAGACTTGGCAACACTATTTATGGCCTAAGGAGTTCATCATCCACACGGATCATGAATCCCTCAAGTACCTCAAGGCTCAACACAAGCTCAACAAGCGGCATGCTAGATGGATAGAATTCATCGAATCTTTTCCTTACATCATTCAATATAAGCAAGGTAAGGACAACATCGTGGTAGATGCCCTTTCCCGAAGGTACACGCTAATCTCAGTCCTCTCTACTAAATTCATAGACTTTGAACACATCAAAGACCTTTATGCCACTGACCCTGATTTTAAGAGTATCTTTGAAGCTTGTCAACAGGGAGGATTTGGTAAGTTCTACCAGCAAGATGGTTATTTATTTAAAGGATCAAAACTGTGTCTCCCTAACCATTCTTGCAGGACTATCCTAACCCTAGAGGCCCACGGTGGAGGTCTCATGGGACACTTTGGTGTAGCTAAAACCGTAGCCACCCTCAAAGAGCACTTCTACTGGCCTAAGATGAGGCACGATGCCGAGAAGATCATATCTCAATGCTCCAAGTGCCAAAGAGCTAAGTCTAAACTCAGACCCCATGGACTGTACACCCCCTTGCCCATACCTGAACATCCTTGGGTAGACTTGTCTATGGACTTTGTCCTAGGACTACTGATGAGCTGCAGAACAGTGATCAAATACCACAAAGCTAAAAGCTAAGCAGATCGTATTCCACGGGCCTTCTATGATTGACTACTCCAAAAACTAGCAAAATACTCGAATGTAAACACTTCGTGCGTGGTGTGAGTTCCACGACTTCTAATTCTAAGAAATGTAGAGAAATTTAAAAAGTTAAACTAAAGCAGATTAGAAATTAGGGTTGAAAACAAGGATGACAGACGAACTTAGACTTTGAATCTCCCTTCGTTCCCCAGAGCATAGGCAATCAACAGATCAGCGGATTTCGATTCTCATTCAATCAATTACTACAACACCACCATAACTCCTGACCCTTAGGTTTAAGACCGGCGAATGTTCGCTCTATCCGTTCTAGCTACCAAGATTAATTAGTCGCCCGGGTACGGTCGCCTCTCGCAACGACTTAACTTAACTGGTGCAATTACTAACGATTTATGAGTTACTCTTGCAGTGGATTAACCCTAACCGGTTCCTACGAAAGGCACGCTCCAATTATAAGGTTAATTGTTCAATTTGATGTTCTAAAGTAAGGCGAGCATTCGCTTCTATCCTTAGCTTAACAAGAATCTAATCTAGGTGATCAATCCAGACAAGAAACATGAACAATGAAGAACAAATCAAACATGAAAAAGAAACTGATTGAATTTCGAATCTAATCACCACCGATCCGTGACCGCTTTAAAGCCCTGGGTCACTTAGGGTTCATCTAGTCTAAGCTCTAACGAGTTTAGCTACTCATGTTTATCACAAAAGAATCAAAAACAAAGAAAGAGTTCATCATCCAGAGGAAGAACAGAAAAGAATCTGAAAAACCTAATTTAGACGACTCTGACAGACTTCGATCTTCCGTAAACCGCAATCCTAGCTCCGAGTCTCCGAGGTGGAAGGGATGGCGTCACGATCTCTTTCCAGCTCTTCGAACTTTAACTCCTCACTCCATAACTTCAGAGAATTCTTCGAATTCTGATTACGAAAAGTATATTATGATGTATTGTCTTGGGCCGCCGGTTAAGTGTTTATACTTAACCCTAATACCCGCCGAATCAGCTTAATATTTTTGCCAAAAATCTTGAGGAATTTTCGGCGAAAATTCCTTCATAAATGGCTGGTGTCCGGCTGCTTCTCTCCTGTGATTTTCAGACTGATGGTTCTCGGCGAAAACTTTGGGTTTTCGCCGAAAACTTCCTTGGCTGAGCATCAGTGGATTTTTCCTTGCATTTTCGCCGAAAACCATAGGTTCTTTTCGCCGAAAATGTCAGTGTAAACGGCAGACTTTTGGTTTGACTTGATTGGCTCCTTGAATCGATTCCGGTGCGATTCCTCGAGGTTCCAACGCCTTAGACACGTCCTTGGCTACTTTATTTGACGGCAAAAACCTGTGCTAACATAAAAACACTAGAAAACCATCAAATAGACCCGAAACGGGCCAAGGTAACACAAATGGCATGAGATAGGGCAATCGATTGAATATTCGTTATTCTACCCTAAAAACCATGTCTTAAGCAAAGAAATGTCGCTTAAATGAGGCTGATAATCACGTCAAATCGAGTGTCATCAACTACCTAGAACCCGAAAGGGGAAAGATTCCATATTTGTGGTTGTTCACAGGTTCTCCAAGATGGCTCACTTCATTGCTTGCCATAAAACTGATGATGCCTCTCAAATTGCTGACCAATTCTTTAGGGAGGTAGTGAGGAAGCATGGAGTTCCAAAGACCATAGTCTCCGATAGGGATTCAAAGTTCCTCAACTACTTCTGGAAGACTTTATGGGCTAAGCTGGGCACCCGACTAATGTTCTCCACCACATGCCACCCACAAACTGATGGGCAGACTGAAGTCGTAAATCGGTCCCTAGGCCAAATGCTGAGGGCAGTCATCAAGAGTAACATCCGGACTTGGGAAGAATGTCTACCACATGTAGAATTTGCATATAATCGAGCCGTGCATTCAACTACCCAATACTCCCCGTTTGAACTTGTTTATGGGTTTAATCCACTAACCCCGTTGGATTTATCACCACTGTCTGTCCATGAATTTTTAGATGCAGGTGGTCAAGAGAAGGCAGCCTATGTCAAGAAACTCCATGAGAAGGCCAAGGCCAATATTGAAAGAAGAACGGCCCAATACCTCCGCAATGCCAACCGAGGAAGAAAGGAGAAATTTTTTGAAGCAGGAGACCAAGTGTGGATACACTTCAGAAAGGACCGGTTCCCAGAGCAGAGGAAGTCCAAACTACTACCAAGGGGAGATGGGCCTTACACAGTCCTCCAGGGGATTAACAACAACGCCTACATCCTTGACCTGCCAAACTCTTATGGGGTAAGTGCAACCTTCAATGTGGCCGACCTAACCCCTTATTATGATGAAGAATATATAGGTCAGGATTCGAGGACGAATCCTCCACAAGAAGAGGGGGATGATGAGCCCAGCAAACCTTGGACCCGACCTGAGCCTCCTTTTACCCGAAGTCAGACCAAGGCCTTCCGAGAGAAACTTAATGCCTACATGGAATCCTGGAGCAAAGAAGGATATGAAGAGGATGCTGATCGATTTGTCAAAGAAGGCTTCACCCTCCTAGAAGTTCAAGAAGGCATTGGAGCCCACACGGAGCAAGGCCCAAAATAAGTCACTAAAGTCGCGGTTCAAGACCAGCCGGAGCCCGACCAAGCAAACTCGCCGGGCCGTCACCAAATCCCAATCGGCCCACGCTACCGAAGCCCAACCGGCCCAATGCTGCCCACCACCGCCGAGTTAGGGTTTTTGACCTAATTAGGTCTTTTATTCCACATTAAAGACTCCAGTTATTATTTTATGTTCTATTCCTCTTTAGTCGAATTGTTTAGGCGTGTTAGGATTCTAAATAAGGTTAGGAGTCTATATTTTATTATTATTTAGGAAGTAGTCTTTAGGGAGGAGAGCTTGTTCCCTCACCTATATAAGGAGGCCGCCGGCCACCCTTGTAAGACAACTTTTGAAATCAATAAACCCCTGTTTGAACATATGTTCTCTTCCCTTCAAGCCTTTTGATAAGGAATTTTATCAAGGTCGTATTCCTCGAGGCCCTGTCATAGGCTAATACTCACAAAATTCGTGAACGGTCTAAACATTTGAATTGGGATTTGGTTTTGAAAAAGAACAATTTAAAAACATAAACAAACAAAGTAAAATTGACAAGAGAAATTGAGGATCAAACAAGAGAGAAAAGAGTTTAGTCTAGCAAGGGGTTTCTTCAAGCTCAAGGTTCATGAAAGCTGGATTGAATCTCAAGCAACGATGTGTAATTAATGACCATGCATCTCACTCAAGTAGAATCAACGAACTCTCGCACAATTGACTCTCTATTCCTAGACCAAATGCACCATGCTCTCGCTATGTGAACAAAGGGAATGGAATGCTTTAAACTAGCTCAACGAAATGCTTGGAACTTGAATTCTATGCTAACAATCATCTAACACAAGGCAAATGATGCAAGACACTTTCATGTCAATCATATAACACTATTCTAGCAATCAAAAGGGTCTTTCAACCTTCAAATGAAAGAAAACCAAGTGCACACCAAGTGTTTGATAAAATGACAACAAGGAAGACAAGCTCAAAATGGTTGCAATTGCATAATCCAATCTCTCAAATCATCCAATTACAATCCTACAACCTTAGATCAACATCAATCAATCATTCTCATGTATTGAAAGACATAACAATACCAAAATAGAAAATCAAGCTCTAATGGCTACAAAGCACAAGGTCTAGGATCATCATCTTACACAAATGGCCATGAGAAACTCAATCCATACAATCAATCACCTATCCTAGCTTGATCCATCCCTCACTAAACTAAACCTAAGCTTAGCCTAGCTTAACCATGGAAGAAACCTGAATTTGAGTAGAGGAGACCATCCTTGCTTCCATGGAGGATCTTCCCACTTGGCTCTTCAAGCTCCAATCCAAGGGTGGAAGGCTTCACTTAGATCTTCAAGTTGATCAACAATTGAGGGAGATTGGTGTGTGTTTGAGGGAGAGGATGGCGATTGGTGATGATGATGATGAGTTGAGAGAGAGAGGAGTCGGCGATTATGTTGTAAAATTAGAATCAATGATAATGAATGAATTCTCGCCGCCTTCTCTCCTTAAATAGTCGCTAGGAAATGCCTGATATTTTCGGCGAAAATTATGTGGCATTTTCACCGAAAATGCCTTTGTAAACACCGACCGGCTGCACAAACCTTCTAAAGTTTTCAGCGAAAACTTTGAATGTTTTCGCCGAAAATATCTTCAATGATCAAAGGTCTTCCGTCTGCTTAGAGTTTTCGATTCGAGAACTTGAAAATCTCGCCGAAAACTTCTTCTTCGGCGAAAATCCTATGATATTTTCGCCGAAAATGTCTTCAGCTGAAAGTCGTATTTTCTTCGATCTTGCAACGTCCATATCTCCTCCGTCCTAGCTCCGATTGACCTCCCGTTTGATCCCACGTGCTCCTTGTCACCAGTACTTCAATGCCAAGACCTGAAAATACAAAGAAAATAGCTCCAATAGACATTGAATTGGCCTCAATGTGGCAACCGGGCAACAAAAGGGCACTTTGCATAAAACATTCATAAAAGCGTATAAATCATAGCAAAATGAGATCAAACACGGGAGATCACTAGGCTAATCATGGAATTAAAATGCACTAAATATAATCACATCACCTTTGCTCGTTGTTGCATCGCTTAAGGATCGACTTATCATCAAGAGCATCCATCTCTTGGCGTGGCGTCATCGACTGGACACTTCTGGTTCCCGGCTATATACAGCCGACGGGTCAAAGTACGTATCCGCCCCGGTTCCCGACGGTTTAACCTCGTTGCTTGATCTCCAACTTGCGGTGTTCAAGGGTCGTCTGCCCACGGCTGCAGCGGTTCACATCAGACATCATGTACCAAGTCAATATACTCAACTATGTTGACTGTGAAGACTTGAAAGCCCTAGCCATCCAAGTGGAGAGGGAGATGAGAAGAGGCTATACAAGAAGACCATCCCCTCAAGCTAGTAGGCAATAGAGAGGAGGCTCTAGTACCAGCCATCCCCCTTGGAAGCCCGGCCAGCCCCAAAGCACCGGGCCTCCATCGAACCCTAACCCTAGGGAACCGGCACCATGGGTAACACCTACTCAATCTACTTCTATTATACAGAATTCTAACCCACGTCCTAGTGGAATTGTGTGCTTTAAATGTCAAGGTAGAGGTCACGTCTTAAGGGACTGCCCCAACCAGAGGACCATGGTGATGAGAGAAGGAGAGATCGAGACGGATGATGAAAAGGATGAGGAGATGGAGGAAGAAGAAGAAGTTGATTCGAATGAAGGAGAAGGAGTGAAGTTAGAAGGGCTAGAGAAGTTCTTTGGGATGTTCTTAAAGACCCTAGTGTCAGAGCCAAGAAAGCTGCCCAGCCCCTAAGCCGGCGCCCAGCCCAGCCCAGCGCTCAGCCTAGCCCCAGCGCTCTATCCAGCCCTGACGCCCAGCACCGCCACGACACCCAGCAAAGCCCCGGCGCCCAGCCCAGCCCTAGCGCTCAGGCTAGCCCCAGAACAGCCTAGGCCGACCCCGATACAGGCCCCTAGGCCAGCCCCTGTTCTAATGCACTCCAGACCGACCCCGGTACACCCCAGGACTGCCCCAACACCCGGAACACCCCCGGCCCACACTGGAACACCACGGCATCCGCCGGCATTCAATGGGAAGTTGTTTCCCATCGAATTTTAAAGGCTGCCTCGATCAGGAACAATCAAATCATGGAGCTAAATGAAGAAGAAGGTGTCCAGAACCAGGAAGATGAAGAAATGGGCTTGGGAATTGAGGAAACACCCTCACCCGTGACTTCCCAAGCCTAGACATCCTCATGGACAACCCCTCCGAGGAAGAAAACATGGACACCGACATCCCAAGCTCCGAAGGACAAGAACCCTGGTCTTTCACCGATTCTAGTGACACCCCAAGACCACGAGATGAGGTTGAATCCCCCCGGACATGGCCACCCAAGTCACTGAAGTTTGGAGAGGATTGTTGAGTGCACAATGAGAGATCACAATGGATTCGGGGACAAATCCAAGGCAGGAAGAGGGGGAGGATGTGATCCTCCATAGCTGCCCCAATGCCAACAGGTACTCATAGACCCCACTAGGGTCCCCAGTCAAAGGAAGAACCCTAGGGCCTTAGAAGAAACGTGTAAGGCCAAGGAAAGCTCTCCAATATTGCTTCAGACCAAGGTATGTGACCAAGTATAGGCTTAGGCCACCTGAAGAGCTGTAAAACAGTGATCAAATAATACTGAGCTAAAAGCTAAGCAGATCGTATTCCACGGGCCTCTTCTACTCGTTTACTCAAATATGTTGGCAACTCTATTCAGGATCAAACAATTTGTGCGTGGTGTGAGTTCCACGACTTCTATACTAGGATGCAAGGAAACTGAAGTAAAATTAAAATGCAGAATGATTGGTTGATTGACTTAGACAGACGATAGACAGGTTTAGATTTCGAATCCCCCTAAGATCCTAAGAACATAGGCGATCACAAGACCAGCGGTATTCAATTCTCATTCACTCAATTTTTAGACACCACCATAACTCCTTACCCTTAGGTGTAAGACTGACGTACGTTCGCTCTATCCGATCTAACTACCAAGATTAATTAACCTCCCGAGCTTTCGCTTCTTGCGATAGAGGAACTAATTGGTGTGATTACTAGTGATTCATGAGTTACTCTTGAAGTGGATTAACCCTAACTGGTTCCTACGAAAGGCACACTCCAATGAATAGGTTAATTGTTGATTTGGTGTTTTAAAGTGAGGCGAACGTTCGCTACTATCCTCATATTAACAATAATCTAATCTAGGTGGCCAAACCAGACAAGAAACACGGACAACAAAGAACAAACCAAACATGAAAGAGAAACTGACTGAACTTTGAATCTAATCACTGCCGATCCGTGACTGCTTTAAAGCCCTGGGTCACTTAGGGTTCATCTAATCTAAGTTCTACGAGTTTTAGCTACTCATATTCAATATAGGAGAACCAAAGACAAACAAGGAATACATCTCAGGTAGGAAAGACAGAGAAGAACTGTAAAACCTAATTCAACGAATCCGTGAAGGTTCAATCTTCTGGACCTTCAACTACTAGCATTGAGCTCTCCGAGATGGAAGGATGGCGTGACGATATTTTCCTGGCTCTTCGAACTCTCTCCACTCTTTCTCTCTAATTCTAAGTCTTGGAATTTTCATCCAAAAAGTAAGTTTTTCAAATTATGCGCGTGGTTGTATTTAAAGGCTATCCGTATCCGGCTGGGAAGGGGGACAGTTTTTGGCGAAAACATAGAGAGTTTTCGCTGAAAACTCTAAGTGGAATTCTCGGTAATTCTCCTATCTTCCTCTGTGCATATTTTATTCATATTTTTCGGTGAGAAGTAGGGTGTTTTCGCCGAAAACTTTAGGTATGAGCAGGGGTGGTTTTGATTCCGACTTGATTCCTTCTTGGATCGATTCCGGTTACTTCCTCGGGGTTCCAATGCCTTAGACACGTCCTTGGCTACATCATTTAACAGCAAAAACCTGTGCTATCCAAAAATGCTAGAAAACCATTAAATAGATCGACATGGACAAAGTAACCAAAATGGCACGAGATAGAATGGGGATGTGAATATTCGATATTTTGCCCTAAAAATCAAGTCTTAAGCAAAGAAATGTCGCTTAAATAGGGATGAAAATCACGTCAAATCCAGTGTCATCAAATACCCCACACTTAAGCTTTTGCTTGTCCTCAAGCAAATTAAATAGAAAGCGCTCAGGTTCACAAATGATAAGATCGATTAAATTGAAGTTCAAGCATACACAATTAATTATTAGACAGCTACTTCTAGAACAACAAACCTAACATGCATACCGATCAACCAAACAACCCGGTCTCACTAAAAAACTGCACACGACATGGAGCAATCACCAATCATGCACGAATTTGACCTAACCGACTTGACTTCTAACACAGATAGTATTTGGTACAAGGGGAACTCTCATTCTCTGTGTTTAGGGACGTGTTTCTGCTCTCAATCATTTTCTGTTACTGAATTCTGTCATAGGTTTGCAATTCGACCACATCTCCACCACGGTGACAACACGAGTAACTAGTCAAGAAGGACTTCCCTGCTTTGGACTGTAACGAATTCTACACTACAAAGGTTTAAAATGAGATGGATGATGGGAATGTATGATGATGGCTTTGGTGCGGCGTAGATTTCGACTAACTTCCCTCGAATCTAGCATATGGCTTCCTACCGTCTAACCAAACACGGGTGGAATAGTGTACGCTCGTCCTATGATACCCTCAAGCAACCTAACACTTTATTCTGTATTATATATATTATTATATTTATATTGAACTTCATTCTTCCATATGTAGGGAGAAAACGTTATTGAACTAAACTATAAACTTGAAACTTTCAGCTTTTTTCAAATTTTCTTTCGATTTTTCTTCCTTTTTCTTTTTCTCTTTTGTGCCGATTTTTCTATTAGTTGCTAGAGGGGTTTACACGTTTGGACATAATAGCTAATACCACCTATTTAACGGCTATAGGCAGGTTACCACAAACCGACTTCTGGTAGGCTAATCCAGAACTACAACCACAGGGATCAACGGGGAATGAAAGAATGGGGATTTGCTGTAATGTATAGCGAACCGAAAGAAAGGCCAAGCTCAAGGGTTTAAACCTAGAGGATTTAACGTTAGGTAGGCTTTCTGGCTTAGTGGCTTAATTCTAGATGCCCCTATCCTCCTAGAACTCGTGTCATCGTGTGGTCTCGAATAGGTCTCATGCAAATTCTAACTCATTCAAGAAAACGAAAAACCACTCAAAAAGAATTGAAATTGCAAGTTATGTGCAATGGATCAAAAGCTTATAGTTGGCTTGCTAGTCGGATTCGGTCATTTTCATGCAAACAGAGAGACAAACTACAAGTGTGATGTTCAAAAATTCTGTTCTGACCGGGCAATTTAGCATCAAAGTTGACAAGTTGGTTTGCAGGTTCTAGGTTAAGTAGTCTAAGCATCATTATGACGAATTGAACAACAACTTAACACCAAGAATCAAGAACCGAGCAATTCTAAAGCAAGAGAAACTGGAAAGGCACCACGAAACACAATTAGGGGGTAGTCAAGATCATGCATGGTTCTCTAACACCCTACCCCACACTTAGACCGGTCTGTGTCCTCACAGGACAAATTTGAGAGTGAGAGTTATGGAGAACCTGGAACTCGGTGGTTGGTGTAGTGGATGGGCTCGGAGAGCGTGGAGTGGAGCGAAGCAGTGATGACACTCGATTTGACGTGATTATCAGCCTCATTTAAGCGACATTTCCTTGCTTAAGACATGGTTTTTAGGGTAGAATAACGAATATTCACTCAACTACTCTATCTCGTGCCATTTGTGTTACTTTGGCCCGTTTCGGGTCTATTTGCTGTTTTTCTAGTGTCTTCATGTTAGCACAGGTTTTTTCCGTCAAATAAAGTAGCCTAGGACGTGTCTAAGGCGTTGGAACCTCGAGGAATTGCACCGAAATCAATCCAAGGAGTCAATCAAGTCTAACCAAATCCTGCTCCCATTTACAAATAAGTTTTCGGTGAAAATCCCTTGGAGTTTTCGGTGAAAAAGTCATGAAGAAATCGGCAGAGCATTCAAGAAGAAGTTTTCTGCAAAAACTTCAAGTTTTCGTCAAGAACCCGGCGTCCGAAAATCACAGGAGAAACAGCCAGCGAAAATCCCATTTACAAAGGAATTTTTGGCGAAAATTCCATCAGATTTTCTGGTGAACCTAAGATTGTTGTTCGGGTTCAACCAAATAACTACTAATGCTAAGAAAAAGCTATAGCAGATCGTATTCCAAGGGTCTCTTCTGATGGGTTACTTCAAAACTAGCAAAGTACTCGAAGGCAAACACGTTGTGCGTGGTGTGAGTTCCACGACTTCTAATTCTAAGGAAAACAGGGAAATTAAAACAAATTAAACTAAAACAGATTGGAAATTAGGGTTTGAAAACAAAGATGACAGACGAACTTAGACTTTGAATCCCCCTTCGTTCCCCAGAGCATTGGCAATCAACAGATCAGCGGATTTCGATTCTCATTCAATCAATTACTAAGACACCACCATAACTCCTTACCCTTAGGTTTAAGACCGGCGAACGCTCGCTCTATCCGTTCTAACTACCAAGATTAACTAGCCGCCCGGGTACGGTCGCCTCTCGCAACGACTTAATTAATTGGTGCAATTACTAATGATTTATGAGTTACTCTTGCAGTGAATTAACCCTAACCGGTTCCTACGAATGGCACACTCCAATTATAAGGTTAATTGTTCAATTTGATGTTCTAAAGTAAGGCGAGCGTCCGCTTCTATCCTTAGCTTAACAAAAAATCTAATCTAGGCGATCAATCCAGACAAGAAACGTGAACAATGAAGAACAAATCAAACATGAATGAGAAACTGATCGAATTTCGAATCTAATCACCGCCGATCCGTGACCGCTTTAAAGCCCTGGGTCACTTAGGGTTCATCTAGTCTAAGCTCTAACGAGTTTAGCTACTCATGATCATTACAGAAGAAACAAAGACATAGAAAGAGTTCATCATTCAGAGGAAGAACAGAAAAGAATCTGAAAAACCTAATTCAGACGACTCTGACAGACTCCGATCTTCGGTAATCTACACTCCTAGCTCCGGTTCTCCGAGATGGAAAGGATGGCGTCACGATCTCTATCCGGCTCTTCGAATCTGAACTCTTCGCTCCAGAACTTGAGAGGATTCTGATCTCCAAAAGTTGTGTTTTTCAAATTATGATTGTATCTCTCCTTGTTTGGCCCGCCGGGTTAAGTATTTATACTTAACCCTAACTTGACCCGGAATAGTGTATTATTTTTGCAGAAAATTCCTTAAGAATTTCGGCGAAAATTCCTTTGTGTTCGGTAGTGCTTTCTCTGCCTTGTATTTTCGGTCCGAAGAGTACAATGTTTTCGCCGAAGATGTCCTTTGACTCGGCACCAGTTGAATGCACTAATATTTTCGCCGAATATGCAAGCTCAATTTCGGCGAAAATCTCTTTGTACTCGGGCAGGATTTTGTTTGACTTTGACTGGCTCCTTGGATCGATTCCGGTTTGATTCCTCAAGGTTCCTACGCCTTAGACACGTCCATGGCTACTTTATTTGACGGCAAAAACCTGTGCTAACACAAAAACACTAGAAATCCATCAAATAGACCCGAAACGGGCCAAGGTAACACAAATGGCACGAGATAGGGCAATCGATTGAATATTCGTTATTCTACCCTAAAAACCATGTCTTAAGCAAAGAAATGTCGCTTAAATGAGGCTGATAATCACGTCAAATCGAGTGTCATCAAATACCCCACACTTAAGCTTTTGCTTGTCCTCAAGCAAACTGAATAGAAACGCTCATGTTCACAAATGATAAGATCGATTAAATTGGAGCTCAATCAAACACAATGAATTATTAGACAGCTCGATCCTAGAACAAGAAACCTAACATGCATATGGATCAGCCAAACTATCTGGTCTCACTAATAAACTACACACGACAAGTAATTAGCAATCAATCATGCACGAATTTGACCTGACCGACCAGACTCCTCACACAGGATAAATTTAGTACAATGGGAACTCTCACTCTCTGTGTTTAAGGATGTGTTTCTGCTCTCGATCATTTTCTATTACCGAATTCTGTCATAGGTTTGCATTTCGACCACATCTCCACCACTGTGACAACACGAGTATCTAGTCAAGAAGGACTTCCCTGCTAGGACCGTAATGAAATCTACACTACTCGGGTTTATAATGAGATGGATGATGGGGATGAATGATGATGGCTTTGGTGCGGTGTAGCTTTCGACTAACTTCCCTCGAATCTAATCTATGGCTTCCTACCGTCTAACCAAACACGGGTGGAATAATGAACGCTCGTCCTATGATACCCTCAAGCAACCTAGCACTTATTCTTTTTCTTTTTGCACAATTTTTTTTTTGAACTTTTCTTTTGACTTCGTTCTTCCATTTGTAGGGAGAAGAACATTTTATTGAACTACACTTTGAACTTTTTCTGATTTTCTCTTTTTTTTTCATTTTTTTTCTCGAATTTTTTCTCTTTTTCTTTCTTTACTTACTTTTTTTTTCTTTTCTTTTGTGCCGATTTTTCTTTTAGTTGCTAGAGGGGTTTACACGTCTTGACATATTAGCTAAGACCACCTGTTTAATGGCTATAGGCAGGTTACCACAAACCGACTTCCGGTAGGTCAATCTAGAACTACAACCACAGGGGATCAACGGGGAATGAAAGAAATGGGAAATGGCTGTAATGTATTATCGAATCGAAAGAACAGGCCAAGCTCAAGGGTCTAAACCTAGTGGATTTATCGTTAAGGTAGGCTATCTGGCTTAGTAGCTGAATCTAGGTGCCCCTATCCTTCTAGAACTCGTGTTATCGTGTGGTCTCGAGTAGGTCTCATGCAAATTCTAACTCATTCAAGTAAACAGAAAACCACTCAGAAAGAATTAAAATTGCAAGTTACGTGCAATGGATCAAAAGCTCACAGTTGGTTTGCTAGTCGGATTCTGTCATTTTCATGCAATCAAGGCTACAAACTACAAGTGTGATTTTAAAAATTCTGTTCTGACCAGGCAATTTAGCATCAAAGCATACAAGTTGGTTCTCAAGTTCTAGGTTAAGCAGTCTAAGCATCATTATGAAAGTTTGAACAACAACTTAACATCAAAAATCAAGAACTGAGCCATTCTAATGCTAGAGAGACTGGAATGGAATCACGAGGCACACATAAAACACAATCAAGGGCAATCAAGTTCATGCAAAGTTCTCTAACATCCTACCCCACACTTAAATCGGACTGTGTCCTCACAGGACTAATTTAGAGTTCAGAGTTGAATGTAAGAACCTGGATGAGGACGGTTGATTTCAGAGGGTGAGCACGGATCCTCGAAGCAGAGGGAAGTGTAGTCTAACCCGAAGCAAAGGGAATCTCCCAATTGCCTACAAAACAAAAACAAATGAAACATAAAAAGGAAACCGGGACAAGTGCCCCGGATCCACACAGAAAAAAGTTGGACCGAAGTCCGAAAAGAATAAATAAAAAGAAAGGACAAGGAAAAGGACACCACCTGATCATCACTTGTCAGAGGTGTCGGGGTGGGGGAAGTGGAAGTAGTCGCCGAGCTGTCGCTGCCACTCCAGCTGTCGCTCATATCGCCTCTCGGCGCGGCGCATGTGTTGGTGCATAATAGTCCACCTAGCCTCTTGAGTGGCGTTGTCGGTGATGCACCACTCCTGCAGTCGCTCGTACAACTCACCAATGTCCGCGGGGTGCGGTCGGGGCTGATGAGTAGGCGCCGGATGTGGATCGGGAATGCGCGACGGCGACTGGTGGATGTACCCTCCTGATGGTGTGGCGAGGGTATATAATCATGAAACTCAGGCGGCGGCTGCGGCTGCTGCTCCTCAGCATCATCTTCATCCTCCAATTCGTCCACAGGTTGGAGTGGAGGATCTGCTGCTACATGGGGACTGAGGTCCAGCTCCAAGTTGTATGCGATTGCCAAATCTCCTCCAACGGTCCTAACTTGGTGTCGTGGGATGTGCGGGCCATACTCATGGCTGATGCCGAAGGAGATGATGAGCTGACCTATGAAGTTGCCCCCCAGGAGTTTGCGAGGTAGCGTCTTCCTCTTGGTCTTCTGGCTGAAGATGCGAGCAAGCACCCAGCCGGGGTGAAGCGGATAGCTCTCTCGGATGGCTCGAAGAAGCATGAGCTCCTCCTTGAGGATGTGGTGGCGATCCTTGTCTCGAACATATAAAAGTGACCTCCGCCAAACCATATGAATAAATTTATAGAGCGGGTGAGAGAGAGACTTAACTGAGTTGCTCGTCTCGAGGTGATCGCCAGGTATGCCTCTCATGTGGCTCCAGAGCGCATTGTACTCCTCGTCGTCATCGTCGCCACCCCAGCCTAGGTGGTGATCGTGGTAGTGCTCGTGGGGAATGCCCAGATGAGCAGCAAACTCATCGTAGGTCAGCTTCCTGTAGACTCCACCCAGGTAGAAGGTGACGACCTTCTGGCACTGCTTCCTCTTGTTCTCATCCAGGTCAAACGTTGCCCAGAATTCCTGGAGGGCAATGACTGGGAAATTGGCAGCTATGGTGGTCAGCTCTAGGAGTCCGCCGGTGCTAGGGCGTCATGCACGTTCCGGTAGTAGTCCTCGTTATGATCATGGAGCGACTCCATGGACAGAGGGCGCACGTCAGCTGCTTTAATGTGTTCGATCTTCTGGAAGCACTCGAAGTAAAAATCTGGGAGGCGCGCTATAGTGCGATGGTATCCAGCATGGTGAGGTAGTGCAGGTGGACGACCCAGAACGGCGGGTGTGATGGGAGCGGCAGCTCCTGAGCTCGAGGCGCCATCAAGTCGCGCCTTAGTCCTGCGCTCAAAGGTGTTCCTAAACAAGAATGAAACCAGATTAGTCAACCAAAACCTTACCCCACACTTAGTAGAAAAACTCAATTTCACAAAGAAATGAGGAAAACTAAGTGGGGTAAGCAAAGCGGAGTAACCGGTAATCATAGACAGTAAAATACATACTTAGGAACAGCCAGAATCGGATAAGCACAATCAGAGTTCAAAGAAGTCAAACCGACATTCAGAAAGTCAACATTATAGCATATTGAACCCTAATCATGGCAAGACTATCATAACTTGGAGAATGACGGTAAAATATGATTTCAAATGGCAGCACAATAATATGAACAAGAATGAACACTTATGACAGCCAAACGATCAACAACAGTTCATGGTTAAGCCGACATTTCTCACAAAAGTCAACAAAACAAGGAATCAATCCTATGCATAGCAACACATGACCAAATGATATGGAAATTAAGCACGGAACTCCCTAACCATCCTAGAACAGTTCTATAAGTTCAGTTAATCCTAGTTCACACGAAACAGTCGGCACGCAAAACGAGGCAAACCGAAAAGTCAACCGAAAGTCAACCCCGATGAAATTCAGCAATCCATATGTCAAAAGATTCATATTGAAAAGCTCTACAACTTACCTTGAAGCCATGGATGCAAAAAGTGAACGAGTTGAGAGGAATCGGTGAAAAACGTTGAAAACGAGGGTTTCGGAGAACTGGAGCTGCAAAGCTCCGATTCGAACGTTCTATGGGCTCGTTGGGATCGGACAAGGGAGGGGGAACGAGCGGCGGCGGTCGGCGATGGCGGCGGCGAGTGAAACGGCGGCGGTTGTGAAAGTAGGGTGGTCGGCGGCGTTTTGAAAACAAAGGGGAGGGGGTTTTCGGGTGTTGAACGAAAATGAAAGAAGGGATGAGAGAGGATAAGTCCGAAAATCAGGATTTTAAATGAGAAGGTTGGGTGATCTTCAAAAATTTTTTGGCGAAATTGAAAGGAAATTTTCGCCGAAAATTTTAGTTCAGATAAACTGTCGGACTTTCAAGAGAGTTTCGCCGAAAATATCCATCTATTTTCGCCGAAAATTTTAATTTAAATGGCTGTTGGTTTTCAAAAAAATTTTTTTTTTTTCGCCGAAAACAAACAACTCTTCGAACCGAAAGGTTGGAACAGGAGGCCGGGTTCGAAAACCAAAAGAAATTTTTCGCCGAAAAAATGGGTGGTTTCGCCGAAAATTTTGAACAACTTGGGTTGAAAATATTTTTGCAAGTCCGGCTAACTTCAGAAAATCACAGTTAAATCCACAAAAATCGGAACGACCTCAATCAATTTGCAACTGACTCTATGACATGCAGACTCTATACAAAAAATAATAAATCAAACAAACTGATACTTTTGGCTCCCCCGAACCGACTCTAAAACACTAAGGTTGAAACAAAACAAAAACTGACTCCAGCCGTGGGTTGCCTCCCACGAAGCGCTCTTTTATTAACGTCCTTGAGCTGGACGATACCTGGATGGTATTAGGAGACATCCCAACTCAGATTCTCCTTCACGCTCGCGTCGGAGTTCATGAAGTACAGCTTCGGGACTTCTCCGGTAAACGTGAATTTCTTCCCGTTCGCATGCAAAAGCTTGGTACGTCCGTCGGGAAGATGATCAACGAACTTGAACGGTCTGAATAGCTCTCTAGAGAGGTCATCCTTCTTGAGTGTGACGATGGAAGGAATGAGGACTGTCGGTTTCTCCTTTTCTTTAATCTTCGGCTTGGTATCACCAGGATCGGTGATCGTTAGTACTTCCTTAGGAGAGACTTTAGGCTTCTCCCTCCATACTTGTTCGGGCGCCGATTTCTCGGAACGAATTGGTGGTGCAGCTGGCTCGGTGGAAGACAGTGGAGCTTTTGGTCTCCAGACCATTTGGGTCTTCGTCTTCTTGTTCTTTCCTCGAGGTCTGCTTGGTTTAGCGCTCGGTGGCTTAGAAGAGGCTTGCAGTTCCTTCTTCTTCTTGGGCAGCTTCTGAACCGAAGTTTCTGGCTTCTTCTTAGTAACCTTTCAATGCCTGTAGCAACAACTGATCTAGAGACACTGGAATAAAGCGTTAGTAACGGAGTTGACCGGAGTCAACCCAACAATTTCAATAGCTAGGCAGTGAGATTCTTCATTCCTAGAGTCATATTTCATACCATCTTTAAGACGGAAAGTTTTCGTTTCTTTACCGACTCTAAGAGTTAATGAACCATTTGGAACGTTAATATTCATTCCAGTAGTAGCCATGAAAGGTAGACCTATGAGAATGGTAGCATCATCTGTACTAGTATCCATAATCACATAGTCAGTTAAGAACGTGAACGGACCCATTTAGTGACAACGTCTTTAATCTCTCCCTTAGGGGTTTTAAGTGATCTGTCAGCAAAGACAAGTTGCATACTAGGCGGTTCAAGTTCTCCTAGGTTTAACTTTTCATATAGACTCACAGGCATAACATTAACAGATGCTCCTAGATCAACTAAGCAACGTTCAATCTCAACATCATTAATGACGAAAGGCAAAGTAAAAGAACCAGGATCAGATAACTTAGCTGGATATGGAGAAACAGGTTTCTTAGCACGAATGTCAGGATATCCTTCCTTGTTCCCCTTCATGCCAGTCTCGATCCTTGCGTTTGGCAGCAATGCTCTAGGAAAAGGAGGCTTTACGACGTATGGTGCAAGAGGAGGATCAACCTCCTTCGGCGCCGGTTCCTGTTCTTCTTCTTCCTCTGGAGTCTCAGCGATCCTGCGTAAAACAGAAAAAGCGTCAGCAATTAAGTTTGGAAGTTTTCGAGCAGTTACCATTTTAGCCTGTTCTTTTCTCGGGTTTGGCTCTGTCTAGCTTGGAAGCTGGCCAAATGGTCGACCAGATGCTAGCATGCTCGAGATGTTGTTCACGGCTTGCTCAATTCTTTGTCCAGATGCTATTTGTTCTTGATTGAGGAGAGCTTGAGCCTTGAACTGACTGTCATGATCATCGAGTCTTGTGATGATCTGGCTGAGCTTCTTATCCAGGTCACTGACATTATTATCTCTTTGATGCTGCTGACCTGGATAGGTATTGTTAAGATATTGATTCTGGCGATTGCCAGGAGCAGTTCCATAATTACCCGGATTGCGATGCGGCGGCTGGTGGACACCTGCCGATGGATGGTTAGGTTTCTGATCCTGAGCTGGACCAGCCGGGCGGTTATTCTGGTTCTGGTTATGATTGGTGCTAGCATTGTAGGGGGTCTGTCTTGATAGTTCCCTTGCTGTCTGAAGTTACGGTAACCAGCATAACCATTCTGATTATTGACGAAGCCTTGTTGTATGAAATTTACCTCTTCGGCAGACCAGACTTCTGCCTTACCAAAGTTCTGACAACGGCCTCCGTTATGTGCGCAAGCTCCACACCACTCGCAATCGGCAACATAGACAGAAGCTGCCGGTGGCTTGATCGGTGTGGTAGACTTCTTCAAATGCTTCTCTACCTCTGCCTTGATAGCTGCTTGAGATCTAGCTTGCTCCTTGATCCTTCAGATTGTTCGCTCCCAGTTCCTTGACTTGGAGGCACAGTTTGCGAAGTGAAGAAGAGCAGCTTCAGGAGTGAGTGTAGTGCAATCCCCTTCAGCTAGAGAATTGACCCACTTGGCGGATTCTTCTTGAAGTCCACGAGCAAAGATCTCAGCTAACTGCCTCTGACTCCAATCCATGGTGAGGGCAGGTGTAGAGAAGTTCTTGGAATCGATTCCAAGTATCATACAAGCTTTCTCCTTCTTTTTGGGAGAATCTCGCGATGCTGTCCTTGATGGCAGTTGTTCTGGCCGGAGGGAAGTATTCTTCAACAAAGTCCTGAGCCAGAGTATCCCAGTTAGTGTAGTAGCCAGGTGGTTTGCCAGTAAGCCACCTCTTAGCAGCGCCTTTTAGAGAGAACGGAAAAGCTCTCAGACAAAGAGTGTTCTTGTCGAGGTTTCCGCTCTTGAAAGTACTGCAGAGATCAAGGAAGTCTGAAGATGAGTGCACGGATTGTCTAGGGGCCTGCCTTCAAACTGTAAATCCCTAGAGATCATAGTCAAGAATGGAATCTTGATCTCATAGTCAGGATCTCCTTCTATGCGTGGAACGGCAATGGCAGATCGAACGCTAGTCGCGCTCGGCTTGTTATAGTCTCTAGACTCTTCTGTGCAGGTGGTGGTGGCGGCGGTGGTTGATCGCCGTTTGGTGGTGGTATGTGTACTCGATCGTCCATGGTAGGAGATGGAGGTGGTGAAAGTGATGCGGTGTATGAAGCGGAATGAAGAGTGCGGTGAAGACGGAGATGAGGAACTCTCATTCGGTTCCTCGATCTTGATCGGAGTGATGAATGGATTGGATCTGCCTTCCTTCAGAATCTATGATCGTAGAGGTGTAGCAGAACTGCCTGGATTCCCTGCAATCTTAGCCTGTTCGGTTTGAGAGCGAGTCCAAGGACGGTGAGGCATACACCTGTAAACCTACAGATAACAAAGACAAACAAAACCAGTGTAAAATCGAAGTGGATGGAAAGGTGAAGGATGGAAGATAGAAGAATAAATTGCCAGTTCTTGTTTCAACAATCAAAAGAAGGTCCCCGGCAACGGTGCCAATTTGGTGAACCTAAGATCGTTGTTTGGGTTCAACCAAATAACTACTAATGCTAAGAAAAAGCTATAGCAGATCGTATTCCAAGGGTCTCTTCTGATGGGTTACTTCAGAACTAGCAAAGTACTCGAAGGCAAACACGTTGTGCGTGGTGTGAGTTCCACGACTTCTAATTCTAAGGAAAACAGGGAAATTAAAACAAATTAAACTAAAACAGATTGGAAATTAGGGTTTGAAAACAAAGATGATAGACGAACTTAGACTTTGAATCCCCCTTCGTTCCCAGAGCATTGGCAATCAACAGATCAGCGGATTTCGATTCTCATTCAATCAATTACTAAGACACCACCATAACTCCTTACCCTTAGGTTTAAGACCGGCGAACGTTCGCTCTATCCGTTCTAACTACCAAGATTAACTAGCCGCCCGGGTACGGTCGCCTCTCGCAACGACTTAATTAATTGGTGCAATTACTAATGATTTATGAGTTACTCTTGCAGTGAATTAACCCTAACCTGGTTCCTACGAAAGGCACACTCAATTATAAGGTTAATTGTTCAATTTGATGTTCTAAAGTAAGGCGAGCGTTCGCTTCTATCCTTAGCTTAACAAGAATCTAATCTAGGCGATCAATCCAGACAAGAAACGTGAACAATGAAGAACAAATCAAACATGAATGAGAAACTGATTGAATTTTGAATCTAATCACCGCCGATCCGTGACCGCTTTAAAGCCCTGGGTCACTTAGGGTTCATCTAGTCTAAGCTCTAACGAGTTTAGCTACTCATGATCAATTACAGAAGAAACAAAGACAAAGAAAGAGTTCATCATTCAGAGGAAGAACAGAAAAGAATCTGAAAAACCTAATTCAGACGACTCTGACAGACTCCGATCTTCGGTAATCTACACTCCTAGCTCCGGTTCTCCGAGATGGAAAGGATGGCGTCAAGATCTCTATCCGGCTCTTCGAATCGAAACTCTTCGCTCCAGAACTTGAGAGGATTCTGATCTCCAAAAGTTGTGTTTTTCAAATTATGATTGTATCTCTCCTTGTTTGGCCCGCCGGGTTAAGTATTTATACTTAACCCTAACTTGACCCGGAATAGTGTATTATTTTCGCCAAAATTCCTTAAGAATTTCGGCGAAAATTCCTTTGTGTTCGGGAGTGCTTTCTCTGCCTTGTATTTTCGGTCCGAAGAGTACAATGTTTTCGCCGAAGATGTCCTTTGACTCGGCACCAGTTGAATGCACTAATATTTTCGCCGAATATGCAAGCTCAATTTCGGCGAAAATCTCTTTGTACTCAGGCAGGATTTTGTTTGACTTTGACTGGCTCCTTGGATCGATTCCGGTTTGATTCCTCGAGGTTCCTACGCCTTAGACACGTCCATGGCTACTTTATTTGACGGCAAAAACCTGTGCTAACACAAAAACACTAGAAAACCATCAAATAGACCCGAAACGGGCCAAGGTAACACAAATGGCACGAGATAGGGAATCGATTGAATATTCATTATTCTACCCTAAAAACCATGTCTTAAGCAAAGAAATGTCGCTTAAATGAGGCTGATAATCACGTCAAATCGAGTGTCATCATTTTCGGCGAAAATTCTAGGCTAAACCGACGGTATTAGGGTTAAGTATAAATACTTAACCGGCGGCCCAAATCAGGGGACATCATATCATATCTCATAATACCAAATACTTTGAGGATTCTCAAGAGTTCTAGAGTAGAGTTTAGAGTTTGAAGAGCCAGGAAGAGATCGTGACGCCATCCCTTTCATCTTGATGACTCGGAGCTAGGATTGCAGATTACTGGAGATCGAAGTTCTGCCGGAGTCATCTTAATTAGGTTTTCAGATCCTTTTCTGTTCTTCCTCTGTCAAGATGAACTCTATCTTTGCCTTTGATTCTTTCTGTATGAACATGATAGCTAAACTCGTAGAGCTTAGACTAGATGAACCCTAATAACCCAGGGCTTTAAAGCGGTCACGGATCGACGGTGATTAGATTCAAAGTTCAATCAGTTTCTCTTTCATGTTAGATTTGTTCTTCATTGTTCATGATTCTTGTCTAGATTGATCACCTAGATTAGATTCTTGTTAAGTGATGAGCTATAGGACAGTTGATAGCTGCAGTTTTAGCGGTATCAAATACTACCAAGCTGTGAAGCTAGGGTAGATCGTATTCCACGGGTTTCTACTAATTGACTACTCAAAGAAGCTGGAAAATTATTCAGGTTTGAACACGTTGTGCATGGTGTGAGTTCCACGACTTCTAATCTAATGAACAAAGGAAAATAAAAGACAGAAAAGTAAAAGGTTGACTAACGAGAAGATAGACGAACTTAGATTTCGAATCCCCCTTAGATCACCAGAGCAACGGCAATCACAAGATCAGCGGTTTTCAATTCTAATTCAATCGGTTTCTATACACCACCATAACTCCTTACCCTTAGGTTTAAGACCGGCGAACGTTCGCTCTATCCGTTCTAACTACCAAGATTAACTAGCCGCCCGAGTACGGTCGCCTCTCGCAACGACTTAATTAACTGGTGCAATTACTAATGATTAATGAGTTACTCTTGCAGTGGATTAACCCTAACCGGTTCCTACGAAAGGCACGCTCCAATTATAAAGTTAATTGTTCGATTTGATGTTTTAAAGTAAGGCGAGCGTTCGCTTCTATCGTTAGCTTAACCAGAATCTAATCTAGGTGATCAATCCAGACAAGAAACATAAACAACGAAGAACAAACCAAACATGAAAGAGAAACTGATTGAACTTCGAATCTAATTACCGCTAATCCGTGACCGCTTTAAAGCCCTGGGTCACTTAGGGTTCATCTAATCTAAGCTCTACAAGTTCAGTTACTCATATCAGAAACAAGAGATTCAAAGGCAACAACGAAGATCATCATACAGAGGAAGAACAGATAAGAACTGAAAAACCTAATTCTGACAACTCCCGCCGAAGCTTCAATCTCCTGGATCTTCAACTTTAAGCTCCGAGTTTTCCGATGTGGAAGGATGGCGTCACGATCTGTCCACGGATCTTCGAACTCTCTAAACTCTATCTATCGACCCTATAGTCGGCTGACTCTCAAAAGTCTGATTCGTGAAAATATGAATAATGATTCGTGTGGTGTCTCTGTCTACCGGCTGCCTCTATTTAAATAGGTACGATTAGGTTTCCAATACAGCGCCGGATTTGGAAGGAATTTTCGCCGAAAATATCAAATAATTTTCGGCGAAATCTTTAGTTAAAATCCCCTGTGTGATTTCTTCTAGGATTTTCGGCGAAAACTTAAGGAAGTTTTCGCCGAAAACTTCAGTGTAAATCAGCCTGTGAGTTTCTGAAGGTATTTTTGCCGAAAACTGTGTAGTATTTTCAGCGAAAATATTTTGCTGGGCAGTTGGATCTTCGGTTCTGAATCCGGTTTGATTTCTGGTTCGATTCTGGTTCACTCCTTGAGGTCTTGAATACGTCCATGGCTACGTAAATGATGGCAAAAATCTGTGCTATCACAAAAACACTAGAAAACCATCAAATTGACCCAAAAAGGGCCAAAGTAACCAAATCGGTAGGAAATAGGGTAGTTGAGTGAATATTCGCTATTTTACCGCTAAAACCACGTTTCAAGTAAGGAAATGTCGCTTAAATGAGGCTGATAATCACGTCAAATCGAGTGTCATCAAATACCCCACACTTAAGCTTTTGCTTGTCCTCAAGCAAACTGAACTAGAACACACTCAAATTCACAAATGACACGAGATTAAACCGAGATTCAATTCTAACAATTTGGTTTAGACTGTTCCACGTAGAAAGAGTGACCTACACATGCAAGAACATCAACCAAACAAGTTTTCGATCTCACTAATTTCTGCACACTTCAAGTAGTAGTTTTAACAAAGCTCGTCTCTTGGCAAAACAATTAATCATAATTAACCGACTACGATAACACCAATTCTAATGAGAAAAGACTTTAAGCTCTAGCCATGATGTGGACGCGGAGGTAGGAAAAGTGACGTGGCTATCGACTCGACTTCATCTGTTTCTAGATCTGTGCGTTACATGTTCTAGCTAGGACTGATTTAAACGACAATTTATTTACTGCATACTAGTGCTCGATACCAAACACTTCACTTAGGTGTTGGACCTGCCTAGCTCACAGTATTTGTGCCTTTGCTAGTGCTTAACCCGAACATTCACTTAGGTGTCGGGCTTGCCTAGATTTTTTTTTTCAGCACTTGAAAGAACTTTACATTACTTTAAACAACTCAATTTACTTGATTTAACCATTTAGTCACTTAATCCTAGCTAGTTATAACTTTTTACACAAGATTTCGAATTGGATTTCCGCCTAATCTCTAGCCACAATCACGGGTGAACAAATATGGAGTGAAAACATGGGAGAAGCTAGCATCTATCATCTTAGAACGGTGTTATCGAGCTTTGTTATTAACAGACCATATAATTCAATTAATTCAAGTTTCAACTACTGAAGTGATTTATGATATGTTCTGACCTAGACTCATTTAATATCAGTTCCAACACGTTGGTTACAGGTTCTAAGTGGAACAGTCTAGACGTCATTGTTCAAAATTGAAGTCAATTTAACATCGAAAGTCAAGAATTGAGCAATTCTATGCAAGAGAAATTTTAAAATTGAACCACGGAATCACAGAAAATCAAACAAGATCATGCATAATCCTAGACTCCTACCCCTCACTTAAACGGTTCTGTGTCCTCACAAGACTAAACTAGAGTAGAGAGATACGAAGAACTTGGAAGGTGATGGTCGGTGTAGGGGATGAACACGGAGAGTCCGGAGCGGAGCGGAGTAGCTACTCGAGTTCCTACAAAACAAAAACAACAAAAAGATCAAAAGGAAACCGGGACAAGTGTCCCGGATCCACACATAATAAAAGTCGAACAAAAACGGTTAGGGGAATTTTGAAAATATTTTGACTTTTTTTTTTTTTTGTAAAGAAAAGTTTCGAAAATGAAAGTAGGAAGAGAGAGAGGGTGAATCCGGATTTTAAAGTGAATATTTTGGGTGATTTTCAAAAGAGTTTTCGGCGAAAATAAGAGGGTGTTTTCGCCGAAAATTTTAGTTCAAATGCACTGCCGGATTTTCGAAGGCGTTTTCGCCGAAAATAACCATATGGTTTCGCCGAAAACTTTAGTTCAAATCACTGCTTGGTTTTCAAAATCAATTTCGGCGAAAACATTATACACTTCGGACCGAAAATATGAAACAGGGAGACTCAGTTGAAAATCCAAAAGGTGATTTCGCCGAAAATGGTAGGGTGATTTCGCCGAAAATTTTGAACTATTCGGGTTTAAAATATTTTTCGCAAATCCGGCCAACTTCAGAAAATCACAATTAAATCCACAAAAATCGGAAAGACCTCAATCAACTTGCGACTGACTCTATGACACACAGATTCTACACGAAAAATAATAAATCAGACAAACTGACACTTTGGCTCCCCCGAACCTGACTCGAACGACGAAAAGACTGACTCAAAAATTCAAAAACGGACTCCAGCCGTGGGTTGCCTCCCACAAAGCACTCTCTTTTAACGTCCTTGAGCCGGACGGTACCTGTTAGGGACCCCAACTCAGAAGTTCCTTGAAGTCTAACGTCTTCTTCAAGGTCAGCGGTTGAGTGCCATGTAGCACTCCAGACGAGTGATGCAACCGGTAGTGCTCCAATAGATCGCGATTCTGGTTGGATGACCAGTTCTTCTTGAATTCTCCTTCTGGAAGAGGAAAGAGGTAGTACGGCGCGGCATGATCAATGAGCTCCATCTTCTCCACCTGATGCTCATCAAGAGGTCTCTCGGGATCGAGTGTGTATACTTCCAAATCCTTGATGTCTTTGATTCCCACGTGCTCGTCTCTGGCTTGATCTATAGGTTGACTTGGCGGAAACTCAATTGAGGATATCTCCTCAATTTCTTCGTGCTCCTCTTCAGCTTCAACTTCAAGATGGATTGGCTCTATGTCTTCATCAACCACCACCGCCAAGGATTCTTCAACAGATGCTTCTAGCTCGCAATAGTCATGGGTGAGGTTGTCATGTTTATCTTCGTACGGCTCTTGAGCATCTTCTTCCATTAGAGAATTTGGTTGCTCGAGCTCGACATCCATCACGTTACGAGCTTGTATAATCGAAAGGAGATCATCCAAGGCGGATTCTATTTCTCCCCGTCTGTTGTCGATGCTGATGAGCCGGTATATACATCTCTTGGTTATCCTCAATATACGGTGCTTCATCGACATACCACTCTTGGTACTGGTCATCCCACCTGTAATCCCGCATAATTAAAACTCAAAAACACTACCCAGGTAAATCATG
This sequence comes from Linum lewisii, assembly GCA_034768395.1. Classification (NCBI taxonomy): domain Eukaryota; kingdom Viridiplantae; phylum Streptophyta; class Magnoliopsida; order Malpighiales; family Linaceae; genus Linum; species Linum lewisii. The sequence continues at coordinate 34,586,145 of CM068296.1, forward strand.
AAAATATGGAGGAAAATTAAATGGTAAGGCGGAAAGGTAGAAGAATAATTTGCCAACTCTTCTTTCAAACAATTAGAAGAGTCCCCGGCAACGGCGCCAATTTGATAGCTGCAGTTTTAGCGGTATCAAATACTACCAAGCTGTGAAGCTAGGGTTGATCGTATTCCACGGGTTTCTACTAATTGACTACTCAAAGAAGCTGGCAAATTATTCAGGTTTGAACACGTTGTGCGTGGTGTGAGTTCCACGACTTCTAATCTAATGAACAAAGGAAAATAAAAGACAGAAAAGTAAAAGGTTGACTAACGAGAAGATAGATGAACTTAGATTTTGAATCCCCCTTAGATCACAAGAGCAACGGCAATCACAAGATCAGCGGTTTTCAATTCTAATTCAATCGGTTTCTATACACCACCATAACTCCTTACCCTTAGGTTTAAGACCGGCGAACATTCGCTCTATCCGTTCTAACTACCAAGATTAACTAGCCGCCCGGGTACGGTCGCCTCTCGCAACGACTTAATTAACTGGTGCAATTACTAATGATTAATGAGTTACTCTTGCAGTGGATTAACCCTAACCGGTTCCTACGAAAGGCACGCTCCAATTATAAAGTTAATTGTTCGATTTGATGTTTTAAAGTAAGGCGAGCGTTCGCTCATCATACAGAGGAAGAACAGATAAGAACTGAAAAACCTAATTCTGACGACTCCCGCTGAAGCTTCAATCTCCTGGATCTTCAACTTTAAGCTCCGAGTTCTCCGATGTGGAAGGATGGCGTCACGTTCTCTCCACAGATCTTCGAACTCTCTAAACTCTATCTATCGACCCTAGAGTCGGCTGACTCTCAAAAGTCTGATTCGTGAAAATATGAATAATGATTCGTGTGGTGTCTCTGTCTGCCGGCTGCCTCTATTTAAAAAGGTACGATTAGGTTTCCAATACAGCGCCAGATTTGGAAGGAATTTTCGCCGAAAATATCAAATAATTTTCGGCGAAATCTTTAGTTAAAATCCCCTGTGTGATTTCTTCTAGGATTTTTGGCGAAAACTTAAGGAAGTTTTCCCCGAAAACTTCAGTGTAAATCAGCCTGTGAGTTTCTGAAGGTATTTTCGCCGAAAACTGTGTAGTATTTTCGACGAAAATATTGTGCTGGGCAGTTGGATCTTCGGTTCTGAATCCGGTTTGATATCTGGTTCGATTCTGGTTCACTCCTTGAGGTCTTGAATACGTCCATGGCTACGTAAATGATGGCAAAAATCTGTGCTATCACAAAAACACTAGAAAACCATCAAATTGACCCAAAAAGGGCCAAAGTAACCAAATCGGTAGGAAATAGGGTAGTTGAGTGAATATTCGCTATTTTACCCCTAAAACCACGTTTCAAGTAAGGAAATGTCACTCAAATGAGGCTGATAATCACGTCAAATCGAGTGTCATCAACAGTGATCAAATACTACCAAGCTAGAAGCTAGGGTAGATCGTATTCCACAAGGTTTCTTCTAATTGACTACTCAAAGACGCTGGCAATTTATCCAAGTTTAAACACGTTGTGCGTGGTGTGAGTTCCACGACTTCTAGACTAAGATGCAAGACAATTAAAATGAAATTAAAAGACAGAATGATTGGTTGATTTAAACGGACGACAGACAAGCTTAGATTTCGAATCCCCCTTAGATCACCAAGGCAACAGCAATCACAAGACCAGCGGATTTCAATTCTCATTCAATCAATTTCTAAACACCATCATAACTCCTGACCCTTAGGTTTAAGACCGGCGAACGTTCGCTCTATCCGTTCTAACTACCAAGATTAATTAGTCGCCCGGTTACGGTCGCCTCTCGCAACGACTTAACTTAACTGGTGCAATTACTAATGATTTATGAGTTACTCTTGCAGTGGATTAACCCTAATTGGTTCCTACGAAAGGAACACTCCAATTATAAGGTTAACTGGTTGAATTGACGTTCTAAAGTGAGGCGAGCGTTCGCTTCTATCCTCAGCTTAACAAGAATCTAGACTAGGTGATCAGGAAAGACAAGTTTTAATGTTTAAAGCAGAGAAGCTGTCTGGCGACCAACCCTAATTCAACACAAACCTAATCTAGGCGATCAATCAGAAAAGAAACATAAACAATCAAGAACAAAACAACCGTGCAAAGAGAAACTGATTGAACTTTAAATCTAATCACCGCCGATCCGTGACCGCTTTAAAGCCCAAGGTCACTTAGGGTTCATCTAATCTAAGCTCTACGAGTTTAGCTACTCATATCAGGAACAAGAGAATCGAAAACAAACAAGGAGTACATCTCAGGTAGGAAGAACAGAGAAGAACTGTAAAACCTAATTTGACGAATCCGTGAAGCTTCAATCTCCAGTAATCTTCAATCCAAGCTCCGAGTCTCCGAGGTGGAAGGATGGCGTCACGATCTCTCCATGATTCTTTGAACTCTCTAAACTCTTCGCTCCAGAACTTCAGAGAATTCTTCGAATTCTGATTACGAAAAATATATTATGATGTATATTTTGTTGTTTGGGCCGCCGGTTAAGTATTTATACTTAACCCTAGATTGGCCGGATTTGCCTGATATTTTCGCCGAAAATAACAAGGTATTTTCACCGAAAATCCTAGTGTAAATGGATGGCCCTTCGGTTGCATCCTCCTGTGATTTTCGTTTCGGTTCAAAAACACAACGGTTTCGCCGAAAACTCCTTAGCCGGACATCAGTTGATTTGTGCTGATATTTCGCCGAAATACCCTAGTATTTTCGGCGAAAATTCCTTTGTAAATCGGACAGGAATTTTCTGAACTTGATTGGCTCCTTTGATCGATTCCGGTGCAATCCCTCGAGGTTCCAACGCCTTACACATGACCTTGGCTACTTTATTTGACGACAAAAACCTGTGCTAACATAAAAACACTAGAAAACCATCAAATAGACCCGAAACGGGCCAAGGTAGCACAAATGGCACGAGATAGGGCAATCGATTGAATATTCGTTATTCTACCCTAAAAACCATGTCTTAAGCAAAGAAATGTCGCTTAAATGAGGCTGATAATCACGTCAAATCGAGTGTCATCAAATACCCCACACTTAAGCTTTTGCTTGTCCTCAAGCAAACTGAATAGAAACGCTCATGTTCATAAATGATAAGATCGATTAAATTGGAGCTCAATCAAACACAATGAATTATTAGACAGCTAATTCCTAGAACAAGAAACCTGACATGCATACAGATCAGTCAAACAACCTGGTCTCACTAATAAACTGCACACGACAAGTAATTAGCAACCAATTATGCACGAATTTGACCTGACCGACCAGACTCCTCACACAGAAAATATTTAGTACAATGGGAACTCTCGCTCTCTGTGTTTAAGGACATGTTTCTGCTCTCGATCATTTTCTGTTACTGAATTCTGTCATAGGTTTGCAATTCGACCACATCTCCACCACTGTGACAACACGAGTATCTAGTCAAGAAGGACTTTCCTGCTAGGACCGTAATGAATTTTACACTACTTGGGTTTATGATGCGATGGATGAAGGGAATGTATGATGATGGCTTTGTGCGGTGTAGCTTTCGACTAACTTCCCTCGAATCTAATCTATGGCTCCCTACCGTCTAACCAGACACGGGTGGAATAATGAACGCTCGTCCTATGATACCCTCAAGCAACCTAGCACTTATTCTTTTTCTTTACACGATTTTTTTTCTTTTCAACTTTTCTTTGACTTCGTCTTCCATCTATAGGGAGAAGAACGTTTTATTGAACTAAACTTTGAAACTTTTCTGATTTTTTCTTATTTTTCTTTTCTTCACTTTTTTCGAGAAATTTTTTTTATCTTTTCTTACTTGACTTCTTTTTTTCTTTTGTGCCGATTCTTTCTTTTAGTTGCTAGAGGGATTTACACGTCTAGACATATTAGCTAAGACCACCTGTTCAATGGCTATAGGCAGGTTACCACAAACCGACTTCCGGTAGGTCAATCTAGAACTACAACCACAGGGGATCAACGGGAATGAAAGAAATGGGAAATGGTTGTAATGTATTATCGAACCGAAAGAACAGGCCAAGCTCAAAGGTCTAAACCTAATGGATTTATCGTTTGGTAGGCTATCTGGCTTAGTAGCTGAATCTAGGTGCCCCTATCCTTCTAGAACTCGTGTCATCGTGTGGTCTCGAGTAGGTCTCATGCAAATTCTAACTCATTCAAGCAAACAGAAAACCACTCAAAAAGAATTGAAATTGCAGGTTACGTGCAATGGATCAAAAGCTCACAGTTGGTTTGCTAGTCGGATTCGGTCATTTTTCATGCAATCAAGGCTACAAACTACAAGTGTGATTTTTAAAAATCTGTTCTGACCAGACAATTTAGCATCAAAGTATACATGTTGGTTCTCAGGTTCTAGGTTAAGCAGTCTAAGCATCATTATGACAGATTGAACAACAACTTAACATCAAAAATCAAGAAGCGAGCAATTCTAGTGCTAGAGAAACTGGAAAGGCACCGAGAAACATACAACACACAATTAAGGGCAATCAAGTTCATGTAAGGTTCTCTAGCATCCTATCCCACACTTAAACCGTTTTGTGTCCTCATAGGACTAAACTAGAGTAGAGATATACGAAGAACCTAGAATGAGATGGTCGGTGTAGTGGCTGAGCACGGATAGCTCGGAGCGGAGCGGAGTAGCTACTCGAATTCCTCTCGTCAGTGCGGAGCATGTGCTGCTGGTACCCGACACGGCCATGGAAAGCCGGTGGAGGGCCCTGGACGGCGGGTGTGAGAGCCGGTGTCAAGTCGCGCCTTGGTCCTGCGCTCATGAATGACATTCCACACTTAGTCGAAAAACTCAATTTCACAAAGAAATGAGGAAAACCGAGTGGGGGTAAGCAAAGTAAGTAACCGGTAATCACAATAAATCACAAAGTATGCATATGTCTAGTCGGAACGTTCATAACATAGTTAGGGATCAGAAGTCAAACCGACATTCAAAAAGTCAACATCATAGCACATTGAACCCTAATCATGGCAAGACTATCTCAAAGCGGGAAACGATGGTATAACATAAACTCATATGGCAAGCACAGATATATGAACGTGAATGAACACTTATGGCAGCCAAACAAGCATAGAAAATTTCAAGGTCCAGTCGACACTTCACAAAAGTCAACACCGCAAAGAATTTATCTTTAAGCACAGCAACACACGATCAAATGGTTTCAAAAATTAAGAAGAGAGGAGAGAGAGATTGAATCCGGATTTTAATACGAGAATTTGGTTGATTTTCAAAGGAATTTTCGGCGAAACTAAGTGCAAGTTTTCGCCGAAAATCTTAGTTAAAAAGTACTGCTGGTTTTCAAAATAATTTTCGCCGAAAACATTAATACATTTTCACCGAAAATATGAAACAGAGACGTCTGGAAAACTCAGTGGGATTCCAAAACGAATTTTCACCGAAAACATGGGTTATCTTCGCCGAAAATATTGAACTCTACGATTGAAAATATTTTCACAAACCCGACAATCTTCAGAAAATCACAGTTAAATCCACAAAAATCGGAACAACCACAAACATCTTGTGATTGACACTACGACACAAAGACTACACACGAAAAATAAGAAAACAAACAAACTGACATAGGTTGACCCAAATGAAAAACTGACTCCAGCCGTGGGTTGCCTCCCACGAAGCGCTCTTTTATTAACGTCCTTGAGCGGGACGATATCTGGATGGTGTTAGGAGACATCCCAACTCAGGATTTCTCTTAGGCCCAAGCTGGAGTTCATGAAATATGGCCTTGGGGATTCTCCGGCAAGTGTGAACTTCTTCCCGTTTGCGTGAATTAACTTGATTCGTCCATCAGGAAGGTGACCAAAATTTTTATAAGGCCCGAACAGTTCTTTCGAAGAAGCATCCTTCAGAGGATCATTCTCCTCCGATGGCTCGGTAGACGGGGGCTGAGCAATCGGCTTCCAAACCGCCTTCGTCTTCTCTTTATTCTCCTCCTTTATCTCGCAAGGAGCTTTAACGTTTGGTGATTCATGAGGGGACGCCGTCAGATCCTCCTTCTTTCTCGGCCTTTGTGCCGGCAGCTCATTCTTCAGATTAGGGACCTGTCCAACACCTGGCAAGACAATTTCTGCAGAAACTCCAGATTTTTAATTAGAACTAGAGTTGACCGAAGCCAACTCCACAGCTTCAACAGATAAACAATGCATCTCTTCTTTGACTGGGACTTGCATACTGTCCTTGAGGTGGAATGTCATGGTGTCCTTTCCGACCCTTAATGTCAACGAGCCATTCGGGACATTAATGTTAATGCCGGATGTTGCCATGAACGGTCAGCCTAGGAGAAGAGTGACATCTTCCTCTCGAGTATCCATGACAACAAAGTCAGTCAGAATAGTAAAAGGACCACAACGGACAACCACGTCTTCTATCAATCCCCTAGGCAGTTTAACAGATCTGTCGGCAAACACTAAATGCATGCTAATTGGTTTCAACTCTCCTAGGTTTAATTTCTCAAACAGGCATGTAGGCATAACATTGATAGAAGCACCTAGATCAATTACACTACGATCAATCTTCACATCATTAATAATGCAAGGCAAAGTAAAAGTACCGGGATCTCGACACTTAGCTGGGGGTGGTATGGGTGTCGCATGGCCCTGGATAGCAGAGCATTTTTCCTCGAGGGATACGGAGGACAACTCTCCCTTCTTCTTGTTTTTCACAGGATCCTTTGCGATTTTGTCAGCCTCCGGTATCACTTGGATAGCATCAGTAACTGGTGTATTCATATTCGTGTTCTTCAAGTATCCATGCCACTTTCTGTACTGGGTATCATGATCTTTCTCCTTTGATTGCGCGGCCTTAGGAAACGAAATCTGAGGCTGATATGGAGGGAGAGGTGGCGCGGGTGCTGTCTTTGTCAGTGAAGGCGGGGCAGTCACCTCCTCTTCTTCTTCTCTATCCTCCCCTTCGATCTTTGGCTTGTCAATGGCTATAGCTTCAGGGATTATGGCTGGTTCAGGAGCTACATTATCAGCTGATTGCTTGTCGCTTCTTGTGGAGACGGCCTTGACGTGCTCCCTCCTAATGGTAGAGTTGACTTGAACCGAGGATTGATTAAGGAGGGGGCTATTAGTTATCAAGCTAACCATGTTATTTATCATGCTCTCCATTCGTTGACCTCGAGCTTCATGTTCTTGATTTATGACGGCTTGAAGCTTGAATTTCTCCTCATAGTTATCGAGCCTTGCCATGATCAGGTCAAGCTTCTTGTCTACCTCGATATCCCTTGTGTTCGCTGATGTAGATCTTTGAGGTTGATCTTGATAACTATCGCTCAAGTACTGATTCTGACTCTGGTTGAATCCGAAGTTGTAAGGGGGACGCTATTGGAAGCTTCCTTGTTGTTGAGGAGGTTGTCTGAACTAATGATAGTCGGGGTAGCCCTGTTGACTGTTGGTGAAGCCTTCATCAATAAAGTTCACTTCCTCTGAAGACCAGTTACCAAAGATCTTCTTCATTTCTTTCTGCATTGCAATCTTGATCTGATCTTCGCGGCTTGGTCAGCTCTTAGCTCCTCCAAACTGTCTCTCCCAGCTTCTCGACTTAGATGCGCAGTTTGCAAAGTGAAGAAGAGCAGCTTCTGGTGCGAGTGCGGTGTAATCTCCATCAGCTAAGGAGTTAACCCATTCAGATGACTCTTCGTTCATACCCCAAGCAAATGTCTCTGCTAGCTGCCTCTGAGTGAAGCCATGATGAGGGCAGCTGTGGAGGAGTTCCTAGAATTCGTTCCAAGCATCATGTAAACTTACTCCTTCTCTCTGTCTGAACCTTGAGATGTTTTTCCTATAAGCAGTTGTTCTGGAAGGAGGGAAGTATTCCTCTATGAATTCCTGAGCAAGAGTCTCCCAGTCAGTGTAGTAGCCAGGTGGTTTGCTAGTGAGCCACTTCTTAGCTGCACCTTTCAGAGAGAACAGGAAAGCTCTCAAGCAAAGAGTGTTCTTGTCGAGATTCCCATTCTTGAAAGTGCTGCAGAGATCAAGGAAATCCGCCAGATGCGTGCACGGGTTGTCTAACGGCCTGCCTTCAAATTGTAAATCCCTAGAGATCATTTCCAGGAAGGGGATCTTGATCTCATAGTCGGGACCGTTTTCATTACGCGGCACAAAGATGGAAGAACGAACACTGGTAGCACTTGGCTTATTGTAATCCGCAAGAGTCTTTTGAGCGGACATTGCGGTAGGGAAGATGGAACGGGAGTGATTCGATTTTGTACCTGCTATGATCTGCAAGAGACAAAAACAAGCACAACCGGTGTAAAATCAAAGTGTGACGGGAAATGAAAGATGAAAATTAGAAGAATAAAATGCCAACTCTTCTTTCAAACAATATAGAAGAGTCCCCAGCAACGGCGCCAATTTGATGAGCTGTAGGACAATGATCAAATACTACCAAGCTAGAAGCTAGGGTAGATCGTATTCCACAGGGTTTCTTCTAATTGACTACCCAAAGACGCTGGCAATTTATCCAAATTTAAACACGTTGTGCGTGGTGTGAGTTCCACGACTTCTAGACTAAGATGCAGGAAAATTAAAATGAAATTAAAAGACAGAATGATTGGTTGATTTAAACGGACGACAGACAAGCTTAGATTTCGAATCCATCTTAGATCACCAAGGCAACAACAATCACAAGACCAACGATTTCAATTCTCATTCAATCAATTTCTAAACACCACCATAACTCCTGACCCTTAGGTTTAAGACCGGCGAACGTTCGCTCTATCCGTTGTAACTACCAAGATTAATTAGTCGCCCGGGTACGGTCACCTCTCGCAACGACTTAACTTAACTGGTGCAATTACTAATGATTTATGAGTTACTCTTGTTGTGGATTAACCCTAATCGGTTCCTACGAAAGGCACACTCCAATTATAAGGTTAACTGGTTGAATTGACGTTCTAAAGTGAGGCGAGCATTCGCTTCTATCCTCAGCTTAACAAGAATTTAAACTAGGTGATCAGGAAAGACAAGTTTTAATGTTTAAAGCAGAGAAGCTGTCTGGCGACAAACCCTAATTCAACACAAACCTAATCTAGGCGATCAATCAGAAAAGAAACATAAACAATCAAGAACAAAACAACCGTGCAAAGAGAAACTGATTGAACTTTGAATCTAATCACCGCCGATCCGTGACCGCTTTAAAGCCCAAGGTCACTTAGGGTTCATCTAATCTAAGCTCTACGAGTTTAGCTACTCATATCAGGAACAAGAGAATCGAAAAACAAACAAGGAGTACATCTCAGGTAGGAAGAACAGAGAAGAACTGTAAAACCTAATTTGACGAATCCGTGAAGCTTCAATCTCCGGTAATCTTCAATCCAAGCTCCGAGTCTCCGAGGTGGAAGGATGGCGTCACGATCTCTCCATGATTCTTTGAACTCTCTAAACTCTTCGCTCCAGAACTTCAGAGAATTCTTCGAATTCTGATTACGAAAAATATATTATGATGTATATTTTGTTGTTTGGGCCGCCGGTTAAGTATTTATACTTAACCCTAGATTGGCCGGATTTGCCTGATATTTTCACCGAAAATAACAAGGTATTTTCGCCGAAAATCCTAGTGTAAATGGATGGCCCTTCGGTTGCATCCTCCTGTGATTTTCGTTTCGGTTCGAAAACACAACGGTTTCGCCGAAAACTCCTTCAGCCGACATCAGTTGATTTGTGCTGATATTTTCGCCGAAAATACTAGGGTATTTTCAGCGAAAATTCCTTTGTAAATCGGGCAGGAATTTTCTAAACTTGATTGGCTCCTTTGATCGATTCCGGTGCAATCCCTCGAGGTTCCAACACCTTACACATGACCTTGGCTTCTTTATTTGATGGCAAAAACCTATGCTAACATAAAAACACTAGAAAACCATCAAATAGACCCGAAACAGGCCAAGGTAACACAAATGGCACGAGATAGGGCAATCGATTGAATATTCGTTATTCTACCCTAAAAAACATGTCTTAAGCAAAGAAATGTCGCTTAAATGAGGCTAATAATCACGTCAAATCGAGTGTCATCATTAAGCTAAGGATAGAAGCGAACGCTCGCCTTACTTTAAAACATCAAATCGAACAATTGACCTAATCATTGAAGTGTTCCTTTCGTAGGAACCAGTTAGGGTTAATCCACTACAAGAGTAACTCATAAATCCTTAGTAATTGCACCAGTTAAGTTAAGTCTTTGCGAGAGGCGACCGTACCCGGGCGGCTAATTAATCTTGGTAGCTAGATCGGATAGAGCGAACGTTCGCCAGTCTTAAACCTAAGGGGAAGGAGTTATGGTGGTGTCTTAGAATTGATTGAACGAGAATCGAAATCCGCTGATCTGCTGATTGCCAATGGTTTGGTGAATGAAGGGGAATTCAAAGTCTAAGCTTGTCTGTCATCTTTGTTTTCAACCAATCTTTCAATCTGTTTTCAGTTTTAATTTTTTATTTCCGTGCATTTCTTAGAATTAGAAGTCGTGGAACTCACACCACGCACAAAGTGTTTAATCTGAGTGATTTGCCTTTATATTTGAGTAGTCAATCATTAGAAGACCCGTGGAATACGATCTACCCTAGCTTCTAGCTTGGTAGTATTTGATCACTGTTTTACAACAACATCAAGCAGCTACCAAAAGAGACGTACAAAACAAAAACAACCAAAAGATCAAAAGGAGACCGGGACAAGTGTCCCGGATCCACACATACAAAAGTCGGATCAAAATCCGAAAAGAAGAAACAAAAACAAAGGAAAGGGATGGAAACGACCCGATCATCGTCCCTCATGTGGGGTGGAGGTGGAGTCGGTGGTGAAATGTGGAGCTGCTGCTCAATCTGTCATCGCCAAGCGAGCTCAGCGGATACACTTGAGGAGGCGATGGGGTCACTGAGTTGTCCATTCAAAAGAACTCCAGAACTCTCAGAGGGCGACCAGAGGGCAGGTGGAGCCATAAGTGGTGAGAGCTTGCAGTTCGGTGTACCCAAGAGCGCGGTCTACGCTAGCATGCCATCCCGGGTGGTGGCTTTTGAAGCTGACTAGGGATAGGACGGCCACCTTTGCCGGAGGGATGTCCTTGATCTTCATGTAGACTTCTAGTTGGTTCGGGGGGAGGGCGGCGATGAATGGATGTAGGGCTTTGTTGGTAGTGGTTGGAGCACTCGAGGTAGAGATCACCGGAGCTGGTGCGTCTAGTGGAATGAAGTCCGGTGGCATGGTTCTAAGGGCAGATGGCGCGGGTGGTCGAGAGGACTAAGCCCTATCCTGTCGAGCCTTGGTCCGTTTCTCTCTATTTGCACCGGTGGTCTTAAAATGCTTTGGATTCCTGTAATATGAAACTCAGAGCAGACCGAATTAGATGCCAGGAATCCCACCCGACACTTAGTTAGAAACCTCAGTTTCATGAAGAACGGAGGGGACAAGTGGGGGGTAAGCAAATCATTGAATTGATCGTATTCGAAAAGCACAGGGCAGGCGAGACGCGCAAAATGATTAGCAGAAAAATGGCGAGCATGCAGGGGAAAAATTGACATTCAACACCAAGTAAACAAAACTGACGCAATTTGACGAAAGGCAGAGCAGAAGACAAAATATCAGCACAAGATCATGGCAAAGCATGCACAAGGTGAATCTAGATCATAAAGTTTCCAAGAGCTGAGCAAGAACACACCAAAATAGCAGACACGCAACCCGAGGTAAAATGAATAGTCAACCAAAGTCAAACTTGACGAAATCTGAAATTCAACACGCCAAAAGATTCAAAATTGAAGGCTAAACAACTAACCTTGCAGACATGCTCGAGAAAATAGGTGGAAGTCGGAGAAATCGGCCAAAAACTGAAAAAGCTTGTTTTGGGTGGAACCGGAGCTATAAGGCTTCGATTGGGAAGATCTAGGTTGCAATCAACTCAGGAGGGGGGGCTTGAGCGGCAAAGGGGACCGGCAGGAGGGGAAACAAAGGGCGGTGGCGGCGACAATAGTGAAAAAGGGGCTTTCGGTTTGTGTTTTTTTTTCGAAAGTGGTTTAGGGAAAAAGAGAGAGAGAAGGTCTTTTAAAACAAAAATACACAGATCCAGAATTTTCGGTGAATACTTAAGGCTCTTTTCGCCAAAAACTCCCTTTAAAAACCTGCCATGAGAGCAAAACGTCACCAATTTGAAAAATTGAGTAGTTTTCGGCAAGAAGATTTATGAAAAACAACACGGGAGAATTTGGGGGATTTAAAGCCAAAGTTTTTGGTGAAAACTGAAGGAGTTTTTGACGAAAACTCATTTGAAAAACGGGTTCACACGGTTTTAAAGAAAAATTAAAAATTTGACTCCAGCCGTGGGTTGCCTCCCACGAAGCACTCTTGCTTAACATCCGTGAGCTGGACGATACCTGGAACGGAGTCACATGGTCGACAAGAAGTAATGCACGTCGATGAGGGTGACAGCTAATCCCTGAAGGTACTTCTTGAGCCAATGGCCATTTACCATAAATGGTTCTTGACCAGGGCCTTTAATTTGGATGCCTCCAATTGTCGTCTGCCGAACAACGGTGTAGGGGCCGTACCATCGGGATTTCAGCTTACCCGAGAAGAGCTTCAAGCAAGAATTATATAAAAGAACTTCATCACCGGGGTAGAATGTTTTGACCTCTTTTAACTGAGCGTCTTGGTGCGTTCTTTATAGAGTTTCGTACTCTCATATGCGTGGAGATGGTGTTCCTCAAGCTGAGCGATCTGATCGTGTCACATATTCCCTACTACTGCATGTTTCATGTTCAACTCTTTAGTATCCCAGAACGCCTTGTGCTCAAGCTCAACCGGTAGATGGCATGCCTTGCCATAGACTAGTTCATACGGTGAGGTACCGATGGGAGTCTTGTAGGCAGTTCGATATGCCCATAAGGCATTATTGAGCTTAGATGACCAGTCCTTGCGAGACCGGCCAACTGTCCTATCAAGAATCCGCTTGAGCTCACGGCTTGTCACTTCCGCTTGACCGTTAACTTGTGGGTGATAAGCGATGGACATTCGGTGGGTGACGCCAAAGCACTTGCACACCCGATCGAAGTGTCCATGGAAGTGGGTACCCCTATCGCTTATGATGAAGTGTGGTGTACCAAAACACGTGAAGAGACGTGTAAGGAACCGTCCCACCACTCTTGAATCATTGGTGGGTAAAGCTTCAGCTTCAACCCACTTGGAAACATAATCAACGGCCACAAGAATGTACTTATTTCCGTTGGAGGGTGTGAATGGTCCAATAAAATTAATTCCCCAAACATAAAAAATTTCAACAGTTAAAGAAATGTTCTGTGGCATCTCATTACGGTTAGAGATGTTACCTGATCGTTGACATGCATCACAATGACGAGCAAACATGTCACAATCACTAAAGAGAGAAGGCCAGTAGAATCCGATTTCGAGTACCTTTCTCGCAGTATAGTTGCCGCCAAAGTGTCCCCCAAACTGGCCTTGATGGCACTTGCGTATGATTTCAGCTGCCTTGATGTAAGAGATGCACCTCCGGATCATCCCATCAATTCTAATACGGTATAAGAATGGCTCATCCCAGAAGTATGACTTGGCTTCTTTAATGAGCTTCTTTTGTGCATTATAATCCAGTCCCGAGGGTATTATGTCGCGAAAAAGTTAGTTAGCTACGGTGGCATACCAGGGCTTGTCTGATGTGGTTGCATTACTCAATTCTTGAGCGTGAGCGATCGCCCAAGGCTCGATGGCTATGCTATTGACCTATTAATAGGTTCCAAGTTGCAACAACTCGTCAGGGAAAGAATCATTGATAGAGGTAGTAGCAGACTTACCTGTCTGGGATTCCTCGAGTCGGGAAAGGTGATCGGCTGCTAGGTTCTCAGCTCCTTTCTTGTCCTTGATCTCAATGTTGAATTCTTGGAGAAGGAGAACCCATCAGATAAGTCTTGGCTTCGAGTCCTGCTTTGCTAGGAGATGGCGTAAAGCAGCGTGGTCGGTGTAGACTATGGTGTGCGAGAGGACCAAGTACTGTCTGAACTTATCGAAAGAGAAGACAATAGCTAGGAGCTCCTTCTCTGTAGTAGTGTAGTTCCTTTGAGCATCGTTAAGCGTCTTGCTAGCAAAATAGATGGGATGGAATCTCTTCTCTTTTCTTTGTCCCAGAACAGCGCCAACGGCGAAGTCACTAGCATCGCACATGATCTCAAATGGAAGATTCCAATCTGGTGCTGTGAGGATAGGTGCGGTGGTGAGTTTGGTCTTCATAATCTCAAAGGCCTCAAGACATGCCTATTCAAAAACGAAGGGGGTGTCTTTCTCTAAAAGCTTAGTCATTGGAAGAGTGATCTTGGAGAAGTCTTTGATGAACCTCCGGTAGAATCCGGCATGACCAAGGAAGCTTCAGACTATCTTGACCGAAGTTGGTGGTGGAAGACTGGCAATAGTTTCAAGCTTGGCACGATCGACCTCTATTCTGAGCTTAGAGATCCTATGGCCAAGAACAATGCCTTCGGTAACCATAAAGTGACATTTCTCCCAACTAAGAGCTAAGTTGGTCTCCTCACAACGGGCTAGTACCTTATCTAAGTTGGCTAGGCATTTAGAGAATGAGTCTCCATAGACAGAGAAGTCGTCCATGAATACTTCTACCACATTCTCTACCAGATCACCGAATATAGCAAGCATGCATCTTCGAAAAGTAGCGGGAGCATTGCACAACCCAAAGGGAATACGACGATAGGCAAACGTACCAAACGGGCATGTGAAGGTCGTATTTTCCTGGTCGTCAAGCTCGATAGGAATTTCGAAGTAACTAGACATCCCATCCAAAAAACAGTAGTAATCATGGCCAGCTAATCTTTCTAGCATCTGATCAATGAACGACAGTGGGAAGTGATCTTTCTTTGTAGCATCATTAAGGCGTCGATAGTTGATGCAGACTCTCCATCCGATAACGGTGCGAGTGGGAATGAGCTTGCCTTTCTGGTTAGGAATGATTGTAATCCCTCCCTTCTTTGGAACAACCTTAGTTGGACTAACCCAAGGACTGTCAGCAATAGGGTAGATGATCCTGGCATCCAGAAGCTTAAGGAGTTCCTTCTTCACAACCTCCTGCATCAGAGGATTTAATCGGCATTGTGGTTGTCTGACTGCTTGAATTCTTCATCTACAACTATCTGATGCTTGCAGAAGGTTTCGGAGATGCCTCTGATGTCAGCTAATTGCTAGGCTATAGCTCGGATGTGCTTCTTTAGTAGTATGATCAGTTGCTCTTTCTGTTCGGAGGATAGAGCCGAGTCGATGATGACTGGCAACTAGCATTCCTTCCCAAGGAATGCATATTCTAGATGGTTGGGGAGCTCCTTTAATGCGAGTTCTGGCGGGTTCTAATATGAAGTGGTGATCCGACTCGAAGCTGGTTCAATATGAGGTGGCGTAGAAGTGGCGGTAGATGTCGCCTTCTGGTCGTCTAGTTCATCTTGTCATAGACGCTGCTCTTGATCTTCTAACGCATTTTCAATTCCCAAAATCAAACACAACTCTAGTCGATCACTAGATAAGGCATTAGTGATAAAGTTGGCCGAGGCCAACTCCATAGCATCAACAGTGTAACATTTATCATCTTGAGCTACAGATTATCTCATGCTATCCCTAATGCGGAATGTAACACTATCCTGTCCGGCACTTAAAGTCAACAAGCCTTGTTTGCAATTGATATTTGCACCGGTGGCTGCTAAGAAAGGTCAGCCCAGGATAAGTGTTCCATCTAATTCACGGGTATCCAGAACAACAAAGTCCGCAATAATGGTAAAAGGGCCACAGCGAACAGCTACATCTTCTATTATACCCCTAGGCAGTTTGATAGATCTATCAGCTAGCACGAGATGCAGAGTAAGCGGTTTTAATTTTCCTAGGTTTAACTTCTCATAAAGATAAGCAGTCATAACATTAATAGAAGCACCAGAGTCAGCTAGACTATGATCAATCTTTATACCATTTATTATGCATGGTAATGTAAAGGTTCGGGATAAGAACACTTAACTGGGGGTGGTGGTGGCTGTCGCATAGGAGACGAGCTACCAAAGAGAGAAGCACACTAATTGGTGAGGGTGACAGAGAATATCTCTCCATCCTTTACTTTCGTCACGAGATCTTTGAAGAATTTTCCAAGTGGTGGTATGATCTCTACAGCTTCAGTTACTGGTGATTTGATCTCTGCATTCTTCAAAACGTTGTACCACTTCTTGTACTGGGTGTTGTGATCCTTGCCCTTGCTCATTGCATCTTTTGGAAAGGGATCCTAGGCTGGTAGGGTGCTAAGACAGGCTCAGGAGCTGTCTTGGGAGGAGGAGTCGGTGCTACTTCTTCCTCTGCTGTGATGTCTTCAATCTCTGGCATGTCTATGGCAGTAGCATCTGGTATCATTTCTGGTTCTGGAACATTCGGATTAGCTGTCTGTTTACCACTCCTAGTGGTGATGGCTTGAGCTTGTTCACTTCTAACATTGGAGTCGCCTTGAGATGATGCTTGATCAAAGAAGGGGCTGCTAGCCAACAACCTAGTCATACTGGTCACTGCATCCTCCACTATTTGGCTTTGAGCCATTTGTCCTTGATTGAGTGCAGCTTGAGCTTTGAATTTATAGTCATGTTCGTCAAGTCTGGTCATGATTCGGTCGAACTTTTTCTCAAAATCCTCGTATCTGTTGTAATATGTCTTTGGTCGAAACGGTTGCTGTCCTCCAATTAATCCGGGAGGTCTACGATTCAGAGAATCGGTTGTTTTGGTTCTGACCCTGAGGTGGGTAGTTTCGGTAGTTGGAGTAGCCTCTCTAGTTGTTTGTCAAGCCTTGACTAATGAAGTTCACCTCTTTTATAGACCAGACATCTGTTTACCGAAGTTTAGGCAGCTTCCTCCATTATGAGCACAGGTTCCGCACCATCCACAGTCAGCCGTAAAGACGGTAGCTGACAAGGGATCGAGGGATGCGCCAATCATCTTCAAATGTTTTTGAACTTCTACTTTGACTTGATCCGCGATGCTCAATTGATTCTTGGTGCCTTCTCTTTGTCTCTCCTAATTTCTTGACTTGGAAGCACAGCTAGCAAAATGAAGGAGAGCGGCTTGAGGTGTAAGAGCGGTGCAATCTTACCCAGCCAAGGAGTTGACCCATTTAGCAGATTCCTCACGCAAACCTCAAGCAAAGAATTCAGCTAGCTGCCTTTGTTCGTAACCGTGGTGAGGGCAATTGTAGAGAAGTTCTTGGAATTCATTCCAAGTGTCGTATAAGCTTGCATCTTCTTTCTGAGCAAAGCTAGAGATGTTGTCCTTGTAGGCAGTAGTCCTTGGCGGAGGGAAATACTCCTCGATGAAATCTTGAGCTAGAGTCTCCCAATCTGTATAATGATCGGGTGGCTTGCCACTAAGCCATCTCTTAGCTGCACCTCTGAGGGAGAATGGAAAAGCTCGCATGCACAAGGTATTCTTGTTGAGGTTCCCACTCTTAAAAGTTTCATAGATAGCCAGGAAGTCAGATAAATGTGTGCAAGGATTATCGTCTGGCTTTGCTTCAAATTGCACGTCCCTAGAGATTAGTCCCAGGAAGGGGATCTTAATCTCATAGTCAGGATCGTTGTCATTACAAGGCACAACGATGGAAGACCGAACGTTAGTTGCACTCGGCTTACTGTCATCCGCATGACTCTTTAGAGCAGCCATTGCGGTAGGGATGGATGAAACGGAAGTGACTTGATTTTATACCTTCTTTAATCTGCAAGCGACAAAAACAAACACAACCGGTGTAAAATCAAAGTGTGATGGGAAATGAAAGATAGAAAGGTAGAAGAATAAAAGTGTCAACTCTTCTTTTAAACAAAATTAAAGAGTTCCCCGGCAACGGCACCAATTTGACGAGCTGTAAAACAGTGATCAAATACTACTGAGCTAAAAGCTAAGCAGATCGTATTCCACGGGCCTCTTCTACTCGTTTACTCAAATATGATGGCAACTCTATTCAGGATCAAACAATTTGTGCGTGTGATGACACTCGATTTGACGTGATTATCAGCCTCATTTAAGCGACATTTCATTGCTTAAGACATGGTTTTTAGGGTAGAATGGTGAATATTCACTCAACTACTCTATCTTGTGCCATTTGTGTTATTTTGGCCCGTTTCGAGTCTATTTGATGGTTTTCTAGTTTTTTCATGATAGCACAGGTTTTTGACATCAAATGAAGTAGCCAAGAACGTGTCTAAGGCATTGGAACCTCGAGGAACCGCACCGGAACCAGTCCAAGGAGTCGATCAAGCCAACTCAAATCCTGCCCCATTTTACACTACAGGTTTTGGTGAAAACTCCTCAGGTTTTCAACGAAAACTCCTGAAGAAATCGGCAGAGCTTGACAAGAAGAAGTTTTTGGCGAGAAGTCAAGTTCTCGCCGAAAACTCTGAACTTCAGAATCAAAGGAGAATCAGCCGACGGAAGCCTCCATTTACAAAGAAGTTTTCGCCGAAAAATCCAGGCAAAATCCGGCGACTTAGGGTTAAGTATAAATACTTAAACCGGCGGCCCATAACAGAGATACCTGGTGAACGCTACAGAGCAGGTTTAGGAAATAACTACCAAGCTTAGAAAGCTAGGGTAGATCGTATTCCACGGGTCTTCTAATGATTGATTACTCGAAGAAGCTGACAATTTACTCAGGTTAAACACTTTGTGCGTGGTGTGAGTTCCACGACTTCTAATTCTAAGAAATGCCCGGAAATTAAAATTAAAGCTGAAAATAGATTGAAAGATTGGTTGATTAAGACAAAGATGACAAACAAACTTAGACTTTGAATCCCCCTTCGTTCACCAGAGTATTGGCAATCAACAGATCAGCGGATTTCGATTCTCATTCAATCAATTCTAAGACACCACCATAACTCCTTACCCCTAGGTTTAAGACTGGCGAACGTTCGCTCTATCCGATCTAGCTACCAAGATTAATTAACAGCCCGGGTACAGTCACCTCTCGCAACGACTTAACTTAACTGGTGCAATTACTAATGATTTATGAGTTACTCTTGTAGTGGATTAACCCTAATTGGTTCCTACGAAAGGCACACTCCAATGATTAGGTTAATTGTTTGATTTGATGTTTTAAAGTAAGGCGAGCGTTCGCTTCTATTCTTAGCTTAACCAGAATCTAATCTAGGTGATCAATCCAGACAAGAAACATGAACAATGAAGAACAAATCAAACATGAAAGAGAAATTGATTTAACTTTGAATCTAATCACCGCCGATTCGTGACCGCTTTAAAGCCCTGGGTCACTTAGGGTTCATCTAGTCTAAGCTCTAAGAGTTTAGCTACTCATGTTTTTCACAAAAGAATCAAAGACTGAAACAGAATTCATCATACAAATGAAGAACAGAAAAGGATCTGAAAAACCTAATTAAGACGACTCCGGCAGACTTCGATCTTCCGATAGACTGCAATCCTAGCTCCGAGTCTTCGAGATGAAAGGGATGGAGTCACGATCTCTTCCTGGCTCTTCGAACTCTAAACTCCGCTCTTGAACACTTCAGAGTTCTGAGAATTTCGGTATTAGTTGGTAATTATGATCTCCAAAGTATGAGGTATGTTTATTTGGGCCACCGGTTAAGTATTTATACTTAACCCTAATACCCGCCGGTTTTTCTCTAGGATTTTCGCCGAAAATGTGGAGGGATTTTCGCCGAAAATTCCTTTGTAAAATGCCTGATCGCCGGTTGAGTTCTCCTGTGATTTTCGGACGCCGGGTTCTCGGCGAAAACTTGGAGTTTTCACCGAAAACTCTCTTTGGTTGAGCTTAGTCGATTTGTTCATGGATTTTCACCGAAATCCTTGGGTATTTTTCGGCGAAAACTTCAGTGTAAAATGGGGCAGAATTTGGCTCGACTCGATTGGCTCATTGGATCGATTCCGATGCAATTCCTCGAGGTTCTAATGCCTTAGACACGTCCTTGGCTACTTATTTGACGGCAAAAACCTGTGCTAACATAGAAACACTAGAAAACCATCAAATAGACCCGAAACGGGCCAAAGTAACACAAATGGCACGAGATAGAGCAATTGATTGAATATTCGATATTCTACCCTAAAAACCATGTCTTAAGCAAGGAAATGTCGCTTAAATGAGGCTGATAATCACGTCAAATCGAGTGTCATCAAAATACCCCACACTTAAACTTTTGCTTGTCCTCAAGCAAACTGAATAGAAACGCTCATGTTCACAAATGATAAGATTTATCAAATTGGAGCTCAACCATACACAATGAATTATTAGACAGATAATTCCTAGAAGAAGAAACCTAACATGCATACTGATCAGCCAAACAACCTGGTCTCACTAATAACTGCACACGACAAGTAGTAGCAACCAATTATACACGAATTTGACCTGACCGACCAGACTCCCACACAGGAAATATATAGTACAATGGGAACTCTCACTCTCTGTGTTTAAGGACGTGTTTATGCTCTCAATCATTTTCTGTTACTGAATTCTGTAATAGATTTGCAATTCGACCACATCTCCACCACTGTGACAACACGAGCGACTAGTCAAGAAGGACTTCCCTGCTAGGACTGTAACGAATTCTACACTACAAGGGTTTATGATGCGATGGATGATGGGAAAGTATGATGATGACTGTGGTGCGGTGTAGCTTTCGACTAACTTCCCTCGAATCTAGCCTATGGCTTCCTACCGTCTAACCAGACACGGGTGGAATAGTGAATGCTCGTCCTATGATACCCTCAAGCAACCTAGCACTTTATTTTCTTTACACATTTTTTTCTTTTTGACTTTTTCTTTTTGACTTCGTTCTTCCATTTGTAGGAAGAAGAACGTTTTATTGAACTAAACTTGAAACTTTTCTGAATTTTTTTCTTGCTTCTTTTTCTTCTTTTCTCTAATTTTTTCTTTTGTGTCGATTCTTTCTTTTAGTTGCTAGAGGGGTTTACACGTCTGGACATATTAGCTAAGACCACCTATTTTAATGGCTATAGGCAAGTTACCACAAACCGACTTCCGGTAGGTCAATCTAGAACTACAACCACAGGGGATCAATGGGGAATGAAAGAATGGGGAAATGGTTGTAATGTAAATCGAACCGAAAGAACAGGCCAAGCTCAAGGGTTTAAACCTAATGGATTTATCGTTTGGTAGGCTATCTGGCTTAGTAGCTGAATCTATGTGCCCCTATCATTCTAGAACTCGAGTCATCATGTTGTCTCGAGTAGGTCTCATGCAAATTCTAACTCATTCAAGCAAACAGAAAATCACTCAAAAAGAATTGAAATTGCAAGTTACGTGCAATGGATCAAAAGCTCACAGTTGGTTTGCTACTCGAATTCGGTCATTTTCATGCAATCAAGGCTACAAACTAGATTTCAAAAATTTGTTCCGACCAGGCAATTTAGCATCAAAGTAAACACGTTGGTTCTCAAGTTCTAGGTTAAGCAGTCTAAGCATCATTATGAAAGATTGAACAACAACTTAACGTCAAAAATCAAGAACTGAGCCATTCTAATGCTAGGGAGACTGGACAGGAATCACGAGGCAGACAAAAACACAGTCAAGGGCAATCAAGTTCTTCATGCAAGGTTCTCTAGCATCCTACCCCACACCTAAATCGGACTGTGTCCTCACAGGACTAAATCTAAAGTTCAGAGTGAAGTAGAAGAACCTGGACCGAGATGGTTGGCGTAGGGGATGGGCACGGATCCTCGGAGCAGAGGCAATCTACCAAAGCGAAGCAAAGGGAATTTCCCAACTACCTGCAAAACAAAAACAAATGAAAGATAAAAAGGAAATCGGGACAAGTGTCCCGGATCCACACAGAAAAAAAGTTGGATCGAGATCCGAAAAGAAGAAATAAAAAGAAAGGACAAGGAAAAGGACACTACCCGATCATAGCTGGTCAGGGGCGTCGGGGGGTGGAAGGTGTAGGGCGTCGCCGACCTGACGTTGCCACGCCAGCTGTGCCTCATACCGCTCATCAGAATGGTGCATGTGTTGCTGCATAATAATCCATCTCGCCTCCTGAGCTGCGTTGTCTGTGATGCGCCACTCCTGGAGTCACTCATACAGCTCTCCAACATCCACGGGATGCGGTTGGTGCTGCGGGTGAGGCGCCTGGTATGGCTCTGGAATGGGCGGCGGCGACTGGCGTGCATACCCTGCCTGATGCTGTGGCGAGGGTATACGATCATGGCATCTCGCCTCTGGCTGGGGCTGCTGATCCTCAGCATCATCTTCTTCCTCTGACTCTTCCATATGCTGAAGGGGAGGATCTGCTGCTACCTGGGGGCTGAGGTCCAGTTCGAGGTCGTACTCGACTTCCAAATCACCTCCGACAGTCCGTACTCTGCGTCGTGGGATGTTCAGGCCATATTCTTGGCTGAGACCGAAGGAGATGATGAGTCGGCCGACAAAGTTGCCTCCCAGGAGTGAGCGAGGTGGCCTCGACCTCTGAGTCTTCTGGCGGAATAAGCGTGCAAGCACCCATCCGGGATGAAGAGGATAACTATCCCAGATGGTGCGGTGAAGAAGAAGCTCCTCTCGGCTGATATGGTGGCGGTCCATCTCTGGAGCATACAAAAGAGAACGACGCCAAACCATGTGAATGAATTTATAGAGAGGGTGAGAGAGAGACTTAACTGAATTATGCTTCGTGGTTTGATTGTCGGGTACTCCAGTTATGTGGCTCCAGAGCGCGTCGTACTCCTCTCCGTCGCCATCGTTGTTCTCCCAACCGAGGTGATGACCCTCATAGTGCTCGTGGGGAATCCCTAGACGAGCTGCAAACTCATCATAGGTGAGTGTCCTGTACACCCTGCCCAGATAGAAGGTGATGACCTTCTTGTGCTGCCTGCTCTTGTGTTCGTCCAGATCGAATGTAGCCCAAAACTCCTGGAGAGCGACGTTTGGGAAGTCAGCAGCTAATGTGGTCAGCTCCAGCAGTCCAGCATGTGTCAGTGCATCGAGCACGTTCCGGTGCCAGTCCTCATCGTGATCGAAGAGTGACTCCATAGATAGTTGCCAAACACCAGCTCCAGGAATATGCTCGAGCCGCTGGTAGCGCTCGAAGTAGTACTGGGGTAAGCGAGCAACAGTGCGATGGTACCCAACACGGCCAGGGAAAGCTGGTGGAGGGCCCTGGACGGCGGGTGTGACGGGAGCGGGAACTCGGGAGCTGGAGGCGGTATCAAGTCTGTGTTTGGTCCTGCGCTCATCAGTTACATTCCTAAGCAAGAAAACAAACCATATTAGTCAAACTAAAACCCTACCCCACACTTAGTAGAAAAATTTAATTTCACAAAGAAACGAGGAAAACCGAGTGGGGTAAGCAAAGCAGATTAACCGGTAATCACAAACAATTAAAACACATGCTTAGGAACAACCAGAATGGAATCATCATAATCAGAGTTCAGAAGTCAAACCGACATTCAAAAAGTCAACATAATAGTACATTGAACCCTAATCATGGCAATACTAGCACAAAGAGGGAAATGACGGCATAATGAATAACTCAGATGGCAAGCACAATAATACGAACATGAACAAACACATATGGCAGCCAAATGAACATAGACAAGTCAAGGTCAAACCGACATTTCTCATAAGTCAATACCGCAAAGAATAGGTCTTTAAGCATAGCAACACACGAACAATTGGTATTATAATCCGTCACAATTCTCCTAACATGCTAGTTCAGTCCAAGAGTTCACTACTTAGTTCCATGAAATCATCGGACGCAAATCGAAGTAACAAAGTCAATCGAAAGTCAATCCGACAAATTCAGCATTCAACATTCAAAAGATTCACATGAAAAGTTAACAACTACCTTGAAGCCATGAGTGCAAAATGAACGAGAGAGAGAATCGAGAAAAACTCGAAACAGGGTTTGGTGAACTAGAGCTCTAGACTCCGATTCGGTGATCTACGTCTCAAAATGATGGCTAAGAGGGGAGTAGGGTGCGGTCGGTGATGGCGCGGCGGGGTTTGGTCAGTGGCAACGAAGGAAAGGCGGCGGCGAGTTTTAAAACAAAGGGGAGATTTTTGAGTTTTCGAAAATGAAAGAAGAGGAGAGAGGGTGAGTGACCGGTTTTAAAAGGGAAAAGCTGTTGATTTTCACTCAAGTTTTCGGCGAAAATATGTGCAATTTTTTGCCGAAAACTCAAGGAAAAATGGTCTGCCGATTTTCAAAAGTATTTTCGCCAAAAACTTCAATGAGTTTTCGCCAAAAACTTTAGTTAAAATTGTCTGGAAAACATAGTTGGATTTCAAAGGAAGTTTTCGCCGAAAATATGGGGCATTTTCGCCGAAAATTTTGACCTATACAATTGAAAATATTTTCGCAATCCCGACAAAATTTAGAAAATCACAGTTAAATCCACAAAAATCGGAACAACTTCAAACAACTTGTGAAAGACACTATGACACGCAGACTACACTCGAAAAATAAGAAATCAAACAAACTGACACTTTTGGCTCCCCCGAACTGACTCTAAAACACTTAGGTTGACACAAAATCAAAACAGACTCCAGCCGTGGGTTGCCTCCCACGAAGCGCTCTTTTATTAACGTCCTTGAGCTGGACGATACCTGGACGGTATTAGAGACATCCCAACTCAGGTTCTCCTTAATGCTAGCATCGGAGTTCTTGAAGTAGAGCTTCGGGGTATCTCCGTTAAGCATAAATTTCTTCCCGTTAGCGTGAGCTTGGTACGTCCGTCGGGAAGGTTGGTAAGGAAACGATAACATTCCGTCTTAAGGACGGTATGAAATATGCTCCTAGGAATGAAGAATCTCACTGTCTAGCTGTTGAAACTGTGGAGTTGACTCCGGTCAACTCCGTTACTGATGTCCCTTCCAGTGTCTCTAGATCAGTTGTTGCTGCAGATGTTGAACAAGTTATGAAGCAGAAGCCAAAATCTGCTGTTCAGAGGCCGCCAAAGAAGAAGGAACTGAAAGCCTCTTCTTCACCGCCAAGCAAGAAACCTAGCAGGCCCTGGGGGAAGAACAAGAAGACGAAGACTCAAATGGTCTGGAGACCAGTTGTGCCGCCACCTTCATCCGAGCCAGCTGCACCACCAATTCGTTCCGAGATACCGGCGCCGGAACAAGTATTGAAGGAGAAGCCGAAAGCATCTCCTAAGGAAATACCTACGATCACCGATCCTGGTGATACAAAGCCGGAGGATAAAGAGAAGACGAAGCCAATCATTCTCATCCCTTCCACCGTCTACCTCGTAGAAGATGATCCCTTGACAGAGCCCTCAAAGTCAAAGAACCATTCGGAACATTGATTTGCATTCCGGATGTTGCCATGAAAGGTCGACCTATAAGAATGGTAGAATCCTCTTCACTAGTATCAATGATCACATAGTCAGCTAAGAACGTGAAAGGACCACATTTAGTAACAACGTCTTTTATCTCTCCTCTAGGGGTTTTCAATGATCTATCAGCAAAGACAAGTTGTATGATAGTCAGCTTAAGTTCTCCTAGATTCAATTTCTCATATAGACTCATAGGCATAACATTAACAGACACACCCAGATCAACCAAACAACGTTCTATCTCAATATCATTAATGACAAGAGGTAAAGTGAAAGAACCAGGATCAGAGCACTTAGCTGGATATGGAGAGGGAGGTTTCTTGCTACAGAAAGAAGGATATCCTTCTTTGTTTCCCTTCATGCCAGTCTCAATCCTTGCATTTGGTAGCAATGCTCTTGGAAAAGGAGGCTTCACATAGTACGGAGCAAGAGGAGGATCATACTCCTTAGGCGCCACTTTTTGTGCTTCCTTCTTCTCTGGAGTTGCAGGGATCCTGCATAAATCAGAAGAAGCATTAGTAGATGAGCTTATAAAATCTTGAACAGTTACCATCTTGGCTTGCTCCTTTCTCGGATTCGGCTCTGTCTGGCTCGGAAGTTGGCCAAATGGTCGACCAGATGCTAGCATGCTCGAGATGTGGTTCACAGCCTGCTCAATTCTTTGACCGGATGCGATCTGTTCTTGATTAAGAAGAGCTTGAGCCTTGAACTGACTGTCGTGATCATCAAGTCTGGTAATGATCTGACTGAGCTTCTTGTCAAGATCACCGACGTTATTCTCCCTCTGATGTTGCTGCCCTGTGTAGGTATTATTCAAATATTGATTCTGGCGATTGCTAGGAGCAGTTCCATAGTTACCCGGATTGCGGTGCGGTGGCTGATAAACACCTGCCGATGGATGGTTCGGCTTCTGATCCTGAGCTGGACCAGCTGGTCGGTTATTCTGGTTCTGGTTATGGTTGGCGCCAGTATTGTAGGGAGGTCTGTCTTGATAATTCCCTTGCTGCCTGAAGTTGCGGTAGCCAACATAACCATTCTGATTGTTGTTGAAGCCTTGTTGAACAAAATTGACTTCTTCGGCAGACCAGACTTCTGTCTTACCAAAATTCTAGCATCGGCATCAATTATGCGCACAAGCTCCACACCATTCGCAATCAGCAACATAGACAAAAGCTGCTGGCAGTTTGATTGGTGTAGAAGACTTCTTCATATGCTTCTCTACTTCTGCCTTGATAGTAGCTTCGAGATCGAGCTTGCTTCTTGATCCTTCAGATTGTCGTTCCCAGTTCCTTGACTTAGAAGCACAGTTCGCGAAATGAAGAATAGCAGCTTCAGGTGTAAGCGTAGTGCAATCCCCTTCAGCTATGGAATTGACCCACTTGGCAGATTCTTCTCGAAGACCTCGAGCAAAGATTTCAGCTAACTGCCTCTACTCGAAACCGTGATGAGGACAGTTGTAGAGAAGTTCTTGGAATTGATTCGAAGTATCATATAAGCTTACGCCTTCCTTCTGAGAGAATCTGGCGATGCTGTCCTTGATAGCTGTTGTTCTGGCGGGAGGGAAGTACTCTTCGACGAAGTCCTGAGCAAGAGTATCCCAGTCGGTATAGTAGCTAGGTGGTTTGCCAGTAAGCCACCTCTTAGCTGCGCCTTTCAGAGAGAACGGGAAAGCTCTCAAGCAAAGAGTGTTCTTGTCGAGATTTCCGTTCTTGAAAGTGCTGCAGAGATCAAGGAAATCTGCCAGGTGTGTGCACGGATTATCTAGTGGCCTGCCTTTAAACTGTAAATCCCTAGAGATCATAGTCAAGAATGGAATCTTGATCTCATAGTCAGGATCTCCTTCAACGCGCGGCACGGCAATGGAAGATCGAACGCTAGTCGCGCTCGGCTTGTTATAGTCTGCTAGACTCTTCTGTGCAATTGGTGGTGGTGATAAATCACCGCCTGGTGGTGGTAACTGATCATCCATGGTAGGAGATGGAGGAGGTGAAAGTGACTCGTGTATGAAACGGATGAAGATGACGGTGAAGATGAAGATGAGGAACTCTCCTTCAGTTCCTCGATCTAGATTAGAGTGACGGTTGGAAGTGGATTGATTCTGCCTCTCCTTGGAATCTGTGATTGTCGAGGTGGAGCAGAACTGCCTGGTCTCTCTATGCTCTTAGCCTTGTCGGTTTGAGAGCGAGTCCAAGGGCGGCGATGCATACACCTGTGAACAACCTAGAAATAAAAAAAACAAACAAAACCAGTGTAAAATCGAAGTGGATGGGAAAATGAAAGATGTAAGGTAGACGAATAAAATGCAAATTCTTCTTTCGAACAATCAAAAGAAGTCCCCGACAACGGCGCCAATTTGGTGAACGCTGTAGAGCAGGTTTAGCAAATAACTACCAAGCTTAGAAAGCTAGGGTAGATTGTATTCCACTGGTCTTCTAATGATTGATTACTCGAAGAAGCTGACAATTTACTCATGTTAAACACTTCGCGCGTGGTGTGAGTTGAACGACTTCTAATTCTAAGAAATGCACGGAAATTAAAAATTAAAGCTGAAAACAGATTGAAAGATTGGTTGATTAAGACAAAGATGACAAACAAACTTAGACTTTGAATCCCCCTTCGTTCACCAGAACATTGGCAATCAACAGATCAACGGATTTTGATTCTCATTCAATCAATTCTAAGACACCACCATAACTCCTTACCCTTAGGTTTAAGACTGGCGAACGTTCGCTCTATCCGATCTAGCTACCAAGATTAATTAGCCGCCCGGGTACGGTTGCCTCTCACAACGACTTAACTTAACTGGTGCAATTACTAATGATTTATGAGTTACTCTTGCAGTGGATTAACCCTAATTGGTTCCTACGAAAGGCACACTCCAATGATTAGGTTAATTATTCGATTTGATGTTTTAAAGTAAGGCGAGCGTTCGCTTCTATCCTTAGCTTAACCAGAATCTAATCAAGGTGATCAATCCAGACAAGAAACATGAACAATGAAGAACAAATCAAACATGAAAGAGAAACTGATTGAACTTTGAATCTAATCACCGCCGATCCGTGACCGCTTTAAAGCCCTGGGTCACTTAGGGTTCATCTAGTCTAAGCTCTAAGAGTTTAGCTCTTCATGTTTTTCACAAAAGAATCAAAGACAGAAACAGAGTTCATCATACAGAGGAAGAACAGAAAAGGATCTGAAAAACCTAATTAAGACGACTCCGGCAGACTTCGATCTTCCGGGAAACTGCAATCCTAGCTCCGAGTCTTCGAGATGAAAGGAATGGCGTCACGATCTCTTCCTGGCTCTTCGAACTCTAAACTCCGCTCTTGAATTCTTCAGAGTTCTGAGAATTTTGGTATTAGTTGGTAATTATGATCTCCAAAGTATGAGGTATTTTTATTTGGGCCGCCGGTTAAGTATTTATACTTAACCCTAATACCGCCGGTTTTTTCTCTAGGATTTTCGCCAAAAATGTGGAGGGATTTTCGCCGAAAATGTGGAGGGATTTTCGCCGAAAATTCCTTTGTAAAATGCCTGATCGCCGGTTGAGTTCTCCTGTGATTTTCGGACGCTGGGTTCTCGGCGAAAACTTGGAGTTTTCGCCGAAAACTCTCTTTGGTTGAGCTCAGTAGATTTGTTCATGGATTTTCGCCGAAAACCTTGGGTAATTTTTGGCGAAAACTTCAGTGTAAAATGGGGTAGAATTTGGCTCGACTCGATTGGCTCCTTGGATCGATTCCGGTGCGATTCCTCGAGGTTCCAACGCCTTAGACACGTCCTTGGCTACTTATTTGACGGCAAAAACCTGTGCTAACATAGAAACACTAGAAAACCATCAAATAGACCCGAAACGGGCAAAAGTAACACAAATGGCACGAGATAGAGCAATTGATTGAATATTTGCTATTCTACCCTAAAAACCATGTCTAAAGCAAGGAAATGTCGCTTAAATGAGGCTGATAATCACGTCAAATCGAGTGTCATCAATACCTCATAATACTTTTTTCTGAAATAGAATTCTCATGAGTTCTAGACCTAAGGAGTTCGAGAGAGCAGAGTTTTAGAGTTCGAAGAGCCAGGAAGAGATCGTGACGCCATCCCTTCACCTCGGAGACTCGGAGCTAGGATTGAAGTTACCGGAGAGGGAAGCTTTGCCAGAATCATCTCTATTAGGTTTTACAGTTTCTATCTGTTCTATCTTTTCATGATGAACTCTGTTTCTGTCTTCGATTCTGTCATTATGAACATGAGTAGCTAAAATCGTAGAGCTTAGACTAGATCAACCCTAAGTGACCCAGGGCTTTAAAGCGGTCACGGATCGGCGGTGATTAGATTCAAAGTTCAATCATTTTCTCTTTCATGTTTGGTTTGTTCTTCATTGTTTATGTTTCTTGTCTGGATTGATCACCTAGATTAGATTATTGTTAAGCTAGGGATAGAAGCGAGCGCTCGCCTTACTTTAAAACACCAAATCAATAATTAACCTATTCATTGGAGTGTGCATTTCGTAGGAACCAGTTAGGGTTAATCCACTGCAAGAGTAACTCATAAATCATTAGTAATTCCACCAGTTAGTTCAGTCGTCGCAAGAGGCGACCGTACCCGGGGGACTAATTAATCTTGCTAGCTAGATCGGATAGAGCGAACATTCGCCAGTCTTAAATCTAAGGGTCAGGAGTTATGGTGGTGTCTTAGAGTTGATTGAACGAGAATTGAAACTCGCTGATCTGTTGATTGCTAATGCTCTGGTGAACAAAGGGGGATTCGAAGTCTAAGCTTGTCTGTCATCTTTGTTAAGTCAACCAATCTTCCAATCTGTCTTTCAGTTTAGTTTTTAATTTTCTTGCATTTTCTAGAATAGAAGTCATAGAACTAACACCACGCACAACGTGTTAAACCTGAGTAATCTGCATTTACATTTGAGTAGACAATTATTAGAAGACCTGTGGAATACGATCTATTTAGCTTATAACTGGGTAGTTATTTGACTACACGCGCGTGAAAACGCGGTTCATCCAATTGGCGCCGTTGCCGGGGACTTCTTTTAATTGTTTGAAAGAAGAACTGACATTTTACTCTTCTACTTTCCATCTTCCATTTTTCCATCCACTTCGATTTTACACTGCTTTTGTTTGTTTTTGTCATTTGTAGGTTGGTCACAGGTTTATGCATCACCGCCCTCTCACGCGCTCCCAAACCGCCAAGAACGACAAGGCTAAAAGTGTAGAGAGACCAGGCAGTTCTGCTCCGCCAAAACAATCACAAATTTCAACGAGAGGTAGAACCAATCCACCTCCATCTGTCACTCCAATTAGGATCAAGGAACTGAAGGACAGTTTCTCATCTTCATCTTCACCGTCATCTTCGTCCGCTTCATACACCGAATCACTTTCACCTCCTCCATCTCCTAGGATGAATGATCAGTTACCACCACCACCACCACCAGGCGGTCAACCACCAGCACCACTGGGTGCACCGAAGAGTCTAGCTGACTACAACAAGCTGAGCGCGACTAGCGTTCGATCTTCTATCGCCATGCCACGCATCGAAGGAGGTCCTTACTATGAGATCAAGATTCCTTTCTTGACCATGATCTCTAGGGATCTACAATTTGAAGGCAGGCCACTTGACAATCCGTGCACGCATCTGGCGAATTTCATTGATATCTGCGGCACTTTCAAGAATGGGAATCTCGACAAGAACACTCTATGCTTGAGAGCTTTCTCGTTCTCTCTTAAAGGCGCAGCTAAGAGGTGGCTTACTGGTAAACCACCTGGTTACTACACAGACTGGGATACTCTTGCTCAAGACTTCGTCGAAGAGTACTTCCCTCCTTCCAGAACAACAACCTTCAAGGACAGCATCGCCAGATTCTCTCAGAAGGAAGGAGCAAGCTTATATGACACTTGGAATGAATTCCAAGAACTTCTCTACAACAGTCCTCACCACGGGTTCGAGCAGAGACAGCTAGCTGAAATCTTTGCTCGAGGTCTTCGTGAAGAATCTGCTAAATGGGTCAACTCCCTAGCTGAAGGAGATCGCACTACCCTCACACCTGAAGCTGCTCTTCTCCATTTCGCGAACTGTGCTTCCAAGTCAAGAAACTGGGAACGGCAATCAGAAGGATCAAGAAGCAAGCTCGATCTCGAAGCAACCATTAAAGCAGAAGTCGAGAAGCATCTGAAGAAGTCTTCTACACCCATCAAACCGCCAGCAGCCTCTGTCTACGTTGCTAATTGCGAGTGGTGTAGAGCTTGTGCTCATAATGGAGGCCGATGCCAAAACTTTGGCAAAACAGAAGTCTGGTCTGCCGAAGAAGTCAATTTCGTTTCTCAAGGCTTCAACAACAATCAACAAGGTTATGTTGGCTATTGCAACTACAGACAACAAGGAAATTACCAAGATCGACCTCCCTATAATGTCGGTGCCAACCAGAACCAAGGACAGAATTAAAATAACCAACCAACTGGTCCAGCTCTGGATCAGAAGCCAAACCATCCACCGGGAGGTGTCTACCAGCCGCCGCACCGAAATCCGGGTAACTATGGAACTGCTCCTGGCAATCGGCAGAATCAATATCTGAACAATACTTATATAGTATAGCAACATCAGAAGGACAACAACGTCAGTGAACTCGACAAGAAGCTCAACCAGATCATCACCAGACTTGACGATCATGATAGTCAGTTCAAAGCTCAAGCTCTCCTCAACCAAGAACAGATTGCATCTGGTCAAAGAATGGAGCATGCAGTGAACTAGATCTCTAGCATGCTAACATCTGGTCGACCATTTGGCCAGCTTCCAAGCCAAACCGAGCCTAATCCGAGAAAGGAGCAAGCTAAGATGGTATCTATTCAAGATCCGACAAACTCACCTACTAATGCTTCTTCTAATTCATACAGGACCACTGAAGTTCCGGAAAAGGAGGAAGCAAAGAAGGAGGCGCCTAAGGAGTATGATCCTCCTCTTGCTCCGTACTACGAGAAGCCTCATTTTCCAAGAGCATTGCTACCTAACGCGAGGATCGAGACTGGCATGTGGGGGAACAAAGAAGGATACTCTACCATCCGTAGCAAGAAGCCTTCCTCGCCATATCCAGCTAAGTGTTCCGATCCTGGTTCTTTCATGTTACCTCTAGTCATTAATGACGTTGAGATAGAACGTAGATAGAACATAGTTTGGTTCCTCGTCTGTCAATGTTATGCCTATGAGTTTGTTTGAGAAATTGAATCTAGGAGAACTTGAATTGACTAGCATGCAACTTGTCTTTGCTGATAGATCATTGAAAACACCTAGAGGAGAGATCAAAGATGTTGTTACTAAATGTGGTTGATGACACTCGAATTAACGTGATTATCAGCCTCATTTAAGCGACATTTCATTGCTTAAGACACGGTTTTTAGGGTATAATAGTGAATATTCACTCAACCGATCCATCTCATGCCCTTTGTGTTACCTTGGCCCATTTCGGGTCTATTTGATGGTTTTCTAGTATTTTCGTGTTAGCACAGGTGTTCGCCATCAAATATGGTAGCCAAGGACGTGTCTAAGGCACTGGAACCCCGAGGAATCACACCGAAATCAACCAGAAAAGTCATTCAACTCCAATGAATTCTTGCTCCATTTTACACATAGATTTTTGGCGAAAATACCCTTGGGTTTTCGCCGAAAATGAAAGAAGAAATCCACTGTCCCGATCAAGAAGAAGTTTTCGGCGAAAACCATGGGAGTTTTCGCCAAAAACCCTACGCCATTTAAGCCAGAAGAAATAGACGGATCAAGCAACATTTGAGCAAATATTTTCGCCGAAAATATCCTTGGATTTTCGGCAAAAATCCCAGTGAAAAAGTAGCAGCCGCCGGTTAGGTTTAAATATTGAATCAAGCGGCTAAATAAAGGATCATCACAACATATATCAGAAATTACACAAATTTACACAGAACGGAAAATCCCAGGACTAAGAGAAAGAGAGAACGAGTGGATAGAGTTCGAGGAGCCAGGAACGGATCGTGACGCCATCCATCCATCTCGGAGAGCCAGTGCTAGAAGTTGAAGATCCAGCAGATTGAAGCTGCCAGGAGTCGTCGAAATTAGGTTTTACAGTTCTTCTCTTTCTTCCCTACCTGAGATGTATTCTTTGTCTGTCTTCGATTCTTCTGTATTGAATATGAGTAGCTAAACTCGTATATCTTAGATTAGATGAACCCTAAGTCACCCAGGGCTTTAAAGCGGTCACGGATCGGCGGTGATTAGATTCAAAATTCATTCAGTTTCTCCTTCATGTTTGATTTGTTCTTTGTTCTCTGTGTTTCTTGTCTGGTTTGGCCACCTATATTAGATTCTTGTTAAGCTAAGGATAGAAGCGAACGCTCGCCTTACTTTAGAACATCAAGTTGAACAATTAACCTTATAATTGGAGTGTGCCTTTCGTGGGAACCGATTAGGGTTAATCCACTGCAAGAGTAACTCATAAATCATTAGAATTTGCACCAGTTAAGTTAAGTCGTTGCGAGAGGCGACCGTACCCGGGCGACTAATTAATCGTGGTAGCTAGATTGGATAGAGCGAACGTTCGCCAATCTTAAACCTAAGGGTCAGGAGTTATGGTGGTGTCTGAGAACTAAATGAACTAGAATCGGAAACCGCTGATCTATTGATTGCCTATGCTGTGGTGATCTAAGGGGGATTCGAAATCTAAGCTTGTCTGTCTTCTGTCTTAGTCAATCAATTGATCGTTATTCGCTTTAGGTTCATTTCAATTAATCTTTGCATTTTTTAGTATAGAAGTCGTGGAACTCACACCACGCAGTAAGTGTTTACCCTCGCTTCACATTTGAGTAAGGAAGTAGAGGTGACCCGTGGAATACGATCTACCCTAGCTTCATAGCTTGGTAGTTATTTGATTGACCACTATTCTGCAGCTCATCAAATTGGCGCCGTTGCCGGGGACTCTTCTATTTCGTTGAAAGAAGAGTTGGCATTTTTATTCTTCTACCTTTCCATATTTCATTTCCATCACACTTCGATTTTACACTGGTTGTGTTTGTTTTTTTGTCTCTTGCAGATCATAGCAGGTATAGAAACGTATCACTTCCGTTCCATCTTCCTTTCTCGCAATGACTGCTCTTAAGAGTGTTGCGGACTACAGCAAGCCGCGTACATCCAACTTTCGATCCCCCATCACCGCGCTTTCTAATGACGATGATCCTGACTATGAGATTAAGATTCCTCTCCTAGAACTATTCTCTAGGGACATACAATTTGAAGGGAAGCCAG
Organism: Linum lewisii; assembly: GCA_034768395.1. NCBI lineage: Eukaryota > Viridiplantae > Streptophyta > Magnoliopsida > Malpighiales > Linaceae > Linum > Linum lewisii. The sequence goes on from CM068296.1 coordinate 34,620,829, forward strand.
ATGATAACCCCTGCACACATATAGATGACTTTCTGGCTGTCTGTGACACTTTCAAGTCTGGGAACCTCAACAAGAACACTTTATACGTCCGAGCTTTTCCGTTCTCTCTCAGAGGTGCAGCTAAGCAGTGGCTTGGAAGCAAACCACCAGGTCATTACACTGACTGGGAGGCATTAGCTCAAGATTTTGTTGAGGAATACTTTCCTCCCGCAAGGACAACTGCTTATAAAGACCGCATCTCTAGGTTCACTCAGAGAGAAGATGCGAGCCTGTATGACACTTGGAATGAATTCCAATCTCTTCTCTTCAACTGTCCTCACCATGGGTATGAAAAAAGACAGCTAGCTGAATTCTTTGCTCGTGGTATGCGCGAAGAATCTAAAAATTGGGTCAACTCCCTAGCTGGCAGAGATTGCACCGCCCTTACTCCTCATGATGCTCTTCTGCATTTCGCTAGCTGTGCTTCAAAATCTAGAAACTGGGAGAGGCAAAGAGAAGGAACCAAGAGTCAGAGTCAGATGAGTGTTGCAGAGCAGATCAAAGCGGAGGGTCAGAAACATCTACAAGCAGTTGGTATTCCTCTCGATCCCCCGTCAGCCACCATCTTTTCGGCTGACTGTGGATCCTGTGCTCATAACGGTGGAAGCTGCCTCAACTTTGGTAAAACGGAAGTCTGGTCTGCAGAAGAGGTAAACTTCGTTGATCAAGGCTTCGCCAACAATCAGAAAGGCTACGCCGGTTACAGAAACTACGTGCCACGAAACCAAAGCAACCGGTTAGTAGATCCTTATCAGAGACCTCCGGGATTCATTGGAGGACAACACCAGTTTCAAGCAAAGCCGTACTACAATAGAGACATAGACTGTGAGAAGAAGTTCAATCAGATTATGAGCAGACTTGACGACCACGACATTCAATTAAAAGCTCAAGCTGCACTCAATCAAGGACAAAGAGCTCAGAGCCAGAGGATAGAGGATGCTATCAGCAATATGACTAAACTCTTTACTAGCAATCCTCTCCTTAATCCAGCAGCATTTCAAGCAGACTCCGGTGCAAAGAGCGAACACGCTTAAGCTATTACCACCAGGAGCGGCAAGCAAACAACTGATCCAAAGGCTCCAGAACCTGACATGATACCAGAAACTAGTGCTGCCATGGATATGCCAGAAATTGAAGATATCACAGAAGAGGAAGAAGAAGCATCTGCTCCTCCTCCTCCTCCCAAGACAGCTCCTGAGCCTGTCTTGGCGCCATATGTACCTCGGATTCCCTTCCCAAAAGCTGCAATGAGCAAAGCCAAGGATCATGACACTCAGTATAAGAAGTGGTACAATGTTCTTAAGACTGCAGAGATCAAGATACCAGTGACAAAAGCTGTAGAGATTATACCACCACTTGGGAAGTTCTTTAAAGACCTAGTGAAGAAAGTGAAGAACGGAGAGGCGTACTCTGTCACGCTTACTAATGAATGCGCTTCTATTCTCGGTGCGCCATCTCCATACGACAGCCGCCACCACCCCTAGCTAAGTGTTCTGATCCCGGTCCTTTTACATTACCGTGCATTATTAATGGCATTAAAATTGATCGCAGTTTGGCTGATTTTGGTGCTTCTATTAATGTTATGCCTGTTTATCTATATGAGAAGCTGAATCTAGGGCAGTTAAAACTGATTACTCTGCATCTAGTGTTAGCCGATAGGTCTGTTAAACTACCTAGGGGAATAATAGAAGATGTAGTTGTCTGCTGTGGTCCGTTTACTATAATTGCGGATTTTGTTGTTCTAGATACTCGCGAGTCAGACGGAACACTTATCCTAGGTCGACCTTTCTTAGCAACTGCTGGTGCAAATATTAACTGCAAACAAGGCCTGTTAACTTTGAGTGTAGATAGGAGAGTGTTGCATTCTGCATTAAAGATAGCATGAGATACTCTGTTGCTCAAGACGATAACTGTTATACTGTTGATCCCCTAGAGTTGGCCTCGGCCAACTTCGTTACTAATGCCTTATCTAGTGATCCGCTAGAGTTGTGTTTGATTTCAGGGATTGACAATGCATTAGAAGATCCAGAGCAGTGCCTATGGCAAGCTGAGTTAGACGAGCAGAAGGCGACATTCACACCCATCACTGCGCCTGCACACATCGAGCCAGCATCGAGTCGGATTACTACCTCATATGAGAATCCACCAGAACTTACTTTAAAGGAGCTGCCTGATCACCTAGAATACTCATTTCTAGGGAAGGACTGCCAGTTACCAGTCATCATCAATTCGAATCTATCTCCCGAGCAGAAAGAGCAACTGATTAGGCTACTCAAGAAGCATGTCAGAGGTATTGCATGGCAGTTAGCAGACATCAGAGGCATCTCTGAAACCTTCTTCAAACATCGGATAGTCGTTGATGAAGAATTCAAACCAGTCAGACAACCGCAACGCCGACTTAACCCTCTGATGTAGGAAGTTGTAAAGAAGGAAGTACTCAAGCTTCTAGATGCCGGTATCATTTATCCTATTGCCGACAGTCATTGGGTCAGTTTGACTCAAGTCGTTCTGAAGAAAGGAGGAATCACCGTCATCCCTAATCCAAAGGGTGAGCTCATCCCGACTCGCACGGTTACCGGATGGAGAGTCTGTATCGATTACCGATGACTCAATGATGCCACCAAGAAGGATCACTTTCCACTGTCGTTCATTAATCAGATGCTTGAGTGATTGGCTGGTCATGACTACTACTGCTTCTTAGACGGGATGTCCGGTTACTTCCAGATCCCTATCGAGCTTGATGATCAAGAGAAGACGACCTTCACCTACCCGTTCGGTACGTTTGCTTATCGTCGTATTCCTTTTGGTTTATGTAATGCTCTTGCCGCTTTTTAGAGATGCATGCTTGCTATATTTGGATATCTGGTAGAGAATGTGGTGGAGGTATTCATGGACGACTTCTCTGTCCATGGAGATTCGTTCTCAAAGTGCCTGGCCAATCTGGACAAGGTGCTAGCTCGTTGTGAGGAAACCAACCTAGCTCTTAGTTGGGAGAAATGTCACTTCATGGTTACCGAAGGCATTGTTCTGGGCCATAGGATTTCTAAGGCCGGGATAGAAGTTGATCGTGCAAAACTTGAAACCATCGCCAGCTTACCACCGCCGACCTCAGTTAAGACAGTTCAAAGTTTCCTCGGTCATGCTGGATTCTACCGAAGATTCATCAGAGATTTCTCCAAGATCACTCTTCCAATGACGAAGCTTCTTGAGAAAGATGTTCCTTTCGTATTTGATAAAGCTTGTCTTGAAGCCTTTGAGACTTTGAAGACTCAACTCACCACCGCACCGATCCTTACAACACCAAATTGGAATCATCCATTCGTGATTATGTGCGATGCTAGTGACTTCGCCGTTGGCGCGGTTCTTGGCCAGAGGAAGGAGAAGAGATTTCATCCTATTTACTTTGCTAGCAAGACACTCAATGATGCTCAGAGAAACTACACTACTACGGAGAAAGAGCTTCTGGCCATCGTCTTCTCCTTTGACAAGTTCAGACAGTATCTTGTTCTTTCACATACCATTGTCTACACAGATCATGCTGCCCTGCACCATTTATTAGCCAAGCAGGACTCGAAGCCACGTCTCATCCGATGGATCCTTCTCCTCCAAGAGTTCGACATAGAAATTAAAGACAAGAAAGGAGTGGAGAACTTAGCAGCGGATCATCTTTCCCGACTGGAGGAATCACAAACAGGTAAATCTACTACCCCTATCAATGATTCTTTCCCTGACGAGCTGTTGCGTGTTGAAACGTATGAACAGGTTAACAGCATAGCTATCGAGCCCTGGGCAATCCCTCACGCTCAAGATCTGAGTAATGCAACCGACTTGGAAGAACCATGGTATGAAACCCTGGCTAATTACCTCTCTCACGGTATTGTACCTCCTGAGCTAGATTTCAATGCGCACAAGAAGCTCTTTAAAGAAGCCAAGTCATACTTCTGGGATGAGCCCTTCTTATACCGCATCAGTATTGACGGGATGATCCGGAGATGTGTCTCTTACATCGAAGCAGCTGATATCATGTGTAAATTCCATGAAGGACAGTTCGGAGGACACTTCGGAGGCAACCGCACTGCGAGAAAGGTACTCGAAACAGGTTTTTATTGGCCTTCAATCTTTAGTGATTGTGCTGTTTTTGCTCGACGTTGTGATGCATGCCAGCGATCAGGTAACATCTCTAACCGTAATGAGATGCCCCCAAATTGTTTCTTTAACTGTTGAAATCTTTGATGTTTGGGGAATTGATTTTATGGGTCCGTTCACACCCTCCAACGGAAACAAGTACATTCTTGTAGCCGTTGATTATGTTTCTAAGTGGGCTGAAGCTGAAGCTCTACCCACTAATGATTCAAGAGTGGTGGGTCGGTTCCTTACCCGTCTTTTCACGCGTTTTGGTTCACCGCGCTTCATCATAAGCGATAGGGGTACCCACTTCCATGGACAATTCGACCGGGTGTGCAAACGCTTTGGCGTCACCCACCGTATGTCCACAGCTTACCATCCTCAAGCGAATGGTCAAGCGGAAGTGACGAACCGTGAGCTCAAGCGGATTCTTGATAGGACAGTTGGCCGGTCCCGCAAGGACTGGTCATCTAAGCTTAATGATGCCTTATGGGCTTATCGAACTACCTACAAGACTCCCATCGGTACCTCATCGTATCAGCTGGTCTATGGCAAGGCGTGTCATTTGCCGGTTGAGCTTGAGCACAAGGCATTCTGGGCCAACAAAGAGTTGAACATGAGCTATGCAGTAGCAGGTAATATGCGTCACGACCAGATCGATGAGCTTGAGGGGCACCGACTCCATGCATATGAGAGCACGAAGTTGTACAAAGAGCGCACGAAGAAAATTCATGACTCTCAATTGAAGACGATCAAGCAATTCTACCCCGGAGATGAAGTCCTCTTATATAACTCTCGATTGAAGCTCTTCCCGGGTAAACTGAAGTCCCGTTGGTCCGGCCCTTATACCGTGGTGCGGCAGGCATCTTTAGGCAGTGTCCTAATCAAATTGCATGATCAGAAGCCGTTTATGGTCACCGGGCATATGCTTAAGAAGTACCTGCAAGGACTAGCTGTCTCTTCCATCGACGTGCACTACTTTGCTTTAGAATCATGACACAAATCCAGGTATCGTCTGGCTCACGGACGTTAAACAAGAGCGCTTCGTGGGAGGCAACCCACGGCTGGAGTCAGTTATTTTCATTTCGAGTCATTTTGTTTTAAAACTCATGTTTAAAAAAAAACTGCCGACAATCTTCAAGAATATTTTCGGCGAAAATTCAACCATATTTTCGCCGAAAATTCCTGTTTAAAACCGACCTGTTTCTCCTGTTTCTCACCACCGACACTTCTCGCCGAAAATTCTCACACTTTTCGCCGAAATGGTTTTTGATTTTCACTGACATTTTCGTCGAAAATCTACCCTTATTTTCGCCGAAAATCTTGTGTTTTCCGCCGACTATTTATACCGGTTTCGACTTCCGATTTTTGCACCCCCATCCGAAAATTTACACCCAATCCCCCTGCCAGCCCTCGCCCTTCTTCTTCCTAGCCCGCCGCCGCCCCCTGTTCGGCCAGCGCCGAAGCCACCGCCACCCCATTAATTAGCCGACCGCCGCCGCCCTTACTCCTTGCCTATCCTCCGGTTCGAACCCTGGAATCGGAGCCCCACAGCTCCGGCTCCTCCCGACCTAGTTTTCAATCTTTTCGTCGATTTCTCAGATTTCTAATTATTTTCTCGAGTCATGTCTTCACGGTTAGTTGTTCAGCCCTTGATTGTGAATCTTTTGGCTTTTTGACTTTCAGTTTTCAACATGGTTGACTTTGGTTGACTTTTTGGTTCTTCCTCAATTTTATGATTGCTATTTCGGTGTCAATTGGCTAGGTTCTGGCATTTCTTTTTGACCTTTTAAGGCTCGTGAATTGTTGTCTGTGCGATCGTGTTAATGAATCATTCCATTCCTCATGCTTGCTTAATTGATTGACAATTCTTTGCTGCTATATCTCGATTTTATTTGCTTGCCCCTACTTGTCAACCTAAGTGTGGGGTATGATTCTTGTCTTTTGATATTGGTTTCCCCTAAGTTCTGTTTTATAGGGCTCCCAAGCGATTCAAGACCACCAGTGCAGATAGAGCGCAACGATCCTCAGCTCGCCAGAACCGAACTCAACTCTCCAGATCATCCGCACCAGCTGCACCAACATCGACGGCTGTGGCCATCATCCCCGAGGATGCACCGACCCTTGTGACTCCTATCTCATCTATTCCTGCACCTACCAATGGGGCCCTACATCCTTTCATTGCAGCCCTGGAGCCGCACCAACTAGAGATCTTTCAGAAGATCAAAGACATTCCTCCGGCTAAGGTGGCAGTTCTTTCTCTAGACAGTCTCAGGGGCCACAACCCGGCTTGGCACTCCACCATCGACACCGCCCTTCATAAAGCTAGCCTACGATCCTTGACCACTCTCGGATCGCCCTATCCTCTGGTCGCCCTTCAAGAGTTCTGGTGTTCCTTTGAGCGCCTCGCGCCAAAGCCTAGCGCCATCTCAAAATTTGTTTCCTTCCGCCTCGGGGGTGTCCGGCATGTGAAGACCATCCATGAGTTTGCCCTCTTGTTCGACCCCCTTGCCGATATCCAGGATGCATGCCCTGGGTTCGCGAACACCTACTCCATCACGAGTAATCCTTACCCAGAAGAGTGGAAATGGGCCTCCTGCCAATCTGAGATCACACCTATCGTCAACCCCACGGTCGGTGACATCTTTCACCCTATTCTTAGATTCTTGCATTATGTTTGGGTGCAGTCTCTATGTTATTGCAGCAAGACGAGCCGGCACCATGTTTCTTTGGAGGAGCTCGTCTTATTCCGTGCGTTAGAGGAGGATGCCAACTTCCATCCCGGATGGTGGCTTGCACGATTCATCCACAAGCGCACTACCACCAGGAAACTTCCTTCTGAGCTTCCGGGCGGACCTTTCATTTCATGTCTGATCGACAACCTCCAGCTCGGTGACAAATGGGGCCCCGGTATCCCTCGTGTTCCGATTGAATACATAGGTGCCGACCTCGCCATAGCACGGGGCATCGACCTTTCATTGGATTTTGAGCATTGCAACTCGCTCCCTCACCGCATCCCCCGCCAGTCGAACACCCGCCGTCACGAGCGCTAATCACCGCTGAGATGAATGAGAGGCTAGCGCGTATTGAGAAGTGGCAGCTAGACTACTCGGCTAGTTCGCTTCAATGGCAGAAGGACCGAGTAGCACATGAGGAGACACAGAACGAGCGATGGACCATTCTTCAGCAGTTCATAGCCGACCAGTCAGCCAGACACAGGGATGATATCGCATGGCGAGAGCTAATGGAGCAGTGGCTTGGCATTTCACCTTTCCCGACCCTGCCTCCACCCCCACCCTTGGAACAATGAGCAGGTTGTTTCTATCCTTTCCATTTCTTTTCTTTCTTCTTTTCGGATCTCGATCCAATTTTTTCTGTGTGGATCCGGGGCACTTGTCCCGGTATCCTTTTGATCTTTTTGTTGTTTTTGTTTTGTAGGAACTTGAGTAGCTACTCCGCTCCACTCCAGACTCTCCGTGCTCATCCGCTACACCGACCATCACCTTCTAGGTTCTTCGTATCTCTCTACTCTAGATTAGTTCTGTGAGGACATAAAATCGTTTAAGTGTGGGGTAGGAGTCTAGGATTATGCATGATCTTGCTTGCTATCTATGATTCTGTGGTTCAAATTTGAAAATTCTCTAGCATAGAATTGCTCAATTCTTGACTTTTGATGTTAAATTGACTTCAAGTTTGAACAATGACGTCTAGACTGTTCCACTTAGAACCTGTAACCAACGTGACAAAACTGATATTAAATGAGTCTAGGTTAGAACAGATCATAAATCACTTCTGTAGTTGAAACTTGAATCAATTGACTTGTTAATAACAAAGCTCGATAACACCATTCTAAGATGATAACTGCTAGTTTCTCCCATGTTTTTCACTCCATATTTGTTCACCTATGATTGTGGCTAGAGATTAGACGGAAATCCAATTCGAAATCTTGTGTAAAAAGTTATAACTAGCTAGGACCAAGTGGATAAATTGTTGAATCAAGCAATTGAGTTGTGCAAATCAATGTTAAGTTCTTTAAAGTGCTGCAAATAAAGCTAGGCAAGCCCGACACCTAAGTGAAGTGTTCGGGTTGAGCACTAGCATAAGCACAAATACTGTGAGCTAGGCAGGTCCAACAACTAAGTGAAGTGTTTGGTATCGAGCACTAGTATGCAGTAAATAAATTGAAGAAAGAAGTTTGAATCGTGAAAGAAATTGATGTTTAAATCAGTCCTAGCTAGAACATGTAACGTACAGATCTAGAAACGGATGAAGTCGAGTCGATAGCCACGTCACTTTTCCTACCTCCGCGTCCACATCATGGCTAGAGCTTAAGGTCTTTTTGATTAGAATTGGTGTTATCGTAGTCGGTTAATTATGATTCATTGTTTTGCCAAGAAACGTGCTTTGTTAAAGCTACTACTTGAAGTGTGCACAAATTAGTGAGATCGAAAACTTGTTTGGTTGATGTTCTTGCATGTGTGGGTCACTTTTTCTACGTGGAACAGTCTAAACCAAATCGTTAGAATTGAATCTCAGTTTAATCTCGTGTCATTTGTTAATTTGAGTGTGTTCTAGTTCAGTTTGCTTGAGGACAAGCAAAAGCTTAAGTGTGGGGTATTTTGATGACACTCGAATTGACGTGATTATCACCCTCATTTAAGCGATATTTCATTGCTTAAGACACGGTTTTTAGGGTAGAATAGTGAATATTCACTCAACCGATCCATCTCATGCCCTTTGTGTTACCTTGGCCCATTTCGGGTCTATTTGATGGTTTTCTAGTATTTTCATGTTAACACAGGTGTTCGCCATCAAATATGGTAGCCAAGGACGTGTCTAAGGCACTGGAACCCAAGGAATCACACCCGAATCAACCAGAAATGTCATTCAACTCAAAAGAATTCCTGCTCCATTTTACACATAGATTTTCGGCAAAAATACCCTTGGGTTTTCGCCGAAAATGAAAGAAGAAATCCACTGTACCGATCAAGAAGAAGTTTTCGGCGAAAACCTTGGGAGTTTTTGCCGAAAAGCCTAGGCCATTTAAGCCAGAAGAAACAGACGGATCAAGCAACATTTGAGCAAATATTTTCGCCAAAAATATCCTTGGATTTTTGGTGAAAATCCCAGTGAAAAAGCAGCAGCCGCCGGTTCGTTTTAAATACTGAATCAAGCGGCTAAATAAAGGATCATCACAACATATATCAGAAATTACACAAATTTACACGGAATGGAAAATCCCAGGACTGAGAGAAACAGAGAACGAGTGGATAGAGTTCGAGGAGCCAGGAACGGATCGTGATGCCATCCATCCATCTCGGAGAGCCAGTGCTAGAAGTTGAAGATCCAGCAGATTGAAGCTACCAGGAGTCGTCGAAATTAGGTTTTACAGTTCTTCTCTGTCTTCCCTACCTGAGATGTATTCTTTGTCTGTCTTCGATTCTTCTGTATTGAATATGAGTAGCTAAACTCGTATAGCTTAGATTAGATGAACCCTAAGTGACCCAGGGCTTTAAAGCGGTCACGGATCGGTGGTGATTAGATTCGAAATTCATTCAGTTTCTCCTTCATGTTTGATTTGTTCTTTGTTCTCTGTGTTTCTTGTCTGGTTTGGCCACCTAGATTAGATTCTTGTTAAGCTAAGGATAGAAGCGAACGCTCGCCTTACTTTAGAACATCTAGTTGAACAATTAACCTTATAATTGGAGTGTGCCTTTCGTGGGAACCGATTAGGGTTAATCCACTGCAAGAGTAACTCATAAATCGTTAGAATTTGCACCAGTTAAGTTAAGTCGTTGTGAGAGGTGACCGTACCCGGGCGACTAATTAATCGTGGTAGCTAGATCGGATAGAGTGAACGTTCGCCAGTCTTAAACCTAAGGGTCAGGAGTTATGGTGGTGTCTGTGAACTGAATGAACTAGAATCGAAACCGCGGATCTGTTGATTGCCTATGCTGTGGTGATCTAAGGGGATTCGAAATCTAAGCTTGTCTGTCTTCTGTCTTAGTCAATCAATCGATCGTTATTCACTTTAATTTCATTTCAATTAATCTTTGCATTTTTTAGTATAGAAGTCGTGGAACTCACACCACGCAGTAAGTGTTTACCCTCAAATTTAATTGCCAACACATTTGAGTAAGGAAGTAGAGGAGACCCGTGGAATACGATCTACCCTAGCTTCATAGCTTGGTAGTTATTTGATTGACCGCTATTCTGCAGCTCATCAGTGGTCCTTTCACTTTCTTAGCTGATTTTGTGATCATAGATACTAGCGAGGAGGATTCTACTATTCTTATAGGTCGACCCTTCATGGCAACAACCGGAATGCAAATCAATGTTCCGAGTGGTTCGTTGACCTTGAGGGTTGGTAAGGAAACGATAACATTCTGACTTAAGGACGGTATGAAGTACACTCCTATAAATGAAGAACCTCACTATCTTGCTGTTGAAACTGTGGAGTTGACTCCAGTCAACTCCGTTACTGATGTCTCTTCCAGTGTTTCTAGATCAACTGTTGTTGCAGGTGTTGAACAGAATATCAAGAAGAAACCAGGATCTTCAGCTCAAAAGCCACCAAAGAAGAGGGAACTGAAAGCCTCTTCTTCACCGCAAAACAAGGAACCTGGTAGGCTACAGAGGAAGAATCAGAAGAAGACTCAAATGGTCTGGAGGCCAATTGCTCCGCCATCCTCTTCTGAGCCAGCTACACCACCAGTCCCTGTCAAGCCACCGGCGCATGAGCAAGTGAAGAAGGAGAAGCCAAAAGCATCTCCCAAGAAAGCGCCAAAGATCACAGATCCCAGTGAAATGAAGCTGGAAGTCAAAGAGAAGATAAGGCCGACCATCCTCATTCCTTCCATTGTAACACTCACGAAGGATGATCTCTCAAGAGAACTGTTCGGACCGTCCAAAATCACTGATCAGCTTCCCAATGGATGCACTAAGCTCACTCATGCTAACGGGAAGAAGTTCACGCTCGACGGAGATACCGCGAAGCTCTACTTCATGAATTTCGACGCTAGCGTTAAGGAGATTCTGAGTTGGGATGTCTGCTAATACCGTTCAGGTATCATCCAGCTCAAGGACGTAAATCTAGAGCGATTCGTGGGAGGCAACCCATGGCTGGAGTCTGTTTTTAGTTTGTGTCAAACTCCTTGTTTTAGAGTCGGTTCGGGGGAGCCAAAAGTGTCAGTTTGCATGATTTCTTATTTTTCGTGTGTAGTTTGCGTGTCATCATTTCAATCGCAAGTTGTTTGAGGTTGTTCCGATTTTTGTCAAAATATTTCTGATTTTCTGAAGTTTGTCGGGATTGTGAAAATATTTTCAATCGTGCAGGTCAAAGTTTTCGACAAAAATCACCTCACTTTTCGGCGAAAACTGCCCCTTAAATCCCACTGTGTTTTCTGACCGATTTTTGATAAACTTTTTGGCGAAAAAGTACCCTACTTTTTGGCGAAAACTTACTTTGAAAACCGGCAGACGTTTTGAACTTGATTTTTCGGCGAAAACTTGCACTTCTTTTCGCCGAAAAATCTGAGAAAATCCAAAAACTTTTCCCCTATTTCCTTTCTTTTTTTCCAGTCCTCTCTCTCTCCCCTTCACTCATTTTCGAACGCCGAAAACCCAGCCCCCCCATTTTAAAATTGTCACCGCCATTCAGTCTCCGCTGCCACCCGATTCCGCCATCACCGACCGCCGTCGCACCATTCCTCTATCTCTCCCGATTATTTCAAGCCGTAGATCATCCGAATCGGAGCTCTAGAGCTCCAGTTCCACCAAAACCTAGTTTTTCAAGTTTTTTCTCCGATTTCTCCCATTCCGTTTGTTTTCAGCCATGCACTGTTTTTGCTCTGTTAGCTGCCGTGTTTGTTCATTCACGTTCATATCACTGTGTTGGTTGCCAGAGTTGATATTATGCCGTCATTTCTCAATTTGTGCTAGTAATTGCCATGATAGGGTTCATTGTGTTCCATGTTCACTTTTTGAATGTCGTTTTGACTTCTGAACTCTAATTGTGATATTGACATTCCGGCTAGACATATGCATGCTTTGTGATTCATTGTGATTACCGGTTACTTACTTTGCTTACCTCCACTCGATTTTCCACATTTCTTTGTGAAATTGAGTTTTTCTACTTAGTGTGGGGTGGGTTATTAGTTGAATAATCTGGTTTCGTTTCTTGCTATAGGAATGTCACTCATGAGCGCAGGACTAAGGCGAAACTCGACACCGCCTCTAGCTCTCAAGCTCCGGCACCCGTCACACCTGCCATCTCCGGTCCTCCACCAACATATCCAGGCCGTGTCGAGTACCACCCCACAGTTGCCCGTCTGCCCGTGCATTACTTCGAGCACTACCAGAGGCTCGAGCATGTTCCCGGAGCCGACGTGTGACCATTATCCATGGACTCCCTCCTCGAACATGTTCCCGGAGCCGACGTGCGACCATTATCCATGGACTCCCTCCTCGAGCACGATGAGGATTGGCACTAGAATGTGCTCACTTCATTGGCACCATCAGGACTTCTGGAGCTGACCACCCTTGCTACTGACTTTCCCGACATTGCACTCCAGGAGTTCTGGGATACATTCAAGCTGGATGAGCACAAGAGGAGGCAGCACAAGAGGAGGCAGCACAAGAAGGTCGTCTCCTTTTATCTTGGCGTGGTGTACAAAGAATTCACCTACGATGAGTTTGCAGCTCATCTCGGCTTCCCGGGAGCACTACGAGGGTCATCACCTCGCTGGGAACAACACTAGCAACGGAGAGGAGTATAACGCGCTCTGGAGCCACATGACTGGAGTGCCAGATGCTCAGACCACGGCTCATAACTCGGTTAAGTCACTCTCTCACCCTCTCTATCATTTTATTCATATGGTTTGGCGTAGATCCCTGTTATTTGCTCCAGAGAAGAGCCACCACCACATCAGCAGAGAGGAGCTCCTTCTTCTACGCGCCATCTGGGAGGCTTATCCTCTTCATCTCGGATGGGTTCTTGCACGCCTATTCCGCTAGAAGACTCAGAAGCCAAAGCCGCCTAGCTCACTCCTTGGCGGCAACTTTGTAGGCCGACTCATCACCTCCCTCGGTCTCAGCAAGTCATATGGCCCGGACGTCCCACGACGTAGAGTACACACCGTACGTGGCGATTTAGCGGTCGAGTACGCCCTCCAGCTAGACCTTTGGTCCACAGATGGCGGCAGCTCCCCCTCCCGATGCACCTGGCCAATAGTGATCGGGTTGTATCCTTTTCCTTGTCCCTTCTTTTTATTTCTTCTTTTCGGATTTGGATCCAACTTTTTTATGTGTGGATTTGGGACACTTGTCTCGGTTTCCTTTTTATCTTTCATTTGTTTTTGTTTTGCAGGTAGTTTGGGAGATTCCCTTTGCTTAGGGTATACCTCCTTCTACTTCGCTTTGGTAGATTCCCTCCGCTCCGAGAACCCATGTTCATCCCCTACATCAGTCATCTCGGTCCAGGTTCTTCTATTCAACTCTCAACTCTAGTTTTAGTCCTGTGAGGACACCGAACGATTTAAGTGTGGGGTAGGATGCTAGAGAACCTTGCATGAACTTGAGTGCCCTTGATTGTGTTTTTGTGTGTTCCGTGGTGCCTGTCCAGTTTCTCTAGCATTAGAATTGCTCAGTTCTTGATTTTTGATGTTAAGTTGTTGTTCAATCTGTCATAATGATGCTTAGACTGCTTAACCTAGAACCTGAGAACCAACATGTATACTTTGATGCTAAATTGCCTGGTCATAATAGATTTTTAAAATCACACTTGTAGTTTGTCGCCTTGATTGCATGAAAATGACCGAATCCGACTAGCAAACCAACTGTGAGCTTTTGATCCATTGCACGTAACTTGCAATTTCAATTCTTTTTGAGTGGTTTTCTGTTTGCTTGAATGAGTTAGAATTTGCATGAGACCTATTCGAGACCACACGATGACACGAGTTCTAGAATGATAAGGGCACCTAGATTCAGCAACTAAGCCAGATAGCCTACCTAACGTTAAATCTATTAGGTTTAAACCCTTGAGCTTGGCCTATTCTTTCGGTTCGATATACATTACAGCCAATTCCCATTCTTTCATTCCCCGTTGATCCCCTGTGGTTGTAGTTCTAGATTAGCCTACCGGAAGTCAGTTTGTGGTAACCTTCCTATAGCCATTAAACAAGTGGTCCTAGTCAGGGATACTTTAGTGGGTTGCAAGGCTTATTTGGGGGGGGGGGGGCAGCGCCCCCGACTAAATTAATTAGGGGGCATTGCTTCCCTCTATTTTCAGTTTCGCCCCCCCCCATTTGATGTCTTTGTTGTAGTGGTTCTAAACCCCTTTGAGTATGTGCAAGAGCACGGCTTAAGGTTTGGCTTATCATCAAGAGCATCCATCTCTTGGTGTGGCGCACACGACTTGATACTTATGGTTCCTAGCTCCTTTATAGCTAGTGGGTCAAAGTCCTAATTCGCCCCGGTTCCATAGGTTCTTCACGTGGCTAGGATCATCAGCTTGTGGTGTTCAAGGGTCGTTTCCCCACGATTGCAGCGGTTCACATTAGGCTGGGATGATGTCGATCCGGGGTTGGGAAGGGTGTTGTGTCAGGGCTGAGCAGGTGCTACCCTGGGGTGGGGCTGAGCGCTGGCCCGGGGCTGTGCTGGGGCGGCTCCGGGGCTGGCCCGGGTGCTGGCTCAGCGTTGCTCCAGTAAAGTTTCGACTTCTCTCTCCAGCCGTTCTAAGGTCATTTGGACCTGTCTCATGACTTGGGAAACATTCGCTATGGTGGCTTCGAGCTTGGCTAATCTCTTATCTGTCATGGTTAGCAAAAACACACGAAAACCAAGTGATATAGCCTCACAACTCTCTCAATGGATCCTCACTCTCTCTTGATTTTTCCTCTTGTTTAGAATTTAGTAGTAATCACTCAAAGGAAAGTAGAACAAGTAAATTTCAGCTTTAAGCAGTTGCAAGTTTCTTCAAAGTTATCAAGGAAGGACTTACCAATCGATGGCACCAAGACTTGAACTCTAGGGCTTCCTCCGTAGCTAGGGCTGGTGGGTACTTCTTGTTGGGAATTCCGTCGGGAGCTAGGGTTATTTTTAGGTGTAGGGTCTTGAGCAATCAAATCATTCTTTTCCCTCTATCCCATCTTCTTAAGAATGCTCTTACACGAAAGAAATTAGTTTGGCAAGGGTGGCCTTGCTTGTTTTTGAAGCAATGCTTCTGTTTTTCTTAACTTTTCTTTTATATTTTGATGATTGGATGGCCACCAACTTTTCTTTTCCTTACACGAAACTTAAAGTACAAGGAATTGAAACAAATAGGTATTTTTCGAAGCTATTTTCTAAAGAGCAAGAAAAGTAAAGGATATAGATCCAAGAGTGAACCTGGAAACTGGGATAGGGGTTGGCCCTAGTGTTGAACCGAAGCTCTGATACCAACTGATGTAAACCACGGCTGACAATGCTCTGTGACCCTAACCACCGCAAGCTGATCTTCAAAGGCAATGAGAGAACCTATGGAACCGGGGATGGAATTGGACTTTGACCCACTAGCTTCAGCTGAGCTAGGAACCAGAAGTATCAAGTCGAGCGCGCCACCTCAAGTGATGAATGGTCTTGACGATAAGCCAACCTTAAGAAATGCAACAACGAGCAAAGGCTTGAAGGGAAAAGAACATATGTTCTGAAAGGAAGTTTATTAATCAAAGGTGAGTTGCAAGCGTGGCCGGCGGCCTCTATTTATAGGAGGAGTTAGGGAACAAGCTCTCCTAATCCTTTCTTAAATAGCTACTTCTTATTCAACTAATTAAATAATCTAAAGTCCAAAATAAGATAAATTCTTCCTAAATAGTTTAACTAAAAGGGAAAACACAAAACAAGTCAAAAGGAGTCTTGGGGTCGAAGAAAATAGCCTATTTAGGTAAAACCGGCAAAACCAGGAAACCCTAATCCGGCGCTCGGGCGTGTTTCCTACGCCAGCCTGGATTAGGTGATCTTCTTCCTAATCGGGTGGCAACTTCGTGGCAGCTTCCTCAATTCTTCCAGGGATGGGTGGCCATGCTTCCTAGGCTTCTAGGGCTTCTAGGGCCGGTGGAATTTCGTCAAAGGCCCGAGCCAATTGATGGCTAGTGATGAGCCCAACAAACCCTGGACCCGCCCTGAGCCTCCTTTCATAAGAAGCCAGACTAAGGCTTTCCGAGAGAAACTTAACGCCTACATAGAGTCTTGGAGTAAAGAGGGGCATGAAGAAGATGCTGATCGATTCAGGAGGAAAGGCTACACCCTCTTGGAGATTCTAGAAGGCCCGGGCAGGAATACTAAAGCTTCGGACCAAGGCCAAGACCAGCCGGAGCCCGACCGAGCAAAGTCCGCCGACCAGCCGAAGCCCGACTGAGCAAAGCCTGTCGGGCCGCCACCGAAGCCAGCCGAAGCCCGAGCAAGCAAAGGCCGCTGGGCCGCCACCAAAGATCAACTGGCCCACGCCACCGAAGCCCAACCGGCCCAAGAACCGTCGATCGTCGCCGGATTAGGGTTTTTGCCCTAATTCGGTCTTTCATTCAACATTAAAGACTTCCACTATTATTTTATGTTTTATTCCTTTTTAGTCGGATTGTTTAGACGTGTTAGGATCCTAATTATTATTAGGAGTCTTTATTTTATTATTATTTAGGAAGTAGTCTTTAGGGAGGAGAGCTTGTTCCCTCACCTATATAAGGAGGCCGCCGGCCACCCTTGTAAGACACAACTTTGAAATCAATAAACTTCTGTTTGAACATATGTTCTCTTCCCTTCAAGCCTTTGCTCGTTGTTGCATCACTTAAGGATCGACTTATCGTCAGAAGCATCCATCTTCTGAAGTGGCGTCTACGACTTGATACTTCTGGTTCCCAGCTGTTATATAGCTGACGGGTCAAAGTCCTCCTCCGCCCTGGTTCCCGACGGTTCTACCTTGTTGCACGGTCTCAACTTGCGGTGTTTAAGTGTCGTTTGCCCATGGTTGTAGCGGTTCACATCAGTTGGTATCAGAGCACGGTTCAGCTCAAGGACCACAATCTATCCCAGTCTCCAGGTTTACCTGGATTCATATCCTTTACTGCTTTCTAGAAAATAGACTCAAAAATTCCCTATTGTTTCAATTTCTGTATTTAGTTCTTTGGAGTTGTAAGGTAAAGAAAAATTGGTGGCCATCATACCATTGAGAAAACCCTAAGTCAAGTTCAAGAAAAAGAAAAGAAAAGAGGTCAAAAGAGAATATAAAGACCCAACTAAAAAGAGGCCACCCTTGCCCGACCCCAACACTGAAGACCACCCACTGTCAAGGAGAAATCTCGAGGACCAGACGAAGATCTCGCCAAGCCCTAGCCACAAGGGAAATCTTAGAAGTTCAAGTCTCGACCCCCACACGTTGGTAAGTATATCCTCAAAAGCTTTGAAGAAACTTGCAAATGCTTGAAGCTGAAGTGTTTATGTTCTACTTTTATTTGAGTGCATCCCTTATATTTTAAACACGAGGAAAAATCAAGAGTGAGTGAGGAAAATTTTTAAGAGATTTGTGAGGCCAGATACTTGTTCCGACTAACCATGGCAGATCGGAGGCTTGCCAAGTTAGAAGCTGCATTGGGAAAGACTTCCCGAGTCCTGCAACAGGTGCAAGCCACCTTAGCTCAATTGGAGGCAGAAGCCAGCACAACCCGGCGCCCCAGCGCTCGGCCCCAGCCCCGGCGCTGCCCGACCAGGCCCCAGCCCCGGCGCTGCCCAACCAGGCCCCAGCGTCCCAGCGCTCGGCCTCAGCCCTGGCGCTGCCCGACCAGGCCCCGGCGCCCCAGCGCTCGGCCTCGACCCCGGCTGGCCCTGCCCGACCAGCCCCGACGCCCGAGCACCCGACCCCAACGTCGCTCGCCCAAACCCCGACACCTGAGCACCCAGCCTCGATGCCACCCGACGGACCGCCCGACCCTTACGCTGTTCTGACCGACTCCGACCCGACGCCACCCGCCCCCGGCGCACCCGATGAGACTCAAGACCCTGGCCCCATCCTGACCGACTTCGCCCTGACACCACCTAACCCCGATGCACCCAACGAGCTTCGCGACCCCGGCGCCACCAAGTCCACCCCCGACCCGACGCCACCCTACCCCGGAGCACCTCGAGTACCTGCCCAGACCGGAGTTCTCACCGGTCCATGACCCGAGCCACCGCTCAAGCCCGAGCCCTGGACGGCTTAGGCCTCGACCCCCACCCGTGAACAACCCTAGTGCCCCCGACCCCAAAGTCGGCCTGACGATTCTCTGCTGTATCCCGACGAATCCTCAATGCACAAGTAGTGGAGGAAGGATGGGAGCAACGAGACAACCTCTTTCATACGAGGTGCGTGATTCAAAATAAAATTTGTAGTATGGTGATTGATGGAGCAAGTTGTACTAATGCTGTAAGCCACAAATTGGTTGAGGGACTTGGCCTTCCAACCCAAAAACACCTGAAACCCTAAAAACTTCAATGGCTTAGTAACTGTGGGGAACTCAGGGTCACCCGACAAGCGCATGTTCCCTTCTATATTGGGAGATACAAAGATAACATTTTATGTGATGTGGTTCCGATGGAAGATGCCCACATCTTGTTAGGAAGACCTTGGCAATTCGACAGGTACTCCACACATGATGGAAGAACCAACAGGTACAGCCTCATTCATGGGGATACTAAGTACACTCTAAGGCCAATGTCACCTACTGAAATTCTCCAAGACCAGTTAGATCGAAAGGCCATCAAAGAAAAGAAAGAGAGGGAGCTCAAGAACAGAGAGAAGAGAGAACAAACGAGAGACCCTATGAGTGTTAAAAACAGAATTACAAGACCTTAAAGGTCCCAGAGCTCAAAAAAGTGAGGTTGATAGGAGAGAAAACCTATTAGCCACCCCGAGTGAGATCAAACAAACTCTAGTTTCTAGGAAACCCCTGGTGATCATTCGTTACAAAGAGTGTTTGATTTCTAACCCTAATACTTCTCTGCCTAGTGTTGTTACTTCACTTATGCAGGAGTTTAAAGATGTCTTCCCCGAAGAAATTCCTAGTGACCTGCCCCCACTCAGGGGCATTGAACATCATATCGACTTGGTGCCCGGAGCTGCCTTGCCAAACAAGCCAGCCTATCATACCAATCCAGAAGAAACCAAGGAGATCCAAGCACAAGTGGAGGAATTGATGGACAAGGGATATGTCCGAGAGAGCATGAGTCCTTGTGCTGTCCCAGTCATCCTAGTTCCCAAAAAGGAAGGCACATGGAGGATGTGTGTTGATTGCCGAGCTATCAACAACATAACAGTTAAGTATCGCCATCCTATTCCTAGGTTCGATGACATGCTAGATGAACTACATGGCGCTACCATCTTCTCTAAAATTAATCTTAAATCTGGCTACCATGAATCTGAATGAAAGAAGGTGATGAGTGGAAAACGGCTTTCAAAACTAAGCTAGGACTATATGAGTGGATGGTCATGCCATTCGGCCTAACCAATGCCCCTAGTACCTTCATGAGATTAATGAATCAAGTCCTCAGAGCTTACATAGGAAAATTTGTAGTGGTCTACTTTGATGATATTCTTATTTACTCCAAAAACTTAGGAGATCACTTAGAGCATCTCAAGGTCGTCTTAGAAACCCTGAGAAAGGAGCACCTCTATGCCAACATGAGCAAGTGCACCTTTTGCACAGATCACCTCGTTTTTCTTGGCTTTGTTGTTAGCTCTACAGGTATAAGGGTTGATGAAGACAAAATCGAAGCCATCAAATCCTGGCCCACGCCTCAAAACATCACAGACGTTAGGAGCTTCCTTGGATTGGCGAGCTTCTATCGAAGATTTGTGAGGGACTTCAGCACCGTTGCTGCCCCTCTCACAGCCGTGCTAAAGAAGGATGTTCCCTTCCAGTGGGGAGCCCCACAACAAGAGGCCTTTGAAGCCCTCAAAAAGAGGCTTACCGAGGCCCCTTTGCTCATACTGCCCGACTTCACCAAACCACTTGAGATCGAGTGTGATGCATCCGGAGTAGGAATAGGAGCTGTCCTCATGCAGGAGAAGAGGCCCATTGCCTACTTCAGTGAAAAGCTCAGTGGCGCCACTCTCAACTACCCGACCTATGACAAAGAGCTGTATGCCCTGGTAAGAGCTTTGAAGACCTGGCAACACTACCTATGGCCTAAAGAATTCATCATCCACACGGATCATGAATCACTCAAGTACCTCAAGGCTCAGCACAAGCTCAACAAGCGGCATGCTAGGTGGGTAGAGTTCATAGAATCATTTCCTTACGTTATTCAATACAAGCAAGGTAAGGAGAACATCGTGGCTTATGCCCTTTCCCGAACGTACACCTTAATCTCAGTCCTCTCTACTAAATTTATTGGCTTTGAATACATCAAAGACCTCTATGCCACTGACCCTGATTTTAAGAGTATCTTTGAAGCTTGACAACAACGAGGATTTGGTAAGTTCTACCAACAAGATGGTTACTTATTCAAAGGATCGAAATTGTGTCTCCCTAACCATTCTTGCAGGACTGTCCTAACCCTAGAAGCCCACGGTAGAGGTCTCATGGGACACTTTGGTGTGGCTAAGACAGTGGCCACCCTTAAAGAGCACTTTTATTGGCCCAAGATGAGACACGATGCCGAGAAGATCCTATCTAAATGCTCCAAGTGCCAGAGAGCTAAATCTAAACTCCGGCCCCATGGATTGTACACCCCTTTGCCCATTCCTGAGCATCCTTGGGTAGACTTGTCCATGGACTTTGTCCTGGGACTACCTAGGACCCAAAAGGGGAAAGACTCCATATTTGTGGTTGTTGACAGGTTCTCCAAGATGGCTCACTTCATTGCTTGCCATAAAACTGATGACGCCTCTCAAATTGCGACCTATTCTTTAAGGAGGTAGTTAGGATGCATGGAGTTCCGAAGACTATAGTCTCCGATAGGGATTCAAAGTTCTTAAGCTACTTTTGGAAGACTTTATGGGCAAAGCTTGGCACCCGACTAATGTTCTCCACCACATGCCACCCCCAAACAGATGGGCAGACTGAAGTTGTAAACCGATCCTTAGCACAAATGCTGAGAGCAGTCATTAAAGATGCAGGTGGTCAAGAGAAGGCAGCTTATGTCAAGCAGCTTCATGAGAAGGCCAGGGCCAATATTGAAAGAAGGACTGCTCAGTACCTCCACAATGCCAACCGAGGAAGAAAGGAGAAATTTTTTGAAGTTTAGACAGATTGTTTAGACGTGTTAGGATCCTAATTAGGATTAGGAGTCTTTATTTTATTATTATTTAGGAAGTAGTCTTTAGGGAGGAGAGCTTGTTCTCTCACCTATATAAGGAGGCCGCCGGCCACCCTTGTAAGACACAACTTTGAAATCAATAAACTTTTGTTTGAACATATGTTCTCTTCCCTTCAAGCCTTTGCTCGTTGTTGCATCGCTTAAGGATCGACTTATCGTCAGAAGCATCCATCTTCTCAAGTGGCGTCTACGACTTGATACTTCTGGTTCCCAGCTGTTATATAGCTGACGGGTCAAAGTCCTCCTCCACCCCCCATTCCTGACGGTTCTACCTTGTTGCACGGTCTCAACTTGCGGTGTTTAAGGGTCGTCTGCCCACGGTTGTAGCGGTTCACATCAGCTAGGCCCAGGTCAATCTAGTGTACTACTCCGGGCTCGGTCCAGCGCCGGATCAGGACTTAGCTTCGGGCCTCTGGGAGTTCTGCCTAGGCTTCCTGTCTTCTGTCTCAGGCCATCTTTAGATCTAGCCTTGGGGGTGTTTTGAGGCCAAAGTTTGAGCCTGACGCCCATCAGAACTTGTTTGGGGCTAGGAGTGAGTGCTTTGTTCGGCCCGGGGCCGGCGGCGGCCGGTCTTAGCATTAGTGCCCGACGAGGCTTCATTTCCTTGTCCAGCTCCGGCTCCGGCTTTAGGGAGGTGTCCTTGACTTCCAGGAGGGTGTAGCCTCCCTTGGCAAACCTATTTGCATCCTCCTCGTGCCCTTCCTTGCTCCATGCCTTCATGTAGGTGTTGAGCCGTTCCTTGAAGGCCTTGGTTTGGCTTCGGGTTAGGGGTGGCTCAGGTCTGGTCCAGGGCACAGGGGACTCATCATTTCCCACGGAGGAAGGAGCAGGAGTAGCTTGGGGACATCCAGAGGTCGCCCGGAAATGCTATAAGGCAGCACGAAAGGGCATGTGCTATAATATCCGCCTAGAAACAAATAGGGGAAAAGAGAGGTCAACCCTAGTTGAGCTTAGTACGCCAATATCATTATGGGAAGAGGATTTAGCGAAGACAATCCAAATATCGCCTGAAGAGAAGATCACACCATACTTGGAGGGAAGATCGCGTGAAGAGATAATCAAACTTTTAAGAGAATTCGCACAAAAATTTGCTGAGCCATATATAAATACACCAGGGATTGCCTCATATGGTATAAGGAGTTACGGGGCGATTGGGCCTGGAAGAAGGTTGACGCTAGTCACGACAATTACACCTGGAAGAATGTTGCCGCTAAGGCCCAAAAGCACGGACGGTGCAGGCCAACGAAGGAGTAACTCAATCTTAGCAAGGCAAACAAGCGAAAAAACCATAAAAATGTATGGGTGATTTATTAAGGAGAAGCAAGAAGTCAGGGATCCACATGAGCAATTTAAGGAATAATTTCAAATACGTCTTCGGAGTAGCATCAGGGAAGTTTCGGACCCATTTCACAGTAGAAGGATGATCAGAGGCTAACCCGGCTTGAGTCGCAATGGTCATATCTAGGGCGATCTCGAACATAGTAAAGGAGGACCAGGAGCTATTCAAAGAGTTAGCAACAGTTAAAAACTTCATCCTACGAGTTGCTGATTGGTGGACATCACTCCTAGTGAAGAAAAATGACATCCAAATTCATAGGGGACAGGAGCAATGTTATCAAGAAGAAAGAGAAAAGTCACAGTGGCGATTGATCACCAAAAAGGTCAGGCAGCCGCGCAGAACTTCATCTCCAAAGTCATCAGGGAACTAGGGCTTCGATAGATCTAAAAAATGTAGAGATCTATGCATCTGCGTCAATATTTACGTCTAATTAAGTTTCTTCGTAATGCTCATTATGAATCAAAGAAAAATGTCTGATAACAGTGATCGCTGGACATAAATTTTTACTTATAAATACAAGCCAAATAAGACCTACGAGCATTAGATAGCCAAGTAAGACCTACGGGCAATAAAAAAGCTAAGTAAGACCTACGGGCAATAACAAAGCTAAGTAAGACCTACGGGCATTAGATCGCCAAGTAAGACCTACGAGCAAAAGATAACTAAGAACTACGGGCATTAGATTGCCAAGTAAGACCTACGGCCAATAAAAAAAAGCTAAGTAAGACCTACAGGCATTAGATCACCAAGTAAGACCTACGGGCAATAACAAAGCTAAGTAAGACCTATGGGCATTAAATTTCCAAGAAATACCTACAGGCAATAACAAAGCTAAGTAAGACCTACGGGCATTAGATCGCCAAATAAGACCTATGGGCAATAACAAAGCTAAGTAAGACCTACGGGCATTAGATCGCCAACAAAGACCAACGGGCAACAACAAAGCTAAGTAAGACCTACGGGCATTAGATCGCCAAGTAAGACCTACAGGCGGTAAAAAGCTAAGTAAGACCTACGGGCATTAGATCACCAAGTAAGACTTACGGGTAGTAGAAGGGCAAAGTGGGACCTACGAGAATGGAAATAACTAGAGTATGAAGACACACAATTACCAAGAGTAGATCTACGGAAAAATCATTAAAACGAACAGGAAAAATACAAATCGATACTTGATTCTGCCCACAGGGCGTAACATAGAATACAAGAGTAGGGCACATATGGCCTAAGCAAAAAAAATATAGAGAGAGAGAGAGAGAGTCCAAATACAATCATTGAGGGGATGGACTAACGGTGGAAGGTTGCAGCTTAGACCCGCCCTTGGGGGGAGCCAATCCAGAAGACAAGGCTTCGTGGGTCCTAGGAGGATTGGTGGGAGTAACCCAATATGGGGGATGAACCATCTCACATTAAAGTTCCTCCGGAGTAAGCTCAGGAAGGCCTCGTCGTCGACGCTCGGCACGAATATAATATGCATCTTCCTCCTCCACCTCCTGCATCAAGTGTTTGGCATCATGAAAGGCCTCAACTTTGTCTAAGTTAGCAGGGTCTTCAACCTCCATGTTGTATCTATGTAACCATCGAAGAACATCTCGGAATACTCGACGGGTGGGCTAGGGCCAAGTGGGCGACACAGCTTGGATCTCCTGGCGACAGCTGCGCATCACCACACGCATACTCTTTCCCAGCGTTTCATTGCAGTAAGCAACCTTTTGATCATTGAGCGATCTCTTCTGAGCAAGGGCATGATCACCAACATCTTGAGCGGAAAGAGAATCGTCTAGCAACCCCTGCAACTCCTTTTTCTCTTCCTACTTTTTGATGGCTGACTCTTGGCAAGGGTGAGATCAGCCTCAAGATTGGCAACACAGTTTTTCACCGACTCAAGATCGTTCTTCAAGTGGCCCACTTCAGCCTTCAAGATAGTCACTTCATCCTTCAAAACAGACTAGGAGGCTTCCACTTCAGTGATGCGAGCCTTGGCATTCCCAGCCTCTCGCTGATAAATTTCAGCATCGACTCCTAGAGTTTTGGAGCGACACTAAGGAAATAGTCTTCCGATAAGAAACTACGATAATAGGTAGTGGAAAGGGAAAGTGAAACAAGGATAGGAGAGTAAAAATCACAAATGTACCTGTTCCTCATTAAGAAGACGTGTGAGATCAAGGCGACGATCACACAAGTCATTTACCTCCTTCTTAAGGTTCTCGTTCTCTTACAGCAGACCCTCATTCTCCTTCTTAGCTATCTTACAGGCAATGAAGAGGTCGCCCACCTCAGCGATCACCTGGAAAATAAAAAAACAACAAAATACGTTAGTAAAACAAAAAGGGAACACAAGGAAGAGGAGGGAGAAGCCAACGACAATACAAAGGGAGCAAACCTGAAGAATGTGAAGAGAGGAGGAACCATGAAGCTCTAACATGTCAGCGCTCTCTATGGGAGCCTCACGATCATGAAAGACCCCATCAGCGTACTTGGCAGCAATGTCGCTAGCCATCCCTAATGATATGTTGGGGTGGCAGATGTGCTAAAGTGATGACTGGTGAACCTGTCGTTGAGGGTTCAGCCAAATAAAAACTACTAATGCTAAGAAAAAGCGTATAGCAGATCGTATTCAACTCGAGGTTTCTTCTAATCGACTACTTTGAAGAAGCTGGCAAATTACTCAGGTTAAAACACGTTGTGCGTGGTGTGAGTTCCACGACTTCTAATCTATTAAGCAAAGGAAAACAAAAGACAGAAAGATTAAAAGATTGACTAACGGGAAGATAGATGAACTTAGATTTCAAATCCCCCTTAGATCACCAGAGCAACGGCAATCACAAGATCAACGGTTTTCAATTCTAATTCAATCGATTTCTAAACACCACCATAACTCCTTACCCTTAGGTTTAAGACCGGCGAACGTTCGCTCTATCCGTTCTAACTACCAAGATTAACTAGCCGCCCGGGTACGGTCGCCTCTCGCAATGACTTAATTAATTGGTGTAATTACTAGTGATTAATGAGTTACTCTTGCAGTGAATTAACCCTAACCGGTTCCTACGAAAGGCACAGTCCAATTATAAGGTTAATTGTTTAATTCGATGTTCTAAAGTAAGGCGAGCGTTCGCTTCTATCCTTAGCTTAACAAGAATCTAGTCTAGGTGATCAATCCAGACAAGAAACATGCACAATGAAGAACGAATCAAACATGAAAAAGAACTGATTGAATTTTGAATCTAATCACCGCCGATCCGTGACCGCTTTAAAGCCCTGGGTCACTTAGGGTTCATCTAGTCTAAGCTCTAAAGAGTTCAGTTACTCATATCGGAAACAAGAGAATCAAAGGCAACAATGAAGATCATCATACAGAGGAAGAACAGATAAGAACTGAAAAACCTAATTCTGACGACTCCCGCGAAGCTTCAATCTCCTGGATCTTCAACTTTAAGCTCCGAGTTCTCCGAGGTGGAAGGATGGCGTCACGATCTCTCCACGGATCTTCGAACTCTCTAAACTCTATCTATCGACCCTAGAGTCGGCTGACTCTCAAAAGTCTGATTCGTGAAATATGAATAATGATTTGTCCGTCCCCCCATTTTGGCTGCCGGCTGCTTCTTTAAATAGGTACGTTTTAGGGTTTCCAATACAGCGCCGGATTTGGAAGGGATTTTCGCCGAAAATAATGAAGTATTTTCGCCAAAAATATTCTTGCAATTGAAAACACTGCCGGCTGATTTCTCTGTACTCTATTTTCGGATCGAAGAGTTAATCAATTTCGTCGAAAATACCTTCTGTTGGCGCCAGTGATTTTCCCTTGCATCTTCGCCGAAAACCCTGGGCTCTTTTCGCCGAAGATGTTCTTCTCTTGTCATCAGTTGGTTTACACTGTTATTTTCGCCGAAATGTGAGCTTGTTTTCGCCGAATGTGTAAGTGTGAATGGGCAGATTTTCGGTTTGACTTTGATTGGCTCCTTTGATCGATTCCGGTTCAGTTCCTCGATGTTCCTATGCCTTAGACACGTCCATGGCTACTTTATTTGATGGCAAAAACCTGTGCTTACGCAAAAACACTAGAAAACCATCAAATAGACCCAAAAAGGGCCAAAGTAACCAAATCGGTAGGAAATAGGGTAGTTGAGTGAATATTCGCTATTTTACCCCTAAAACCACGTTTCAAGCAAGGAAATGTCGCTTAAATGAGGCTGACAATCACGTCAAATCGAGTGTCATCAAATACCCCACACTTAAGCTTTTGCTTATCCTCAAGCAAACTAAACTAGAACACACTCAAATTCACAAATGACACGAGATTAAACCGAGATTCAATTCTAACAATTTGGTTTAGACTGTTCCACGTAGAAAGAGTGACCTACACATGCAAGAACATCAACCAAACAAGTTTTCGATCTCACTAATTTTTGCACACTTCAAGTAGTAGTTTTAACAAAGCTCGTCTCTTGGCAAAACAATTAATCATAATTAACCGACTATGATAACACCAATTCTAATGAGAAAATACTTTAAGCTCTAGCCATGATGTGGACGCGGAGGTAGGAAAAGTGACGTGGCTATCGACTCGACTTCATCCGTTTCTAGATCTGTACGTTACATGTTCTAGCTAGGACCGCTTTTTAACAAAAATTTCGTTCAAGCTTCAACTTATTCCTTCAATTTATTTTCAATTTATTTACTGCATGCTAGTGCTCGATACCAAACACTTCACTTAGGTGTTGGACCTGCCTAGCTCACAGTATTTGTGCCTTTGCTAGTGCTCAACCCGAACACTTCACTTAGGTGTCGGGCTTGCCTAGCTTTATTTTCAGCACTTCAAAAACTTAGCATTGATTTGCAACACTTAATTACTTGATTTAACCAATTTAGCCACTTGATCCTAGCTAGTTATAACTTTTTACACAAGATTTCGAATTGGATTTCCATCTAATCTCAAGCCACAATCACAGGTGATCAAATATGGAGTGAAAAACATGGAAGAAGCTAGCATTTATCATCTTAGAACAGTGTTATCGAGCTTTGTTATTAACAAACCAATCAATTCAATTAATTCAAGTTTCAACTACTGAAGTGATTTATGATCTGTTCTGACCTAGACTCGTTTAATATCAGTTCCGACACGTTGGCTACAGGTTCTAAGTGGAACAGTCTAGACGTCATTGTTCAAAATTGAAGTCAATTTAACATCAAAAGTCAAGAATTGAGCAATTCTATGCAAGAGAAATTTCAAATTTGAACCACAGAATCATAGATAGCAAGCAAGATCATGCATAATCCTAGACTCCTACTCCACACTTAAACGGTTCTGTGTCCTCACAGAACTAATCTAGAGTAGAGAGATACGAAGAACCTGTGACGAGATGGTCGGTGTAGTGGATGAACGCGGATAGCCCGGAGCGGAGCGGAGTAGCTACTCAGGATCCTACAAAACAAAAACAACAAAAAGATCAAAAGGATACCGGGACAAGTGTCCCGGATCCACACAGAATAAAAGTCGAACAAAGAAGGTTAAGGGAAATTTTAAAAATATTTTGACGATTGAATGAGAAACTGAAAGAAGGAAGAGAGAGAGGGTGAATCCGGATTTTAAAGTAAATATTTTGGGTGATTTTCAAAAGAGTTTTCGGCGAAAATAAGAGGGTGTTTTCGCCGAAAATTTTAGTTCAAATGCACTGCCGGATTTTCGAAGGCGTTTTCGCCGAAAATAACCATATGGTTTCGCCGAAAACTTTAGTTCAAATCACTGCTTGGTTCTCAAAATCAATTTCGGCGAAAACATTATACACTTCGGACCGAAAATATTGAACAGGAGAATCAGTGAAAACCAAAAGGCAAATTTGCCGAAAATGAATGGTGATTTCGCCGAAAATTTTGAACTGTTCGGGTTTAAAATATTTTCGCAAATCCGGCCAACTTCAGAAAATCACAATTAAATCCACAAAAATCGGAACGACCTCAATCAACTTGCTACTGACTCTATGACACACAAACTCTACACGAAAAATAATAAATCGAACAAACTGACACTTTGGCTCCCCCAAACCTGACTCGAACGATGAAAAGACTGACTCAAAAGTTCAAGAACGGACTCCAGCCGTGGGTTGCCTCCCACGAAGCGCTCTCTTTTAACGTCCTTGAGCCGGACGGTACCTGTTAGGGACCCCAACTCAGAAGTTCCTTGAAGTCAATCGTCTTCTTCAAGGATAGCGGTTGAGTGCCATGTAGCACTCCAACAGGGTGATGTAACCGGTAGTGTTCCAGTAGATCGTGGTTCTGGTTGGATGACCAGTTCTTCTTGAATTCTCCTTCTGGAAGAGGAAAGAGGTAGTACGGTGCGGCATGATCAATGAGCTCCATCTTCTCCACCTGATGCTCATCAAGAGGTCTCTCGGGATCGAGTGTGTATACTTCCAAATCCTTGATGTCTTTGATTCCCACGTGCTCGTCTCTGGCTTGATCTATAGGTTGGCTTTGCAGAAGCTCGTTTGAGGATATCTCCTCGATTTCTTCGTGCTCCTCTTCGGCTTCAACTTCAAGATGGATTGGCTCTTTGTCTTCATCAACCGCCACCGCCAAGGATTCTTCATCAGATGCTTCTTGCTCGCAATAGTCATCGGTGAGATTGTCATGTTCATCTTCATACAGCTCTTGAGCATCTTCTTCCATTAGTGGATTTGGTTGCTTGAGCTGGATATCCACTACGTTACGAGCTTGCAGCTTCGAAATGAGATCATCCAAGGCGGATTCTACTCTTGCCGTCTGTTGTCAATTTTGATGAACCTGTGAGTTTATCTCTCTGTGAGCTTGTAGCTATGTAGAGATACTCTCCAAGAAGGATTCTATTCTCGTCGTCTGTTGTCGATGCTGATGAGCTAGTATATACATCTCTTGGTTATCATCAATATACGGTGCTTCATCGACATACAACTCTTGGTACTGGTCATCCCACCTGTAATCCTGCATAATTAAAACTCAAAAACACTACCCAGGTAAATCATGAAAATATGGAGGAAAATAAATGGTAAGGCGGAAAGGTAGAAGAATAATTTGCCAACTCTTATTTCAAACAATTAGAAGAGTCCCGGCAACGGCGCCAATTTGGTGAGACCTCCGGTCGTTGTTCGGACGTTCAGCCAAATAAAAACTACTAATGCTAAGAAAAAGCGTATAGCAGATCGTATTCAACTCGAGATTTCTTCTAATCGACTACTTTGAAGAAGCTGGCAAATTACTCAGGTTAAAACACGTTGTGCGTGGTGTGAGTTCCACGACTTCTAATCTATTAAGCAAAGGAAAACAAAAGACAGAAAGATTAAAAGATTGACTAACGGGAAGATAGACGAACTTAGATTTCAAATCCCCCTTAGATCACCAGAGCAACGGCAATCACAAGATCAGCGGTTTTCAATTCTAATTCAATCGGTTTCTAAACACCACCATAACTCCTTACCCTTAGGTTTAAGACCGGCGAACGTTCGCTCTATCCGTTCTAACTACCAAGATTAACTAGCCACCCGGGTACGGTCGCCTCTCGCAACGACTTAATTAATTGGTGTAATTACTAGTGATTAATGAGTTACTCTTGCAGTGAATTAACCCTAACCGGTTCCTACGAAAGGCACACTCCAATTATAAGGTTAATTGTTTAATTCGATGTTCTAAAGTAAGGCGACCGTTCGCTTCTATCAGCTTAACAAGAATCTAATCTAGGTGATCAATCCAGACAAGAAACATGCACAATGAAGAACGAATCAAACATGAAAAAGAACTGATTGAATTTCGAATCTAATCACCGCCGATCCGTGACCGCTTTAAAGCCCTGGGTCACTTAGGGTTCATCTAGTCTAAGCTCTAAAGGGTTCAGTTACTCATATCGGAAACAAGAGAATCAAAGGCAACAATGAAGATCATGATACAGAGGAAGAACAGATAAGAACTGAAAAACCTAATTCTGACGACTCCCGCGAAGCTTCAATCTCCTGGATCTTCAACTTTAAGCTCCGAGTTCTCCGAGGTGGAAGGATGGCGTCACAATCTCTCCACGGATCTTCGAACTCTCTAAACTCTATCTATCGACCCTAGAGTCGGCTGACTCTCAAAAGTCTGATTCGTGAAATATGAATAATGATTTGTCCGTCCCCCCTTTTGGCTGCCGGCTGCTTCTTTAAATAGGTACGTTTTAGGGTTTCCAATACAGCGCCGGATTTGGAAGGGATTTTCGCCAAA
The DNA here is from genome assembly GCA_034768395.1 of Linum lewisii. NCBI lineage: Eukaryota > Viridiplantae > Streptophyta > Magnoliopsida > Malpighiales > Linaceae > Linum > Linum lewisii. The sequence continues at coordinate 34,651,877 of CM068296.1, forward strand.
AATAATGAAGTATTTTCACCGAAAATATTCTTGCAATTGAAAACACCCCGGCTGATTTCTCTGTACTCTATTTTAGGATCAAAGAGTTAATCAATTTCGCCGAAAATACCTTCTGTTGGCGCCAGTGATTTTCCCTTGCATCTTCGCCGAAAACCCTGGGCTCTTTTCACCGAAGATGTTCTTCTCTTGTCATCAGTTGGTTTACACTGTTATTTTCGCCGAAGATGTGAGCTTGTTTTCGCCGAATGTGTAAGTGTGAATGGGCAGATTTTCGGTTTGACTTTGATTGGCTCCTTTGATTGATTCCGGTTCAGTTCCTCGATGTTCCTATGCCTTAGACACGTCCATGGCTACTTTATTTGATGGCAAAAACCTGTGCTTACGCAAAAAACACTAGAAAACCATCAAATAGACCCAAAAAGGGCCAAAGTAACCAAATCGGTAGGAAATAGGGTAGTTGAGTGAATATTCGCTATTTTACCCCTAAAACCACGTTTCAAGCAAGGAAATGTCCCTTAAATGAGGCTGATAATCACGTCAAATCTAGTGTCATTGATGACACTCGATTTGACGTGATTATCAGCCTCATTTAAGCGACATTTTCCTTGCTTGAGACATGGTTTTTTGGGTAGTTTAGGGTGTTTTCACTCAATTACACTATTTCACATTGTTTTGGTTACTTCGGCCCATTATGGGTCTATTTGATGTGTTTTCTAGTGTCCCTCTAAGTACACAGGTGTTTGCCATCAATTATGTAGCCACAAACGTGCTCGGGAAGCAAGGGAACCTAAAGGAATTGCCCGAAATCGAATCCAGAATCAACCCAAGTGAAGAAGTTAAATGCACTGAACATTTCGGCGAGATGACTTAATGTTCTCGCCGAAGAATTGCTGAAAATTACATGAAGAGACCCCATCAATGATCCAGCTGAGTTTATAAAGAAGTTTTCGGTGAGAAGTTCTAAAGTTCTCACCGAAAACTATTGAAGATTTGCTTGGAAATTCCCAGGGAAGAGGCAGAACGATTTGAACTAAAGTACTTGGCAAGAACTTTCAATGTTCTCGCCGAGAAGTCCTTCCTTTTCCGGCGCAACTAGGGACAAACCCTACTTAAGCAAACCGACGGTGATTCATTGGGACACTTATTTCCAGGATTAATTTCTAAACTTAGAGCTTGAGAGAGATTTGAGAGTTTCCCAGAGAGATATTGACGACATCTTTCCCATCAGAGTACTCGGAGCTAGGAGTGAAGATTGTCAGAGATCGAAACTTCTCTAGAGTCGTCAGAATTAGGTTTTTCAGTCTTTATCTGTTCTTCCTCAGTATGATGAACTCCTTTGTTGTTTTTGATTCTTTTGTGATAGTCATGAGTAGCTAAACTCATATAGCTCAGATTAGATGAACCCTAAGTGACCCGGGGCTTTAAAGTGGTCACGGATCGGCGATAATTAGATTCGGATTCAGACAGTTTCTCTTGCATGTTTGATTTGTTCTTTATTGTTTGTGTTTCTTTTCTAGCTTGATCACCTAGATTAGATTTGTGTTAAGATAAGGATAGTGTCGAACGTCCGCCTTACTTTAAAACATCAAATCAATCAATTAACCTATTCAATGGAGTATGCCTTTCGTAGGAACCATTTAGGGTTAATCTGCTTCTAGAGTAACTCATTAATCACAAGTAATTGCACCAGTTGTAACATTCCCGCCCAACCGAATGATTTGGAACTCAAGTTCGGGTGATTGAGGCATTGGAAACAGTGTTCTTGAGGTCCCATCAAAGTCCGAGACGTTCAAATTTGAGCTGGGTTGAGTTTAAAACACTTTAGGGGTGCAATTGATGGTACACGGTCGTGTACTTGTAGTACACGCCGTGTATCATGATACATGGCCGTGTATCATGCACTAGGTGTTTAAAATTTGGATTTTTATGAGTTTCTTTAGCTTTTTCATTTCTCTCTCTCTCTGAAAACCCCCTTTGACGAACCAAACTTCCCCTAACTTCAAACCTCGATTCTGAGAGCTACGGAGGTCCGATTAACGATCCGTTTCTTGCTATGTGTTCGTGGAGACGAGAGGAAGAGATCGCACATTTCTGATTCTAGTATTTTGGAGTTAGGCGCTGTCAGTGACAGAAGGAAGAAGCTACGTTTTTGGAGCTGTAGAGCTTGGATGTTCGAGTTCTAGAAGTTGTCTTAGAGCCTCGTCTTTTTGTCAGGTGAGGGTTTAGCGTACGATAGGTAGTAATGGTTGATGTGAGGAGTTACAATTCTAACTTAGTGAAGGTAGGATTTGCATGAAAATTGAAAGAGAATAAAAGGGAAAAACTGTTTTGCAATTGATTGTTCTGCGAAATATGATGTTTGATGATTGTTGGATGTTTGTTAATTGATGAATTGGTTGATGATTATGGGCTGTTTGTGATATGTTTGACTGGGGAAATAATTAAAAATGATGATAAACCAATCGGATGTAGTAATGAGTGTAGGGGGGATGGGCTGAGATCATGTCAAATTGTATATGCATACTCTGTGATGTCAGCTGTGGTTGCAAGAGGGTGGTCCTGCCAATGTGGGGCCGCCCATTTGAATGATGAACAGGTGGATGCCCCTGCCAATGTGGGGTCATCCTATGAAGGATGAACAGGAGGGTAACCCTGAGACTCACGACATGGCTTCCTCTGTACTTGCAGGTGGGGGTGGCCGGTGAGCTAGCCGTTTACCCTTAAACTGTTTGTGTTATGTGAAATGTTGAATGTAGTGAAATGAGATTATGAATGTGAGATTGGATGAGTTGATGCTATGTGTTTTGAGATGAAGTGAATGTTATGTGCTGATTTGGGTGATATGGATGATATGTGTAATGAGGGAGGGGTCTAGAATGTGATTGGGGTGTTGGTTTATGACATAGAATCGATTAAGGGAATTGAGTAATGGAATTGAGTATAATGGAATTGGGTGCTGTGATTACATGAACTAGTTGAATTGATATCGTGTGATTGATCTGAATGAAATTGATGCTACATGTGATGGTGATTGATAGCGTGTCTTATGGTTATTGTAATAGGGTTGGAGTCTTGAATGTGAATTGGGAAATGGTTGAGAAGAATGAGGATGTTAGAATTGGTCGCATTGTGGCTAGAAATCGTGTTAGATGAAATATGTGAATTAGATAGATTATGTGGTGTAATCTAGGAATGCTCAAATTTGAGGGTTGAAATGGTAAATTGATGCTGACGTGATGTTACTGTTATGTGGTGTTGGTTGACTTGTGTGATTGAATGGTTAACTTATTTGAGTGTATGGTTGATTAGATGGCTAGAAATGAGAGTGAGGAGTTGAAACTGGACTTAGGATGAATTAGGTCTTGCATGAACCATTGAGAGTAAAACTGATAACTATCTTGTGAATGCTGTTGATGAATGTGTTGATTGATCTGTGATGTGGGGAATTGGGATGAAAGATGATAGATAATGTATTTGACCTAGAAATGTGAGATAGGATGGGATGGATGAACTGAATCTCTGTGATTGTACCTTTGTTGCCGGTTGTGGTTAGTGTGGAATTATCAAGTAGAATTGGTACGTGGAATTGGTTGAATGGAATTGGTACATGGAATTGTGATGTGGATTTGTGTTGTGGACTTGGATGGTGGAATTGTGATATGGAATTTCATTGTTGATGTGTGTGAACGATGTGATATGTTTAATGGAATTAAATTGATAGAACCGGAAGGAGCCAACGTTACCCCACTCGAAATACTGGTTGTGATTGAGTCTGATTCACTGGGGTGAATCCCTTGGTTGGGTTACCAAGGTCGGTTGTTGTTCTCCTTCGTGGAAGGATCCTATATGGATGTGTCTGATGGTATACTCCTTCGGGGAAGGATCCTATATGGATGCGTCTGGATGATGTGATGGCCGGCGGGGTAGTGGGGGAACAACTCCTTATGGCGTCTAATTAACTCAGTTAGTTAAATAGATTATGAACTGTTGTGCGTGTGTGTGATGGATGTGATTACGAGCTGAAATGTGATGTGTTGAGTGTGATATGTGATGTGTGATATGTGTTGGTGATCTGTTATGTAACGTGTGAACTAGGTTGGATTGATCTGTGAACTGAGTTGTGTTAGTGTGATGAGTTATGGAATAGATGTTGAATGGTTGATGATTATGATGATGATAGGAATTGCGAATCGTTAGTATGGAATTATGCACTTGGAGTGATAACCTGGACTGCCTAGAGATGTCTAATAGCTCACTTAGTAAACTGAAATGTAATCTATGATTGTGCAAGGCGATTGTGTATGATTGAGATGACGAGTTGACTTATAATGCTTCTGGTTATTGAACCCTATGTATTGCGTTTCTTATGTTGAACTATATGTATGGATGTATTGTTGAACCGTATGAATCATGCTATTTGTATATTGATGCTATTGTGAATTGAGAATGTTGAACTGAGAACTGCACCTATGTGATCGCCTAGACTGTTTTAGGGAATTAAAATATGGTATGGTTGTGTCTGGTTCCACTGTGGTTGTGTGTGCGGAGTTTGGAACCGCTCTGTTAGGCTAGGTTCGGCGCATAGTTAAACCCAGTGGGTTCACTCAATTTCAATAGGAAATTGATCCCCCTCCAGTTTCTCTTTTCAGGTGCGCGTGGTTAGAGTGTGTGAGTTGAAGTTCAGGAGCTTCTTTGTGTGTCGAGTGTCGAAGTGTTGTTTGCATGGAGAAGATCTTCGGAGGCTTGGACAGGAGTTGACCATCTTTTGGTTTTATGTTGACTATTTTGAGTTGGGTTTTGTATCAGCGGATTTGAACTTCAGAAATGTAGATGTTTCATGGTTTGGATTTGAACTATTGCTATAAGCTTTTGTATTTTAACGATGGAGGCCTTCCGATTTACTCTTGATTTATGTTTTAATCGATTTCAATGTTGTTTCTCCTTTAATTTCATTGATGTATCTTCGAGTGATACTCTTAACCGGTTCGACCACGGGTTCACTCGGGTCAATTCGGGACGGGTGTTACACCAGTTAGTTCTCCGTTGCAGAAGTGAACGCCCGAACGGTTAATTAATCTTGGTAGTTAGATCCGATAGAGCGAACATTTGCGGAACTTAGACCTAAGGGTAAAGAGTTATGGTGGTGTCTGAGTACTAACTAAATTAGGATTGAAAACCGCTGGTCTTGTGATTGCCAATGCTCTAGTGATCTTAGGGGGATTCGAAATCTAAGCTTGTCTGTCATCTTGTTAGTCAAAACCCAATCAATCTGTCTTTTATTTTCATTTCAATTTCCTTGCATATTAGTTTAGAAGTCATGAAACTCACACCAAGCACAATCTACTTAAACCTGAATAATTTGCCAGCTTCTTTGAATAGTCGATTTGAAGAAACCTCGAGAGATTCGATCTAGTCTACTTCTGCAGATTAGTTATTCGATAAAACTGTTTACAACGTTCAGCAAATTGGCGCCGTTGCCGGGGACTCTTCTCTATCATTTCAAAGAAGAGTTGGCATTTTATTTTTCTACCTTTCCATCTTTTCAATTTTTATCCCACTTCAATTTTACACTGGTTGTGTTTGCTTTTGTCTCTTGTAGGTTGTTTACAGGTTTATGAACCGTCCGTTCACTCGTTCTCTGCTCAAGACTGACAAGACAAAGAGCTCAGACAAGTCAAGCAGTTCTGCACCTCCTAAGCAACCGCGAGTTCCAAAACAAGTGACAGTCGTTTCGCCTTCATCGAAGGAGGACTCTTCTTCTTCCACGTCTTCCACGTCTTCAGATTCACCACCACCTTCTCCTAAGATGGGTGACATTAATCCACCACCACCACCTCCTACTCAACGCACGATAGCGGACTACAATAAGCTGAGCATGACTAGCGTCTGGTAAAGCATTGTTGTTTCTCACAACGATGCCGATCCTGACTATGAGATCAAGATCCCCTTCCTAGGAATGATTTCTAAGGATGTTCAATTCGAAGGGAAGCCACATGACAACCCATTCACACATCTAGCGGACTTTCTTTCCATGTGCGAGACTGATGACACTCGATTTGACGTGATTATCAGCCCCATTTAAGCAACATTTCATACCCATTGATGCCATTTTGATGAGTATTTGGTGCATTTGTCGTAACTTTGTGATTATCGGCTCCTAATGCATACATTGTCCATTTCTTGGCTATTTTTACCCTTTTTGTGAGCTTTATGTTGAGCCCCAGTTTAGAGGACTCTCTCACGAGTCCAACGCTTCAAACGGAGACCAAATCGGAGTTCAAACGGAGCCGAAATGATTGAAACAAGTCGGAATGTTGCCCAGCTCAAAACGCTGTGTTTTGGAGCTTACACGCCGTGTAAGCTAAATACACTGTGAGCTTACACGCCGTGTAAGCTCCCCAGATGGGAAATTTTTAGCTTTTCCAACAACGAAAAGGTTTTCAGGGGTATTAATAGACTTTTCGAAGCCAGATTTGTAAACATTCAATTTAGAGAGATCAGCCACGACTTGAGGAGAGTTGAGAGAGTATTCCGGAGCTATCGGAGAGATCATGACGCCATCAATCCATCCCGGAAGACGCTCGGAGCTAGGAATTGAAGATTCTCAAGATCGAAGCTTCACGGATCATCTGAAATTAGGTTTTCAGATCCTTTTCTGTTCTTCCTTTGTATAAGATGAATCCTTCTGTCGTCTTTGATTCTTGTTTGTCATATATGAGTAGCTAAACTGGTAGAGCTTAGATTAGATGAACCCTAAGTGACCCAGGGCTTTAAAGCGGTCACGGATCGGCGGTAATTAGATTAAAAGTTCAATCAGTTTCTCTTTGCATGGTTGTTTTGTTCTAGATTGTTTATGTTTCTTTTCTAGTTGATCGCCTAGATTAGGTTTGTGTTGGTTAGGGTTTGTCGCCAGACAGCTTCCCTGCTTTAAAACATTAAAACTTGTCTTTCTTGATCACCTAGATTAGATTCTTGTTAAGCTGAGGAAAGAAGTGAACGCTCGCCTCACTTTAGAACATCAATTCAACCAGTTAACCTATTCATTGGAGTGTGCCTTTCGTAGGAACACTACAACAGAAAGGTGATTTAGTGGCAGGCCGCGTCGTGCTTTGTGGCAGGCAGCCTGCCACTAAACACAGAGCTTACTCGCAGGCGGGGCCTGCCACTAAGCACGACACGGCCTGCGAGTAAAGCAGCTGCGAGGAAGCCCAACACGTGGCAGGCCCCGCCTGCGAGTAAGCTACTCGCAGGCAGGTGGTTAGTGGCAGGCGCCTGCCACTAACTTTGTGGCCTGCCACTAAGCTTAGTGGCAGGCGCCTGCCACTAACTTTGTGGCCTGCCACTGAGCTTAGTGGCAGGCGCCTGCCACTACCCACCTACCTGGGCCAGTTGGGCTTGCTAGGCCGATTTGGGCGGGCTGGCTGGTTGGTTTGACCAATTGGTTTGCTGGCTGGACCGATTGGTTTGTTAGGCTGGACCGATTGGTTTGTTAGGCTGGACCGATTAAAATGACTACGATAACAAAATTAAAAACAATTTGAAATCATTCAACAAAAAACATTACGAAATATCAAATAATGATCGTACAATAGTAATAATACATAATTCATACATAATTCAAACACATAGAGTACCAGATGATGCACGTACAATAATACAATAGTTAACAAACAGTACAATACAGTATAATAGTACAAATAGATAACAAACTACACAATATCCCAAGGATGCACGTACGCACCATCACCATTACCACCACGATTACCACCACCACCATTCTACACAGACAAAAACAGATATGTGTGAGAGATATAAAAACATTACATAAGTAATTACTGACTTTTGTACACGTACCATAGCAAGCTGCTGGATAAAATCAGGTCCAACATCCGGGGCCTCAAACCAGTGGGAGATATCATCTACATTAGGCACAACTGGAGGCACAACTGGAGCAGATCCACTAGCAGACTGGGGCTGAGTCTGAGACTGGCTCACGAATTGCGACATCATCTGCTCCAGTGATGCCAGCCTGCGATTAGCATCAGCAAGCCCATCCTGTGTGGCAGTCAGCTCTGACCGAGTGGCCTCTAGCTCTGACCGAGTGTCAACCAGCTCCCGGTTCAGCTTATCATATGCTGCATCATGAGCACGAGCTGGTGTGGGCCGGGAAGAGATACTACCAGTGGCCGACGTAGATGACTCAGCACTTGTCCCAAAGACCTAAAAACATAAAAGTACTTGGTGAACAATACAATTAAATAATATTTCTAGTTTTAGTGTTTAAATATAATTACCTGACTCTTACTAGCATGCCGACCAAACATCCTTACGTGCCCTCGGTGTTCTGGCTTGTTAAGGGCTTGGGCAAATGCATCATTTGGGCCCCACTCCGTCGAGACACCGGCCGCCTCCAATTGGCGGATAGTCTCCTATAATTTCAAATCAAACCAACCAACATTAGTGAACACTCTAAAAGTTCCACTTATTAGAATAGTGGTTATTCAATTTTCTTACCATTATTGCGCCAGCATGAGCACTCTTTGGTTCTCCATTCGGCCAACTATAGTACTTGATAAAGATCTGCCCCCTTGAAGGTCGCTGACCAGTCTTCTCCGCCTCCTCCTCTATGTAGAGACCCCACGGTCTGGACCCTCCAGTGTGATTTTCTTCTTGGCATGCTCGATTAGCCTTGTTTCTTGCAACCGCATCCTAAACCAAAACAATGTGAACGATTCAATATTTAACAAATACGTGATTCACATTAACTTGGTTAAATATGCATGTATTACCTTGAACTCCTTACTATCCACGTGTCTCATGTATGCCAACCAATCAGTTTCTGGACAGCCTGCAGGGGGGTTTTGCTTAACCCACTCGTACGGAAGGTTGTTTTCAGCAGCATACTTCTTCTTCGCCTTCCACGCGTCAAGCCTCGATCTAGCCCAAGCTAATGAGACTTTGTGATCCCAGTATGTTCGAGCAGCTGGTATGAGGGTTGTATCGCAGTGGAACTTCCCCTGAAACAAAAATCAAGAACTTGTACTTAAATTTTGAATTACAAAATTAGCCAGTAATTAATTAGCTAGTTTTTTCATATCTTACCAAAAAGAACTGCTCGAAGGCACGAGTCTTCACCGACTCTGACACATGCTTCCAAGTGGCTGGATAAATGGGATAGTAAGACCAAATCCTTGAACACTCTCCAACGTACATTCCCATGAATGACAACAATGGTCCACTTGGCTTAGCTCCCATGTTGCTCAGGTTGAACACGATCTTGTTTCCGTCGCTAGTGATACGACGGTGGTCTTTGAACTTGAATTTCATGACCTTCGTTAGACCGCCTCGATCTGCACAATTTTAATCCAAAAGCTAAGTATGGATAAAGACATTTTACCAACTAACTATTAGATGTATTGTTATGAACTGTTAATACTAACCGATGATAGTAAGCTCATGAGTGTATCGCTCCCTAGAAGAAGAGGAAGAAGAGTCGGTACCAAGGGGAGTCGGGGTAGGGATAGACCGGGTAGGAGAATGAGGCATGCCATCATCACTACCAGAAGCCATCACTAAGAGATGAAATAGGACAAGTTGTTATTACCAAATGACAAATTCTTTATATTCAATGTTTGCATAATTCATATAATTTGCAATCTCAAAATCTCAAAATCAATCCATTACCACACAAACATCACACAATTCTATTCAATCTCAAAATTAATTACACCACTTCCCACAATTTGCATATCGGGGATGGTGTCAGTTACAGGTAACTGTTGTTGAGCTAACGATAAGCAACACTCGTGCGAAATAGCTCCCTCTTCTCCCATCTCGTATGTATCTTTTGGCTTGCAGTGAATCGGTATACACCATTCAGGCTCAAGTGTGTCATTCACGTAGAAGACCATACGTGCATCACTTGCGCTTACATACGGCTCATCTTCAACTCTGTCACCGACATCTCGCAAGTGACTGAAGTTGACCATCGTTATTCCGAGTGCATCTCTCCTCACCCATGTTGGAGTAACAGTATCAGCCCACTTGCACTTGAATAATGTGATCGTTCGTGAATAATAATCCAATTCCACAATATCAACAAGTTTCCCATAGAACCAGATGTCACTGCGTATTGGATTGTTATCAGATGAGCTGGAGACGCTGTCAGTGCCAAATTTTTCCGCAACACCACTATTTTGAGTTTTTTTGTCCGTGCTCCCGATCAACCGTTCGAAAGCGAAAGCCGTTGATGTCATAAGCAGTGAAACGTCTTGCATGCACGTTTGGTCCCCTAGCTAGTGTCATCAAATCATCACTGTGACTTGCTGATTGGTCCAAAATCTGTTTATGATATGCTATATTAAGAATCTGATTTTGTTAATAGCATAAGGAAAGTATTTGGAATCATAAATGAATACCTTTTTTTGGACCCATCCTACAATTCTTTTGTGCACAGCTTTATTTATTGCAGTTTCATTTGCACGCCTTCCACCCATTTCTCTTCTAGTTTCCGCTTCACATTCTCTAAACAACCATTGAATTTCACTTCAAATTAATATCAGCGACATTGTAAAAAGGATGAATATGATAATAATTCATACCTCAACAATGGTTGTGCTGCTGGACTATTCACTAACACATAACGAAACGCTTGAGTCCACTCCAATTGTGAGAGTTTGAATGATTCTCCGTTTCCATTAGGAACCCCTCTCGATCAATGCTGCTCTCAATGTGAAAGTTTCTTTCTTCACCGAATCATAAGCTTCAACTCCAATCCACAATGTTTGCAACTCTTCAATTAGTGGTTGCAAAAAGACATCTAGGTCATTTCCAGGCATCTTAGGACCAGGAACAATGCCAGATAACATAAGGCCTGTCTGCTTCATACACAACCAAGGTGGAGTGTTATATGGTATTAGCACAAACGGCCAAGTGCTATGACTTATGCTCATGGTTCCAAATGGATTGAAACCGTCAGTTGCAAGCCCAAGTCTCACATTTCGGGGATCAGCCGCAAAATCAGGGTACTTGGCGCTAAAATTTTTCCATGCATCTGCGTCTCTAGGATGTCTACCCATACCATCATCAGTTCTAGTTTCTGTCGCATGCCAGGTCATATCTTCTGCAGTGTAAGGACACATGTACAACCTCTTCAACCGAGGTATTAAGGGAAAATACCGAAATATTTTTTCAGGTAGAGGCTTTGATTTTTTCTCACCCGCACTGTTTCCTTCATCCTTGAATCGAGCAACCCCACACACTCGACATTCTTTCGCTTCACTATCTTCTCCAGTGTACAATATGCAATCATTCTTACATGCATCAATCTTGTTATAGGACAACCCAAGACTCTTAATTGTCTTCTTCGCTTCATAATTGGATGAAGGGATTTTGGCCGTAGGAAAAGCCTTGCGAAGCAACTCCAGTATCTTCGACATTGCTTTATCACTGATCTTGTGTAAAGACTTAATGTGGTATAAGTTGATCATGAACGACAACTTTGTGAAACTGGTACAACCATCATACAATGGTACTTCACCATCCCGCAAAGCTAGGAAAAACTCATCATCTGGTTGCATGTTGGGTATATCTGGCATTGGTTCATCACCCGTTTGAGGCACTTGATCATCCGATGGACGTTGTTCAAATGCATCATTCACCATGTTCTGAAACAAGTCTGGCTCAGATATTGGTATATCCTCAACTAGTAATGGAGGAATTGTTTCTTCATGAGCGACTAGTTCCGGTCCAACCATGGCAGTGAAGGCACCAAAATCTGTGATTAACTCTCCATGCAAATTCCATACATCGTATGACGAGGGAAACGCCTTTGCTAGCAAATGCTGATTAACTTCGTTCCGTGGCATCAACTTCTTGAAGTTGCATTTCGGACAAGGACAAAGTATGTTCACTCCATCTACTGCATTGGAGATTGCAAAGTCGAGGAATTGTTGAACGCCAGCGTAATACTCACGAGTATGTCGCGGCTTTCGAATCCAAGACTTGTCCATCTATATATTGAGTGTTAATTAGTATCGATTTGTTTACTAGTCATGATAAAATGTACAAAATAATAATAGTCTATATAACTTAGCTTTAAGCTAAGTTTTCCTAATTATATTAAATACTAAAATATTATATTTACCAACTTAATTTGACCTAAGTTGCTAAATATATTTCGTAAAATATTAATATCGTTTATTCATTAAATATTTTGTTAAGGTTGCATATGCTAAATAGTAACTACTTAGTAGATATTTACATGCATACTTTTTTGACAAATTTACACGGTTAAACTCCTTCAAGTGCATAATCAATTACATGCATAAATTTTTTATTAAATTTTGTATATTGAATGAATATTTTGTTAAGTTTGCATATAAATGCTTAATAGGTATTTACATGCGTAGTTTATAAACAAATTTACATGCTCAAAATCATAACTCCTTTAAGCATAATCAATTACATGCATATATTTTGTACACATACATTAATTAATAATAAACATATATTTTTGTGTTAAAATTCATAAATTTTAGTTTTAATATACAAGTAGATAAAAATTGTAGTTCAAATTGTGCATATTCAGTTTATATAGTAATTAGATTTTATATTTCTTTATATTAAAATCAAATTCTATCTATCATCAAGTTGCATGCATATCAAACCTTTTACATAATCATGTTCAGGACTTGGAAACTAATTTTACTTAAAGTAGCGTACCTGGAAATTGATGATAACTCGGATAATGAGTCGAGGAATAAGCGGCAAAGACCAACAACCGAAACTTTGCTACAAACAGATTGAGATCAAAATAAGTTAAAACAATGAATATAATTCAACGAGATCATACTTAATTGAAATGCATAACTTGAAAGTAGTAGGTAACCTTGGCTTTGAGGGATTGGTGACAAGCTTTTCAAGAGAAGCAGAACCTTTGGACTGATTCTGGGGAAAGCGAGAGCTAAACACCGATTATGGGTAAACAGCTGCGTCCTGGAAAAAAAAATAAAGTGTCATGCAACAAATTACTGGGTGAACTCGTTCGGTTCGAGAATCTGAAATGACTAGAACTCAGAAATCAGAAGACAACATTAATAAACCATGGAAATACCTAGTTACTGACTGTAATCCGTTTCGACGAGCAAAGATGAACCCTAATCCATTGGCTTGAAATCAGGAATCTGTTGGCTTGAAATCCGTAACACTAATCCGTTTCGACAAACAAACAACAGCGGACGTTCAAATCAGAAGAGAACATGAAGAAGTAGATGAAATTGAACAAGGAAGAGAGTTTAGATAATAGTTTCCTACCTTAGAAACTTCAAATCCGCGTAGAATTCAGAGAAAGGAAGAAGGAGAAAGGAAAAAATTTGTTGCGCAAATGACAGGGGCAGCTGATTTGGGGGGTAGTCATTTGTGGATTTAGTGGCAGGCAGTGCTGCTAGTGGCAGGCGGCCTGCCACTAACAGCTGGCAGGCTGTTGTTAGTGGCAGACGCGACTGCGAGTAACAGGTGGCAGGCTGATGTTACTCGCAGGCGCGCCTGCGAGTAACTGATGGCAGGCTGCTGTTAGTGGCAGGCCAGCCTGCGAGTAACCGCTGGCAGGCAGCTGTTACTCGCAGACTGCCTGCCACTAACAGCTGGCAGGCATGCTGTTACTCGCAGGCGACCGGGCTGCCTGCCACTAAGCCCACCCCGCCTGCCACTAGCTTGTGGCAGGCAGCCCGGTCGCCTGCGAGTAAATCACCTTTCTGTTGTAGTGGAACCAGTTAGGGTTAATCCACTTCAAGAGTAACTCATTAATCACTAGTAATTGCACCAGTTAGTTTTCTCATCGCAAGAAGCGACCGTACTTAGGCGGCTAATTAATCTTGGTAGTTACATCGGATAGAGCGAACGTTCGCCAGTCTTAAACCTAAGGGTAAGGAGTTATGGTGGTGTATAGAAATAGATTGAATGAGAATAGAAAATCGTTGCTCTTGTGATTGTTGTTGCCTTGGTGATCTAAGGGGGATTCGAAATCTAAGCTTGTCTGTCGTCTGTCTAAACCAACCAATCATTCTGTCTTTTAATTTCATTTTAATTTTTCTGCATCTTAGTCTAGAAGTCGGGGAACTCACACCATGCACAACGTGTTTGAACCTGAGTAAATTGCCAGCTTCTTTGAGTAGTCAATTGGAAGAAACCCTTTGGAACACGATCTGCTTAGCTTTTTAGCTTTGTAGTATTTGATCACTGTTTTACAGCTCATCAAATTGGCGCCGTTGCCGGGGATTCTTTTAATTGTTTGAAAGAAGAGTTGGCATTTTATTCTTCTACCTTTCCATCTTTCATATATCATCACACTTCGATTTTACGTCGGTTATGTTTGCTTTTGTTGCTTGTAGGTTGTTTTACAGGTTTATGAACCGCTCGTTCACTCATTCTCACTCATCCGCCGAAGCAATCGCGAGTTCAGAAGTAAGTCAGAATCATTACGCCTACACCTCCTACCCCTATTAAGATCGAGGAGTTGAAGGAGAACTCCTCATCTTTGTCCGCTTCATCCACTACTTCAGATTCACCACCACCCTCTCCTTCCGTAATGGCTGCTCAACGCACCATTGCGGATTACTATAAATCGAGCGCGATTAATTTTTGGTCTAGCATCATTGTGCCGCACAACGATGACGATCCTGACTATGAGATCATGATCCTCTTCCTGGAAATGATCTCTAGGGATGTTCAGTTCGAAGGGAAGCTGCAAGATAACCCATGCACACATTTGGCGAACTTCCTAGCCATGTGCGAGACGTTCAAGAGTGGGAACCTCTGTAAGATCACATTATGCTTAGGAGTCTTCCCTTCTCCCTTAGAGGCGCCGCCAAGAGATGGCTCATTAGGAAACCACCTGGCCACTACACCGATTGGGATAGTCTAGCTCAAGACTTCATAGAGGAATACTTTCCTCCTTCAAGAACTACAGCTTACAAGGACAGCATTGCCAGATTTGTTCAGAAGAGAGGAGTAAGTTTATATGATGCTTGGAACGAATTCCAAGAACTCCTCTACGATTGCCCTCATCATGGATTCGAGCAGAGATAGCTAGCCGAGATCTTTGCCCGAGGGATGAACGAAGAATCAGCTAAATGGGTCAACTTCTTAGCTGATGGTGACTACACCGCACTCGCACCAGAAGCTGCTCTTCTTCACTTTGAAACTACGCATCTAAGTCCAGGAATTGGGAGAGACAGTTTGAAGCAGCTAAGAGCCAACCAAGCCGTGAAGATCAGATCAAGATTGAAGTACAGAAAGAAATGAAGAAGATCTTTGGTACAGCAAATAACTGGTCTATAGGGGAAGTGAATTTTATTGATCAAGACCCCCCTGGATTCACCGGAGGACAACAGCCTCTGAATTATACGTTTGAGAATACTTGGGAAATCGAGATAGACAGAAAGCTCAACCTGATCTTGGCAAGACTCGATGACCACGAAGAGAAATTCAAGCTTCAAGCCATTTTAAATCGAGATCATGAAGATCGAGGTCGACGAGTGGAGAGCGCGGTGAATAGCATGGCTAGCATACTAGCCAGTATCCCCTTCTTTAATCAATCATCGGTTCAAGACGACTCTACCATCAGGAAGGAGCACGTCAAGGCCATCTCCACAAGAAGCGGTAAGCAATTAGCTAGTCCTGCAGCTCCTGATCCGGCCATAATTCCTGATGCTATAGCCATTGACAAGCCAGAGATCGAGGAGGAGGATAAAGAAGAAGAGGAGGAGGTGACTGCCCCGCCTCCCCTAACAAAGATATCACCTGCGCCACCTCTTCCTCCATATCAGCCTCGGATTCCGTTTCCTAAGGCTGCGCAATCACAGGAGAAAGATCATGATACCCGATACAGAAAGTGGTATGGATACTTGAAGAACACAGATATCAAGATACCACTTACTGATGATCCAGATGATACCGGAGGTTGGAAAAGTCGCGAAGGATCTTGCGAAGAACAAGAAGAATGGAGAGTTGTCTTCCGTCTCCCTCAAGGAAAAATGCTCCGTGATCCACGGCCAGACGACCGCCATACCTCCCCCAGCTAAGTGTCGCGATCCCAGTGCTTTTACTTTGCCTTGCGCTATTAATGATGTGAAAATTGATCGTAGTTTAAATGATCTAGGTTCTTCCATTAATGTCATGCCTACCTGCTTGTATGAGAAATTGAACTTAGGAGAATTGAAACCGATTAGCATGCATTTAGTGTTTGCCGACAGATCTGTTAAATTACCTAGGGGATTAATAGAAGACGTGGTTGTCAGTTGTGGTCCTTTTACTATTCTGGCTGATTTTGTTGTTATAGATACCCGAGGGGAAGATGTCACTCTTCTCCTAGGCCGACCGTTCATGGCGACAGCCGGCATTACCATTAATGTCCCGAATGGCTCGTTGACATTAAGGGTCGGCAAGGATACCATGACATTCCACCTCAAGGACGGTATGCAAGTCCCTGTCAAAGAAGAGGCGCATTGCTTATCTGTTGAAGCTGTGGAGTTGGCTTCGGTCAACTCTGTTACTAATGAAAAATCTAGAGTTTCTGCAGAAATCTTTTTGCCAGGTGTTGGACAGGTCCCTAATCTGAAGAATGAGCTGCCGACACAGAAGCCGAGAAAGAAGGAGGAGCCGACGACATCCCCTCATGAATCGCCAAAAGTTAAAGATCCTGGCGAGATGAAGAAGGATAATAAAGAGAAGGACGCTCCTTCGAAAGAACTGTTCGGGCCATTTGAAATTTCTGGTCATCTTCCCGATAGACGAACTAAGCTAATTCACGCAAACGGGAAGACGTTCACACTTACCGGAGGATCCCCAAAGTTGTATTTCATGAACTCCGACTCGAGCTTAAAAGAAATCCTGAGTTGGGATGTCTCTTGATCGCCATCAAGGTATCGTCCGGCTCAAGGCTGCATGGGAGGCAACCCACGGCTGGAGTCATTTTAAATTTATCGAGTCAGTTTTTATTTATTTTGAGTCATTTTGAGAATTTTGTGTCGAGTCGGTTGAGGCTGGATGATAGAAAATAGTTGAAAATTATTTCTTGGGTATTATTGGGTTGAATTTATTGTTTGCAGGAAGAGGAGTGACCAATTTGCAAGAAATTGGCCAAAATCCGGAATGGAGAACCCAAGGAGAACTCAAAAACACAGTGGGTTTACACAGTTGTGTACCCTACCTGTGTAAGGGCTTACACGCCGTGTAAGCTATTGCACTGTGGAGCTTACACGTCGTGTAAGCCCCAAAAAGCACGAGTAAGTGCTTCTTTTCCTCTCATTTTCGTGAAATCACTCTCTCTCCTCGCGTTTTTCTCTCCCGAAAACCTCCCCGCCTCTTCTCCAAATCAACGCCGCCCCCATCAAACCACCACATCGCCGGCGGAGCTTGGACCGCCGATGTCCGCCGCCTTCGCCGCCCCACCCGACGCCGTCCGCCTCCCAGCCGCAGCAGCCAAAGTCGAGTTCTTCAACTCGAACCACCCTTTCTTCTCATTTTTCTTCGATTTCTTGAGTTTGAGTCGAATATCAGGTACACAACATCACCCTCTACCTCTTCGAATGCTTCTATTATGCTTGTTTGCCATGAAAATCGAATTTGCAGGAGCTAAATCGGATTTGAGTTCTTGACTCAAGAACCCTAATTTTTCAATTTTGGGGTTTTGTGAAATTGACTTGATATTCATGAAATTGGTGATATAGTAAGCTTATATTTTGAATCGGGGGTCATTTCGACTTCGTTTGCCCATCCAATTGTGAAATTCCTTAGACTTTTCATACCGATTTTTATCGAAATTGGGGATTTTTGCTTATGGACGAAATTGGATGAATTATTGCTTTGTGATTGATCTTGTGATGATTATAGATATGTATGCATGCTTGTTGCCGAATATCTATACCTTAATTAGCTCGTATGATTGATTATGGTACACTTTTGCATATCGATTTCATGAGTTGTGATCTTAGCTTGTGTGACTTATATGGCTGATTTGGACTTGCGTATTACTTGACTATGACTAAAGTTTGACTTGCAATTGGTTACTTGCTTCCATGATGATATTTCCAAGTTTGCTTAATGCCTAAATATTGATCTTGCTAAGTGTGTTTAAGACCTAGATATGTGCTTATGGGATTGTGCCTTCACTTGTTGGCATCCTACTTGCATTCTTTGATCTTGATATCTTTGATGTTTGTTGTGGTTGTCATTGATTGATACTCCCTTATTGCTCGGTTGATTCATAGGTTCAATGCCATGATCTCGTGTGTCTCATACCTTATTCCTTTTGCTTGTCTTATATGCACCAATCCCACTTGTTATATGCTAAACTTGGCATTTTGGCTTGTGATTTATTTTCAGGATGGGAAAATCCAAAGGGAAAGGAGTTGCTTCTTCTTCTTTCGCTCCACCTCCGGCGAAGAAACTGAGAGGAACCGCGAGGCGTGACACCCTCTAAGTGGCTTCCCCGCTGGATAACGTCTCCACCACTATCTTCAACTTCCCGCGGGAGGATGATCGGGCAACATGGATGGTCATGCAAAGGAAAGCAATTGGTGCCATGAGCCAAATTGATTGGGAAGCCATGGAGGAGGAAGATTGGGCTGACGGTCTCCGTGCGACACTTAACCGAGCCAAATTGCTTCCACTATTCCAGGTCACCGAGCCGGCGTACGAGTGGCCAACCAAGGAGCTCCTCTCCACCTTCCGTATGGAGAGGGTGAATGAGTGAATTCATTATGTCACCACGACCAAGTGCATCTACTTCCGCCTAGGAGGGATCGAGAGGTCTCTCACTCTTAATGAGTTTGCCATCGACCTCAGATTTTACACGGAGGAAGAGCTAGCTTCAGCTCCTCCGACTGCTGTCTTCCGCAACACCGAGAGTACTGCGGAGTGTGAGATGTTCTGGCGCACTTAGCTTCTTCGGACCCGGCCAAGTATGACTCTAGTGCATCCAAGGCTAGTATGATGGAGAGGCCAGTCTTAAAGGTTCTTGCAGTTGGTCTTCCAGGAGTCTATTACTCACAGGTTGAACTCTAGCGGTGTCTGTAACGCTAGAGACCTGTTCATGCTGCGGTGCATCGAGGAGGGACGGAAGGTCCATTTTGGCTCTTTGGTGGCCAAGTTATTTCAGCCTCAGCGCGAGCGTGCCACGAGACTTCTTTTGGGTGGCTCCTATGTCACCCGTCTGGTTCACAAGTACAACGTGCTTGCTTCTTATGTCACCCGTCTGGTTCACAAGTACAACGTGCTTGCTTCTTATGGCGCCATCCGCCTCCATCATCGTATTCCTCAGCTCTAGATCACCGGCGACCTTCCTCGGTCGAAGAAGGTTCTTGACATCCTCGCTCCCCACTGCAATCCTTTCATTGAGAAACATGGAAGATC
The DNA here is from genome assembly GCA_034768395.1 of Linum lewisii. Lineage (NCBI taxonomy): Eukaryota > Viridiplantae > Streptophyta > Magnoliopsida > Malpighiales > Linaceae > Linum > Linum lewisii. Next base: position 34,671,290 of record CM068296.1, read on the forward strand.
GACACTAGCACCAGAGCCAGAGCCAGAAGCGACCCCGGCATATGACTTCAGTGGACTGGAGTGCGAGCTTAGGGAGATGAGGGCCGATTCCGATTGGAAGGCCACTCAGAAGTGGCAACAAGAGTCCGACGAGCGTTTTACTAGCTTCCAGATGCTGCAGCAGCAGATGTACGAGTCCCAGCTCCAGTTCTTTAGGCAGTTCCAGGCTCTAGATGATCGCCAGCACCCTCCGCCCCAGTGATTTCAGGATTTTTCTTTATTTTTCTTATCATCCAGAACTCTATACTTTTTGTTTTTGTTCGTGTCAGTTTATGTTATTTTAGGTTATTGACGAACCTTTGTGGTCGGTCGAGTCTTCTGTACTCCACCTGTTCTAATAGTGTGAAGGATCCTCTCTTATTATGTTTTCAGGTTATGAACTCAGAATTCTCTATGGTTCTATGCACGTCTATACCTCTGGTGTCTCGTCAGCGCCATCTCAGGCGCCCTCATGCTCATTTTACGGTACCCCTGTACACTTTCCTTCTCTTTGTTTGGTCCATTGAGGACAATGTCTGATTTAAGTGTGGGGTGGGGATTATATTTCTGAGGGATGCTATTTGTCTGTGGTATTTGTGAGATTTCTCTAGCATAGAATTGCTGAATTCTTGACTCGTGATGTTAAGTTAGTTTTCAATTTTTCACAATGATGCTTAGACTGCTTAACCTAGAACCTGTAATCAACATGCTTGCATCGATGCTAGATTTCCTGTTAGAACAGAAAAGCTTATCACTCTTGTAGTCTTTCACTTTGATTGCATGATAATGACTGAATCTGACTAGCAAACCAACTGTGAGCTTTTGATCCATTACACATAACTTGCAATTTCAATTCTTTTTGAGTGGTTTTCTGTCTTCTGGAATGAGTTAGAATTTGCATGAGACCTATTCGAGACCACACGATGACACGAGTTCTAGAATGATAGGGGCACCTAGATTCAGCTACTAAGCCAGATTGCCAACCCAACGTTAAATCCCCTAGGTTTAGACCCTTGAGCTTGGCCTGTTCTTTCGGTTCGATATACATTACAGCCATTCCCCATTCTTTCATTCCCCGTTGATTCCTTGGGGTTGTAGCTCTAGATTGACCTACCGGAAGTCGGTTTGTGGTAACCCGCCTATAGCCATTAAACAGGTGGTCTTAGCTATTATGTCCAAACGTGTAAACCCCTCTAGCAACTAAAAGAAAGAATCGCATAAAGAAAAAAAATAAGAAAAATAAGAAAAATTTCGAAAAAATCAAAAAAAGAGAAAAGTTCAAGAAAGTTCAAAGTTCAAAGTTCAATAACGTTCTCCTCCCTACATATGGAAGAACGAAGTCAAAAGAAAATTCAGGAAAAAAATGTGTGTAAAGAAAATAAAGTGCTAGGTTGCTTGAGGGTATCATAGGACGAGTGTACACTATTCCACCCGTGTCTGGTTAGACGGTAGGAAGCCATAAGCTAGATTCGAGGGAAGTTAGGCGAAAGCTACGCCTCACCAAAGCCATCATCATACATTCCCATCATCCATCTCATTATAAACCCTTGTAGTGTAGAATTCGTTACGGTCCTAAGCAGGGAAGTCCTTCTTGACTAGTTACTCGCGTTGTCACAGTGGTGGAGATGTGGTTGAATTGCAAACCTATGACAGAATTCAGTGACAGAAAATGATTGAGAGCATAAACACGTCCCTAAACACAGAGTGCGAGAGTTCCCGTGTACCAAATATCACCTGTGTGAGAAGTCTGGTCGGTTAGGTCAGATTCGTGCATGATTTGTATTTGCTACTTGTTGTGTGCAGATAATTAGTGAGACCAGGTTGTTTGGTTGATGTGTAAGCATGTTAGGTCACTTGTTCTAGAAGTAGCAGTTTAATAATTCGTTGTGAATACTTGAACCTTAACTTGATCAATCGTGTCATTTGTGAATCTGAGTACGTTCTAATTCAGTTTGCTTGAGGACAAGCAAAAGCTTAAGTGTGGGGTATTTTGATGACACTCGATTTGACGTGATTATCAGCCCCATTAAGCAACATTTCATACCCTTTGATGCCATTTTGATGAGTATTTGGTGCATTTATCGTAACTTTGTGATTCCCGGCTCCTAATGCATACATTTTCCATTTCTTGGCTATTTTTACCATTTTTGTGAGCTTTTATGTTGAGCCCCAGGTTACCACATGATAGAGGACTCTCTCACGAGTCCAGCGCTTCAAACGGAGACCAAATCGGAGTTCAAACGGAGCGAAAATGATCGAAACAAGTCGGAATGCTGCCCAGCTCAAAACGCTGCATTTTGGAGCTTACACGCCATGTAAGCTAAATACACTGTGTGCTTACACGCCGTGTAAGCTCCCCAGATGGGAAATTTTCAGCTTTTCCAACAAGAAAAGGGTTTTCGGGGGTATTAATAGACGTTTCGAAGCCAGATTTGTAAACATTCAATTTAGACAGATCAGCCACGACTTGAGAAGAGTTGAGAGAGTATTTCGGAGCTATCGGAGAGATCGTGACGCCATCAATCCATCCCGGAAGACGCTCGGAGCTAGGAATTGAAGATTCTCAAGATCGAAGCTTCACGGATCATCCGAAATTAGGTTTTTTAGATCCTTTTCTGTTCTTCCTTTGTATAAGATGAATCCTTCTGTCGTCTTTGATGCTTGTTTGTCAGATATGAGTAGCTAAACTTGTAGATGAACCCTAAGTGACCCAGGGCTTTAAAGCGGTCACAGATCGGCGGTAATTAGATTCAAAGTTCAATCAGTTTCTCTTTGCATGGTTGTTTTGTTCTGGATTGTTTATGTTTCTTTTCTGGTTGATCGCCTAGATTAGGTTTGTGTTGGTTAGGGTTTGTCGCCAGACTGCTTCCCTGCTTTAAAACATTAAAACTTGTCTTTCTTGATCACCTAGATTAGAATCTTGTTAAGCTGTGGAAAGAAGCGAACGCTCGCCTCACTTTAGAACATCAATTCAACCAGTTAACCTATTCATTGGAGTGTGCCTTTCGTAGGAACCAGTTAGGGTTAATCCGCTTCAAGAGTAACTCATTAATCACTAGCAATTGCACCATTTAGTTTTGTCGTCGCAAGAAGCGACCGTACTCGGGCGGCTAATTAATCTTGGTAGTTAGATCGGATAGAGCGAACGTTCGTCAGTCTTAAACCTAAGGGTAAGGAGTTATGGTGGTGTATAGAAATTGATTGAATGAGAATTGAAAACCGCTAGTCTTGTGATTGTCGTTGTTGCCTTGTGATTGTCGTTGTTGCCTTGGTGATCTAAGGGGGATTCGAAATCTAAGCTTGTCTGTCGTCTGTCTAAACCAACCAATCATTCTGTCTTTTAATTTCATTTTAATTTTTTTGCATCTTAGTCTAGAAGTCGGGGAACTCACACCACGCACAACGTGTTTAAACCTGAGTAAATTGCCAGCTTCTTTGAGTAGTCAATTGGAAGAAACCCTATGGAATACGATCGGCTTAGCTTTTTAGCTTTGTAGTATTTGATCATTGTTTTACAACTCATCAGAGACCTTCAAGAGTGGGAATATCGATAAGAACACCTTATGCTTACGAGCCTTCCCATTCTCTCTTAGAGGCGCCACCAAGAGATGGCTCAATATCAAGCCACCCGGTCACTACACCAACTGGGATGACCTTGGTCAAGACTTGGTTGAGGAGTATTTCCCTTCAGCCAGAACCACATCTTACAAGGATAGCATTGCTCGGTTCAGACAGAAAGATGGAGTCAGCTTATACGATGCTTGGAATGAATTCCAAGAACTCCTCTACGATTGCCCTCATCACGGCTTCCAGCAAAGGCAACCAGCTAAAATCTTTGCTCAAGGGATGAATGAAGAATCTTATAAGTGGGTTAATTCCTTGGCTGAAGGGGATTGTACCGCTCTCACACCAGAAGCTACTCTTCTCCACTTTGCTAGTTGTGCCTCTAAGTCCATGAATTTGGAGAGACAATCTGAAGCAGCTAAGAGACAATTAAGCCTTGAAGAACATATCAAGGCCGAAGTACAGAAACACATAAAGAAGGTTGGTGCTCCCACCAACTCTCCGCCAGCTTCTGTCTATGTTGCCGATTGTGAATGGTGTGGGGTATGTGCTCATAATGGAGGAAGTTGTCAGAATTTCGGTAAAGTAGATGTTTGGTCTGTAGATGAAGTGAATTTTGTTGGTCAAGGCTTCACCAACAACCAAAAGGGCTACTCCGACTCCCGTCAATCCAGACAACCACACCAACAATATCAACAAGGAAGCTTCCAAGAGTGACCTCCTTACAACTCTGGAGCCAATCAGAATTAGAACAACCGACCATCTGGTTCGTTTCAAGAACAGAAGCCGAACAATTAATCCAGATGAATCTATCAACCACCTCACATGAATTAAGGCAACTATGGTACAGCACCTGGCAATCGCCAGAATCAGTACCTAAATAACACCTATGAAGCCCTCCTGGATTCACCACAGAATAGAAATCCCAAAGGTCGGAGCCACAAAGTTCTAGGGAGAGCGAGATAGATAAGAAGCTTGACCTAATCATGACGAGACTTGATGATCACGATGCACAATTCAAAGCTCAAGCTGTTCTGAATCAAGAGCAGATAATTCACCAACAGAACGTGGAAAGTCAGTTGAACACGATGGGAAGGCAGTTGAGCACCCTTATCGACCTCATCTCTAGTCAGTTATCGAGCCAGGCAGAGCCTAATCCTAGGAATGAACATGTTAAACCAATCTCTACTAGAAGCGGCAAGCAACTAGTTGGTCACATAGCTCTTGATCCGGTGATGATTCCAGATGCCATAGCCATTGACATGCCAGAGATCGAGAAGGAAGATAAAGAAGAAGAAGAGGAGATGACTGCCCCGCCTCCTCCAAAGCCGACCCCTGAGCCACCTCTCCCTCCTTATCAGCCAAAGATTCCATTCTCGCAAGCCTTGAAGAAGAAGACTTACGAATCTCAATTCAAGAAGTGGTATGTGATGTGAACCGCTGCAACCGTGGGCAGACGACCCTAACCACCGCAAGTTGATGATCGTGCAACGAGGTAGAAACCTTCGGGAACCGGGATGGAGAGGACTTTGACCCGCTAGCTATATAACAGCTAGGAACCAGAAGTATCAAGTCGAAGGCGCCACTTCAATGAGAGAATACCCTAGACGATAAGCCGGTCTAAACGACAGTCAATTCCATGAAAGTCGAGAAGAGAATTGCAATTCCATGTTAAGAGAAAACCGAAGTTTAAGTGTTTATTTCATAAAAAGTCTGCGTACAAAGGGTGGCCGGCGGCCTCCTTATATAGGTAAGGGAACAAGCTCTCCTCCCTAAACACTACTTCCTAAATAATAATAAAATAAAGAAATAAAAAGAGCCCTAATTAGAAAACCTAAAGAGGACTTTAACTAATCCTAACCTAGACTAAAAATAGGGAAAATTCGGATTCCAATCCTAGAAGGGAAAAGAATCCTACCTAAACTAGAACTCCTAAAAAGGAGGCTGAAAAATCCTAAAATACAGCAGAACGGGTTCTGGGAGAAATTGCCAAATAAATACCAAATAAAATAGGAAAAATAATCCCTTTGGCAGATCACTAGTAGACGTCATGGGCTTCAACTTTCATGTTGGGCTTCAGCCCAAATTATATCTCCAGGTATCCCAAATCCGTCATTTTTCGTCAGACTAGAAATCTGTCAAAAACCGGGAAATCCTAGCTTGATTAGGATTTCTTGTTTGGAAGTACTTGGCATCTTCTTTTCATCTCCCGTATCATGAATGGTCAGATATCCCTTCTTGGATCAGGCTCAGGAGGGGGCCTGATCGTAGCTCCTTCCTTTGACTTCCTCGGATCAGCATCTGAGCTCCATTCCTTGATGCTTAGGCCAAGCATCACTAGGATTTGTCCTAGCCCTATCTCCCTCAATACTCCTCCAAATTGATCACCGTTTGTTGGAGGGTGCTCCTGAGACTTCAAGCTATCCAAGGATGTTAGAATTTCCCAAAAGGCACGGGCCAATTTTTGGCTGGGCCAGAAGTGCTTCTCTGTGGTATCCAGGCATGGTCTCGGCTCGGGTGTCGGGCTCAACTCTAGGCCTTCTTTTGATCTACCCGAGCCTTTTGACTTCTGTCTCGTCCAAGCTTTCAAGGATGCCTCATGAGTCTCTTTAAAGTCTTCTTGGTCTCTGGGGCTCGTAGGAGTCGATCTGGGGCCTAGCCTTGGTGCTAGGCTCGGTCTAGGGTCTGGGTCGGGGCTCGGTGTCAGCATCAGCTCCTGTCGGGATAGCATCCTCCCAGGGGTGTCTTCTGGATCTGGGGCTTGGGCTCTTCTAGGCCCCGGGGTGGTGCTGGTGTGGGCCTGGTGATGCGAACCGCCTCCTCTAGGAAGGGATCGACTCAACACCCAAAACTATATTATCAGCCCCACGAGAACCTAACTAGTGAAACCGACGGAGAACCTTGAAATCCACTAAGTAACGACTTAGGAACCCCAAGTGTTCGGTCGAGTTGGTGCCACAAACAAAGGATGATAGCCTTTGATGATAAACCAAAACCTTAAGCTAAGTAACAACGAGCAAAGACTTGAAGGAAAAAGAACAAAGTTCTGAAATTTTCATTAATCATTCAACGTGACTTACAATCGTGGCCGAGGCCTCTTTATATAGGGGGAGGAGTAGGGAACAAGCTCTCCTATTCCTCCTTAGAAACTAACTAATAAATAATAAAAAAATAAAAAGAGTCCTAATTAAGCCACTAAAAGGGCTTAACCTAATCCTAATATTGTCTAAGAAGGAGGCTAAATTCGTAGCCTTGTTCCACAAGGAAAAGACTCCTTCCTAAACAATAACTCTAAAAAGGAAAAAGCTGAAAATTCCTAAAAAAACAGCTAAACGGGTTCTGGGAAAAAATAGCCAAATAAATACAAAATAAATTCGAAAAATTAAGCCCTTTAGCAGATCACTAGTAGACTTCATGGGCTTCAACTTTCATGTTGGGATTCAACCGAAATTCTATCTCCAGGTAGCCCAATTCGTCATTCTTTGTCAGACTAGGAATCTGTCCAAAACCGGGAAATCCTAGCTTGATTAGGATTTCTTGCTTGAATGTATTTTGGCATCTTCTCTTCATTTCCCGTGTTTACCATGGTCAAGCATCCTTCCTTGGATCAGGCTCAGGAGGTGGCCTGATCCTAGCTCCTAGTATTGGCTCCCTCGGATCAGCATCCGAGCTCCACTTCTTGATGCTTAGGCCATGCATCACTAGGACTTGTTCTAGCCCTATCTCCCTCAATTCTCCACCAAATTCAGCTCCGTTTGTTGGAGGGTGCTCCTGAGGCTTCAAGCTATCCAGGGCCCTTGACATTTCCCAAAACGCACGGGCCAATTGTTGGATGGGCCAAAAGTGCTTCTCTGTGGCATCCGGGTACGGGCTCGGCTCGGGTGTCGGGCTGAGCTCTCGGCCTTCTTCAATTATGTCCAGGCCTTTTGAGTTCTGCTTCGAGCCTTCTTCCAAGAGTACCTTAAGGATGTCTTCAGGTAGGTCTTTGCTCCGGGGGCCCGTGGGAGTTGGCCTGGGGCCTAGACTTGGTGTTAAGCTCGGTCGGGGCCCGGGTCGTGGCTCGGTGTCAGCATCAGCTCCTGGCGTGTCATTAATCTAGCTCTGGCTGGTGTAGGAGCTGGCATTGGTGCCTGGCTAAGGATCAGCATCCTCCCAGGGGTGTCTTCTAGATCCGGGGCTTCGGCTCTCCTAGGCTCCGGTGCTGGCGTAGACTTGGAGCCGGTGTATTCTTGGCCCGACATCAATGCTAGGGTCGGATCGGCATCAGTCACGTCGGGCTTGGTGGCTCGGATCACATCATCCCCCTCTTCTTGAAAAGGATTCGTCCTCGAATCCGGGCCTGGTAATCCTTTAGAAATAATAAAAATAATCACAGGGGAGTATAGGACTTGACCTGGTGCTTTATTGGCGCTCTAGGGGTGTTCGGGCCGTACCGGGGCTGGTACGGGTGCTCGGGGCTCGGGCCTGAGGTCTTCAGGCCATACTGGGGCTGGTATGGGGGCTCCGGGCTCGGGCGCCGGGCGCTGGTCAGGCGTCGGTGGCTGGTCGGGCGCCGGGGACTGGTCGGGCTCCGGGGGCTGGTCGGGCGCTGGGCGCCGTCGGGCGCTGGTGGCTGTCGGGCGCTGGGCGCCGGTCGGGCGCTGGTGGCTGGTCGGGCGCTGGGCGCCGGTCGGGCGTTGGTGGCTGGTCGGGCGTCAGGGGCGGGCGCTGGGGCGCTGGTGCTTGATGCTGAGCCGGTGCTTGTGCTAGCGCTTGGCGCTGGGCCGGTGCTGGTACTAGCGCTGGGTGCTGGACCGGTACTGGTGCTGGTGCTAGTGCTGGGCGCTGGGCCAGTGCTGGCGCTGGCGCTGGTGCTAGTGCTGGTGCTGGCGCTCGGTTGGTGCTGGGCACTCGGTGTTGGGCTGGTGCTGGCCAGGCGCTGAGCCTAGTGCTGGACACGAATTTTCTCCTCATCTTTCTCTTGAGACTCCTCCAACTAAGGACGGGGTCCTCTTCGTCTCTCCTGATTTGATCCCTGAGCTGAGCCCACCACAAAGCAGCATAGTCAGTAAACTCGATTGTGGCTAGGGTTACCTTTTTCTTTCGGAATAATTATGGCAATCAAAGAAGTCCTCCATGCTCTCCTCCCAATCAATGTACTAGTCAGGATTTGCCTTGCCAGCAAATTTGGGTACATTGAACTTCAAGTTGCTCACATCATTGTCGATCTCTTGCAAATTCCTTCTTGGCCGTTGGGGGCCATCTCCATTAGGGGCTCCAAACTGCTCGGTGAATCGGTTCATGTTTTGAGCTAGGGTAGCCATGTGTGCCTCCAAAGCAGCATGCCTTTCATCTGTCATGATTAGTACACGAACAAAGGACCTCCCAAATCTCTCTAATGAAACCTCACACACTCTTTCTCTTACCACTCGTGTATAAAATTTTCAAATCACTCAAAATTAGGGTTTTCTTTGAAAATTCCAAAACAAAGGCAATTTCAATTCAAGTAGTTGCAAGTTTCTTCGAAGCTATAAGTCTAAGTCTACCAATGACACAAAAACAAGACCTTATACCTAGGGTTTCAGATTTCTAGGGCAAGAACTCGTGATGCTAGGCCGTGGGATGACAAGACAACAAGTTTGGGTGTTCACACTAAGAAAGCTACTAGCTAAACTTATGAAAACCCCTGTTTTTGAACTTAACCTACTACCTTGATGGTGACCGTGGCCTTGCTTTTTTTTTTTGCTAGGTCAATTTTCTATTTTTATAGACCTTTGATTTTTCTTTTCTTTTCTTTGATTCTTCTTTTTGTATTTTTCTGTCGATGGCCACAGCTTTTTCTCACAACAAAACTTAAAGAATGGTAGAAGATTAGAACAAACACAATGAAGCTATTTAGGGTTTTTCTGAAATTGAAAGCAACGAAAACTTAAAGATATGAATCCAAGCAAAGAACCTGGAAACTGGGATAGATGGTCCAAGAGTTGAACCGTGCTCTGATACCAGCTGATGCGAACCGTCTCCTCTAGGAAGGGATCGACTCAATACCCAAAACTATATTATCAGCCCCACAAGAACCTAACTAATGAAACCGACGGAGAACCTTGAAATCCACTAAGTAACGACTTAGGAACCCCAAGTGTTTGGTCGAGTTGGTGCCACAAACAAAGGATGATAGCCTTTGATGATAAACCAAAACCTTAAGCTAAACAACAACGAGTGATGACACTCGATTTGACGTGATTATCAGCCTCATTTAAGCGACATTTCCTTGTTTAAGACATGGTTTTTAGGGTAGAATAGCGAATATTCAATCGATTGCCCTATCTCATGCCATTTGTGTTACCTTGGCCCGTTTCGGGTCTATTTGATGGTTTTCTAGTGTTTTTATGCTAGCACAGGTTTTTGCCATCAAATAAAGTAGCCAAGGACGTGTCTAAGGCGTTGGAACCCCGAGGAATTGCACCGGAATCGATCGAAGGAGCCAATCAAGTCAAAACAATTCCTGCCCCGATTTACAAAGGAATTTTCGCCGAAAATCCTTCAGTATTTTCGGCGAAAATAGTAGCACAAATCGGCGATGCTCATCAACAGAAGTTTTCAGCGAAAATAGGAAGTTTTCGACCGAGAACTATGGGACCGAAATTTACAGGGGATATCAGCCGGCGGACCCTCCAATTACAAAGAAATTTTCGCTGAAAATTCCTCAATATTTTCGGCGAAAATACCAGTTAAAATCCGGCTGAATTAGGGTTAAGTATAAATACTTAACCGGCGGCCCAATACTTGGATATACCTCATAATACATCATACATCAGAATTTAGAGAATCCTCTCAAGTTCTGGAGCGAAGAGTTAGAGTTTGAAGAGCCGGAAGGAGATCGTGACGCCATCCCTTCCATCTCGAGGACTCGGAGCTAGGATTGCTGTCTACCGGAAGATCGAAGTTCTGCCGGAGTCATCTTAATTAGGTTTTTTAAATTCTTTTATGTTCTCCCTTTGTATGATGAACTCTTTCATTGTCTTTGATTCTTTTGTAATGAATATGCGTATCTAAACTCTTAGAGCTTAGACTAGATGAACCCTAACCCAGGGCTTTAAAGCGGTCACGAATCGGCGGTGATTAGATTCGAAGTTCAATCAGTTTCTCTTTCATGTTTGATTTGTTCTTCATTGTTCATGTTTCTTGTCTGGATTGATCACCTAGATTAGATTCTTGTTAAGCTAAGGATAGAAGCGAACGCTCGCCTTACTTCAGAACATCGAATTGAACAATTAACCTTATAATTGGAGCGTGCCTTTCGTAGGAACCGGTTAGGGTTAATCCACTGCAAGAGTAACTCATTAATCGTTAGTAATTCCACCAATTAAGTTAAGTCGTTGCGAGAGGCGACCGTACCCGGGCGAATAATTAATCTTGGTAGCTAGAACGGATAGAGCGAACGTTCGCCGGTCTTAGACCTAAGGGTAAGGAGTTATGGTGGTGTCTTAGAATTGATTGAATGAGAATCAAAATCCGCTGATCTGTTGATTGCCAATGCTCTAGGGAACGAAGGGGGATTCAAAGTCTAAGTTCGTCTGTCATCTCTGTTTTAATCAACCAATTTCCAATCTGTTTTTAGTTTCAATTTGTTAAATTCTCTGCATTTCTTAGAATTAGAAGTCGTGGAACACACACCACGCGCGCGAAGTGTTTAAGCCCGAATATTTTGCTAGCTTATTTGAGTAGTCAATCATAGAAGACCCGTGGAATACGATCTACTCTAGCTTTTGTTAGCTTTGTTAGTTTATTTGTTTGAACGCATCACAACGACACGTTCACCAAATTGGCGCCGTTGCCGGGGACCTTCTTTTGATTGTTTTAAAGAAGAACTGGCAATTTATTCTTCTACTTTCCATCTTTCATTTTTCCACCCACTTCGATTTTACACTGGTTCTTGTTTGTTTTTGTTATTTGTAGGTTGTTTACAGGTGTATGCATCGCCGCCCTTGGACTCGCTCTCAAACCGACAAGGCTAAGAGTATAGAGAAACCAAGCAGTTCTGCTCCACCTCGACAATCACAGATTTCAAGGAGAGACAGAACCAATCCACCTCCACCCGTCACTCCGATTAAGATTGAGGAACTGAAGGATAGTCCCTCATCTTCACCGTTACCGTCACCTACATCCGTTTCATACACCGAGTCACTTTCACCTCCTCCATCTCCTATCATGGCTGATCAATTACCACCACCACCACCACCACCACCACCACCACCAGGCGGAAATCCACCACCACCGCCGCCTGCACAGAAAAGTCTAGCTGATTACAACAAGCCGAGCGCGACTAGCGTTCGATCTGCCATTGCCGTACCGCGCATTGAAGGAGATCCTGACTATGAGATCAAGATTCCATTCTTGACTATGATCTCTAGGGATCTACAGTTCGAAGGCAGGCCCTTAGACAATCCGTGCACTCATCTTGCAGACTTCCTTGATCTATGTAGCACTTTCAAGAACGGAAACCTCGACAAGAATACTCTTTGTTTGAGAGCTTTCCCGTTCTCTCTGAAAGGCGCCGCTAAGAGGTGGCTTACTGGCAAACCACCTGGTTATTACACTAATTGGGATACTCTGGCTCAGGACTTTGTTGAAGAATACTTTCCTCCTGCCAGAACAACAGCCATCAAGGACAGCATTGCCAGATTCTCCCAAAAAGAAGGAGAAAGCTTATATGATGCTTGGAATCGATTCCAAGAACTCCTCTACAACTGCCCTCATCATGGATTCGAGCAGAGGCAGTTAGCTGAAATCTTCGCTCGAGGTCTTCAAGAAGAATCTGCCAAGTGGGTCAATTCTCTAGCTGAAGGGGATTGCACTACGCTCACACCTGAAGCTACTCTTCTTCACTTCGCAAACTGTGCTTCCAAGTCAAGAAACTGGGAACGACAATCTGAAGGATCAAGGAGCAAGCTCGATCTTGAAGCAGCTATCAAGGCAGAAGTAGAGAAGCATTTGAAGAAGTCTACCACACCAGTCAAACCGCCGGCAGCTTCTGTCTATGTTGCCGACTGCGAGTGGTGTGGAGCTTGCGCACATAACGGAGGCCGATGCCAGAATTTTGGTAAGACAGAAGTCTCGTCCGCCGAAGAGGTAAACATCATCCAACAAGGCTTCGTTAATAATCAGAATGGTTATGCTGGCTACCGCAACTTCGGGCAGCAAGGGAACTATCAAGACAGACCTCCCTACAATGCTGGCGCCAACCATAACCAGAACCAGAATAACCGCCACGCTGGTCCAGCTCGGGATCAGAAGCTTAACCATCCGCCGGCAGGTGTCTACCAGCCGTCGCATCGCAATCTGGGTAACTATAGAACTGCTCCTGGCAATCGCCAGAATCAATATTTGAATAACACCTATCCAGGGCAGCAGTACCAGAAAGAAAACAATGTCAGTGACCTTGACAAGAAGCTTAGTCAGATCATCACCAGACTCGACGATCATGACAGTCAGTTTAAAGCTTAAGCTCTTCTCAATCAGGAACAGATAGCAGCCGGTCAAAGAATTGAGCAAGCTGTGAACAACATCTCGAGCATGCTAGCATCTGGTCGACCATTTGGCCAACTTCCGAGCCAGACAGAGACAAATCCGAGAAAGGAGCAAGCCAAGATGGTATCTGTTAGAAAATTTCCAAGCTTCTCTGCTGATGCTTGTGCTGTTTTACGCAGGATCGCTGAATCTTCAGAGAAGAAGGAAGCACTACATCCGGCACCTAAGGAAGAAGATCCTCCTCTTGCACCGTATTTCGTGAAGCCTCCTTTTCCAAGAGCATTGCTGCCAAATGCAAGGATCGAGACTGGCATGAAGGGGAATAAAGAAGGATATCCTGATGCTCGTATTAAGAAACCGTCCTCTCCATATCCAGCTAAGTGCTCTGATCCTGGTTCTTTCACTCTACCTCTTGTCATTAATGATGTTGAGATAGAACATTGTTTGGTTGATCTTGGCGCGTCTATTAATGTTATGCCTATGAGTCTATATGAAAAATTGAACCTAGGAGAACTTGAACTGCCTAGTATGCAACTTATCTTTGCTGATAGATCACTTAAAACTCCTAGGGGAGAAATTAAAGACGTTGTTACTAAATGTGGTCCTTTCACGTTCTTAGCTGACTTTGTTATCATTGACACTAGTAAGGATGATTCTACCATTCTCATAGGACGACCTTTCATGGCTACTACTAGAATGCAAATAAACGTTCCAAATGGTTCTTTAACTTTGAGAGTTGGTAAAGAAACTGTCACGTTCCGCCTTAAAGACGGAATGAAATATAATCCTAAGAATGAAGAATTTCATTGTTTAGCTGTTGAAACTGTGGAGTTGACCCCAGTCAACTCCGTGACTGATGTCTCTTCTAGTGTTCCTAGATTAATTGCTGTTGCAGGTGCTGGACAGATTACCAAGCAGAACCGGAAATCTGTTCATCCAATGACGCCAAAGAAGAAGGAACTGCAAGCCTCTTCTAAGCCACCGAGCACAAAACCTAGCAGATCTCGGGAAAAGAACAAGAAGACGAAGACCCAAATGGTCTGGAGACCAGTTGTGCCGCCACCGTCTACCGAGCCAGCTGAACCACCAATTCGTTCCAAGCTACCGGCGCTGGAACAAGTATGGAAGGAGAAGCCAAAAGCATCTCCTAAGGAAATACTGATGATCACCGATCCTGGTGATATCAAGCCGGAGGTTAATGAAAAGAAGGAGCCGATCGTTCTTATTCCGTCCACTATCTTCCTTGTGGAAGATGATCATTTGACAGAACTGTTCGGACCATTCAAGATTACTGACCACCTTCCCGACGGACGTACCAAGCTCTTACACGCGAACGGGAAGAAATTCATGCTCACCGGAGAAGCCCCAAAGCTCTACTTTATGAACTCTGATGCTAGCATTAAGGAGAATCTGAGTTGGGATGTCTCCTAACACCGTCTAGGTATCGTCCAGCTCAAGGACATTAATAAAAGAGCGCTTCGTGGGAGGCAACCCACGGCTGGAGTCCGTTTTTTATTTGTGTCAACCTTAGTGTTTTAGAGTCGGTTCGGGGGAGCCAAAAGTGTCAGTTATTTGATTTCATATTTTTCGTGTGGGGTCTGTGTGTCATAGTGTCAGTTGCAAGTCGTTTGAGGTCTTTCCGATTTTTGTGGATTTAACTGTGATTTTCTGAAGTCTGCCGGGATTGCGAAAATATTTTCAATCGTAGACTTCAATATTTTCGACGAAAATAACCCATATTTTCGGCGAAAATTCTCTTTGAAATCCCACAGAGTTTTCCAAACGTTCCTGTTTCACATTTTCGGCGAAAAAGTACTAATATTTTCGGCGAAAATTTCTTTTGAAAACCGGCAGTCCTCTTTAACTAAAATTTTCGGCGAAAACTTGCACTTATTTTCGCCGAAAATTTATTTGAAAATCAACCAACTATTCACTTTAAAATCCGAATTTCGACCTTCTCTCTCCCACTTCATTTTCGAAACACTAACCCGAAAAAGCCTCCCCCCTATTTTCACTCAACCCCGCCGACGCCACCTTTCATCGCCGCCGCCGACCAAAGCCGACCGCCGCCGCCGCCGCCGCCGCCACCGCCGCACCCTTCCCTTCCCTTTTCCGATCAATCAAAGCCCTAGAACAGCTGAATCGGAGCTCTACAGCTCTAGTTCACCCAAACCCTAAAAATCTTCATTTTTCACCGATTTCTCCCAAACCGTTCGTTTTTAGCATACATGGCTTCAAGCTAAGTTGTAGAACTTTTCATTGCGAATCTTTTGACATATTGGTGTTTGAATTTCGTCAGGGTTGACTTTCGGTTGACTTTTCAGTTTGCCTCGATTTGCGTGCCGACTGATTTCGTGTGAACTAGGTTAGTGAACTTGTTGAACTGTTCTAGCATGCTTAGGGTGTATCGTGCTTAATTGTTATATCGTTTGATCATGTATTGCTATGCCTAAGTCCTATTCTTTGTGATGCTGACTTTTGAGAAATGTCGGTTTGACCGTGAACTGTTTTTTATCATTTGGCTGCCTTATGTGCTCATACTCGTTCCGATTATTGTGTTTGTCATCTGAGATCATATTATACCGTCATTTCCCGCTTTGTGATAGTCTTGCCATGATTAGGGTTCAATGTTCTACAATGTTGACTTTTTGAAATGTCGGTTTGCCTTCTGAACTCTGATTGTGCTAATTCCATTCTGGCTGTGCTAAGCATGTATTTTATTGCTCGTGATTACCGGTTAATCTGCTTTGCTTACCCCCACTCGGTTTTCCTCATTTCCTTGTGAAATTGAGTTCTTCGACTAAGTGTGGGGTAGGGTTTTAGTTTGACTAATCGGGTTTGTTTTCTTATTTAAGAACACCACTTTTGAACGCAGGACCAAGGCACGACTTGATGGTGCCTCGAGTCCGGAGCCCCCGCTCCAGTCACACCCGCCATTCAGGGCCCTCCACCGGCTTTCCCTGACCGTGCTGGGTACCACCGCACCGTTGCTCGCCTACCCCCGCACTACTTTGCACGCTACCAACGGTTTGAGCACACCCGTGGAGCTGATGTACGCCCTCTTTCCATGGAGTCGCTCTCAGAGCACGATGATGACTGGTACCGGAACGTGCTCGATGCACTGACCCATGCCGGTTTGCTGGAGCTGACCACGCTCACCGCCGACTTCCCAGACGTCACTCTCCAGGAGTTCCGGGCGACATTCGAGCTGGACGAGCACAAGAGGAGGCAGCACCGGAAGGTTGTCACCACCTATCTAGGCGGGGTGCACAGGGAGCTCACATATGATGAGTTTGTAGCTCATCTAGGCATCCCCTACGAGCATTACCACGGTCATCACTTCGGCTGGGGGGGACGACGACAACGACGAGGAGTACCATGCGCTCTAGAGTCACATGACTGGAGTGCCCGGCGATCGCCTCGGGGACCATAACTCAGTTAAGTCGCTCTCTCACCCTTTCTTTAAATATATTCATATGGTTTGGCGTAGATCGCTTTTATATGCTCCAGACAAGGACCGCCACCATATTAGCAAGGACGAGCTACTTCTTTTTCGCGCCATCCGGGAGAGATATCCTCTTCATCCCGGATGGGTACTGGCCCGCCTACTCCGCAAGAAGACCCAGAGGTCAGGTCGTCCCCGCGCACTCCTGGGAGGCAACTTTGTAGGCCGTGTCCTCATTTCCTTCGGCCTCAACAATGAATATGGCCCGAACATCCCACGCCGCAGAGTACGCAACGTTGGAGGAGATTTGGCGGTCGAGTACAACCTCGACCTGGACATCAGTCCCCTGGTACCAGCGGATCCTCCTCTCGCAAACGAGGACGAGTCGGAGGAAGAAGATGATTCTGAGCAGGAGTAGCCCCAGCCGCAGCCAGAGTTTCATGACCATATACCCTCGCCACATCATCAGGCAGGGTATGCACACCAGCCGCCGCCGGTCATCCCCGATCCATACCAGGCGCCTCACCCTCAGCACCGACCGCACCCCGCGGACATTGGTGAGCTGTATGAGCGACTGCAGGAGTAGCACATCACTGACAACGCCACTCAAGAGGCGAGATGGACTACTATGCAGCAGCATATGCACCGCGCTGATAGCGGTACGAGGCACAGATGGAGTGGCAACGTCAGCTCGGCGAGTACCTCCACTTCCCACCTCCCGGCACCCCCGACCAGCCATGATCAGGTGGTGTCCTTTTCCTTGTCCTTTCTTTTTATTTATTCTTTTCGGATTTCGATCCAACTTTTTTCTGTGTGGATCCGGGGCACTTGTCCCGGTTTCCTTTTTATGTTTCATTTGTTTTTGTTTTGCAGGCAGTAGGGAGATTCCCTTTGCTTCGCTTGGGTAGATTCCCTCCGCTTCGAGGACCCGTGCTGATCCCCTACACCAACCATCTCGGTCCAGGTTCTTCTACTTCACTTTGAACTCTAGAATTAGTCCTGTGAGGACACAGTCTGATTTAAGTGTGGGGTAGGATGCTAGAGAACCTTGCATGAACTTGATTGCCCTTGATTGTGTTTTCTGTGTGCCTCGTGATTCCATTCCAGTCTCTCTAGCACTAGAATGGCTCAGTTCTTGATTTTTGATGTTAAGTTGTTGTTCAAACTTTCATAATGATGCTTAGACTGCTTAACTTAGAACTTGAGAACCAACCTGTATGCTTTGATGCTAAATTGCCTGGTCAGAACAGAATTTTTAAAATCACACTTGTAGTTTGTAGCCTTGATTGCATGAAAATGACTGAATCTGACTAGCAAACCAACTGTGAGCTTTTGATCCATTGCACGTAACTTGCAATTTTAATTCTTTTTGAGTGGTTTTCTGTTTGCTTGAATGAGTTAGAATTTGCATGAGACCTACTCGAGACCACACGATGACACGAGTTCTAGAATGATAGGGGCACCTAGATTCAGCTACTAAGCCAGATAGCCTACCTAAACGATAAAATCCATTAGGTATAGACCCTTGAGCTTGGCCTGTTCTTTCGGTTCGATATACATTACAGCCATTTCCCATTCTTTCATTCCCCGTTGATCCCCTGTAGTTGTAGTTCTAGATTGACCTACCGGAAGTCGATTTGTGGTAACCTGCCTATAGCCATTAAACAGGTGGTCTTAGCTATTATGTCCAGGCGTGTAAATCCCTCTAGCAACTAAAAGAAAAACCGGCACAAAAGAAAGAAAAGAAGAAAAAAAAGAGAAGAAAAAAAAGAAGCAAGTTTCGAAAAAAATATTAGAAAAGAAGAAAAATCAGAAAAGCCAAAAGAAGTTTCAATGTTTTAGTTCAATAATACGTTCTTCTCCCTACAAATGGAAGAACGAAGTCAAAAGAAAAGTCAGAAAAGTGTGTAAAGAAAAAAAATAAAAAGTGCTAGGTTGCTTAAGGGTATCATAGGACGAGCGTTCATTATTCCACCCGTGTCTGGTTAGACGGTATTAAGCCATAGGCTAGATTCGAGGGAAGTTAGTCGAAAGCTACACCGCACAAAGCCATCATCATACATTCCCATCATCCAACGCATCATAAACCCAAGTAGTGTAGAATTCATTACGGTCCTAGCAGGGAAGTCCTTCTTGACTAGTTACTCGTGTTGTCACAGTGGTGGAGATGTGGTCGAAATGCAAACTTATGACAGAATTCAGTAACAGAAAATGATTGAGAGCAGAAACACGTCCTTAAACACAGAGAGTGAGAGTTACCATTGTACTAAATATATCCTGTGTGAGGAGTCTGGTCGGTCAGGTCAAATCCGTGCATAATTGGTTGCTACTACTTGTCGTGTGCAGATTATTAGTGAGACCAGGTAGTTTGGATGATCTGTATGCATGATTAGGTTTCTTGTTCTAGGATCTATCGGTCTAATAATTCATTGTGTTTGATTGAGCTCCAATTTAATCGATCTTATCATCTATGAACATGAGCGTTTCTATTCAGTTTGCTTGAGGACAAGCAAAAGCTTAAGTGTGGGGTATTTTGATGACACTCGATTTGACGTGATTATCAGCCTCATTTAAGCGACATTTCCTTGTTTAAGACATGGTTTTTAGGGTAGAATAGCAAATATTCAATCGATTGCCCTATCTCGTGCCAGTTGTGTTACCTTGGCCCGTTTCGGGTCTATTTGATGGTTTTCTAGTGTTTTTATGCTAGCACAGGTTTTTGCCGTCAAATAAAGTAGC
Organism: Linum lewisii; assembly: GCA_034768395.1. Lineage (NCBI taxonomy): Eukaryota > Viridiplantae > Streptophyta > Magnoliopsida > Malpighiales > Linaceae > Linum > Linum lewisii. Next base: position 34,690,566 of record CM068296.1, read on the forward strand.
CAAGGACGTGTCTAAGGCGTTGGAACCTCGAGGAATTTCACCGGAATCGATCGAAGGAGCTAATCAAGTCAAAACAATTCCCGCCCCGATTTACAAAGGAATTTTCGCCAAAAATCATTCAGTATTTTCGGTGAAAATAGCAGCACAAATCGGCGATGCTCATCAACAGAAGCTTTCGGCGAAAATAGGAAGTTTTCGACCGAGAACTATGGGACCGAAATTTACAGAAGATATCAGCCGGCGGACCCTCTAATTACAAAGAAATTTTCGCTGAAAATTCCTCAATATTTTCGGCGAAAATACCAGTTAAAATCTGGCTGAATTAGGGTTAAGTGTAAATACTTAACCGGCGGCACAATACTTGGATATACGTCATAATACATCATACATCAGAATTTAGAGAATCCTCTCAAGTTCTGGAGCGAAGAGTTAGAGTTCGAAGAGCCGGAAGGAAATCGTGACGCCATCCCTTCCATCTCGAGGACTCGGAGCTAGGATTGCAGTCTACCGGAAGATCGAAGTTCTGTCGGAGTCATTTTAATTAGGTTTTTCAGATTCTTTTCTGTTCTCCCTTTGTATGATGAACTCTTTCATTGTCTTTGATTCTTTTGTAATGAATATGCGTAGCTAAACTCTTAGAGCTTAGACTAGATGAACCCTAAGTGACCCAGGGCTTTAAAGCGGTCACGGATCGGCGGTGATTAGATTCAAAGTTCAATCAGTTTCTCTTTCATGTTTGATTTGTTCTTCATTGTTCATGTTTCTTGTCTGGATTGATCACCTAGATTAGAATCTTGTTAAGCTAAGGATAGCAGCAAACGCTCGCCTTACTTCAGAACATCAAATTGAACAATTAACCTTATAATTGGAGCGTGCCTTTCGTAGGAACCGGTTAGGGTTAATCCACTGCAAGAGTAACTCATTAATCGTTAGTAATTCCACCAATTAAGTTAAGTCGTTGCGAGAGGCGACCGTACCCGGGCGACTAATTAATCTTGGTAGCTAGAACGGATAGAGCGAACGTTCGCCGGTCTTAGACCTAAGGGTAAGGAGTTATGGTGGTGTCTTAGAATTGATTGAATGAGAATCGAAATCCGCTGATCTGTTGATTGCCAATGCTCTGGGGAACGAAGGGGGATTCAAAGTCTAAGTTCGTCTGTCATCTCTATTTTAATCAACCAATTTCCAATCCATTTTTAGTTTCAATTTCTTAAATTCTCTGCATTTCTTAGAATTAGAAGTCGTGGAACTCACACCACGCCCGAAGTGTTTAAACCCGAATATTTTGCTAGCTTATTTGAGTAGTCAATCATAGAAGACCCGTGGAATACGATCTACCCTAGCTTTTGTTAGCTTTGTTAGTTTCTTTGTTTGAACGCATCACAACGACACGTTCACCAACGAGCAAAGACTTGAAGGAAAAAGAACAAAGTTCTGAAATTTTCATTAATCATTCAACGTGTCTTACAATCGTGACCGAGGCCTCTTTATATAGGGGGAGGAGTAGGGAACAAGCTCTCCTATTCCTCCTTAGAAACTAACTAACAAATAATAAACAAATAAAAAGAGTCCTAATTAAGCCACTAAAAGGGCTTAACCTAATCCTAATATTGTCTAAGAAGGAGGCTAAATTCGTAGCCTTGTTCCACAAGGAAAAGACTCCTTCCTAAACAATAACTCTAAAAAGGAAAAAGCTGAAAATTCCTAAAAAAACAGCTAAACGGGTTCTGGGAAAAATAGCCAAATAATTACCAAATAAATTCGGAAAATTAAGCCCTTTGGAAGATTACTAGTAGACTTCATGGGCTTCAACTTTCATGTTGGGCTTCAACCCAAATTCTATCTCCAGGTAGCCCAAATTCGTCATTCTTTGTCAGACTAGGAATCTGTCCAAAACCGGGAAATCCTAGCTTGATTAGGATTTCTTGCTTGAATGTATTTTGGCATCTTCTCTTCATTTCCCGTGTTTACCTTGGTCAAGCATCCTTCCTTGGATCAGGCTCAGGGGGTGGCCTGATCCTAGCTCCTAGTATTGGCTCCCTCGGATCACCATCTGAGCTCCACTTCTTGATGCTTAGGCCATGACAGAACTGAAGAAGGCCGAGAGCTAAACCCGACACTCGAGCCAAGCCCGTGCCCGGATGCCACAGAGAAGCACTTTTGGCCGAGCCTACAATTGGACCATGCCTTTTGGGAAATTCCAACTGTCCTGGATAGCTTGAATCCCCAAGAACACTCTCCAACAAACGGAGCTCAATTTGGCGGAGAATTGAAGGAGATACAGTTGGATGAAGTCAGGGTGAAGCATGGGCGGAGCATCAAGGAGAGGAGCCCGGATGCTGATCCGAGGCTGCACATGATAGGAGCTACGATCAGGCCACCACCTGAGCCTGATCCATGGAGGTATTGATGACCATTTATGATACGGGAAATGAAAAGGAGATGCCAAATACATCCAAGCAAGGAATCCTAATCAAACTAGGATTTCCCGGTTTTGGACAGATTCATAGTCTGACAAGGATTGACGAATATGGGCTACTTGGAGGCAGAATTTGGACTGATGTCCAACATGAAAGTTGAAGCCCATGAAGTCTACTAGTGATATGCCAAAGGGATTAATTTTCCGAATTTATTTGCTATTTATTTGGCTGAATCTTCCAGAACCCGTTTAGCTGTTTTTTAGGAATTTCCAGCTTTTTGCCTTTTAGTGTTTTTGTTTAGTAAGGACTCTTTTCCTTGTAGGAATAGAGCTCCGAATTTCAGTCCTTTTTAGGACTCTTTTGGTATTTCTTTATTAGTTTATTAGTTAGTTTCGTAGGAGGAAAAGGAGAGCCTGTTCTCCCTTCCTCACCTATAAATAAGAGACGTCTAGCCTCATTGTAAGACAGATTATTGATTATTGAAATTTCAGAACTAAGTTCTTTTTCCTTCAAGTCTTTGCTCGTTGTTGCTTAGCTTAAGGTTTGGTTTATCATCAAAGGCATTCATCGTTTGTTTGTGGCACCAATTCGACCGAATACCTTGGGGTTCCTAAGTCAATACTTAGTGGATTTCAAGTGTTCTCCGCGGTTTCAAAGGTTAGGTTCTCGTGGGGCTGATAATATAGTATTGGGTGTTGAGTCGATCCCTTCCTGGAGAAGGCGGTTCGCATCAACACGCCAGGAGCTGATGTTGCCACCGAGCCCCGACCCGGGCCCCGGACCGAGCTTAGCACCAAGTCTAGGCCCCAGGCAAACTCCCACGGGCCCCCGGAGCAAACACCTACCTGAAGACATCCCTAAGGTACTCTTGGGAGAAGGCTCGGAGCAGAACTTAAAAGGCCTGGACAGAACTGAAGAAGGCCGAGAGCTAAACCCGACACCCGAGCCGACCCCGTGCCCGGATGCCACAGAGAAGCACTTTTTGGCCGGCCTACAATTGGCCTGTGCCTTTTGGGAAATTCCAACTGCCCTGGATAGCTTGAATCCCCAGGAACACTCTCCGACAAATGGAGCTAAATTTGGAGGAGAATTGAAGGAGATACAGTTGGATGAAGTCAGGGTGAAGCATTGGCGGAGCATCAAGGAGAGGAGCCCGGATGCTGATCCGAGGCTGCACATGATAGGAGCTACGATCAGGCCACCACCTGAGCCTGATCCAAGGAAGGATGCTTGACCATGGTGAACACGGGAAATGAAGAGAAGATGCCAAAATACATCCGAACAAGGAATCCTAATCAAGCTAGGATTTCCCGGTTTTGGACAAATTCCTAGTCTGACAAGGATTGACGAATATGGGCTACTTGGAGGCAGATTTTGGTCTGATGTCCAACATGAAAGTTGAAGCCCATTAAGTCTACTAGTAATCTACCAAAGGGATTAATTTTCTGAATTTATTTGCTATTTATTTGGCTGAATCTTCCAGAACCCGTTTAGCTGTTTTTTAGGAATTTTCAGTTTTTTCCCTTTTAGTGTTTTTGTTTAGGAAGGAGTCTTTTCCTTGGTGAACAAGGCTCCGAATTTCAGTCCTTTTTAGGACTCTTTTTGTAATTATTTATGAGTTTATTAGTTAGTTTCATAGGAGGAAAAGGAGAGCCTGTTCTCCCTTCCTCACCTATAAATATAGGTGTCTAGCCTCATTGTAAACATCAACTTGGAAAGCAATAAACACTCAAAACTTCGGTTTTTCTTCTTGCATTATTATGCAATTCTCTGTTCGACCATCATGGAATTGATCGTCGTCTAGACCGGTTTATCATCAAAGGCATTCATCCTTTGTTTGTGGCACCGAATTCGACCGAACACTTGGGGTTCCTAAGTCGTTACTTAGTGGATTTCAAGGGTTCTCCACGGTTTCAAAGGTTAGGTTCTCGTGGGGCTGATAATATAGTTTTGGGTGTTGAGTCGATCCCTTCCTAGAGGAGGCGGTTCGCATCAGCTGGTATCAGAGCACGGTTCAACTCTTGGACCACATCTATCCCAGTTTCCAGTTTATTCTTGGATTCATATCCTTTACTTTCTTGTTTCTAGAAAATTGTTCGAAAATCTTCATCTATTTTTAATTCTTGTATTCGAGTCTTTCATTGTAAGGCAGAAAAAGCTGGTGGCAATCAAAAGCTATCAAAGAAAAATACACAAAAGAAGAGTAGAAAAAGAAAAGAAAGCAAGGCCACCCTTGCCAAGTTTATTTCCTTTCGTTGTAAGTTTGTTCTTAAGAAGAGGGGATAGAGAAAATAGAAAATAGAAAAATCTATTTAGCTTTTCGTTGCCTAGGGTTTTTTTTTTTTTGTGAACCGAACCCTAACATCTATCGGTTGAAAGAGTTGGAGGCCTTTGTGTTCGATATTTTTTTCTAATCATGACAGATGAAAGGCTTGCTGCTTTGGAGGCACACATGGCTACCCTAGCTCAAAACATGAACCGATTCACCGAGCAGTTTGGAGCCCCTAATGGAGATGGCCCTCAACGGCCAAGGAGGAATTTGCAAGAGGTCGACGACGATGTGAGCAGCTTGAAGCTCAATGTACCCAAATTTGCTGGCAAGGCAAATCCTGACGAGTACATTGATTGGGAGGAGAGCATGGAGGACTTCTTTGATTGCCATAATTATTCCGAAAGGAAAAAGGTAACTGATATGACCCGGCCTAGCTACCCCAGCAAACACCAGCACCCGTGCACGCCACCAGGGTCCCCCGAAGGAGGCAAAGCCCTAGGGCCATACAAAAAGTGCCTAGAATTGAGGGCTGGCCACTTACGAGCTCTCAAGCCCAGAAATGAACTGAAGAACAAGCTAAGGCCTACTCCAACAGGGAGAAAGGCACCCCAAGATGGAAGGATGTTCCAGGCCATGTTGCTGGCCGAGGACATCAGCCCTAGACCAAGGACAGAGTCACAGCCTTTCCCTAACTTCACCTCCATGATCCCCCAAGTCAAGCACACTCCAAAAGCCATCTGGAGGCAGTTCTGGAGAACAGAAGTCAAAAGGATTCAAGAATACATGGCCCAGACAGGATGGCTCCCTAAGGACACTGCCCCGGCCCCGGCGGATACGAACAACCAGCCCCTGCCCCGGACAACCCTACTCAGGACTCAGAATCTGGCGGACAAGCTGATGCTAAAAGATTCAGGAGGCCAAAAGACTTGGAGAGAACCTCGCTTGTCCGAGGAAATGTCAAGCAGAAGGCCAGAACAGCCCGTCATCACCAAAGCCCTAGCACTGGGTCCGGAGCGAATGATGCCGAGCCGGTCAACAGCACCGAAAGATGCCACCCGACCACCCGGTCACCCGGAGCCCGCAGAAATTACGGAAATGCCACCGCGCGCATTCAAAGCCCTTTTCCTAGCCGCGGAAGGACTCCTGCCCGCGCCCGGAATGCCCGCCAAAATGCCCGGAGCCTTTTCCTAATCCCACCCGGACAAGGAAAGCCGGATTTGCCCTAATCCGCCCGGATTTGGGTTTTGCTCAATTTTGCCGGTTTAGGAGTTTGACATTCGGACAACTTTGTTTATTTTAATAGTTTCCTCGGCCTATCTTTTAGGATTATTTTAGTTTTTCCTTTTTAGAGTTGGAACCGGCCTAGGCCACCGTTGAGCTATAAATAAAGGCCTCGGCCACCATTGTAAGAGTTTACCCCTTAATGAAATTTCCAGAACATTGTTCTTTTTCCTTCAAGTCTTTGCTCGTTGTTGCTTAGCTTAAGGTTTTGGTTTATCATCAAAGGCAATCATCCTTTGTTTGTGGCACCAACTCGACCGAATACCTTGTGGTTCCTAAGTCAATACTTAGTGGATTTCAAGGGTTCTCCGCGGTTTCAAAGGTTAGGTTCTCGTGGGGCTGATAATATAGTTTTGGGTGTTGAGTCGATCCCTTCCTAGAGGAGGCGGTTCGCATCAGCTGGTATCAGAGCACGGTTCAACTCTTGGACCATCTATCCCAGTTTTCAGGTTCTTTACTTGAATTCATATCTTTAAGTTTTCATTTCTTTGAATTTCAGAAAACCCTAAAAATAGCTTCATTGTGTTTGTTCTAGTCTTCTACCTTTCTTTTAATTATTTGTGAGAAAAAGCTGTGGCGAACCCTTGAAATCAAAGAAAAATACAAAAAGAGTCTAAGAAAAAGAAAAGAAAAGAATCAAGGTCTTCAAAAACAGAAAATTTGACCTAGCAAGAAGCAAGGCCACGTTCACAATCAAGGTAGTTGATGAATGTGTCGTTGTGATGCGTTCAAACAAATAACTAACAAAGCTAACAAAAGCTAGGGTAGATCGTATTCCAGGGGTTTCTTCCACTTCCTTCCACAAAGCTAACAAAAGTTTAAACACAAGTTGTGCGTGGTGCGAGTTCCACGACTTCTATACTAAAATGCAAAGATAATTTAAAATGAGAATTAAAGCGAAGAAAGAAAGATTGAAGATTGATTGATTGACTAGAAAGATGACAGACAAGCTTAGACTTCGAATCCCCCTTAGATCACCAGAGCAACATCAGTCAACAGACCAATAACTTTTGATTCTAGTTCATTCAGTTCATAGACACCATCATAACTCCTGACCCTTAGGTGTAAGACTGGCGAACGTTCGCTCTATCCGATCTAGCTACCACGATTAATTAGCCGCCCGGGTACGGTCGCCTCTCGCAACGACTTAACTTAACTGGTGCAAATTCTAATGATTAATGAGTTACTCTAGCAATGGATCAACCCTAATCGGTTCCTACGAAAGGCACACTCCAATTATAAGGTTGATTGTTCGATTTGGTGTTTTAAAGTAAGGCGAGCGTTCGCTTCTATCCTTAGCTTAACAAGAATCTAATCTAGGTGGCCAAACCAGACAAGAAACACAGATAACGAAGAACAAATCAAACATGAAAGAGGAAACTGAATGAACTTCGAATCTAATCACCGCCGATCCGTGACCGCTTTAAGCCCTGGGTCACTTAGGGTTCATCTAATCTAAGCTACACGAGTTTAGCTACTCATATTCAATACAGAAGAATCGAAGATAAACAAAGAATACATCTCAGGTAGGAAGACAGAGAAGAACTGTAAAACCTAATTTCGATATTTCCTGGCAGCTTCAATCTGCTGGATCTTCAACTCCTAGCACTGGCTCTCCGAGATGGATGGATGGCGTCACGATCCGTTCCTGGCTCCTCGAACTCTATCTACTCGTTTTTCCTCTCTCCCCTCTAGCTGTCTGTTGTTAGTCGTAAAATTGTGTGTTCCCTCATTTAGCCGCCGATTTCTGTATTTAAACCTACCCGAGATTTTCTGATTTCCCCTGATATTTTTGCCGAAAATAAAAGAGGAATTTCGGCGAAAATTTCTTCTAAATTGGGACAGTGGATTCCTTCTTTCGTTTTCGGCGAAAACCCAAGGGTATTTTCGCCAAAAATATATGTGTAAATGGAGCAGGGGTTTCTTTGACTTGAGTGATCTCTCCGGTTGATTTATGTGTGATTCTTCGGGGTTCCAACGTCTAAGACACGTCCTTGGCTACTTATTCGATGGCAAAAACCTGTGCTAACGTAAAAAACACTAGAAAACCATCAAATAGACCCGAAACGGGCCAAGGTAACACAAATGGCATGAGATAGGGCAATCGATTGAATATTCGTTATTCTACCCTAAAAATCATGTCTTAAGCAAGGAAATGTCGCTTAAATGAGGCTGATAATCACGTCAAAACGAGTGTCATCAAATACCCCACACTTAAGCTTTTGCTTGTCCTCAAGCAAACTGAATAGAGACACTCATGTTCACAAATGATAATATCGGTTAAATTGGAGCTCAATCAAACACAATGAATTATTAGACAGCTCGATCCTAGAACAAGAAACCTAACATGCATACAAATGAGCCAAACTACCTGGTCTCACTAATAAACTGCACACGACAAGTAATTAGCAACCAGTTATGCACGAACTTGACCTGACCGACCAGACTCCTCACACAGGGTATATATAGTACAATGGGAACTCTCATTCTCTGTGTTTAAGGACGTGTTTCTGCTCTCGATCATTTTCTGTTACTGAATTCTGTCATAGGTTTGCATTTCGACCACATCTCCACCACTGTGACAACACGAGTATCTAGTCAAGAAGGACTTCCCTGCTAGGACCGTAATGAAATCTATACTACTTGGGTTTATAATGAGATGTATGATGGGAATGTATGATGATGGCTTGTGCGGTGTAGCTTTCGACTAACTTCCCTCGAATCTAGTCTATGGCCTCCTACCGTCTAACCAAACACGGGTGGAATGATGAACGCTCGTCCTATGATACCCTCAAGCAACCTAGCACTTATTCTTTTTCTTTACACGATTTTTTTTCTCTTTTCAAACTTTTCTTTTGACTTCGTTCTTCCATTTGTAGGGAGAAGAACGATTATTTGAACTAAAACTCTGAAACTTTTCTGATTTTTTTTCTTTTCTTCACTTTTTTTTCGACATTTTCTTTCTTTTCTTACTTTACTTTTTCTTTGTGCCGATTTTCTTTTAGTTGCTAGAGGGATTTACACGTCTGGACAGATTAGCTAAGACCACATGTTTAATGGCTATAGGCAGGTTACCACAAACCAACTTCTAGTAGGTCAATCTAGAACAACAACCACAGGGATCAACGGGGAATGAAAGAAATGGGAAATGGCTGTAATGTATTATCGAACCGAAAGAACAGGCCAGGCTCAAGGTTCTAAACCTAGTGGATTTATCGTTTGGTAGGCTATCTGGCTTAGTAGCTGAATCTAGGTGCCCCTATCCTTCTAGAACTTGTGTCATCGTGTGGTCTCGAGTAGGTCTCATGCAAATTCTAACTCATTCAAGTAAACAGAAAATCACTCAGAAAGAATTTAAATTGCAAGTTACGTGCAATGGATCAAAAGCTCACAGTTGGTTTGCTAGTCGGATTCGGTCATTTTCATGCAATCAAGGCTACAAACTACAAGTGTGATTTTAAAAATTCTGTTCTGACCAGGCAATTTAGCATCAAAGTAGACAAGTTGGTTTTCAAGTTCTAGGTTAAACAGTCTAAGCATCATTATGAAGGTTTGAACAACAACTTAACCTCAAAAATCAAAGACTGAGCCATTCTATTGCTAGAGGGACTGGACAGGAATCACGAGGCATACACAAAGATATAGGCAATCAAGATCATGCATGGTTCTCTAACATCCTACCCCACACTTAGACTGTTATGTGTCCTCACGGGACCAAACTAAAGTAGAGAGAAACGAAGAACCAGGAGGGTGGAGGGCGGTGTAGTGGACGAAAGCGGAGAGGCCGGGGCGGAGTAGCTACTCAAAATCCTACAAAACACAAACAACAAAAAGAACAAAAACATACCGGGACAAGTGCTCCGATTCCACACAGAATAAAAGTGGATCGAGTTCCGAAAAGAAGAAGGAAAAGAAAAGGAAAGGATAGAAACAACCTGATCACTGTTCCGAGGGTGGGGGTAGGGTGGGAATGGTGGAAATGGCGAACCGCTGCTCCATCTGATGTCGCCATGCGAGCTCGTCCTTGTGTCTGGCTGACTGGTCAGCCATGAACTACTGAAGAATGGACCAACGCTCGTTCTGAGTCTCTTCATGTGCTACTTGGTCCTTCTGCCATTGAAGCGAACCAGCCGAGTAGTCTATCTGCCACTTCTCAATACGCGCCAGCCTCTCATTCATCTCCGAGGTGATTTGCGCTCGCGACGGCGGGCGGTCAACTGACTGGTGAGTGCGGTGAGGGAGCGATGAGCAATGCTCAAAATCTGCAGAAAGGTCGATGCCCCGTGCTATGGCGAGTTCAGCACCTATACCCTCAATTGGGACACGAGGAATATCGAGGCCCCATTTGTCACCAAGCTGGAGATTGTCGATCAGAATTGAAATGAAGGGCCCTCCTGGAAGCTCAGAAGGAAGCTTCTTTGCGGAAGTGCGCTTGTGAAAGAATCTTGCCAGCCACCATCCGGGATGCAGGTTGGAATCCTCCTATAAAGCACGGAATAAGACGAGCTCCTCCAAAGAGACATGGTGACAGCTCGACTTGCTGCAATAACATAGAGATTGCACCCAAACATAATGCAAGAATTTAAGAATAGGGTGAAAGATGTCACCGACCGTGGGGTTGATGATAGGCGAGCTCTCATCTTCGCAGCAGGCCCATCTCCACACGTCTAGGTAAGGAGCACTCGTGATTGAGTATGTGTCCTTGTAGCCAGCAGACGTCGTATTGAGGTCGACGTGCGGATCCAGCAGGCGGCCGAACTCGAGAATGGACTTCTCGTGGAGAACACCACCGAGGCGGAAGGATACGAATATATGCTCGCGAATGGGCTTCGGGGGTGAGGCGCCGGAATGAACTCCAGAACTCATGAAGAGCGACAAGCGGGTAGGGAGAACCATGAGCGGTCAGCACTCGTAAACCGGCTTTGTGAAGGGCGGTGTCAATGGTAGAGTGCCAAGCCGGATTGTGCGCCTTGAGACTGTCAAAGAAAGAACTGCCACCTTAGCCGGAGGAATGTCTTTGATCTTCTGAAAGACCTCTAGCTGGTGCGGCTCCAGGGCGGCGATGAAAGGATGTATGGCCCCATTGGTAGGTGTAGGAATAGATGAAATAGGAGTCGTAGGGGTCGGTGCATCCTCGGGAATGATGGCCACAGTCGTCGATTTTGGTACAGCCGAAACTTTTGGTTGGGAGGATGGTGTCCGTGTCTAGCGAGCTGAGGATCGCTGCGCTCTATCTGCACTGGTAGTCTTAAAACGCTTGGGAGCCCTGTAAAACACAACTCAGAGATGACCAACATCAGATGACAAGAATCTTACCCCACACTTAAGTTGACAAGTTGGGGTAAACAAATTAACCGAGAGATCATCGAATCAAGATATAGCATTAAAGAGCTGTCAATTCATTTAGCAAGCATGAAGAATGGAATGATTCATGAACACGATCTCACAGACAACAAGTCACGATTCCGAAAAGGTCACAAAGGAATGCCAGGACCTAGCCAATTGATACCGACAAAGCAATCATGAAGAATGACGGAGAACCAAAAAGTCAACCATTGTCAACCATGCCGAAAACCAAAAGTCAAAAAGCCAAAAGATTTACAATCAAGGGCTGAACAACTAACCGTGAAGACATGACTCGAGAAAATGATTGGAAATCCGAGGAATCGATGAAAAACTTAAAAACTAGGTCGGCCGGAACCGGAGCTGAAAAGCTCCGATTCTAGGGTTTTGGAACAGGGCTGGGCAAAGGGGAAAGGCCGGCGGCGGCTGAAGGAGTGGCGGCGGTTGGCGATCGGCGGTCAAGTGGCGGCGTTGAGCGGTTGGGCGGCGGATGGTTTCAAGACAGGAGAGAGAGGGGATAGGTTGAAGTTTTCGGGTGGGGTTTTAATAATTCACGAAAATAGAAACCAAAGGGGGCCTTATATATCGGTGAAAAGGGAAAAGAATTTTCGACGAAAAAGGTGTGGGATTTTCGGCGAAAATCCCAGTTCAAATGAGGAAATAGTTTTCGCCGAAAAGATGGGGGTTTCGGTCTGAAAAGTCTGAACAGGAGAAACAGGTTGATTTTGAACACAAGTTTTCGGCGAAAACAATGACACATTTTCGCCGAAAATTTATTTGAAAATGGCGGCTGTTTTTTTTTTAACAAGGGCTTTAAAACAAGAACGACTCAAAACAAAAAGTTACTGACTCCAGCCGTGGGTTGACTCCCACGAAGCGCTCTTGTTTAACGTCTGTGAGCCAGACGATACCTGGAATCGTGTCACGGTTCCGTCGTGAAGTAGTGCACGTTGATGGAAGAGACGGCTAATCCTTGCAGATACTTCTTAAGCCTATGCCCGTTGACCACAAACGGCTCTTGATCGTGCAATTTAATGTAGACGCTGCCTAAGGGTGTCTGTCTGACCACGGTATAAGGGCCAGACCATCGGGATTTCAACTTACCCGGAAAGAGCTTCAATCGAGAGTTATACAAGAGGACTTCTTCTCCAGGGTAAAACCGCTTGATCATCTTCAATTGGGAGTCGTGGATTCTCTTCGTGTGCTCTTTGTATAGCTTCGTGCTCTCATAAGCGTGGAGACGGTGCTCCTCAAGCTCAGCGATCTGGTTGTGGCGGTTATTACCTGCTACTGCATAGCTCATGTTCAACTCTTTGTTAGCCCAGAATGCCTTGTGCTCAAGCTCAACTGGTAAATGACATGCCTTGCCATAGACCAGCTGATACGGTGAGGTACCGATGGGAGTCTTATAGGCAGTTCGATAAGCCCATAAGGCATCATTGAGCTTAGATGACCAGTCCTTACGAGACCGGCCAACTGTCCTATCAAGAATCCGCTTGAGCTCACAGTTCGTCACTTTCGCCTGACCATTCGCTTGAGGGTGGTAAGCCGTGGACATTCGGTGGGTGACGCCAAAGCGTTTGCACACCCGGTCGAATTGTCCATGGAAATGGGTACCCCTATCGCTTATGATGAAGCGCGGTGAACCGAAACGCGTGAAAAGACGGGTAAGGAACCGACCCACCACTCTAGAATCATTAGTGGGTAAAGCTTCAGCCTCAGCCCACTTAGAAACGTAATCAACGGCTACAAGAATGTACTTGTTTCTGTTGGAGGGTGTGAATGGACCCATAAAATCGATTCCCCAAACATCAAAAATTTCAACAGTTAAAGAAACAATTTGGGGCATCTCATTACGGTTCGAGATGTTACCTGATCGCTGGCATGCATCACAACGTCGAGCAAAAACGTCGCAGTCACTAAAGATTGAAGGCCAATAAAAACCTATTTCAAGTACCTTTCTTGCCGTGCGGTTTCCTCCAAAGTGTCCTCCGAACTGTCCTTCATGGCACTTACGCATGATGTCAGCTGCTTCAGTGTAAGAGACACATCTCTGGATCATCCCGTCAAGACTGATGCGGTATAATAAAGGTTCATCCCAGAAGTATGACTTGGCTTCTTTAAAGAGCTTTTTGCGTGCATTGAAATCCAGCTCAGGAGGTACAATGCCGTGTGAGAGATAGTTAGCCAGAGTTGCATACCAAGGCTCCTCTGAATCGGCGGCATTACTCAGATCTTGAGCGTGAGGAATTGCCCAGGGCTCATAGCTATGCTGTTAACCTGTTCATATGTTTCAACACGCAACAGCTTGTCAGGGAAAGAATCATTGATAGGGGTAGTAGACTTACCTGTTTGTGATTCCTCCAATCGGGAAAGATGATCCGCTGCTAGATTTTCTGCTCCCTTTTTATCTTTAATTTCAATGTCGAACTCTTAGAGGAGAAGGATCCATCGGATGAGATGTGGCTTCGAGTCCTGCTTGGCTAATAAGTGGCGCAGGGCAGCATGATCTGTGTAGACGATGGTATGTGAAAGAACCAGATACTGTCTAAACTTATCAAAGGAGAAAACGATAGCCAGAAGCTCTTTCTCCGTAATAGTGTAGTTTCTCTAAGCATCATTGAGTGTCTTGCTTGCAAAGTAGATAGGATGAAATCTCCTCTCCTTCCTTTGACCAAGAACTACGCCAACGACGAAGTCGCTAGCATCGCACATAATCTCGAATGGAAGATTCCAATCTGGTGCTGTAAGAATCGGTGCGGTGGTGAGTTGAGTTTTCAAGGTCTCAAAAGCTTCAAGACAGGCTTTGTCAAAGACGAAAGGAACATCTTTCTCAAGGAGCTTTGTCATTGGAAGAGTGATCCTAGAGAAATCTCTGATGAATCTTTGGTAAAATCCAGCATGACCTAGGAAACTTCGAACCGTCTTAACTGAGGTCGGCGGGGGTAAGCTGGCAATGGTCTCAAGCTTGGCACGATCGACTTCTGTACCTGTCTTAGATATTCTATGGCCAAGAACAATACCTTCTGTAACCATGAAGTGACATTTCTCCTAACTAAGAGCTAGGTTGGTCTCCTCACAACGGGCTAGCACCTTATCCAAATTGGCCAGACACTTTGAAAATGAATCTCCATAGACGGAGAAGTCATCCATGAACACCTCTACCACATTCTCTACCAGATCTCCGAATATAGCAAGCATGCATCTCTGAAAGGTAGCAGGCGCATTACATAAACCAAAAGGAATATGACGATAAGCAAACGTACCAAACGGGCATGTGAAGGTCGTCTTCTCTTGATCATCAAGCTCGATGGGGATCTGAAAGTAACCGGACATCCCGTCTAAGAAGCAGTAGTATTCATGACCAGCTAATCATTCAAGCATCTGATCAATGAACGGCAGTGGGAAGTGATCTTTCTTGGTGGCATCATTGAGTCGTCGATAATCGATGCAGACTCTCCATCCGGTAACTGTTCGGGTAGGAATGAGTTCACCCTTTGGATTAGGGATGACTGTGATTCCTCCTTTCTTTGGGACAACTTGAGTCGGGCTGACCCAAGGACTGTCGGCAATAGGATAGATGATACGGCATCTAGAAGCTTGAGTACTTCTTTCTTTACAACTTCCTGCATCAGAGGGTTAAGTCCACGTTGGGGTTGTCTAACTGGTTTGAATTCTTCATCAACGACTATCCGATGTTTGCAGAAGGTTTTAGAGATGCCTCTGATGTCTGCTAACTGCCAGGCAATAGCTCGGACATGCTTCTTGAGTAGCCTAATCAATTGCTCTTTCTGCTCGGGAGATAGATTCGAACTGATGATGACTGGTAACTAACAGTCCTTCCCCAGAAATGCGTATTCTAGGTGGTCAGGTAGCTCCTTCAAAGTGAGTTCTAGCGGATTCTCATATGAGGTAGTAATTCGACTCGATGCTGGCTCAATATGTGTAGGCGCGGTGATGGGTGTGAATGTTGCCTTCTGTTCGTCTAGTTCATCTTGCCATAAGCACGGCTCTGGATCGTCTAACGCATTATCAATCCCTGAAATCAAACACAACTCTAGCGGATCACTAGATAAAGCATTAGTAAAGGAGTTGGCCGAGGCCAACTCTAGGGGATCAACAGCATAACATTTATCATCTTGGGCAACAGAATATCTCATGCTATCTTTAATGCAGAATGCAACACTCTCTTGACCTACGCTTAAAGTTAACAGGCCTTGTTTGCAGTTTATATTCACACTAGCAGTTGCTAAGAAAGGTCGACCTAGGATAAGTGTTCCGTCTAACTCACGAGTATCTAAAACAACGAAATCTGCCATTATAGTAAACGGACCACAACAAACAGTTACATCTTCTATTATACCTCTAGGTAGTTTGACAGACCTATCGGCTAAAACGAGATGCAGAGTAATCAGTTTTAATTGCCCTAGATTCAGCTTTTCATATAAATAAACAGGCATAACATTAATAGAAGCACCAGAATCAACCAGACTGCGATCAATTTTAATGTCATTGATAATGCACGGTAATGTAAAAGAACCGGGATCAGGACACTTAGCTGGGGGTGGTGGCGGCTGTCGAATGGGAGATGGCGTGTTGAGTCGATCCCTTCCTAGAGGAGGCAGTTCGGATCAGGCTCTCACCGTGTGATCTCGTTCTTGGCACTCGTAACAAATAATCCCACTCAAAGGGTTAGTCACAATATTCAAATTTAGACTAGGTTTAGGGATACCTTGTGTGGTTCGGCTCGGCCTTCCTTGATTTAATGTCGGGTCTGGGGCTTGAGCTATTCTAGCTCCACTCGTCCATGCTCTCCTTGGGAATTTTTCATCTTCTCTTTGTTCCAACCTTCTAACTGAATCTTCTATGTCGTATAGGGCTAGGCGTGCATTTAGGCAACGAAGCTCCATCATACGTAGCCTCCATTCTGCCATGGTTAGTGTAACAAACGAATACAAAGGCTTTTCTAATATGATTTTCAATACTCTCTTTTCTAGGACTCGATGAAACAATAACTTAGTGGCTAAAAGTAGGGTCGTGGCTCGGTTAACAACACAAGCAACGAAAGCTAATCTATCTCCTCTTCTTAAACACACTATTACAACGAAAATAAAGAATTTGGCAAGGGTGGCCTTGCTTTTTGTTTTCTTTTTTCTACTCTTCTTTTGTGTATTTTTCTTTGATAGCTTGATCGGCCCCCAATATTTTCTTGCCTTACAATCGACACTTGAACAAGAACTAAAATAGAAGAAGATTTTCAAACAATTTTCTAAAAAGCAGTAAAGGATATGAATTCAGGGTTTCAAACCTGAAGACTGGGATAGATTGTGGTCCTTGAGCTGAACCGTGCTCTGATACCAACTGATGTGAACCGCTGCAATCGTGGGCAGACGACCCTAACCACCGCAAGTTGATGATCGTGCAACGAGGTAGAAACCTTCAGGAACCGGGATGGAAAGGACTTTGACCCGCTAGCTATATAACAGCTAGGAACCAGAAGTATCAAGTTGAAGGCGTCACTTCAATGGGAGAATACCCTAGACGATAAGCCGGTCTAAACGACAGTCAATTCCATGAAAGTCGAGAAGAGAATAGCAATTCCATGCTAAGAGAAAACTGAAGTTAAGTGTTTATTTCATAAAAAGTCTGCGTACAAAGGGTGGCCGGCGGCCTCCTTATATAGGTGAGGGAACAAGCTCTCCTCCCTAAACACTACTTCCTAAATAATAATAAAATAAAGAAATAAAAAGAGTCATAATTAGAAAACCTAAAGAGGACTTTAACTAATCCTAACCTAGACTAAAAATAGGGAAAATTCTGATTCCAATCCTAGAAGGGAAAAGAATCCTACCTAAACTAGAACTCCTAAAAAGGAGGCTGAAAATTCCTAAAGTACAGCAGAACGGGTTCTGGGAGAAATTGCCAAATAAATTAAAAAATTAAATAGGAAAAATAATCCCTTTGGCAGATCACTAGTAGACGTCATGGGCTTCAACTTTGATGTTGGGTTTCAGCCCAAATTCTATCTCCAGGTAGCCCAAATCCGTCATTCTTCGTCAGACTAGAAATCTGTCCAAAACCGGGAAATCCTAGCTTGATTAGGATTTCTTGTTTGGAAATACTTGGCATCTTCTCTTCATCTCCCGTATCATGAATGGTCAGATATCCTTTCTTGGATCAGGCTCAGGAGGGGGCCTGATCGTAGCTCCTTCCTTTGACTTCCTCGGATCAGCATCCGAGCTCCATTCCTTGATGCTTAGGCCAAGCATCACTAGGACTTGTCCTAGCCCTATCTCCCTCAATACTCCTCCAAATTGATCACCGTTTGTTGGAGGGTGCTCCTGAGACTTCAAGTATCCAGGGCTGTTGGATTTTCCCAAAAGGCACGGGCCAATTGTTGGCTGGGCCAAAAGTGCTTCTCTGTGGTATCCAGGCATGGTCTCGGCTCGGGTGTCGGGCTCAACTCTAGGCCTTCTTCTGATCTACCCGGGCCTTTTGACTTCTGTCTCGGCCAAGATTTCAAGGATGCCTCATGAGTCTCTTTAAAGTCTTGTTGGGCTCTGGGGCTCGTAGGAGTCGATCTGGGGCCTAGCCTTGGTGCTAGGCTCGATCTAGGGTCCGGGTCGGGGCTCGGTGTCAGCATCAGCTCCTGTCGGGACATCAGTCTGATCTTGGCTTCAATAGGAGCTGGCCTTGGTGCCTGGTTGAGGATCATCATCCTCCCAGGGGTGTCTTCTGGATCCGGGGCTTGGGCTCTTCTAGGCTCCGGGGGTGGTGCTGGTGTGGGCCTGGGGCCGGTGTACTCTCGGGCCGGCATCAGTGCTGGGGACGGATCGGCATCAGCCGTGTCCAAGCCGGGCTTCATGGCCAGGTTCACATCAGTATGGATACTTGAAGAACACAGAGATCAAAATGCCTGTTACTGATGCCATTGAGATGATACCACAAGTTGGGAAAGTCGTGAAGGATCTTGCAAAAAACAAGAAGAATGAAGAGTTGTCCTTCGTCTCTGTTAATGAAGAAGAGGATAATGAAAAAGAGGAGAAGCCTGAGCCACTGCTTGCTCCGTATCAGCCCAGGATCTCGTTTCCTCATGTGATGAAGGCAAAGACCTTCGACCCCAAGTTTAGGAAGTGGTACGTACTCATACTTCAAGGACAAGAGGGAGGAAGAAGCATCCCCCACTCCCTCCAATGAAGAAAGCTCTGCCATCCGTATTTGCCCGCCATCTATACCTCCCCCAGCTAAGTGTCCCGATCCTGGTTATTTTACTTTACCTTGCTTTATCAATGGTATAAAAATTCATCGTAGCTTGGTTGATTTAGGTGCATCTATCAATGTCATGCCTACTTGCTTATATGAGAAGTTAAATCTAGGCGAATTGAAACCAATTAGTATGCAGTTAGTTTTTGCTGACAGATCTGTTAAAGCACCTAGGGGGTTAATTAAAGATGTAGCTATCAGTTGTGGTCCTTTCACTGTCCTGGCTGATTTTGATGTTATGGATACTAGAGAGGAGGATGTCACTCTCCTCCTAGGTCGACCGTTTATGGCAACAGCCGGCATGACAATCAATGTCCCGAACGGCTCGTTGACATTAATTGTCGGAAAGGATAGCGTAACATTCCGCCTCAAGGATGGTATGAAGTACATTCCTAAGGGAGAGGAGCATTGTTTGTCTATTGAAACTGTGGAGTTGGCCTCGGTCAACTCCGTTACTAATGTCATTTCTAGTTTTGCCTCCAAGATAGTTATGACAAGTGGTGCACAGGTCATTAATCTAAATAATGAGCCTTCAGCGCAGAAGCCAAAGAAGAAGGAGGAGTCGAAGGCATCTCCCACCGAATCGCCAAGAACTAAAGATCCTGGTGAAGTTAAGAAGGAGAATAAAGTGAAGACTAAGGTGGTTTGGAAGCCGAATGCTCCACCTTCCTCCACCAAGCCACCTGACAAAGATGTACACGAGAAGGATCTATTCGGACCATTCGAAGTCACTGGAAACCTCCCTGATGGATGAACTCAATTAACTCATATCAATGGATGGCGATCCCTTCTTACCGGAGGTAAATCGAAGCTATACTTCATCAACTCTTATGCAAGCGTGAAGGAAATCTTGAGTTGGGATGCCTCTTGATCATCATCCAGGTATCATCCAGCTCAAGGACGTTAAACGAGAGTGCTTCGTGGGAAGCAACCCACGGCTGGAGTCTGTATTGAATTATTGAGTCAGTTTTTTTTGTTTTGACTTTCTTCTGTGTGGATCCGGGACACTTGTCCCAATTTCCTTTTGATCTTTTGTTGTTTTTGTTTTTGTGGGAACTTTGGTAGCTACTCCGCTCCACTTCGGGCTCTCCATGTTCACCCTCTACATCGACCATCTCGTTCCAGGTTCTCCGAGTATCTCTACTCTTGTTTTAAGTCCTGTGAGGACACAGAACCGTTTAAGTGTGGGGTAGGATGTTAGAAACTTTGCATGATCGTGTGTGAATTTTTGCGATTTCATGGCTTATTCCATTCCTCTAGCATAGAATTGCTCGGTTCTTGACTTGTGATGTTAAGTTGTTCTTCAATCTTTCATAATGATGCTTAGACTGCTTAACCTAGAATCTGTAACCAACTTGCTTGCATTGATGCTAAATTTCCTGGTCATGACAGAAATAAATATCACGCTTGTAGTTTTTCACCTTGATTGCATGAAAATGATCGAATCCGACTAGCAAACCAATTGTGAGCTTTTGATCCATTGCACATAACTTGCAATTTCAATTCTTTTTTAGTGGCTTTCTCGTACCTTGAATGAGTTAGAATTTGCATGAGACCTATTTGAGATCACACGATGACATGAGTACTAGGATGATAGAGGCACCTAGAAATTGCTACTAAACCAGAAGCCAACCCAATGATAAATCCTCTAGGTGTAAACCCTTGTGTTTGGCCTTTCTTTCGGTTCGTTAATACATTACAGCCATTTCCCATGTTTTTCTTTCCCCCGTTGATCCCCTATGGTAGTAGTTTGAGATTAGCCTACCGAAAGTCGGTCTGTGGTAAACTACCTATAGCTATTAAACATGAGGTCTTAGCTATTATGTCCAGACGTGTAAACCCCTCTAGCAACTTAAAAAAAGCAGCACTAAAAGAAAAAAAATAGAAAAAATAGAAAATTTAAAGAAAAAGTCAAAGTTCAAAGTCAAGTAGTTCTTATAGTTCAAAACGTTTTTCTCCCTACAAAAGAAAGAGCGAAATCAAAGTAAATGTAAAGAAAAAAAATCAGAAAGATTCAGAAAAATTGAAAAAATAAATAAATAAAGTGCTAGGTTGCTTGAGGGTATCATAGGACGAGCGTACACTATTCCACCCGTGTTTGGTTAGACGGTAGGAAGCCATAGACTTGATTCGAGGGAAGTTAGTCGAATGCTACGCCGCACCAAAGCCATCATCATACATCCCTTCATCCATTCATTATAAACCCTTGTAGTGTAGGATCGTTACAGTCCCTTGCAAAGTCCTCTAGAGTAGTTTCTCGTGTTATCACAGTGGTGGAGATTGTGGTCGAATTGCAAACATATGACATACTTCGATCAAGAAAGTGATTGAAACGATAAACACGTCCCTAAACACACAATGCGAGAGTCCCCCGTGTACTAAATATTATATGTGTGAGGAGTCTAGTCGGTTAGGTCGGATTTGTGCATGATTGGTGATTGCTCCTTGATGACACTTGATTTGACGTGATTATCAGCCTCATTTAAGCGACATTTCTTTGCTTAAGACATGGTTTTTAGGGTAGAATAACGAATATTCAATCAATTGCCCTATCTCGTGCCATTTGTGTTACCTTGGCCCTTTTCGGGTCTATTTGATGGTTTTCTAGTGTTTTTGCGTAAGCACAGGTTTTTGCCGTCAAATAAAGTAGCCATGGACGTGTCTAAGGCATAGGAACATCGAGGAACTGAACCGGAATCGATCAAAGGAGCCAATCAAAGTCAAACCAAAAATCTGCCCATTCACACTTACACATTCGGCGAAACCAAGCCCACATCTTCAGCGAAACCAACAGAGTAAATCAACCGATGCCAAGAGAAGGATGGTTTCGGCGAAAAGAGCCCAGAGTTTTCGGCGAAAATGCAAGGGAAAATCAATGGCGCCAACAGAAGGTATTTCGGCGAAACCATTCAACTCTTCGAACCGAAAATAATGAACAGCCGGCGGACCCCCTGAACTCAAGCCAGTTTCGCCGAAACTACTCCTATGGTTTCGGCAAAAACATCAGATCAGCCCGGCCCAACTAGGGTTAAGTACAGAATCAGAAAACCCTAATCAACCCTATTTAAAGCAGGAGTCGGCAGCCAAGGAGAATAATAATTCACAGAGACACAACAATTCATTATTCTTATTTTCTCAAATCAGACTTTTGAGAGTCAGCCGACTCTAGGGTCGATAGATAGAGTTTAGAGAGTTCGAAGATCCGTGGAGAGATCGTGACGCCATCCTTCCACCTTGGAGAACTCGGAGCTTAAAGTCGAAGATCCAGGAGATTGAAGCTTCACAGATTCGTCAAATTAGGTTTTGCAGTTCTTCTCTGTTCTTCCTACCTGAGATGTATTCCTTGATTGCTTTCGATTCTCTTGTATCTGATATGAGTAACTGAACTTGTAGAGCTTAGATTAGATGAACCCTAAGTGACCCAGGGCTTTAAAGCGGTCATGGATCGGCGGTAATTAGATTCGAAGTTCAATCAGTTTCTCTTTGCATGTTTGATTCGTTCTTCATTGTTCATGTTTCTTGTCTGGATTGATCCCCTAGATTAGATTCTTGTTAAGCTAAGGATAGAAGCGAACGCTCGCCTTACTTTAGAACATCGAATTGAACAATTAACCTTATAATTGGAGCGTGCCTTTCGTAGGAACCGGTTAGGGTTAATCCACTGCAAGAGTAACTCATAAATCACTAGTAATTGCACCAGTTAATTAAGTCGTTGCGAGAGGCGACCGTACCCGGGCGGCTAGTTAATATTGGTAGTTAGAACGGATAGAGCGAACGTTCGCCGGTCTTAAACCTAAGGGTAAGGAGTTATGGTGGTGTATAGAAATCGATTGAATTAGAATTGAAAACCGCTGATCTTGTGATTGCCGTTGCTCTGGTGATCTAAGGGGGATTCGAAATCTAAGTTCGTCTATCTTCCCGTTAGTCAATCTTTTAATCTTTCTGTCTTTTGTTTTCCTTTGCTTAATAGATTAGAAGTCGTGGAACTCACACCACGCACAACGTGTTTTAACCTGAGTAATTTGCCAGCTCCTTCAAAGTAGTCGATTAGAAGAAACCTTGAGTCGAATACGATCTGCTATACGCTTTTTCTTAGCATTAGTAGTTATTTGGTTGAACGCATCACAACGACACGCTCACCAAATTGGCGTCGTTGCCGGGGACTCTTCTAATTGTTTGAAAGAAGAGTTGGCAAATTATTCTTCTACCTTTCCGCCTTACCATTAATTTCCCTCCATATTTTCATGATTTACCTGGGTAGTGTTTTTGAGTTTTAATTATGCAGGATTACAGGTGGGATGACCGGTACCGAGAGCGGTACATCAATGAAGCACCATATCCCGACGATTATCAAGAATTGCTACATCAACAACAACTACAGACGGCGAGATTTGACTCCCTCTTTGATAATATCTTTTCAATGCTACAAGGTCACCAAGAGATACACCAACAAGAGCATCGAAGAGGCGCTAGAGATAACCAAGAGATGCTTCATGAACATCAACAATGCTCGTCGAGAACCCAATCTGCCTTGGATAATATCTCTTCAATGCTACAAGCTCATCTCGCGACGGACATCAAGCTCGAGCAACCAAAGCAGTTAATGACAAAAGACGCTCAAGAGCTGTTCGAAGAAGAAGATGATGACCCTATCCATGACTATTATGAGCTAGAAGAATCCTTGGCGGTGGTGGTTGATGAAGATATAAAGCCAATCCATCTTGAAGTTGAAACCGAAGAGGAGCACATAGAGATTGAGGAGATACCCTCACCTACACTTCCGCCGAGTCAACCTGTAGAGAAGATGGAGCTCATTGAACATGTCGCGCCGTACTACCTCTTTCCTCCTCAAGTAGGAGAATTCAAGAAGAACTGGTCATCCAACCAGAACCACGATCTACTGGAACACTACCGGTTACATCACCCTTCTGGAGTGCTACATGGCACTCAACCGCTATCCTTGAAGAAGACGATTGACTTCAAGGAACTTCTGAGTTGGGGTCCCTAACAGGTATCGTCCGGCTCAAGGACGTTAAAAGAGAGCGCTTCGTGGGGGGCAACCCACGGCTGGAGTCCGTTTTTGAATTTTTGAGTCAGTCTTTTTCGTCGTTCGAGTCAGGTGCGGGGGAGCCAAAGTGTCAGTTTAATTTCCTTTCGTTTTGATTCGTTTCGGTTGGGTTTTGAAAAAAAAAATTATTTTCGGTAAAAAAAATAATAAATTTCTATCCGAAAACTGCAAACAGGAGCGTCCCTCTATTTTTGTGTGTTTTCCGAAGATGTTTTCGGCGAAAACTCCTAAAGTTTTCGCCAAAAACTTGTGTTGTTTTGAAAATCAGTTAGATTTTTTCGGTCCGATTCTAACGCATACTTGATCGTCCAAATCGGAGCTCTGTAGCTCCTGTTATGCCCGAAACAAGTTTTTCACGTTTTTAGCCAACTTCGTCGCTTTCCGTCCATTTTCTTGAGTCATGTCTAAAAGGTTAGTTGTTGGGTTTTCAATTTCGAATCTTTTGACATATTGATTGTTGAATTTTGATGAGTTTAATACCGGTCTACCTCGTTTTGCGTGTCTGCTGTTTCGGTGTGATTTTTTCTGAACTAATTGAGCTTGGATGATCTACCTCGTTTTGCGTGTCTGCTGTTTCGGTGTGATTTTTTCTGAACTAATTGAGCTTGGATGATCTAGATTGCTCTAGGAGTGTCGTGCCATGAATTTGAAAAAAAAAAGAGAGTCAAAATATTTTCAAAATTCCCCTTAACCTTCTTTGTTCGACTTTTATTTTGTGTGGATCCGGGACACTTGTCCCGGTATCCTTTTGATCTTTTTTGTTGTTTTTGTTTTGTAGGATCTTGAGTAGCTACTCCGCTCTGCTCCGGACGCTCCGTGTTCATCCCCTACACCGACCATCACCATCCAGGTTCTTCGTATCTCTCTACTTTAGATTAATTCTGTGAGGACACAGAACCGTTTAAGTGTGGGGTGGGAGTCTAGGATTATGCATGATCTTGCTTGCTATCTATGATTCTGTGGTTCAAATTTGAAATTTCTCTTGCATAGAATTGCTCAATTCTTGACTTGTGATGTTAAATTGACTTTAATTTTGAACAATGACGTCTAGACTGTTCCACTTAGAACCTGTAACTAACGTGTTGGAACTGATATTAAATGAGTCTAGGTCAGAACAGATCATAAATCACTTCAGTAGCTGAAACTTGAATTAATTGAATTGATTGGTTTGTTAATAACAAAGCTCGATAACACCGATCTAAGATGATAGATGCTAGCTTCTCCCATGTTTTTCACTTCATATTTGTTCACCTGTGATTGTGGCTAGAGATTAGACGGAAATCCAATTCGAAATCTCGTGTAAAAAGTTATAACTAGCTAGGATCAAGTGGCTAAATTGTTAAATCAAGTAATAAAGTTGTGCAAATCAATGCTAAGTTCTTTAAAGTGCTGAAAATAAAGCTAGGCAAGCCCGACATCTAAGTGAAGTGATCGGGTTGAGCACTAGCAAAGGCACAAATACTGTGAGCTAGGCAGGTCCAACACCTAAGTGAAGTGTTTGGTATCGAGCACTAGTATGCAGTAAATAAATTGAACGAAGAAGTTGAAACTTGAAATAAATTGTTGTTTAAATCGGTCCTAGCTAGAACATGTAACGCACAGATCTAGAAACGGATGAAGTCGAGTCGATAGCCACGTCACTTTTCCTACCTCCGCATCCACATCATGGCTAGAGCTTAAAGTCTTTTTGATTAGAATTGGTGTTATCGTAGTCGGTTAATTATGATTAATTGTTTTACCAAGAAACGAGCTTTGTTAAAACCACTACTTGAAGTGTGCAAAAATTAGTGAGATCGAAAACTTGTTTCGTTGATGTTTTGCATGTGTAGGTCACTCTTTCTACGTGGAACAGTCTAAACCAAATTGTTAGAATTGAATCTCAGTTTAATCTCGTGTCATTTGTGATTTTGAGTGTGTTCTAGTTCAGTTTGCTTGAGGACAAGCAAGAGCTTAAGTGTGGGGTATTTGATGACACTCGATTTGACGTGATTATCAGCCTCATTTAAGCGACATTTCTTTGCTTAAGACATGGTTTTTAGGGTAGAATAACGAATATTCAATCAATTGCCCTATCTCGTGCCATTTGTGTTACCTTGGCCCTTTTCGGGTCTATTTGATGGTTTTCTAGTGTTTTTGCGTAAGCACAGGTTTTTGCCGTCAAATAAAGTAGCCATGGACGTGTCTAAGGCATAGGAACATCGAGGAACTGAACCGGAATCGATCAAAGGAGCCAATCAAAGTCAAACCGAAAATCTGCCCATTCACACTTACACATTCGGCGAAACCAAGCCCACATCTTCGGCGAAACCAACAGAGTAAATCAACCGATGCCAAGAGAAGGATGGTTTCGGCGAAAAGAGCCCAGAGTTTTCGGCGAAAATGCAAGGGAAAATCAATGGCGCCAACAGAAGGTATTTTCGGCGAAACCATTCAACTCTTCGAACCGAAAATAATGAACAACCGGCGGACCCCCTGAACTCAAGCCAGTTTCGCCAAAACTACTCCTATGGTTTCGGCGAAAACATCAGATCAGCCCGGCCCAACTAGGGTTAAGTACAGAATCAAAAAACCCTAATCAACCCTATTTAAAGCAGGAGTCGGCAGCCAAGGAGAATAATAATTCATAGAGACACAACAATTCATTATTCTTATTTTCTCAAATCAGACTTTTGAGAGTCAGCCGACTCTAGGGTCGATAGATAGAGTTTAGAGAGTTTGAAGATCCGTGGAGAGATCGTGCCGCCATCCTTCCACCTTGGAGAACTCGGAGCTTAAAGTCGAAGATCCAGGAGATTGAAGCTTCACAGATTCGTCAAATTAGGTTTTGCAGTTCTTCTTTGTTCTTCCTACCTGAGATGTATTCCTTGATTGCTTTCGATTCTCTTGTATCTGATATGAGTAACTGAACTTGTAGAGCTTAGATTAGATGAACCCTAAGTGACCCAGGGCTTTAAAGCGGTCATGGATCGGCGGTAATTAGATTCGAAGTTCAATCAGTTTCTCTTTGCATGTTTGATTCGTTCTTCATTGTTCATGTTTCTTGTCTGGATTGATCCCCTAGATTAGATTCTTGTTAAGCTAAGGATAGAAGCGAACGCTCGCCTTACTTTAGAACATCGAATTGAACAATTAACCTTATAATTGGAGCGTGCCTTTCGTAGGAACCGGTTAGGGTTAATCCACTGCAAGAGTAACTCATAAATCACTAGTAATTGCACCAGTTAATTAAGTCGTTGCGAGAGGCGACCGTACCCGGGCGGCTAGTTAATCTTGGTAGTTAGAATGGATAGAGCGAACGTTCGCCGGTCTTAAACCTAAGGGTAAGGAGTTATGGTGGTGTATAGAAATCGATTGAATTAGAATTGAAAACCGCTGATCTTGTGATTGCCGTTGCTCTGGTGATCTAAGGGGGATTCGAAATCTAAGTTCGTCTATCTTCCCGTTAGTCAATCTTTTAATCTTTCTGTCTTTTGTTTTCCTTTGCTTAATAGATTAGAAGTCGTGGAACTCACACCACGCACAACGTGTTTTAACCTGAGTAATTTGCCAGCTCCTTCAAAGTAGTCGATTAGAAGAAACCTTGAGTCGAATACGATCTGCTATACGCTTTTTCTTTCTTAGCATTAGTAGTTATTTGGTTGAACGCATCACAACGACACGCTCACCACTCCTTGTTTGTTTGCAGATAATTAGTGAGGCCAGGTTCTTTGGTTGACGTGTATGCATGTTAGGTTACTTGTTCTAGGGGTAGCTATTTAATAATTCATTGTGAAGGCTTGAACCTCAACTTGATTGATCTTGTCATTTGTGAATCTTAGTGTGTTCTAGTTTAGTTTGCTTGAGGACAAGCAAAAGCTTAAGGGTGGGGTATTTTAATGACACTATATTTGACGTGATTATCAGCCTCATTTAAGCGACATTTCATTGCTTGACACACGATTTTTGGGGTAGTTTAGGGTGTTTTCACTCAATTGAACTATTTCATACCGTTTTGGTTACTTTGGCCCGTTATGGGTCTATTTGATGTGTAATTGATGACACTCGAATTGACGTGATTATCAGCCTCATTTAAGCGACATTTCATTGCTTAAGACACGGTTTTTAGGGTAGAATAGTGAATATTCACTCAACCGATCCATCTCATGCCTTTTGTGTTACCTTGGCCCATTTCGGGTCTATTTGATGGTTTTCTAGTATTTTCGTGTTAGCACAGGTGTTCGCCATCAAATATGGTAGCCAAGGACGTGTCTAAGGCACTGGAACCTTTTTTTATCACACCTGAATCAACCAGAAAAGTCATTCAACTCAAAAGAATTCATGCCCCATTTACAC
This sequence comes from Linum lewisii, assembly GCA_034768395.1. NCBI lineage: Eukaryota > Viridiplantae > Streptophyta > Magnoliopsida > Malpighiales > Linaceae > Linum > Linum lewisii. The sequence goes on from CM068296.1 coordinate 34,718,545, forward strand.
ATATATTTTCGGCGAAAATATCCTAGGGTTTTCGCCAAAATGCAAGAAGAAATCCACTGTCCCAATCAAGAAGAAGTTTTCGGCGAAAACCTTGGGAGTTTTTGCCGAAAACCCTACGCCAGAAGAAACAGACAGATCAAGCCAACATTTGAGCAGATATTTTCGCCGAAAATATCCTTGGATTTTCGGCAAAAATCCCAGTGAAAAAGCAGCAGCCGCCAGTTAGGTTTAAATACTGAATCAAGCGGCTAAATAAAGGAGATCAGAAAATTAAACACACTTTTACACGGGACGAAAAATCCCAAGACTGAGAGAAAGAGAGAACGAGTGGATAGAGTTCGAGGAGCCAGGAACGGATCGTGACACCATCCATCCATCTCGGAGAGCCAGTGCTAGGAGTTGAAGATCCAGCAGATTGAAGCTACCAGGAGTCATCGAAATTAGGTTTTACAGTTCTTCTCTGTCTTCCCTACCTGAGATGTATTCTTTGTCTGTCTTCGATTCTTCTGTATTGACTATGAGTAGCTAAGCTCGTATAGCTTAGATTAGATGAACCCTAAGTGACCCAGGGCTTTAAAGCGGTCACGGATCGGCGGTGATTAGATTCAAAATTCATTCAGTTTCTCCTTCATGTGTGATTTGTTCTTTGTTCTCTGTGTTTCTTGTCTGGTTTGGCCACCTAGATTAGATTCTTGTTAAGCTAAGGAAAGAAGCGAACGCTCGCCTTACTTTAGAACATCAAGTTGAACAATTAACCTTATAATTGGAGTGTGCCTTTCGTAGGAACCGGTTAGGGTTAATCCACTGCAAGAGTAACTCATAAATCGTTAGAATTTACACCAGTTAAGTTTAGTCGTTGCGAGAGGCGACCGTACCCGGGCGGCTAATTAATCTTGGTAGCTAGATCGGATAGAGCGAACGTTCACCAGTCTTTACCTAAGGGTCAGGAGTTATGGTGGTGTCTGAGAACTGAATGAACTAGAATCGGAAACTGCTGATCTGTTGATTGCCTATGCTCTGGTGATCTATGGGGGATTCGAAATCTAAGCTTGTCTGTCTTCTGTCTTAGTCAACCAATCAATCGTTATTCGCTTTAATTTCATTTCAATTAATCTTTGCATTTTTAGTATAGAAGTCGTGGAACTCACACCACGCACTAAGTGTTTTAACCTTGAATTTAAATCGCTAACCTATTTGAGTAAGGAAGTAGATGAGACCCGTGGAATACGATCTACCCTAGCTTCACAGCTTGGTAGTTATTTGATTGACCGCTATTCTGCAGTCATCAAATTGGCGCCGTTGCCGGGGACTCTTCTATTTCGTTGAAAGAAGAGTTGGCATTTTTATTCTTCTACCTTCCCATATTTCATTTCCATCACACTTCGATTTTACACCGGTTGTGTTTGTTTTTGTCTCTTGCAGATCATAGCAGGTACAGAAATGGATCACTTCCGTTCCATCTTCCCTTACCGCAATGACTGCTCTTAAGAGTGTTGCAGACTACAGTAAGCCACGTGCATCCAACTTTCGATCCCCCATCACCGTGCTTTCTAATGACGATGATCCTGACTATGAGATTAAAATTCCTCTCCTAGAACTAATCTCTAGGGACATACAATTCGAAGGGAAGCCAGATGATAACCCCTGCACACATATAGATGACTTTCTGGCTGTCTGTGAAACCTTCAAGTCTGGGAACCTCAACAAGAACACTTTATACCTCCGAGCTTTTCCGTTCTCTCTCAGAGGTGCAGCTAAGCAGTGGCTTGGAAGCAAACCACCGGGTCATTACACTGACTGGGAGGCATTAGCTCAAGATTTTGTTGAGGAATACTTTCCTCCCGCAAGGACAACTGCTTATAAAGACCGCATCTCCAGGTTCACTCAGAGAGAAGATGCAAGCCTGTATGACACTTGGAATGAATTCCAATCTCTTCTCTTCAACTGTCCTCACCATGGGTATGAACAAAGAGAGCTGGCTGAATTCTTTGCTCGTAGTATGCGCGAAGAATCTGCAAATTGGGTCAACTCCTTAGCAGGCGGAGACTGCACCGCCCTTACTCCTCAGGATGCTCTTCTGCATTTCGCTAGCTGTGCTTCAAAATCCAGAAACTGGGAGAGGCAAAGAGAAGGAACCAAGAGTCAGAGTCAGATGAGTGTTGCAGAGCAGATCAAAGCGGAGGTTCAGAAACATCTACAAGCAGTTGGTATTCCTCTCGATCCCCCGTCAACTACCATCTTTTCGGCTGACTGTGGATCCTGTGCTCATAACGGTGGAAGCTGCCTCAACTTCGGTACAACAGAAGTTTGGTCTACAGAAGAGATAAACTTCATTGATTGGTGAATCGACCGGTCGTTGTGCGGACGTTCGACCAAATAACTAACAAAGCTAACAAGCTAGGGTAGATCATATTCCACGGGTCTTCTATGATTGACTACTCAAATAAGCTAGCAAAATATTCGGGTTTAAACACTTCGTGCGTGGTGTGAGTTCCACGACTTCTAATTCTAAAAAATGCAGAGAATTTAAAAATTGAAACTAAAAACAGATTGGAGATTGGTTGATTAAAATAGAGATGACAGACGAACTTAGACTTTGAATCCCCCTTCGTTCCCCAGAGCATTGGCAATCAACAGATCAGCGGATTTCGATTCTCATTCAATCAATTCTATGACACCACCATAACTCCTTACCCTTAGGTCTAAGACTGGCGAACGTTCGCTCTATCCGTTCTAGCTACGAAGATTAATTAGTCGCCCGGGTACGGTCGCCTCTCGCAGCGACTTAACTTAACTAGTGGAATTACCAACGATTTATGAGTTACTCTTGCAGTGGATTAACCCTAATCGGTTCCTACGAAAGGCACACTCCAATTATAAGGTTAATTGTTCAATTTGATGTTCTAAAGTAAGGCGAGTGTTCGCTTCTATCCTTAGATTAACAAGAATCTAATCTAGGTGATCAATCTAGACAAGAAACATGAACAATGAAGAACAAATCAAACATGAAAGAGAAACTGATTGAACTTCGAATCTAATCACCGCCGATCCGTGACCGCTTTAAAGCCCTGGGTCACTTAGGGTTCATCTAGTCTAAGCTCTAAGAGTTTAGCTACGCATATTCATTACAAAAGAATCAAAGACAATGAAAGAGTTCATCATGCGAAGGAAAAACAGAAAAGAATCTGAAATACCTAATTAAGATGACTCCGGCAGAACTTCAATCTTCCGGTAGACTGCAATCCTAGCTCCGAGTCTTCGAGATGGAAGGGATGGCGTCACGATCTCTTTTCCGGCTCTTCGGACTCTAACTCTTCGCTCCAGAAATTCAGAGGATTCTCTAAAATTCTGATGTATGATGTATTATGAGGTATTGATTCATTCATGAATTTGGGCCGCCGGTTAAGTATTTATACTTAACCCTAATACCCGCCGAATCAGCTTAATGTTTTCGCCGAAAATTCCTCAAGATTTTCGGCGAAAATTCCTTCATAAATGGCTGGTGTCCGGCTGCTTCTCTCCTGTGATTTTTGGACTGATGGTTCTCGGCGAAAACTTTGGGTTTTCGCCGAAAACTTCCTTGGCTGAGCATCAGTGGATTTCTGCTGATATTTTTGCCGAAAATACTGAAGGATTTTCAGAGAAAATTCCTTTGTAAACCGGGGCAGGAATTGTTTCGACTTGATTGGCTCCTTGGATCGATTATGGTGCAATTCCTTGAGGTTCCAACGCCTTAGACACGTCCTTGCTACTTTATTTGATGGCAAAAACCTGTGCTAACATAAAAACACTAGAAAACCATCAAATAGACCCGGAACGGGTCAAGATAACACAAATGGCACGAGATAGGGCAATTGATTGAATATTCGCTATTCTACCCTAAAAACCATGTCTTAAGCAAGGAAATGTCGCTTAAATGAGGCTGATAATCACGTCAAATCGTGTGTCATCAAAATACCCCACACTTAAGCTTTTGCTTGTCCTCAAGCAAACTGAATAGAAACGCTCATGTTCACAAATGATAAGATCGATTAAATTGGAGTTCAATCAAACACAATGAATTATTAGACAAATAGATCCTAGAACAAGAAACCTCACATGCATACAGATCAGCCAAACAACCTAGTCTCACTAATAAACTGCACACGACAAGTAGTAGCAACCAATTATGCACGAATTTGACCTGACCGACCAGACTCCTCACACAGGATATATTTAGTATAATGGAAACTCTCACTCTCTGTGTTTAAGGACGTGTTTCTGCTCTCAATCATTTTCTGTTACTGAATTCTGTCATAGGTTTGCATTTCGACCACATCTCCACCACTGTGACAACACGAGTATCCAGTCAAGAAGGACTTCCCTGCTAGGACTATAACGAATTCTACACTACTTTGGTTTATGATGCGATGGATGATGGGAGTGAATGATGATGGCTTTGTGCGGTGTAGCTTTCGACTAACTTCCCTCGAATCTAATCTACGGCTTCCTACCGTCTAACCAGACACGGGTGGAATAATGAACGCTCGTCCTATGATACCCTCAAGCAACCTAGCACTTTTTATTATTATTTTTTCTTTACACACTTTTTCTGACTTTTCTTTTGACTTCGTTCTTCCATTTGTAGGGAGAAGAACGTTTTATTGAACTAAAACTTTGAAACCTTTTTGGCTTTTCTGATTTTTCTTCTTTTCTATTATTTTTTTCGAAACTTGCTTCTTTTTCTTCTCTTTTTTTTCTTTGTGCCGATTTTTCTTTTAGTTGCTAGAGGGGTTTACACGTCTGGACATAATAGCTAAGACCACCTGTTTAATGGCTATAGGCAGGTTACCACAAACCGACTTCTGGTAGGTCAATCTAGAACTACAACCACAAGGGATCAACGGGGAATGAAAGAATGGGAAATGGCTGTAATGTATATCGAACCGAAAGAACAGGCCAAGCTCAAGGGTCTACACCTAATGGATTTTTATCGTTAGGTAGGCTATCTGGCTTAGTAGCTGAATCTAGCTGCCCCTATCATTCTAGAACTCGTGTCATCGTGTGGTCTCGAGTAGGTCTCATGCAAATTCTAACTCATTCAAGCAAACAGAAAACCACTCAGAAAGAATTAAAATTGCAAGTGACGTGCAATGGATCAAAAGCTCACAGTTGGTTTGCTAGTCGGATTCGGTCATTTTCATGCAATCAAGGCTACAAACTACAAGTGTGATTTTAAAAATTCTGTTCTGACCAGGCAATTTAGCAACAAAGTATACAAGTTGGTTCTCAAGTTCTAGGTTAAGCAGTCTAAGCATCATTGTGAAAGTTTGAACAACAACTTAACATCAAAAATCAAGAACTGAGCCATTCTAATGCTAGAGAGACTGGAATGGAATCACGAGGCACACAGAAAACACAATCAAGGGCAATCAAGTTCATGCAAGGTTCTCTAGCATCCTACCCCACACTTAAATCGGACTGTGTCCTCACAGGACTAATTCTATAGTTCAGAGTGAAGTAGAAGAACCTGGACCGAGACGGTTGGAGTAGGGGATGAGCACGGGTCCTCGGAGCGGAGGGAATCTACCCAAGCGAAGCAAAGGGAATCTCCCTAGTGCCTACAAAACAAAAACAAATGAAACATAAAAAGGAAACTGGGACAAGTGCCCCGGATCCACACAGAAAAAAGTTGGATCGAAATCCGAAAAGAATAAATAAAAAGAAGGGACAAGGAAAAGGACACCACCTGATCATGGCTGGTCAGGCACGCCGGGAGGTGGAAAGTGGAGGTACTCGTCGAGCTGACGTTGCCACTCCATCTGTGCCTCGTACCGCCTATCAGCGCGGTGCATATGCTGCTGCATAATAGTCCATCTCGCCTCTTGAGTGGCGTTGTCGGTGATGCGCCACTCCTGCAGTCGCTCATACAGCTCACCAATGTCCGCGGGGTGCGGTCGGTGCTGAGGGTGAGGCGTCTGGTATGGATCGGGGATGACCGGCGGCGAGTGGTGCGCATACCCTGCCTGATGATGTGGCGAGGGTATATGGTCATGAAACTCTGGTTGCGGCTGGGGCTGAGGATGCTCAGAATCATCTTCTTCCTCTGACTCGTCCTCGCCTTCGAGAGGAGGATCCGCTGCTACTAGGGGACTGATGTCCAAGTCGAGGTCGTACTCGACCGCCAAATCCCCTCCAACGTTGCGTACTCTGCGGCATGGGATGTTCGGGCCATATTCATTGTTGAGGACGAAGGAAATGAGGAGACGGCCTACAAAGTTGCCTCCCAGGAGTGCGCGGGGGCGACCTGACCTCTGAGTCTTCTTGCGGAGTAGGCGGGCAAGTACCCATCCGGGATGAAGAGGATATCTCTCCCGGATGGCGCGAAGAAGAAGAAGCTCGTCCTTGCTGATATGGTGGCGGTCCTTGTCTGGAGCATATAATAATGATCTACGCCAAACCATATGAATGTATTTAAAGAAATGGTGAGAGAGCGACTTAACTGAGTTATGGTCCCCGAGGCGATCGCCGGGCACTCCAGTCATGTGGCTCCAGAGCGCATGGTACTCCTCGTCGTCGTCGTCGTCGCCCCAGCCGAGGTGATGACCGTGGTAATGCTCGTAGGGGATGCCAAGATGAGCTGCAAACTCATCATATGTGAGCTCCATGTGCACCCCGCCTAAATAGAAGGTGACAACCTTCCTGTGCTGCCTCCTCTTGTGCTCGTCCAGCTCGAATGTCGCCCAAAACTCCTGGAGAGCGACGTCTGGGAAGTCGGTGGTGAGCGTGGTCAGCTCCAGCAAGCCGGCATGGGTCAATGCATCGAGCACGTTCCGGTACCAGCCATCATCGTGCTCTGAGAGCGACTCCATGGAAAGAGGGCGAACATCAGCTCCACGGGTGTGCTCAAACCGCTGGTAGCGTGAAAGTAGTGCGGGGGTAGGCGAGCAACGGTGCGGTGGTACCCAGCACGGTCAGGGAAAGCTGGTGGAGGGCCCTGAACGGCGGGTGTGACGGGAGCGAGGGCTACGGAGCTCGAGGCACCATCAAGTCGTGCCTTGGTCCTGCGCTCAAAAGTGGCGTTCCTAAACAAGAAAACAGATCCGAGTAGTCAAACTAAAACCCTACCCCACACTTAGTCGAAAAACTCAATTTCACAAAGAAATGAGGAAAACCGAGTGGGGGTAAGCAAAGCAGATTAACCGGTAATCACGAGCAATAAAATACATGCTTAGGACAGCCAGAATGGAATTAGCACAATCAGAGTTCAGAAGTCAAACCGACATTTCAAAAAGTCAACATAATAGAACATTGAACCCTAATCATGGCAAGACTATCACAAAGCGGGAAATGACGGTATAATATGATCTCAGATGGCAAACACAATAATCGGAACGAGTATGAGCACATAAGGCAGCCAAATGATCAAAAACAGTTCATGGTCAAACTGACATTTCTCAAAAGTCAACATCACTAAGAATAGGACTTAGGCATAGCAACACATGATCAAACGTTATAACAATTAAGCACGATACTCCCTAAGCATGCTAGAACAGTTCAACAAGTTCAGCTAACCTAGTTCACACGAAATCAGTCTGCACGCAAACCGAAAGTCAACCCCGACGAAATTCAGCATCCAATATGTCAAAAGATTCGCAATGAAAAGTTCTACAACTTACCTTCAAGCCATGGTTGCTAAAAACGAACGGTTTGGGAGAAATTGGTGAAAAATGAAGATTTTTGGGGTTTGGGTGAACTAGAGCTGTAGAGCTCCGATTCAGCTGTTCTAAGGCTTGGATTGATCGGAAAGAGGAGGGGAAGGGAGAGGCGGCGGCGGCGGTCGGCTTTGGTCGGCGGCAGCGATGAAAGGTGGCGTCGGCGGTTTGAAATAAAACAGAGGATGGGTTTTTCGGGTATGGTTCGAAAATGAAGTGAGGAAAGAGAGGTTGAAATTCGGATTTTAAAGTGAATAGTTTGTTGATTTTCAAAGAAATTTTTGGCGAAAATAAGTGCAAGTTTTCGCCGAAATTTTTAGTTAAAAAGTACTGCCAGTTTTCAAAAGAGATTTTCGCCAAAAATGTGAAACAGGGACGGTTGGAAAACTCTGTGGGATTTCAAAGAGGATTTTCGCCGATAATATGGGTTATTTTCGCCGAAAATATTGAACTCTAAGATTGAAAAAATTTTCACAATCCCGGTAAACTTCAGAAAATCACAGTTAAATCCACAAAAATCGAAAAGACCTCAAAAGACTTGCAATTGACACTATGACACACAGACTACACACGAAAAATATGAAATCAAACAAACTGACACTTTTGGCTCCCCGAACCGACTCTAAAACACTAAGGTTGACACAAATCAAAAACGGACTCCAGCCGTGGTTGCCTCCCACGAAGCGCTCTTTTATTAACGTCCTTGAGCTGGACGATACCTGGACGGTATTAGGAGACATCCCAACTCAGATTCTCCTTAATGCTACCATCGGAGTTCATAAAGTAGAGCTTCGGGGCTTCTCCGGTGAGCATGATTTTTTTCCCGTTCGCGTGTAAGAGCTTGGTACGTCCGTCGGGAAGGTGGTCAGTGATCTTGAATGGTCCGAACAGTTCTGTCAAGGGATCATCTTCCACAAGGAAGACAGTGGACGGAATGAGAACGATCGGCTCCTTCTTTTCTTTAATCTCCGGCTTGATATCACCAGGATCGGTGATCGTCAGTATTTCCTTAGAAGATGCTTTCGGCTTCTCCTTCCATACTTGTTCCAGCGCCGGTAGCTTGGAACGAATTAGTGGTGCAGCTGGCTCGGTAGACGGTGGCGGCACAACTGGTCTCCAGACCATTTGGGTCTTCGTCTTCTTGTTCTTTCCCCGAGGTCTGCTAGGTTTTGTGCTCGGTGGCTTAGAAGAGGCTTGCAGTTCCTTCTTCTTTGGCGTCTTTGGAGGAACAGATTTCGGTTTCTGTGCGGTAATCTGTCCAGCACCTGCAACAGCAATTGATCTAGGCACACTAGAAGAGACATCAGTGACGGAGTTGACCGGAGTCAACTCCACAGTTTCAACAGCTAAACAATGGAATTCTGCATTCTTAGGGTTATATTTCATTCCGTCTTTAAGGCGGAACGTTATCGTGTCTTTACCAACCCTAAAAGTCAAAGAACCATTTGGAACGTTAATATTCATTCCAGTAGTAGCCATGAAAGGTCGTCCTATGAGAATGGTAGAATCATCCTCACTAGTGTCAATGATAACAAAGTCAGCTAAGAACGTGAAAGGACCACATTTAGTAACAACGTCTTTAATTTCTCCCCTAGGAGTTTTAAGTGATCTATCAGCAAAGATAAGTTGCATACTCGGCGCTTCAAGTTCTCCTAGGTTCAATTTTTCATATAGACTCATAGGCATAACATTAACAGACGCGCCAAGATCAACCAAACAACGTTCTATCTCAACATCATTAATGACAAGAGGTAGAGTGAAAGAACCAGGATCAGAGCATTTAGCTGGATATGGAGAGGACGGTTTCTTAATACGAGCATCAGGATATCCTTCTTTATTCCCCTTCATGCCAGTCTCGATCCTTGCATTCGGCAGCAATGCTCTTGGAAAGGGAGGCTTCACGACGTACGGTGCAAGAGGAGGATCTTCTTCCTTAGGCACCGGTTGTAGTGCTTCCTTCTTCTTCGAAGTTTCAGCGATCCTGTGTAAAACAGCACAAGCATCAGCAGATAAGCTTGAAAATTTTCTAACAGATACCATTTTGGCTTGCTCCTTTCTCGGATTCGGCTCTGTCTGGCTTGGAAGTTGGCCAAATGGTCGACCAGCTGCTAGCATGCTCGAGATGTTGTTCACAGCTTGCTCAATTCTTTGACCGGCTGCTATCTGTTCCTGATTGAGAAGAGCTTGAGCTTTAAACTGACTGCCATGATCGTCGAGTCTGGTGATGATCTGACTAAGCTTCTTGTCCAGGTCACTGACATTGTTCTCCTTCTGGTACTGCTGCCCTGAATAGGTGTTATTCAAATATTGATTCTGGCGATTGCCAGGAGCAGTTCCATAGTTACCCGGATTGCGGTGCGACAGCTGGTAGACACCTGCCGGCGGATGGTTAGGCTTCTGATCCTGAGCTGGACCAGCTGGGTGGTTATTCTGGTTCTGGTTATGGTTGGCCCAGCATTGTAGGGAGGTCTATCTTGATAGTTCCCTTGTTGCCTGAAGTTGCGGTAGCCAGCATAACCATTCTGATTATTAATGAAGCCCTGTTGAACGAAGTTTACCTCTTCGGCGGACCAGACTTCTGTCTTACCAAAATTCTGACATCGGCCTCCGTTATGTGCACAAGCTCCACACCATTCGCAATCGGAAACATAGACAGAAGCTGCCGGCGGTTTGACTGGTGTGGTAGACTTGTTCAAATGCTTCTCTACTTCTGCCTTGATAGCTGCTTCAAGATCGAGCTTGCTCCTTGATCCTTCAGATTGTCGTTCCCAGTTTCTTGACGTGGAAGCACAGTTTGCGAAGTGAAGAAGAGCAGCTTCAGGTGTGAGCGTAGTGCAATCCCCTTCAGCTAGAGAATTGACCCACTTGGCAGATTCTTCTTGAAGACCTCGAGCAAAGATTTCAGCTAACTGCCTCTGCTCGAATCCATGATGAGGGCAGTTGTATAGAAGTTCTTGGAATCGATTCCAAGTATCATATAAGCTTTCTCCTTCTTTCTGGGAGAATCTGGCAATGCTGTCCTTGATGGCTGTTGTTCTGGCAGGAGGAAAGTATTCTTCAACGAAGTCCTGAGCCAGAGTATCCCAGTTAGTGTAATATCCAGGTGGTTTGCCAGTAAGACACCTCTTAGCAACGCCTTTCAGAGAGAACGGGAAAGCTCTCAAGCAAAGAGTGTTCTTGTCGAGGTTTCCGTTCTTAAAAGTGCTGCAGAGATCAAGGAAATCGCAAGATGAGTGCACGGATTGTCTAAGGGCCTGCCTTCGAACTGTAGATCCCTAGAGATCATAGTCAAGAATGGAATCTTGATCTCATAGTCAGGATCTCCTTCAATGCGCGGTACGGCAATGGCAGATCGAACGCTAGTCGCGCTCGGCTTGTTGTAATCAGCTAGACTTTTCTGTGCAGGTGGCGGTGGTGGTGGATTTCCGCCTGGTGGTCGTGGTGGTGGTAATTGATCAGTCATGATAGGAGATGGAGGAGGTGAAAGTGACTCGGTGTATGAAACGGATGTAGGTGACGGTAACGGTGAAGATGAGGGACTATCCTTCAGTTCCTCAATCTTAATCGGAGTGACGGGTGGAGGTGGATTGGTTCTGCCTCTCCCTGAAATCTGTGATTGTTGAGGTGGAGCAGAACTGCTTGGTCTCTCTATACTCTTAGCCTTGTCGGTTTGAGAGCGAGTCCAAGGGCGGCGATGCATACACCTGAAACAACCTACAAATAACAAAACCAAACAAGAACCAGTGTAAAATCGAAGTGGGTGGAAAAATGAAGATGGAAAGTAGAAGAATAAATTGCCAGTTCTTCTTTCAAATAATCGAAAGAAGTACCCGGCAACGGCGCCAATTTGGTGAACCTCCCGGTCGTTGTGCGGACGTTCGACCAAATAACTAACAAAGCTAACAAGCTAGGGTAGATCGTATTCCACGAGTCTTCTATGATTGACTACTCAAATTTGCTAGCAAAATATTTGGGTTTAAACACTTCGTGCGTGGTGTGAGTTCCACGACTTCTAATTCTAAGAAATGCAGAGAATTTAAAAATTGAAACTAAAAATAGATTGGAGATTGGTTGATTAAAATAGAGATGACAGACGAACTTAGACTTTGAATCCCCCTTTGTTCCCCAGAGCATTGGCAATCAACAGATCAGCGGATTTTGATTCTCATTCAATCAATTCTAAGACACCACCATAACTCCTTACCCTTAGGTCTAAGACCGGCGAACGTTCGCTCTATCCGTTCTAGCTACCAAGATTAATTAGTCGCTCGGGTACGGTCGCCTCTCGCAACGACTTAACTTAACTGGTGGAATTACCAACGATTTATGAGTTACTCTTGCAGTGGATTAACCCTAATTGGTTCCTACGAAAGGCACACTCCAATTATAAGGTTAATTGTTCAATTTGATGTTCTAAAGTAAGGCGAGCGTTCGCTTCTATCCTTAGCTTAACAAGAATCTAATCTAGGTGATCAATCCAGATAAGAAACATGAACAATGAAGAACAAATCAAACATGAAAGAGAAACTGATTGAACTTCGAATCTAATCACCGCCGATCCGTGACCGCTTTAAAGCCCTGGGTCACTTAGGGTTCATCTAGTCTAAGCTCTAAGAGTTTAGCTATGCATATTCATTACAAAAGAATCAAAGACAATGAAAGAGTTCATCATGCGAAGGAAAAACAGAAAAGAATCTGAAAAACCTAATTAAGATGACTCCGGCAGAACTTCGATCTTTCGGTAAACTGCAATCCTAGCTCCGAGTCTTCGAGATGGAAGGGATGGCGTCACGATCTCTTTCCGGCTCTTCGGACTCTAACTCTTCGCTCCAGAACTTCAGAGGATTCTCTAAAATTCTGATGTATGATGTATTATGAGGTATTGATTCATTCATGAATTTGGGCCGCCGGTTAAGTATTTATACTTAACCCTAATACCCGCCAAATCAGCTTAATATTTTTGCCAAAAATTCCTCAAGATTTTCGGCGAAAATTCCTTCATAAATGGCTGGTGTCCGGCTGCTTCTCTCCTGTGATTTTCGGACTGATGGTTCTCGACGAAAACTTTGGGTTTTCGCCGAAAACTTCCTTGGCTGAGCATCAGTGGATTTGTGCTGATATTTTCGCCGAAAATACTGAAGGATTTTCGGCGAAAATTCCTTTGTAAACCGGGGCAGGAATTGTTTCGACTTGATTGGCTCCTTGGATTAATTCCGGTGAAATTCCTCGAGGTGCCAACGCCTTAGACACGTCCTTGGCTACTTTATTTGACGGCAAAAACCTGTGCTAACATAAAAACACTAGAAAACCATCAAATAGACCCGGAACGGGTCAAGATAACACAAATGGCACGAGATAGGGCAATTGATTAAATATTCGCTATTCTACCCTAAAAACCATGTCTTAAGCAAGGAAATGTCGCTTAAATGAGGCTGATAATCACGTCAAATCGAGTGTCATCATTGATCAAGGCTTCGCCAACAATCAGAAAGGCTACGCCGGTTACAGAAAATACGTGCCACGGAACCAGAGCAACCGGTTAGTAGATCCATATCAGAGACCTCCGGGATTCCTTGGAGGACAACACCAGTTTCAAGCAAAGCCGTACTACAATAGAGACATAGACTATGAGAAGAAGTTCGATCAGATTATGAGCAGACTTGACGACCACGACATTCAATCAAAAGCTCAAGCTGCACTCAATCAAGGACAGAGAGCTCAGAGCCAGAGGATAGAGGATGCTATAAGCAATATGACAAAACTCTTTACTAGCAATCCTCTCCTTAATCCAGCAGCATTTCAAGCAGACTCCGGGGCAAAGAGCGAACACGCTCAAGCTATTACCACAGGAGCAGGAAGCAAACAACTGATCCAAAGGCTCCAGAACCTGACGTGATACCAGATACCAGTGCTGCCATGGATATGCCAGAAATTGAAGATATCACAGAAGAGGAAGAAGAAGCATCTGCTCTCCTCCTCCTCCTCCTCCCAGGACAGCTCATGAACCTGTCTTGGCGCCATATGTACCTTGGATTCCCTTCCCAAAAGCTGCAATGAGCAAAGCCAAGGATCATGACACTCAGTATAAGAAGTGGTACAATGTTCTTAAGACTGCAGAGATCAAGATACCAGTGACAGAAGCTGTAGAGATTATACCACCACTTGGGAAGTTCTTTAAAGACCTAGTGAAGAAAGTGAAGAACGGAGAGGCGTACTCTGTCACGCTTACTAATGAATGCGCTTCTATTCTCGGTGCGCCATCTCCCATACGACAGCCGCCACCACCCCCAGCTAAGTGTTCTGATCCTGGTCCTTTTGCATTACCGTGCATTATTAATGGCATTAAAATTGATCGCAGTCTGGCTGATTATGGTGCTTCTATTAATGTTATGCCAGTTTATCTATATGAGAAGCTGAATCTAGGGCAGTTAAAACCGATTACTCTGCATCTAGTGTTAGCCGATAGGTCTGTTAAACTACCTAGGGGAATAATAGAAGATGTAGCTGTCTGCTGTGGTCCGTTTACTATAATTGCAGATTTTGTTGTTCTAGATACTCGCGAGTCAGACGGAACACTTATCCTAGGTCGACCTTTCTTAGCAACAGCTAATGCAAATATTAACTGTAAACAAGGCCTGTTAACTTTGAGTGTAGGACAGGAGAGTGTTGCATTCCGCATTAAAGATAGCACGAGATACTCTGTTGCTCAAGACGATAACTGTTATACTATTGATCCCCTAGAGTTGGCCTCGGCCAACTTCGTTACTAATGCCTTATCTAGTGATCCGCTAGAGTTGTGTTTGATTTCAGGGATTGACAATGCATTAGAAGATCCAAGCATTGCCTATGGCAGGATGAGTTAGACGAGCAGAAGGCGACATTCACACCCATCACTGCGCCTGCACACATCGAGCCAGCATCGAGTCGGATTACTACCTCATACGAAAATCCGCCAGAACTTACTTTGAAGGAGCTACCCGACCACCTAGAATACCCATTTCTGGGGAAGGACTGCCAGATACCAGTCATCATCAATTCGAATCTATCTCCCGAGCAGAAAGAGCAACTGATTAGGCTACTCAAGAAGCACGTCAGAGTTATTGCCTGGCAGTTAGCAGACATCAGAGGCATCTCTGAAACCTTCTGCAAACATCGGATAGTCGTTGATGAAGAATTCAAACCAGTCAGACAACCACAACGCCGACTTAACCCTCTGATGCAGGAAGTTGTAAAGAAGGAAGTACTCAAACTTCTAGATGCCGGTATCATCTATCCTATTGCCGACAGTCCTTGGGTCAGTCCGACTCAAGTCGTTCCGAAGAAAGGAGGAATCACCGTCATCCCTAATCCAAAGGGTGAGCTCATCCCGACTCGCACGGTTACCGGATGGAGAGTCTGTATCGATTACCGACGACTCAATGATGCCACCAAGAAGGATCACTTTCCACTGCCGTTCATTGATCAGATGCTTGAGCGATTGGCTGGACATGACTACTACTGCTTCTTATACGGGATGTCCGATTACTTCCAGATCCCTATCGAGCTTGATGATCAAGAGAAGACGACCTTCACCTGCCCGTTCGGTACGTTTGCTTATCGTCGTATTCCTTTTGGTTTATGTAATGCTCATGCCACTTTTCAGAGATGCATGCTTGCTATATTTGGAGATCTGGTAGAGAATGTGGTGGAGGTATTCATGGACGACTTCTCTGTCTATGGTGATTCGTTCTCAAAGTGCCTGGCCAATCTAGACAAGGTGCTAGCTCGTTGTGAGGAGACCAACCTAGCTCTTAGTTGGGAGAAGTGTCACTTCATGGTTACAGAAGGCATTGTTCTTGGCCATAGGATTTCTAAGGCCGGTATAGAAGTTGATCGTGCAAAACTTGAAACCATCGCCAGCTTACCACCACCGACCTCAGTTAAGACAGTTCGAAGTTTCCTCGGTCATGCTGGATTCTACCGAAGATTCATCAGAGATTTCTCCAAAATCACTCTTCCAATGACGAAGCTTCTTGAGAAAGATGTTCCTTTCGTATTTGATAAAGCTTGTCTTGAAGCCTTTGAGACTTTGAAGACTCAACTCACCACCGCACCGATCCTTACAGCACCAGATTGGAATCTTCCATTCGAGATTATGTGCGATGCTAGTGACTTCGCCGTTGGCGCGGTTCTTGGTCAGAGGAAGGAGAAGAGATTTCATCCTATTTACTTTGCTAGCAAGACACTCAATGATGCTCAGAGAAACTACACTACTACGGAGAAAGAGCTTCTGGCCATCATTTTCTCCTTTGACAAGTTCAGACAGTATCTTGTTCTTTCACATACCATTGTCTACACAGATCATGCTGCCCTGCGCCATTTATTAGCCAAGCGGGACTCGAAGCCACGTCTCATCCGATGGATCCTTCTCCTCCAAGAGTTTGACATAGAAATTAAAGACAAGAAGGGAGCGGAGAACTTAGCAGCGGATCATCTTTCCCGACTGGAGGAATCACAAACAGGTAAATCTACTACCCCTATCAATGATTCTTTCCCTGACGAGTTGTTGCATGTTGAAACGTATGAACAGGTTGACAGCATAGCTATCGAGCCCTGGGCAATCCCTCACGCTCAAGATCTGAGTAATGCAACCGACTCAGAAGAACCATGGTATGCAACCCTGGCTAATTACCTCTCTCACGTCATTGTACCTCCTGAGCTAGATTTCAATGCGCGCAAGAAGCTCTTTAAAGAAGCCAAGTCATACTTCTGGGATGAGCCCTTCTTATACCGCATCAGTATTGACGGGATGATCTAGAGATGTGTCTCTTACATCGAAGCAGCTAATATCATGCGTAAATGCCATGAAGGACAGTTCAGAGGACACTTCGGAGGCAACCGCACTGCAAGAAAGGTGCTCGAAACAGGTTTTTATTGGCCTTGAATCTTTAGTGATTGTGATGTTTTTGCTTGACGTTGTGATGCATGCCAGCGGTCAGGTAACATCTCTAACCGTAATGAGATGCCCCAAATTGTTTCTTTAACTGTTGAAATTTTTGATGTTTGGGGAATTGATTTTATGGGTCCGTTCACACCCTCCAACGGAAACAAGTACATTCTTGTAGCCGTTGATTATGTTTCTAAGTGGGCTGAAGCTGAAGCTCTACCCACTATTGATTCAAGAGTGGTGGGTCGGTTCCTTACCCGTCTTTTCACGCGTTTCGGTTCACCGCGCTTCATCATAAGCGATAGGGGTACCCACTTCCATGGACAATTCGACCGGGTGTGCAAACGCTTTGGCGTCACCCACCGTATGTCCACAGCTTATCATCCTCAAGCGAATGGTCAAGCGAAAGTGACGAACCGTGAGCTCAAGCGGATTCTTGATAGGACAGTTGGCCGGTCCCGCAAGGACTGGTCATCTAAGCTCAATGATGCCTTATGGGCTTATCGAACTGCCTACAAGACTCCTATTGGTACCTCACCGTATCAGCTGGTCTATGGCAAGGCATGTCATTTGCCAGTTGAGCTTGAGCACAAGGCATTCTGGGCTAACAAAGAGTTGAACATGAGCTATGCAGTAGCAGGTAATATGCGTCACGACCAGATCGCTGAGCTTGAGGAGCACCGACTCCACGCATATGAGAGCACGAAGTTATACAAAGAGGGCACGAAGAAAATTCATGACTCTCAATTGAAGACGATCAAGCAGTTCTACCCCGGAGATGAAGTCCTCTTATATAACTCTCGATTGAAGCTCTTCCCGGGTAAACTGAAGTCCCGTTGGTCCGGCCCTTATACCGTGGTGCGGCAGGCTTCTTTAGGCAGTGTCCTAATCAAATTGCATGATCAGAAGCCGTTTATGGTCACCGGGCATAGGCTTAAGAAGTATCTGCAAGGACTAGCTGTCTCTTCCATCGACGTGCACTACTTTGCTTTGGAATCATGACACAAATCCAGGTATCGTCTAGCTCACGGACGTTAAACAAGAGCGCTTCGTGGGAGGCAACCCACGGCTGGAGTCAGTTGTTTTCGTTTCGAGTCGTTTTGTTTTAAAACCCCTCCTTAAAAAAAAAACTGCCGACCATTTTCAAGAATATTTTTGGTGAAAATTCAACCATATTTTCGCCGAAAATTCTTGTTTGAAACCGACCTGTTTCTCCTGTTTCTCACCACCGACACTTCTCGCCGAAAATTCTCACACTTTTCGCCGAAACGGTTTTTGATTTTCACTGACATTTTCGCCAACAATCCACCCTTATTTTCGCCGAAAATCTTGTGTTTTCCGCCGACTATTTATACCGGTTTCGACTTCTGTTTTCGCACCCCCATCCGAAAATTTACACCCGACCCCCCCCCCTGCCAGCCCTCGCCCTTCTTCTTCCAAGCTCGCTGATCGCCCGAGTCCGCCGCCACCTCTAGCCGCCGCCGACCGGATACTGCCGCCGCCGCCCCTTCCTTGGTGTTTATTCAGGCCCCAACCCTAGAATCGGAGCTCTACAGCTCCGGTTCCTCCCGACCTAGTTTTCAATCTTTTCGTCGATTTCTTGGATTTCCAATCGTTTTCTCGAGTCATGTCTTCACGGTTAATTGTTCAGCCCTTGATTGTGAATCTTTTGGTTTTTTTACTTTCGGTTTTCGGCATGGTTGACTTTTTGGTTCTTCCTCGAATTACATGATTGCTATTTCGGTGTCACTTGGCTAGGTTCTGGCATTTCTTTTTGACCTTTTAAGGCTCGTGAATTGTTGTTTGTGCGATCGTGTTAATGAATCATTCCATTCCTAATGCTTGCTTAATTGATTGACAGTTCTTTGCTACTATATCTCGATTCGGTGATCTCTCAATTTTATTTGCTTGCCCCCACTTGTCAACCTAAGTGTGGGGTAGGATTCTTGTCTTCTGATACTGGTTTCCCCTAAGTTCTGTTTTACAGGGCTCCCAAACGATTCAAGACCACCAGTGCAGATAGAGCGCAGCGATCCTCAGCTCGCCAGAACCGGACTCAACCCTGGAGATCACCCGCACCAGCTGCACCAACATCGACGGCTGTGGCCATCATCCCCGAGGATGCACCGACCCCTGTGACCCCTATCTCATCTATTCCTGCACCTGCCAATGGGGCCCTACACCCTCTCATCGCTGCCCTTGAGCCACACCATCTCGAGGTCTATCAGAAGATCAAAGACATTCCTCCGGCTAAGGTGGCAGTTCTTTCTCTAGACAGTCTCAAGGCCCACAATCCGGCTTGGCACTCCACCATTGACACCGCCCTTCATAAAGTCGGGTTGCGAGTTCTGACCGCCCATGGTTCCCCCTACCCACTTGTCGCACTTCAAGAGTTCTGGAGTTCATTCCGGCGTCTCACTTCGAAGCCTATACGTGATCAGAAATTCGTATCCTTTCGCCTCAGTGGTGTTCTCCACGAGAATTCCCTCCACAAGTTCGGCCACCTGCTGGATCCGCACGTCAATCTCCAAGATACATCTGTTGGTTTCGCGGACACCTACTCCATCACGAGTGCTCCGTACCCAGACGTGTGGAGGTGGGCAGCTGGCCTAACCGAGATCGAGCCTATTGTCAACCCCACGGTAGGTGATATTGTTCACCCTATTCTTAAGTTCTTACATTATGTTTGGGTGCAGTCTTTGTGTTTTTGCAGCAAGACAGGCCGTCACCATGTTTCCCTGGAAGAACTTGTTCTCTTCCGTGCTTTAGAGGAGGATGCAAATTTTCATCCCGGTTGGTGGCTTGCACGATTCTTTCACAAGCGCACTATAACCAAGAAGCTTCCTTTTGAGCTTCCGGGGGGACCTTTCATTTCACTTCTGATCGACAATCTCTAGCTCGGTGACAAATGGGGCCCCGACATTCCTCGCGTCCCGATTGAGTACATAGGAGCCGACCTCGCCATAGCACGGGGCATCGACCTTTCATTGGATTTTGAGAATTGCACACCGCTCCCTCACCACATCCCCCAGCCAGTCGAACGCCCACCGTCACGGGCGCTAATCACCGCTGAGATGAATGAGAGGCTGGCGCGTATTGAGAAGTGGCAGCTAGACTACTCGGCTGGTTCACTTCCATGGCAGATGGCCCGGGTAGCACATGAGGAGACACAGAACGAGCGATGGACCCTTTTTCAGCAGTTCATGGCCGACCAGTCAGCCAGACACAGGGATGATATCGCATGGTGACAGCAGCTGGAGCAGCGGCTTGGCATTTCACCTCCCCCGACCCCGCCTCCACCCCCACCATCGGAACAGTGATCAGGTTGTTTCTATCCTTTCCATTTCTTTTCTTTCTTCTTTTCGGATCTCGATCCACTTTTATTTTGTGTGGATCCGGGGCACTTGTCCCGGTATCCTTTTGATCGTTTTGTTGTTTGTGTTTTGTAGGATTTTGAGTAGCTACTCCGCTCCGCCCCGGACTCTTCGTGCTCAACCACTACACCGCCCGTCACCTTCCAGGTTCTTCGTATCTCTCTACTTTAGTTTGGTCCTGTGAGGACACAGAACAGTCTAAGTGTGGGGTAGGATGTTAGAGAACCATGCATGATCTTGATTGCCTATATCTTTGTGTGCCTCGTGATTCCTGTCCAGTCACTCTAGCATAGAATTGCTCACTTCTTGACTTTTGATATTAAATTGACTTCAATTTTGAACAATGACGTCTAGACTGTTCCACTTAGAACCTGTAACCAACGTGTCGGAACTGATATCAAATGAGTCTAGGTCAGAACAGATCATACATCACACTTGTAGTTGAAATTTGAATCAATTAAACAGTTTTGCTTGTTAATCACAAAGCTCGATGACACCGTTCTAAGATGATAAATGCTAGCTTCTCCCATGTTTTTCACTCCATATTTGTTCACCTGTGATTGTGGCTAGAGATTAGACGGAAATCCAATTCGAAATCTTGTGTAAAAAGTTATAACTAGCTAGGATCAAGTGGCTAAATTGTTAAATCAAGTAATAAAGTTGTGCAAATCAATGTTAAGTTCTTTAAAGTGCTGCAAATAAAGCTAGGCAAGCCCGACACCTAAGCGAAGTGTTCGGGTTGAGCACTAGCATAGGCACAAATACTGTGAGCTAGGCAGGTCCAACACCTAAGTGAAGTGTTTGGTATCGAGCACTAGTATGCAGTAAATAAATTGAAGGAAGAAGTTTGAATCTTGAAAGATATTGATATTTAAATCAGTCCTAGCTAGAATATGTAACGTACAGATCTAGACACGGATGAAATCGAGTCGATAGCCACATCACTTTTCCTACCTCCGCATCCACATCATGGCTAGAGCTTAAGGTCTTTTTTATTAGAATTGGTGTTATCGTAGTCGGTTAATTATGATTCATTGTTTTGCCAAGAAACGTGCTTTGTTAAAGCTACTACTTGAAGTGTGCGGAAATTAGTGAGATCAAAACTTGTTTGGTTGATGTTCTTGCATGTGTGGGTCACTTTTTCTACGTGGAACAGTCTAAACCAAATCGTTAGAATTGAATCTCAGTTTAATCTCGTGTCATTTGTGAATTTGAGTGTGTTCTAGTTCAGTTTGCTTGAGGACAAGCAAAAGCTTAAGTGTGGGGTATTTTGATGACACTCGAATTGACGTGATTATCAGCCTCATTTAAGCGACATTTCATTGCTTAAGACACGGTTTTTAGGGTAGAATAGTGAATATTCACTCAACCGATCCATCTCATGCCTTTTGTGTTACCTTGGCCCATTTCGGGTCTATTTGATGGTTTTCTAGTATTTTCGTGTTAGCACAGGTGTTCGCCATCAAATATGGTAGCCAAGGACGTGTCTAAGGCATTGGAACCTTTTCTATCACACCCGAATCAACCAGAAAAGTCATTCAACTCAAAAGAATTCATGCCCCATTTACACATATATTTTCGGCGAAAATATCCTAGGGTTTTCGCCGAAAATGCAAGAAGAAATCCACTGTCCCAATCAAGAAGAAGTTTTCGGCGAAAACCTTGGGAGTTTTCGCCGAAAACCTTACGCCATCTAAGCCAGAAGAAACAGACGGATCAAGCCAACATTTGAGCAGATATTTTCACCAAAAATATCCATGGATTTTCGACGAAAATCCCAGTGAAAAAGTAGCAGCCGCCGGTTAGGTTTAAATACTGAATCAAGCGGCTAAATAAAGGAGATCAGAAAATTACACACACTTTTACACGGGACGAAAAATCCCAAGACTGAGAGAAAGAGAGAACGAGTGGATAGAGTTTGAGGAGCCAGGAACGGATCGTGACACCATCCATCCATCTCGGAGAGCCAGTGCTAGGAGTTGAAGATCCAGCAGATTGAGCTGCCAGGAGTCGTCGAAATTAGGTTTTATAGTTCTTCTCTGTCTTCCCTACCTGAGATGTATTCTTTGTCTATCTTCGATTCTTCAGTATTGACTATGAGTAGCTAAGCTCGTATAGCTTAGATTAGATGAACCCTAAGTGACCCAGGGCTTTAAAGCGGTCACGGATCGGCGGTGATTAGATTCCAAATTCATTCAGTTTCTCCTTAATGTTTGATTTGTTCTTTGTTCTCTGTGTTTCTTGTCTGGTTTGGCCACCTAGATTAGATTCTTGTTAAGCTAAGGATAGAAGCGAACGCTCGCCTTACTTTAGAACATCAAGTTGAACAATTAACCTTATAATTGGAGTGTGCCTTTCGTAGGAATCGGTTAGGGTTAATCCACTGCAAGAGTAACTCATAAATCGTTAGAATTTGCACCAGTTAAGTTAAGTCGTTGCGAGAGGCGATCGTACCCGGGCGGCTAATTAATCTTGGTAGCTAGATCGGATAGAGCGAACGTTCGCCAGTCTTAAACCTAAGGGTCAGGAGTTATGGTGGTATCTGAGAACTGAATGAACTAGAATCGGAAAACTGCTGATCTGTTGATTCCTATGCTCTAGTGATCTAAGGGGGATTCGAAAATCTCAGCTTGTCTGTCTTCTGTCTTAGTCAACCAATCAATCGTTATTCGCTTTAATTTCATTTCAATTAATCTTTGCATTTTTAGTATAGAAGTCGTGGAACTCACACCACGCACTAAGTGTTTTAACCTTGAATTTAAATCGCCAACCTATTTGAGTAAGGAAGTAGATGAGACCCGTGGAATACGATCTACCCTAGCTTCACAGCTTGGTAGTTATTTGATTGACCGCTATTTTGTAGTTCATCAGTAATCTAGTGTCTCTATGACTACACAAGTGTTTGCCATCAATTATGTAGCCACGGACGTGCTCGGGAAGCAAGGGAACCTATAGAAATTTCCCAAAATTGAATCCAGAATCAACCCAAGTGAAGAAGTTAATTGCACTGAACATTTTGGCGAGAAGACTTAAAGTTCTCGCCGAAGAATTGCTGAAAATTACATGAACAAACCCCGTCAATGATCCAGTTGAGTTTATAAAGAAGTTTTCGGCGAGAAGTTCTAAAGTTCTCACCGAAAACTATTGAAGATTTTCTTGGAAATTTCTCGTCGAAGAGGTAGAACAATTTGCACTAAAGTTCTCGGCGAGAACTTTCAATGTTCTCGCTGAGAAGTCCTTCCTTTTCTGGCGCAACTATGGAGAAACCCTATTTAAGCAAACCGATGGTGATTCATTGGGACACACTTATTTCCAGGATTAATTTCCAGACTTAGAGCTTGAGAGAGAGTTGAGAGTTTCCCGGAGAGATATTGACGCCATCTTCCCCATAGGAGTACTCGGAGCTAGGAGTGAAGATTGCCAGAGATCGAAACTTCTCCGGAGTCGTCAGAATTAGGTTTTTCAGTCCTTATCTGTTCTTCCTCTGTATGATGAATCCTTTGTTGTTTTTTATTCTTTTCTGATAGACATGAGTTGCTAAACTCGTAGAGCTTAGATTAGATGAACCCTAAGTGACCCGGGACTTTAAAGCGGTCACGGATCGGCGATAAAAAGATTAAGATTCATATAGTTTCTCTTGCATGTTTGATTTGTTCTTCATTGTTTGCGTTTCTTTTCTTGCTTGATCACCTAGATTAGATTCGTGTTAAGATAAGGATAGTGGCGAACGTCCGCCTTACTTTAAAACATCAAATCAATCAATTAACCTATTCAATGGAGTATGCCTTTCGTAGGAACCATTTAGGGTTAATCCGCTTCTAGAGTAACTCATTAATCACAAGTAATTGCACTAGTTAGTTCTCCGTTGCAGAAGTGAACGCACGGACGGTTAATTAATCTTGTAGTTAGATCCGAATAAGGAAGAAACTTCGTTTAAACCTATGCACAATCTGTTTAAACCTGAATAATTTGCCAGCTTCTTTGAGTAGTCGATTTGAAGAATCCTCGAGAGATTCGATCTAGTCTACTTATGTAGATTAGTTATTTCATAAATCTGTTTACAACGTTCATCATAAAGCAAAATAAGGAAGACGGAAGGGTCCCTCATTCTCGCAGCCTGCTGGAGCATCCACCAGAAACACGCTACTAGCACGAGCAGAGTAACAACTCAGTCGCTGGCGGTCAAAGCCTAGGGTCAGAGAATCGTTGTGGGGACCTTGAGGAATTTTCACGGAGCGAGCTTCATCTCCCGGTTTGAGCTCAGGGCCCTCAGTGCCCAATACCGGTGGAAGCGTTGGAACTTGAGGATTGACGGCGGGGCCAGTCCCAACCGCTAGGTTGGTAGACACTTGTGCAGCTCGGTCTAGCAAGGCTTGGATAGGTATGCCATCCTCGCTGTCTACCACTTGCTGGCGAGGCTCGGAGGAGTTAGGGATAGTTACAGGCGGCTCACGAGACAGCACCTCATGATTGTCAGAGGGTCCTTGTGGATGTTGGGTAGACATCGCATGTCCCCTTTACTTCTTGGTAGACCTCCGCTGCAGGGGGTCTCCTCCGAATCGTCAGAAAGCTCAGCAAAAGTCTTTCTAGTGTTGGCGGTAGACCGCGCCTTCCTTTTTTTCTCAGCATCAGCGGTCTCCCCACCACCAGGAGACATTCGTCTTTCTGACGATCATCTTTAGCAGTAGAAGGGGCCTTCTTAGATTTGTCAGGTCGCCCCCTAGACGATTTACTGTCTAGAGCGATCAGAGGAGCGACTGGCGGCCCGCCATCTGGCTGAGGGCGAGTTTCAGCGACTATGCCGCGAGTAGTGGTGTTGATCAAGCAGCTCGCCAGGTTTATACAGCCTGCAAAATAATGGAAAAAGTGGTAAGCAACCAAATCAAAGAACACATAATGACCATGCTAAATGTGGATAGAAGAGAGTATCGGGTATGTCTAGTTATCACCTAAGTCCAAGGGTAGTACCTCCCCGGATTCCTTCCTTAGATGCACGAAGGCCGGAGGAGGTGATGAGATCGTGGCACTCGAGCAAAATCTGTCTCCTTTCAGTGATCTCTCGCTCCGTAGGGATAATCTCAATATTAAAGCGGTCAATATCGCCGGTAGACCAAGAAGTGGGTAATAGTTCGGTCCAAGGACGATCTGACTCGCTAGGCTTGAAGTAGAAGAAAGAGTGGTACCAAGTAGGGCAGGGCTTTGTAGAATGGAGAACTCCTTCTTTAGGAAACTCCCTTCACCTAGTAAAGCTCAAGCCATTGGTAGTCATTTTTGTGTTGTACAAAAGGCGAAAGTGTTGAATAGTGGGGGTTATTCGCATACAGTCGTAGGTGCATTCAAAGGCGGCAACCATATACCAGGATACGGTGTTAAAGGCACCCAGAGAGGCTCCAAAGCACTCCAACAGTGAGCATACAAAGGCGGAAGGAGGTAAGTGAAGCCCATTGCTGAAAGATTCCGTCCAGATCCCATGCCAACTTGGGGGACAATTCCCTATGGTGGATAGTCGAGAGGCGACTGCAAATTTTCAGTCGAAGGGAAGTTGGGCTTTGGGAAGAATCTTAGCAATTCTTTGAGCTGTGCCTGAAGGAAAATAACCAGGGCCTATGGCGCTGCGCTCGTTACAGGAGGCTCCTTCCCACATGTAAGCCTAGTTATGAACATAATACTTGTCATTACTAGCGGTAGCATCCGGGCATATCTCAAACTTTTGGATGGCCTTTGAATAGCCAACCTGTTGAGATCCCCATAATGGTAAGGTTGGCTCGATGGAGGAGTTTTCTTCTTGATTCACTTCATCATCGGCAAAGGGAGTGGACGGCCGACGAGGGTTTTGAAGGGATAAAGGTCTAGTTATTACTTCAACAGAAACGGTGGTGGAGGAAGAGGAAGAAGAAGGGTCAGTCCCCATAGAGTATGAGAACTCTTGATTTTGACTATCGCTGGAAGAACTCATGGTGATAAGAAAGGAGAGGATGTGAAGAGGAGGAATTAATTGCAGAAGGAAGAAGTAGGAGTAGAAAATTTACATACCATAAGGACGGTGAGGAACATTAGTCATCCTGGACGAATAACAACGGAGGAAGGAGGGAAATAAGTAGTGGTGGAAAGGAGGGAGTTTTCAAGATTTAGAGCGCTGGAAATTGAGGAAGTAAGAGAGAGGGCAAGGGATAGCAAAAGAAGCAAGAAGTGTAAAGAGTAAAAAGGGGAGTAGAAGGAGGGCTTTTATAGAAGAAGAAGAAGAAGGATCTAGAGAAGGGTGTAGCGAACCGTCGCTGGATATGGATTGGGTAAAACGCGTGGAAGACGGGACGAGCCGCATGCCCTAGGCAATGATGACTACCTACGAAGTAGCCCAATTTTCCCTAGCTTCCCCCGTAAGATTTGAAGGAAGTTACCATACCCTTGAAGTGAAAAGGTGTGCATGCCAAAGGAAACGACATGTGGATAAGGGAAGAGGGGA
Organism: Linum lewisii; assembly: GCA_034768395.1. Classification (NCBI taxonomy): domain Eukaryota; kingdom Viridiplantae; phylum Streptophyta; class Magnoliopsida; order Malpighiales; family Linaceae; genus Linum; species Linum lewisii. Next base: position 34,745,002 of record CM068296.1, read on the forward strand.
GCATAGGAGGCGATCACCATGTAGGTCGTTAGGAAAGAAGGAGGCAAGACTAGATTGTGAACTAAGGATGGGCGATTGTCAGAAAAAGGGCCTGGGGACAAAAGGTAGGCCCCAGCCAAGCGGTCAGAAGCGAGGAGTCACAACCAGAGTAGTGCCAACCTTCAAAAAACGAGGCGATTCTAAGCCCTTACCTAAGTAGAAGCTTAGCTAAGAGGCTTAGGGGCAAATGATAGACCCTAGCCCAAGCGATCAGGATGAGGCAATTTTAAGCCCTTACCTAAGCAGAAGCTTAGCTAAGAGGCTTGGGGGGAAATGATGGGCCCCAGCCCAAGCTATCATGGGCTTCATGGCGGCCTAAAGGTAAGTCTGCTGACTGGCGGTCAAATAGTCAAACCCAGGCCCACGTATGGCGATCAGCAAGCCCGCCCCAAGGTGGAAGGCGATACCTAGCGAACGGCCCATTACAGCAGGCCCTAGGGTTCCGGTGGCGCATGCACACGTGTCAGAATCCTAGGATGAGCTCCAACGAACGGCTGAGATCGTGACTTGGTCGCCAAGACAAAGAGACTATAAATACGACCTCAGACCCAACGGACAAAGGGAGGACATTCTTTTACCCAGCGGACCAAACATCAGTACGTCATTCCGTTCACCATCTCTCCTACCTACTATAATCGCCTCATAATTACCCGAACTGACTACTACTTTTCCCTCTTACTCTCGAGGTACCCCATCTTCCAAGGACCAAGCGACTGGGCCTTCCACATCTATTGGGCCAGGCGACTAGTCTGAACAAATTCAATTTCAGATGTGACTCGGATCCATGCTTATATTCTCATTTCCTCTTCCATGTACTCTTGACCTAAATGCATGATTAGGTTGTCATTTGGTATGGACTGATCCAAGAGGGCTTCCATATCATCGACTATCATGGATTTGTGCTTAGTTTGCATTTTTACTTGAGAGAAGGATGTTTGCTAGGTCTTTTTAGGTTGAAAAAACCATAAGTATTTTTACATTTGGCCATTTTTTAGGCGAGAGTTCGATTGATTGGTGTTCGTACTTGGTTCTAATGGACTCGAGAGAGCCTTAGGATACGTGTTGAAAGATTCTATCTTGTTCTTGTTAGACTTGATTATCCTAGGTTGTGTATCTCATGATTCATGATCCCGAACGGGAAACTCGCTTGACCCTTGCTCCTCTTCCATTTCATCCACTATGTGTTTGTCTTTGTGCGTGCTTGTTTGAATTGTTGACCCACCCTTTTACATGCTCTTTGAGCCCGTGCTTGAATCTTGACTTGAGCCCTTGTTTGACTTTGTGATTGAATGCACCATTGACCTTCGAAGAACCTACACCTCAACCCCCCCCCCCCTTCTGAGCACCTCTCTCCTAACGAGTAAGCCGATTAAAGTATACACTAAATCTAGTGGTCGACAACAATGGAGCCAAAATGCTAGCGACATCAAAATTTGGTGGCCAATATGGTAAAGTCCAGGGCCCGTAGCAAAATTTAGTGGTCGGTGGCAAAATTTGGAGGCCAACCACGGGCAGGAGTCAGTTAATTCGATAATTAACCGAGCAATATCAATTAATCGTAGGTTAACCAACCTCCAAGAAGCTTTGACGATGAACGACGAACAAAAAATCAGTCAAAAATCGATTAAAACTTAGTCAACCGAAAATTAATCATGCCCTTTTAACACATGGTTTAACCGATCATTTTGTACCGAAATAATTTGCCATGTTCTGACCAGTTTAACCAGTTTTGACCGATTTAACCAGTTACCATCGATTTTAACCGACTTAACGTACTTTTAGCCTTAAAATTCTTTGTAAATTGAGTAATAATATAAATTATACGTCATTATTGTTTCGGTCAATGTCAGTTAACCGCATTTTAACCGTTGACCAATTTACTAAATAATGGTTAATTGCACCTTGACTAACCGACCAAACAATTAACCAATTTTTGTCAATCAATCAATTTCAATCATTAACCTTGACCTTAACCTTAACGGAATTCTCACATAATTGTAATCCAGCAACCGACAATGGAAACAAAAATTTGCGACCGGCAAGGAAGTTGGGCTGTTAAGAGTCGGCAACGGAAGAAAAGTGTGTATTTCCATATTTGTTCCTAAAATCTCAGCGGTTAGATCTGGATGATTTATTATAATGGCTGAGATCTTGTATGATCAAATAAAGGATGTTTTTTGTTGTTCTCGAGCCGCACTCTATACACTATAGTTAGTGAAGGCTGCATGCACATTAGAACCTATTGAGAGGGAAATAAAAAAGCAAAGCATAATGTGAAGAACAGATTCCGATATCCCCGCACCTCCTTCCCATGTTCACGCTCCAACTTGCTGCACATCAGTTCAACTCAATCAGCATCGGTCAATGGATCCAACCATGGAACAATCGCACTATGGCTCTCGACGACGAGAAAGAATAACAGACTTGACTGTGAGACCTCAACTGAGCTGTGAAAACACGAAATCCAGGAGGTTTTCAGGATCCTATATCACAAGTTTCAGAGAAGATGCCACTAAATCATTCAACATCTCCACCAGCACTGCCTCATCTCCAGGTTACCATTTAAGAGGTAACATCCTCACACCTCCTCTAGTATACCAACTTTCTTTGTCTCTATAAGTGTTTTTTTACTCGTTTCATTTTCTTCCTGGTTGTTCAGAAGAGATTGACCCATCAACGTACTCTTTCACAACTGCTTTGAAAGGTAAATATTAACTTTCTGGAAAGACGTGCATGCCCAGCTTTTCATATCCAAGCTTCTCACTCAAAGGTAATATTAACTTTTCTGGTTCGAAATGCAGCTCTGCAGACAAGGTCAGGGCTGTGTAAAAGCTGGGAGTGCTTATCACCAGACGGGTTTGCTTTGAACTCCAAGTGGAACGAAGCTGAGAAGTACATATGTAACCCTCTTTCAGGGGAGGTACCAATGGAGTGCCTCTCAGCTAAGACATTGAGTGGGAGGTCATTTTATACCAACAGTGTCACAATGTCTGCACCTCTTGTTTACTCTTCCTCTGATGCTCATCCACGCCGAATCATCGTTAAGCCTGCACCAGCTTCAAAGGATCGTCAGAATTGTAATCCTGTGCATTCTCCCATTCCAGGTTTCGCTCAAAGTAACTTACTTTTTTTTATGAATAAACGTAAAAGTAAGCAACTTTAATGGTTCTGATAGAGAAGAGACTTTTTTTTTTCTCTGATCAGAAACCAAAACTGAGAGCTGTGGTAGTACTAGAGATATTGGAACACAAAGCACCATACCTGAGCTCAGTTCAAGTGGGTCTAGCTACCCCAGTACAAAGCCTCCTCTTGTAACAGAGATATCTTCGCCATTGAAGAAAAGTGGAGCAGAAAGTGGTGGAGATTCCACCAGCTGTAATTCAAAGATGAAAGCTGCAGAAAAGGTACGACCACTTGTTTCCATACTCGCTACTATAAAGACAAATTAATTTCCTCACTTTATGAGAAAACCAGGACCTGTACGCATGACATGAGGTGTAAAAGTAATCTCCAAGAACAGAAACATTTTTTCTGTTCTTTTAGTAGATCCAGTTGCAAGCAAATCTTGCTTTCTGTTCAAGTTTATATATCACCCACATTATTTCCTGTTTAGGATCCCTACCAGAAGCCTATACTGTTTACCTACTTGCCTGCCTTTAATTGGTCTTATGAATTACAACTAAACTAGGCAAGAAAATGGATGCATCTAATGACTTGCCTGTATTAATGTTAGGCGTCATGAATATTGATTATCATATTACTTCGGCCATCTAGCCAAATGTTTCAGAGATATATGTTAGGTGCCATTTTTAGCAAATTTTCCAGAATGACATGTGTTTAATATCAATATTACTTACTGGATGTGTTTCCTCTATTGTTCTTATGAATTTTCCTGAATGACCTGAATTAAATTATCAATGAGTAGCTAAATATGCAGATTCAAAAATAGAGAAGCAATAACAGAAATATTTTGGTACCTCAGGCCTCTATGGTGGGGCATATGGATGTGCCTTGCCCCTACAAGTACAATACAATAAGCACTGTATGGAACAAAGAAAAGATAACTGGTCCCCTCCCAACCCCACCCTTCAAACTTCATAGTCATCATAATTGATCTCTCCCAACATTTATTGGCTATACTAGTCAGAAAGTAGAGTTTCTTGGTATCACCATCTTTCAGCCACTGTTCATCATAACCCATAAGAATAGATCCAATATTTAACGGCACAGCCATTGCAGAACTGGGAGATCAGTTCATGGTTGAACGAATCAAAACCGACCAGTGATACGGTATTTCAAAACCATGGTTTCATCCTTTACACGATGCCTCATTTACAAAACCTCTTTCAGCCAGTTCACAAGATATGGAAGGCAGCAATAATAGTAACAGAGAAAGAGACATTTCATTCTGTGGTTACCTTCATTTCTATTTGTTTTATGTGGTGCCACTGAAGCTGGCACCACCAGCTCTATCTTCATGACTTTTGCTGCTTTGTTTGTTTCTGACTTCAATGGGGTTGCCAATGAAAATGGCACATCACTGCCATGTGTTTCAGAACTATTTAATTAACAATATATAATATAATAGGAATCTTTTAATCTTCTGCTGCACTCTTTTCGACAACCCTGTATTTAGAGCCATACAGTCCCTCTGCTGCAAAACTCCCTGTGAAAACTGAAAAGCTCCCTGTGAAAAATCTCAGTTATAACTTTGTTTTTCGTTCATAATCTTACCTGTTGCTTTTTCATTGAGGTCGCAACTTGGCAACCACAGCTAAACCTGTGGGCAGGGAATTTGTAGAGAAAACCTGTTACTTCCAGTTAAAAGTTATCTTTGTTCATATTCCACAAAACTTTCTTTAGTCCCAAAAGAAGAAAAGGGTCACCTACTTCCACATCGGAAACACACTTATTAAACCACCTTTATTACCCCTTGTCTTCCTATGCATACATAACGGGAAAAGGTTGTAGAATCTAGTGATAAATTCTCGCAGCTGGGCGCCCTGGAAATATAAATCCACCACTACAAGATACAACACTGAAACTAAAACATTAAACATCCCATAAAACTACACTACTCTTTGAATTGATGTCTTTGAATTCATGTCGAGCATAAGAGAGCACAAATCTGGTAATGTCGCTCAACTCTGCGAGCATCTCAACATTCCTAACTGGGTAAGCTGATGAGGATGCCAAGACAGCAGATAGCGTCGAAATTAGATGGAAGGTTAACAGAATGGCCATTATATTACATCTTCGTATGTGAGATTCATATTACTCTTAATAGGTAAATTATAAGCCACTTACAACACCAATAGCTGAATGACCAAAATGGATATTTACCAGACCTATTATAGAAAGGATACTTAACACAATCGATGCTTTTATTTGTTGTGTAAATGCAGACTCAGATAGAAGAAGGAACAAGAAAAACAGAGGGAAGGAAAAAGAACAGTGATGTAGTATGGAGGTGCACTAGCCAAGCCAGCAGCAGCAGCCAAGGCGGCTGCCTGTCATGGATGAGAAAAAAGGAAAGAGAGAAACAGAAACCAAGGAACAGAAACATCTTCTTCCGAAGGCTTGAAGGATACTGAAAAGAAATGCAGGGCCCAGAGCTCGTGAGCAAATGCAGTTATTGCAATGGTGAGCTTATGACAGATGGTCGTTTATTAATTATGCTTGTGATGCTGTGCTACAATAACAAAAATGGATGGAAGCTTTAGCCTTAACGTTCCCTTCCTATCTGTGTTTTCTCAAAGTTGGCTCTTGTAATCTAATGATGCTACTTTTTGTTGTGTTTCTGCACAGTTGAAAGAAATGGGGTTGGTTGTCAGCTTTTGGTTCGGTTAGAACTTAGGAATGGTTCACGTGACTCTGCTGTTTTTCTTTTCTTTGTTTGCTTCTACTGAATAGAATCAGTTTTTATTAGTGAGCTAGTAGTATGATCCCTGCCCACAACAGCTATACCATTTAACTACTATAGTGAACTTAAAATGAAGATGCAACATAAAGCAATTCTAAAAACTAAATCATAACAATTCCATGCATTGTTGCAAAAAGAAACCTATCAATCGCAGATTTGAAGTATATGCAAAATTTCCAGGCGTAGAAAGAACTATACTGACTGTCAATATTTGGATGGCTATTTAGTTTTTACAGGCTTTTATGTCTCAAAATACCAAAACAAAAGAAAGCACTGTACATCATAAGTTAAGTGATTGTATATACTTGTAACATCATATGTGATGAAAAATTACAAGTGAATGGTAGAGTAAGGTAAAATTGTACCATCGAGCTCTTTACGAAGACGAGACTTTAGCATTTAAATTTGAAATGAGCCGCACTTCAAATTGATCATTTTCCCCCTTCCCTGCAAACCGTTATTACATTCCGGTAAGCAAACAATAATACCAATTTAATCGCACCAGAAAATCCCAAATTATTAAGGTTTCTCAACCTTTATTTACAACCAAAATAATTATACCAAACTCACAAACTTCAGCTGTGACATCTGGTCCAAAAAAGGAAGAGAATTTTGCCTGAAAAAAAGAAGAAAATAATATCACTTGAGCTGAGATTCTGAGCGAGGAGTTTCTGTTAAAGATTTATTAATCCTAGTAAAAATATGAAAAATAGTATGTGCAAGAATCTAATATACTATTTGTCCCGTTCTAGATTACTGCTTTCATCATTCAACATCTACCTGTCTTCGCTCGAAGTCTGATAATTCTAGAGCTTTCGCCTCAAATACCATGACAAGGGAATATTTACCAGCATCAGTAACCTACAAACAACAAGATTATCGGTCAACTAGGAACGAAACCAAATCAATCAAGGGAGTCTCATCATGACCATGACATAAACATTAAAGATGGTTTTAGTTTTTAGGAACTGACACGAAGGAAATATAAAATAACCCTAGAAGCTACTGACAGACGGTTGTCCATTTGGTAGATTGTTCTCTGGAAGCCTGTTCCAATAGATGATACCTCAGATTCGAAACAGCACACAAACAAGGAACATACCTCTTCTCGGATCATTTGTAGTATCGGTGCACTCCTGCGAGGTATTCCTCCTCCCTTATATACACAAGACAAGGAAGTTAATAACTATATCTTACTTTATATCGAACTTACACAAAGCACCCAAATGGTCAAGGTTTAATGACATGGTGAGGTCTTCATCAGATGGCATCAGTTCTGTATTTTAATCAGACATTTAATGCTGACTGAAACTCTGCTATGGAGGCAAGTAGAATGTTGGATAACGTCATGTGCAACCAGGTGGAGCACATGAAGAAGGTAAGTGAATCAAATAGATAATCCATGAAAGCAAAATGTCTACGGTAAGAACTGATCAACTGAAAGTTTATGACGGGTTTAACCCCAAGGGGCAGGCAACAACAGTAATTCCCTCTTCTCTTCCCACGGATTTCTAAAGTGGTGACGATAATCTAGACGGAATTATACCGTAAGTTTTCCAGCTGCAAGGAAGATCTAGAACTTCATTAATTGAAGGCTTCCTACAACTATTGAGGCCTAATTCTGTCCATTGTTGGTTTAGGATTGTTTTAGGAGTTAAAATAAGCCTTTCTTTATATTTTATATGGAAGTGTTATTATCATTTGTTTCCTAGTAGTAGAAGGCTTGTTTTTAATTTTATTAATGGTAGTACGAACCTTTCTAAATACAAAGAAAAGTAGGTCAGCAAATAAGCATGATGTTCAATAAGAATTTTCAGAGTTTTCTCAAGAGTCATTCTTGTGAGGCTTATCAAGTTCAAGTTCCATCAAACTCATAGACCTTATCAACTACTGGTATGAGGTTCTTTCTCAATCCTGCCAATAAAAATGCTAATTCCATTGTTCCTTCTTAATTCCAGCAGCCCTGACACTTGCAAAAATTTGGCAACTAAGCACAACAAGTTGATTTTTGTTAACCGGGCTATGATTTTCTTTCTACTTACAAGAAACAAACTATTTTTCTACCAAGAACGGAATATACTCAGGACTCACAGTCAGTTTTTGTTATAAAAAGAGATATAGCAACTAATCATTAAGTAAAAATTATAAAATAATTACTTAACAAACATTTCTCACGGTAAAGAGTGCATTAATCAGAGAGTAATGCAACATAGGGCTCAAAGTAACACTGCACACCTGACCATACTGGAATATTCGCTTCAAGGCCTCTTCTAAGTGTTGCTCATCTCCATATCGGTATCTAGTAACGTCATTTCTAACCTGATCAAAACAATCAAAGTCAATCGACTAATTCAAGCTATTTCAAGAGGTTTAGCATAAGCTGACACAAGTATTTCTTTCCTGTGATATTCCATGACATATGTTGAATGTATTCAAGAGTCCACGAGCCAAAAAATATATTCATTAAAGAATGAAACATAAAGAGAAGCATGGTTTCACTCTATTTTCTATTGCATCAAGCAGCTATTTACTAAATCACTTGCCGAAAAAGAGGAAAAGATCTCGGTAATAATCAGTTTCCTGGTTGATTAAGGACTGTTGAGAATGAATCACACTTAAATATCTTGAACCTAATAATTTGAGTTTATGGATACTGATAGAATCTAATGTGGAATAGAGGGCAGAGCTAGCTAGAATCTCGCTAGGATGAACGATAGATAAAGGGAATCGCAAAAAAAACTGATTTGTTATTAATGAATAATCTTTTCCCCTTGTACAAATTACCCACACTGGGTTTATATAGCATCAAAGCTAACCTAATTCTATTAGAACAAGAAAACTATACTAATCTGAAATACTAATCCTAAAAGTAGTAAAACGGAATAATGGAATATCCTAAAATAAACTTCTTAAGTAATAGAAATTAACTTCCTAAATAATAGAAAGACTCATAATATGAAGTATCCTAAATACTAATGACATCGTATCAGATACATAGAGGTATACTGATAGTCTGATAGACATAAAAATTATATAAACATAGTTGGTAACTAAGATGTTGAATAGTTAAAAGAATGAAGAACTGAAACAGCTGAAATAGCAAGCCAAACTTCTGAAATAACTCCAATGGATCTCCACTTCTCATTTCCTGTTTGGAAGTGTATCCTTGTCCTTGAAAGAACATTTTTAGCTAGTGACTTGAAATAGGATATTAACCAGGTTCCAAAACAAAAATCTCAATTTTATGAGTCAAACATCATCACCTAGCATTGAAGATAGAAGGCAGAAAAGAGACAAATAGGATGAACATATTGCAAAGCAGACAACATTTTCTATAGAACAATCTATGTTCACTCTTTTCAAACTATTTCTATGTTAACCCCAAAATGAAGAGAGAGAGGGAAAGGACTTGCTCATATTTTCTCACTGATATAAAGCCCTCGATAATGCTATTTTACTGGTGAAAAATCAGGCTGCTGACCTGCTTTAAGATTGGAGTGGCATATGTTTCTCTTAATGCTTCAGCATCCGAATACGTCAAGCATGGGACCGGCTTCAGTTCTGCGTACTGCACATTAATGATAGCATGGAAAGTAAATCCTCCATTTGAAAGGACGTGATATGAAACATCAGCTACATGGATATCCATTAAACATGTTTCAACTAGAATATCCAATACTACAACAGAAATACCCCCCAACACTATAATTTATCACTCTCCAGTTTCTTATTGTAGCATACTAGATCCGTTCATGTAGCTTCCCTAATAGGTGAACACACAATCTAACTGCCCACAAAATGGCTGTTTCGTAGGACCTGACTTAGCAAGCATCGGCTAGACTTTTCTACTTGACTTTGTTGAAGTAAGTTGCCCATCACACTAATAAATTAACAGTCACGTCAATTTGAACAAAAACTTAAGAAAGGGTAGATCTTCTAATGGTCACTTCGAAGTGTATAAATATTAATTAGTCCAGAAATGGGATATATCATTTAGGTGCACACGCATAACAAGAGTCCAAGGTCAAGATGCCAACTTTACCATAAGTGGATACACAGAGAGGATCTATATCATTTAAACTTGTTAAATCTTGGATTGATGAGTGTGTGCGTACACAGAGAAGATCTATATCATTTAAACTTTACCTTAAGAGCCATACCAATAATTGCAAGAGGGAATCCATAAGTGAGCATTAACGCAGACCATTCGGATCCTGCCAAGATATTAAAATAAGCTCCAAACCCGTATCTGTATATCGACAAAAATCTCCAATCAGTGGTGGTTCTAAAGTGCGGAAACAATAAAAGGTTATGAACTCACGACAAGAGTGAAACACCAAGACCCAGCCCGATAACACCAAATGAGACCTGTAAAAGAAGAAGAAACCATTTGATTAGTAATGGAAAAAGCATACAGTTAAGGAGAAGTTCTTGGGTGTATAGAACCCCTCCTGATCCTTGATGTCATCTTTCCTCACTTTCCTGTTTTAGAGCTTCTCTTTGGATTTAGTATTCCAAATTAGAAAAAAAAAAAACTTCTAGCATACAAAAATTGTCTATTCTATATGAAAATATTATATCATCGTAGGTTTCCCTATTTAAACAAATGGCATGTTAGTCTTAGCAACATCTGAGAGTTCACGCATTTTCCAAGATCGCCTTTCGACGTCAGAGTTGGTGGGTAGACAGGTTTGGTTTGTGGTGGCATCACGGCTAAATTCTCAATCCAAGGGTCACTGGAGTTGCTTACTTGATTAGTCCAGCAAATTCTCCCGGATCCATATTGATTTTTTCTTTGAGCTTTGTGTAATATGGGTTTTTTGTTCTATGTTCATCTTTTGCTTGTAAAATATAATTTCATGTTGTAACCTCACCACATTTTGTGGTTGTTCAATAGAAGTAATCCTCATTCATAAACAAAAAAACATATGAAAGTTCAAATCCTCAAAGATTTTACAACTTAATAAACTTCCAACCTTGATAACCTTAACTTGTGCCTTAATTTTATAAAAAGCATAGCATGTGACAGAACGGATGCAAGCTTGTCAATAAATAGGACTACTGACTAGTTACTAACTCACGTTAAACTAGCCGATTGACAAATTCATGTAGTAGGTATACAACCATGCTTCAGATATCTTTAGATTGCAAAGAAGGCTACAACAGCCAACCAACACTTCTCAGTCCTGGAATATCTTAAGAGGGTTAAATATATAATGATGCACAAAAACAACTTTGCGGAGAAAGAAATCTACTCTTGCTGTTAAAGTAGTAATATATCTAATATCACAAAAGACCAAGTAGGCCGATTGGTATCTGAGATTTGTAAACAAACACTTGTAACTGATTAAAGAGCATGAGTTTGCAAATACAAGATAGTAGATAACAGAATATGCCAAAACCAGTGTTTGGTACTTGAAGTTTTAGGCGTTCAGTTTTTTACTTTTTAATAGTTTCAATGTTAGGGTATGGCAGAGATTTGGAAATACAAGTGGCCATATAATTAAATAAATCATTAGCTGAAAGTGGCATTCATACATATACTGGAAGTATGAGTAAGTTGGCCTACAACCATGGTGTATCAACTTGAGTTAAAATCTCATCTAAAACTGATATTAGATTTGCGGATGAGTTGAGAGATTCTTGTTCAGATATTTAGTTAATAGTTGAGCACCGCATATTAAAGCATCTAGTCTGTTGAGTTGTAATCCACAGAAGAAGAAAAAAACATACCTTAGCGAGAGTGAATTCGTTATCAGGAACAAGGGTTTTGGAAGAGGAGGAAGTAGTAGGCTGAGTGGAATCCGCAGCCTTGGCGACGTAATGAAGCCTTAGATTGTGGATGTTGCGTGGTAGGTTCAACTTTGTAGAAGGTGGAGAAGAAGAAGCAGGATGCGAAGAGATGAAAAAGTTGAGAGGAGGAGTGAGAGAAGCGAAGCGGGGAAGAGTTGCTAGTTTTGGCGCCATGACTGGAGATGCAATCAGGGCATTCATTCTTTTGGGAGCTTTCTCTTTCTCTTCTCAATTTGTTTTGTCTCTCTTATTATTATGTGTTACAGCAGGTGAGAGGTCTTAGCAGTGGAGAAAGGAGCGGTGGCAGACGCAGTGCCAAGCAAGCAGTGTTGATTATCCGAATATTTACATTATTAGACCATCTCCATTAGCTAAAAATGTTATTTTTTAGGCTATTTTTTCCAATTTTTATCCATAAAAAAGTGAATATGCTCTAATGTTCTTTGTCTAAATTTAACTTTGGCTATTTACATAAATCTAGACTAGTGTTAATCTTTACATTTTTTTAATAATTGGTTGATGATATGTACGAATATATTGTTAATTAATTACAACGAACATTCTGATGTAAATTTTTTTTTTTCATTCGGATGAACTTTTCTTTAACAAGGGTACAATACATTAATCTTAAAATAGACATGACAAACATGGATTCACTCGGGATTGTATATGGATCGACATGGTACGAGGCTATGATCCTATCTTTTTGTTCTTGGAACCAATCCCTAGTCCTCCTCGGACTAATTACTTGAGAAAGATCCATACTCATTATCTCCATATCATGTTTATTTTTTCCGTGCTTCTCTCGGTCCTCTCTAGCGAGGGCTAGTCTTGCATGCGTGTTCGAATTTTCTATCAAGTGAGTCATGCTCTTCTCCTAAGCCGCTACAACGTCGGGTTCAACATTTTTAGTCTATGACATGGTCGAAGGAAACAATTTCATCGGTGTAATGGGTGTTATGGGGACCCATTAATCATTAGATAAGTTCAAAAGAAAATACATTAACTCAGTGAAAAATAAAATATATTAACATAATTCAAAAAAATTACTTTAAATACACATTAATTAAATATACATTAACTTAGTCCAACCAATGGCTTAGTGCCATGTGGAATCCACTATACTCAGACCATCCGCACTCATGCAATTCACTTGCAATTGCAAAAATGGTCCCCACTGCCACCTCATTCATTTTTGCAATCTACTCACTTTTAATTTCATTCACTCTACACCAATGCAATTCATTTGCAATTTTAATTGGTGGGACCATACTTGGTGAACCGCCCGGTCGTTGTTTGGACGTTCAAACAAATAACTAACAAAGCTAACAAGCTAGGGTAGATCGTATTCCACGGGTCTTCTATGATTGACTACTCAAATAAGCTAGCAAATTACTCAGGTTTAAGCACTTCGTGCGTGGTGTGAGTTCCACGACTTCTAAATCTAAGAAATGCAGAGAAAATCAAAAATTTAAACTAAGAACAGAATGGAAATTGGTTGATTAAAACAGAGATGACAGACGAACTTAGACTTTGAATCCCCCTTCGTTCCCCAGAGCATTGGCAATCAACAGATCAGCGGATTTCGATTCTCATTCAATCAATTCTAAGACCCCACCATAACTCCTTACCCTTAGGTTTAAGATCGGCGAACGTTCGCTCTATCCGTTCTAGCTACCAAGATTAATTAGTCGCCCGGGTACAGTCGCCTCTCGCAACGACTTAACTTAACTGGTGGAATTACTAACGATTTATGAGTTACTCTTGTAGTGGATTAACCCTAACCGGTTCCTACGAAAGGCACGCTCCAATTATAAGGTTAATTATTCAATTTGATGTTCTAAAGTAAGGCGAGTGTTCGCTTCTATCCTTAGCTTAACAAGAATCTAATCTAGGTGATCAATCCAGACAAGAAACATGAACAATGAAGAACAAATCAAACATGAAAGAGAAACTGATTGAACTTCGAATCTAATCACCGCCGATCCGTGACCGCTTTAAAGCCCTGGGTCACTTAGGGTTCATCTAGTCTAAGCTCTAAGAGTTTAGCTACTCATGTTCATCACAAAAGAATCAAAGACAAAGAAAGAGTTCATCATACAAAGGAAGAACAGAAAAGAATCTGAAAAACCTAATTAAGACGACTCCGGCAGAACTTCGATCTTCCAGTAGACTGCAATCCTAGCTCCGAGTCTCCGAGATGGAAGGGATGGCATCACGATCTCTTTCCGGCTCTTCGAACTCTAACTCTTTGCTCCAAAACTCTTGAGAATCCTCGGAATTATGATTATGGAAAAGTATATGAGGTATCCCCAGTATATGGGCCGCCGGTTAAGTATTTATATTTAACCCTAATTCAGCCGGATTTTGCCTGATATTTTCGCCGAAAATATTGAAGAATTATCGGCGAAAATTCCTTTGTAAATGGATGGTCCGCCGGCTGATTTCTCCTGTAAATTTCGGTCCAATGGTTTTCGGTCGAAAACTTAGGGTTTTCGCCGAAAACTTCTGTTGATGAGCATCAGTCGATTTGTACTGATATTTTCGCCGAAAATGCTGAGGTATTTTAGGCGAAAACTCATTTGTAAACCGGGGCAGGAATTGTTTCGACTTGATTGGCTCCTTGGATCGATTTCGGTGCAATTCCTCGAGGTTCCAACGCCTTAGACACGTCCTTGGCTACTTTATTTGACGACAAAAACCTGTGCTATCATAAAAACACTAGAAAACCATCAAATAGACCCGAAACGGGCCAAGGTAACACAAATGGCACGAGATAGGGCAATCGATTGAATATTCGTTATTCTACCCTAAAAACCATGTCTTAAGCAAGGAAATGTCGCTTAAATGAGGCTGATAATCACGTCAATTCGAGTGTCATCAAAATACCCCACACTTAAGCTTTTGCTTGTCCTCAAGCAAACTGAATAGAAACGCTCATGTTCACAAATGATAAGATCGATTAAATTGGAGTTCAATCAAACACAATGAATTATTAGACAGATAGATCCTAGAACAAGAAACCTAAAATGCATACAGATCAGCCAAACAACCTGGTCTCACTAATAAACTGCACACGACAAGTAGTAGCAACCAATTATGCACGAATTTGACCTGACCGACCAGACTCCTCACACAGGATATATTTAGTAAATGGGGAACTCTCACTCTGTGTGTTTAAGGACGTGTTTCTGCTCTCAATCATTTTTGTTACTGAATTCTGTCATAAGTTTGCAATTCAACCACATCTCCACCACTGTGACAACACGAGTATCCAGTCAAGAAGGACTTCCCTGCTAGGACTGTAACGAATTCTACACTACTTGGGCTTATGATGCGATGGATGATGGGATTGTATGATGATGGCTTTGTGCGGTGTAGCTTTCGACTAACTTCCCTCGAATCTAGCCTATGGTTTCCTACCGTCTAACCAGACACGGGTGGAATAATGAACGCTCGTCCTATGATACCCTCAAGCAACCTAGCACTTATTATTTTTCTTTACACAATTTTTTTTGACTTTTCTTTTGACTTCGTTCTTCCATTTGTAGGGAGAAGAACGTTTTATTGAACTAAAAACTTGAAACCTTTTTGGCTTTTCTGATTTTTCTTCTTTTCATTTTTTTTCGATTTTTTTTTCTTTTGTGCCGATTCTTTCTTTTAGTTGCTAGAGGGGTTTACACGTCTGGACATAATAGCTAAGACCACTTGTTTAATGGCTATAGGCAGGTTACCACAATCCGACTTCTAGTAGGTCAATCTAGAACTACAACCACAGGGGATCAACGGGGAATGAAAGAATGGGAAATGGCTGTAATGTATTATCGAACCAAAAGAACAGGCCAAACTCAAGGGTCTACACCTAATGGATTTTATCGTCAGGTAGGCTATCTGGTTTAGTAGCTGAATATCTAGGTGCCCCTAACATTCTAGAACTTGTGTCATCGTGTGGTCTCGAGTAGGTCTCATGCAAATTCTAACTCATTCAAGCAAACAGAAAACCACTCAAAAAGAATTAAAATTGCAGTTACGTGCAATGGATCAAAAGCTCACAGTTGGTTTGCTAGTCGGATTCGGTCATTTTCATTCAATCAAGGTTACAAACTACAAGTGTGATTTTAAAAATTCTATTCTGACCAGGCAATTTAGCATCAAAGTATACAAGTTGGTTCTCAAGTTCTAGGTTAAGTAGTCTAAGCATCATTGTGAAAGTTTGAACAACAACTTAACATAAAAAATCAAGAACTGAGCCATTCTAATGCTAGAGAGACTGGAATGGAATCACGAGGCACACAGAAAACACAATCAAGTTCATGCAAGGTTCTCTAGCATCCTACCCCACACTTAAATCGGACTGTGTCCTCACAGGACTAATTCTAGAGTTCAGAGTGAAGTAGAAGAACCTGGACCGAGATGGTTGGCGTAGGGGATGAGCACGGGTCCTCGGAGTGGAGGGAATCTACCGAAACGAAGCAAAGGGAATCTCCCTACTGCCTACAAAACAAAAACAAATGAAACATAAAAAAAAAACTGGGACAAGTGCCCCGGATCCACACAGAAAAAAGTTGGATCGAGATCCGAAAAGAATAAATAAAAAGAAAGGACCAGAAAAGGAATACAACTCGGTCACTGCTGGTCAGGTGGGCCGGGAGGTGGAAAGTGGAGGAAATCGCCGAGCTGACGTTGCCACTCCATCTGTGCCTCATACCGCCTATCAGCGCGGTGCATATGCTGCTGCATAATAGTCCATCTCACCTCTTGAGTGGCGTTGTCTGTGAGGCGCCACTCCTGCAGTCGCTCATACAGCTTTCCAACATCCACGGGGTGCGGGTGGTGTTATGGGTGAGGCGCCTGGTATGGATCTGGGATGGCCGGCGGCGAGTGGTGTGCATACCCTGCCTGATGGTGTGGCGATGGAGTATGGTCATGAGACTCTGGCTCATACTGAGGCTGGGACTCCTCAGAATCATCTTCTTCCTCCGACTCATCCTCGTACTGGAGGGGAGGATCTGCTGCTACCTGGGGACTGAAGTCTAGCTCGAGGTCGTACTCGACCGCCAAATCTCCTCCAACGGTGCGTACTCTGCGGCGTGGGATGTTCGGGCCATATTCATGGCTGAGGCCGAAGGAGATGATGAGCTGGCCGATGAAGTTGCCTCCCAGGAGTGAGCGAGGTGGCGTCCTCCACTTGGTCTTCTGACGGAAGATGCGAGCAAGCACCCATCCGGGGTGAAGAGGGTAGTTCTCCCGGATGGTGCGAAGAAGCAGAAGTTCCTCCTTGCTGATATGGTGGCGGTGCTTCTCTGGGGCATATAATAGCGATCTACGCCAAACCATATGAATGTATCTATAGAGAGGGTGAGAGAGAGACTTAACTGAGTTATGGTCCGAGACACGATCGTCGGGCACTCTAGTCATGTGGCTCCAGAGTGCATGGTAGGCCTCTCCGTCGTCTTCGTCGTCCGCCCAGCCGAGGTGATGACCATGGTAATGCTCGTAGGGGATGCCTAGATGAGCTGCAAACTCATCATAGGTAAGGGTCCTGTACACCCCGCCCAGGTAGAAGGAAACGACCTTCTTGCTCTGCCTCCTCTTGTGCTCGTCTAGATCAAAAGTGGCCCAGAACTCATGTAGAGCGACGTCTGGAAAGTCGGAAGCTATGGTGGTCAGCTCTAGGAGGCCGGCCAGTGCCAGGGCGTCGTGCACGTTCCGGTGGTAGTCCTCATCGTGATCGAAGAGGGAATCCATGGAGAGTGGTCAAACATTAGCTCCCGGAATGTGCTCGAGCTTCTAGTAGCACTCAAAGTAGTAGTCGGGTAGACGAGCAACAGTGCGATGGTGCCCAGCACGGCCAGGGAATGCTGGTGGAGGGCCCTGGACGGCGGGTGTGACGGGAGCGGGGACTCTGGAGCTCGAGGCGGCGTCAAGTCTCTGCTTGGTCCTGCGCTCATAAGTTGGGTTCCTAAACAAGAAAACAAACCAGATTAGTCAAACTAAAACCCTACCCCACACTTAGTCGAAAAACTCAATTTCACAAAGAAATGAGGAAAACCGAGTGGGGGTAAGCAAAGCAGATTAACCGGTAATCACGAACAATAAAATACATGCTTAGGAATAGCCAGAATGGAATTAGAACAATCAGAGTTCAGAAGTCAAACCGACATTCAAAAAGTCAACACAATAGAACATTGAACCCTAATCATGGCAAGACTATCACAACTCGAGAAATGACGGTATAATATGGTCTCAGATGGCAAACACAATAATCTGAACGAGAATGAGCACATAGGGCAGCCAAATGATCAAAAACAGTTCATGGTCAAACCGACATTTCTCAAAAGTCAACCTCACAAGGAATCAGACTTAGGCATAGCAACACATGATCAAACGATATAACAATTAAGCACGATACTTCCTAAGCATGCTAGAATAGTTCAACAAGTTCAGCTAACATAGTTCACACGAAATTAGTCGGCACGCAAATCGAGGCAAACCAAAAAGTCAACCGAAAGTCAACCCTGACGAAGTTCGGCAATCAACATCTCAAAAGATTCGCAATGAAAAGTTCTACAACTTACCTTGAAGCCATGGATGCTAAAAATGAATGGATTGGGAGAAATCGGTGAAAAATCAAAAATTTTAGGGTTTGGGTGAACTAGAGCTGTAGAGCTCCGATTCGGCTGTTCTAGGGCTTGGATTGATCGGAAATGGAAGGGGAAGGGAGCGGCGGCGGCGGCGGCGGCGGTCGGCAACGGTCGGTGGCGGCGAGAAATGGTGGCGGCGGTCGGGTTTGAGAAAACAGGGGGAGTTTTGGGTTTTGTTTCGAAAATAGAAAGTGAGAGAGAGAGGGTGAAAATCCGGATTTTAAAATGAATAGTTGGTTGATTTTCAAAGACATTTTCGGCGAAAATAAGTGCAAGTTTTCGCCGAAAATGTTAGTTAAAAAGTACTGCCGGTTTTCAAAAGAATTTTCGCCGAAAATGTGAAACAGAGACGTCTGGAAAACTCAGTGGGATTTCAAAAAGAATTTTCGCCGAAAACATGGGTTATTTTCGCCGAAAATATTGAACTCTACGATTGAAAATATTTTCGCAATCCCGGCAGACTTCAAAAAATCACAGTTAAATCCACAAAAATCGGAAAGACCTCAAATGACTTGCAACTGACACTATGACACACAGACTACACACGAAAAATACGAAAACAAATAAAATGACACTTTTGGCTCCCCCGAACCGACTCTAAAACACTAAGGTTGACACAAATAAAAAAAACAGACTCCAGCCGTGGGTTGCCTCCCACGAAGCGCTCTTTTATTAACGTCCTTGAGCTGGACGATACCTGGACGGTATTAGGAGACATCCCAACTCAGATTCTCCTTAATGCTAGCATCGGAGTTCATAAAGTAGAGCTTCGGGGCTTCTCCGGTGAGCATGAATTTCTTCCCGTACACGTGTAAGAGCTTGGTACGTCCGTCGGGAAGGTGGTCAGTGATCGTGAATGGTCCGAACAGTTCTGTCAAGGGATCATCTTCCACAAGGAAGACAGTGGACGGAATGAGAATGATCGGCTCCTTCTTCTCTTTAACCTCCGGCTTGATATCACCAGGATCGGTGATCGTCAGTATTTCCTTAGGAGATGCTTTCGGTTTCTCCTTCCATACTTGTTCCGGTGCCGGTAGCTCGGAACGAATTGGTGGTGCAGCTGGCTCGGTAGAAGGTGGCGGCTTAACTAGTCTCCAGACCATGTGAGTCTTCGTCTTTTTATTCTTTCCCCGAGGTCTGCTAGGTTTTGTGCTCGGTGGCTTAGAAGAGGCTTTCAGTTCCTTCTTCTGTGGCGTCTGAAGAACATATTTCGGTTTCTGCGTGGTAACCTGTCCAGCACCTGCAACAGCAATTGATCTAGGCACACTAGAAGAGACATCAGTAACAGAGTTGACCGGATCAACTCCACAATTTCAACAGCTAAACAATGAAATTCTTCATTCTTAGGAGTATATTTCATCCCGTCCTTAAGGCGGAACGTGACCGTTTCTTTACCAACTCTCAAAGTTAAAGAACCATTTGGAACGTTAATTTTCATTCCAGTAGTAGCCATGAAAGGTCGTCCTATGAGAATGGTAGAATCATCCTTACTAGTGTCAATGATAACAAAGTCAGCTAAGAACGTGAAAGGACCACATTTAGTAACAACGTCTTTGATTTCTCCCCTAGGAGTTTTAAGCGATCTATCAGCAAAGATAAGTTGCATACTAGGCGGTTCAAGTTCTCCTAGGTTCAATTTTTCATATAGACTCATAGGCATAACATTAACAGACGCGCCAAGATCAACCAAACAACGTTCTATCTCAACATCATTAATAACAAGAGGTAGAGTGAAAGAACCAGGATCAGAGCACTTAGCTGGATATGGAAAGGAAGGTTTCTTGATAGGAGCATCAGGATATCCTTCTTTATTCCCCTTCATGTCAGTCTCGATCCTTGCATTCGGCAGCAATGCTCTTGGAAAAGGAGGCTTCACGACGTACGGTGCGAGAGGAGGATCTTCCTCCTTAGGCGCCACTTGTAGTGCTTCCTTCTTCTCTGGAGATTCAGCGATCCTGCGTAAAACTGCACAAGCGTCAGTAGATAAGCTTGTAAATTTTCTAACAGTTACCATCTTGGCTTTCTTCTTTCTCGGGTTTGGCTCTGTCTGGCTCGGAAGTTGGCCAAATGGTCGACCAGATGCTAGCATGCTCGAGATGTTGTTCACAGCTTGCTCAATTCTTTGTCCGGCTGCTATCTGTTCTTGATTGAGAAGAGCTTGAGCTTTAAACTGACTGTCATGATCATCGAGTGTGGTGATGATCTGACTAAGCTTCTTGTCCAGGTCACTAACGTTGTTTTCCTTCTGGTACTACTGCCCTGGATAGGTGTTATTCAAATATTGATTCTGGCGATTGCCAGGAGCAGTTCCATAGTTACCCGGATGACGGTGCGACGGCTGGTAGACACCTGTCGGCGGATGGTTAGGCTTCTGATCCTGAGCTGGACCAGCCGGGCGGTTATTCTGGTTCTGGTTATGGTTGGCGCCAGCATTGTAGGGAGGTCTGTCTTGATAGTTCCCTTGCTGCCTTGCGGTAGCCAGCATAACCATTCTGATTATTAACGAAGCCTTGTTGAACGAAATTTACCTCTTCGGTGGACCAGACTTCTGTCTTACCAAAATTCTGGCAACGGCCTCCGTTATGTGAGCAAGCTCCACACCACTCGCAATCAGCAACATAGACAGAAGCTGCCGGCGGTTTGATTGGTGTGGAAGACTTCTTCAAATGCTTCTCTATTTTGGCCTTGATAGCTGCTTCGAGATCGAGCTTGCTCCTTGATCCTTCAGATTGTCGTTCCCAGTTCCTTGACTTGGAAGCACAATTTGTGAAGTGAAGAAGAGCAGCTTCAGGTGTGAGCGTAGTGCAATCCCCTTCAGCTAGAGAATTGACCCACTTGGCAGATTCTTCTCGAAGACCTCGAGCAAAGATTTCAGCTAACTGCCTCTGCTCGAATCCATGATGAGGGCAGTTGTAGAGAAGTTCTTGGAATCGATTCCAAGTATCGTATAAGCTTTCTCCTTCTTTCTGGGAGAATCTGGCAATGCTGTCCTTGATGGCTGTTGTTCTGGCAGGAGGAAAGTATTCTTCAATGAAGTCCTGAGCCAGTGTATCCCAATTAGTGTAATATCCAGGTGGTTTACCAGTAAGCCACCTCTTAGAAGCGCCTTTAAGAGAGAACGGGAAAGCTCTCAAACAAAGAGTATTTTTGTCGAGGTTTCCGTTCTTAAAAGTGCTGCAGAGATCAAGGAAGTCTGCAAGATGAGTGCACGGATTGTCTAGGGGCCTGCCTTCAAACTGTAGATCCCTAGAGATCATAGTCAAGAATGGAATCTTGATCTCATAGTCAGGATCTCCTTCAATGCGCGGTACGGCAATGGCAGATCGAACGCTAGTCGCGCTCGGCTTGTTGTAATCAGCTAGACTTTTCTGTGCAGGCGGCGGTGGTGGATTTTCGCCTGGTGGTGGTGGTGGTGGTAATTGATCAGCCATGGTAGGAGATGGAGGAGGTGAAAGTGACTCGGTGTATGAAACGGATGTAGGTGACAGTAACGGTGAAGATGGGGATGAGGAACTCTCCTTCATTTCCTCAATCTTAATTGGAGTGACGGGTGGAGGTGGATTGGTTCTGCTTCTCCTTGGAATCTGTGATTGTCGAGGTGGAGCAGAACTGCTTGGTCTCTCTATACTCTTAGCCTTGTCGGTTTGGGAGCGAGTCCAAGGGCGGCGATGCATACACCTGTGAACAATCTACAAATAACAAAAACAACAAAACCAGTGTAAAATCGAAGTGGGTGGAAAAGTGAAAGATGGAAAATAGAAGAATAAAATTTCCAGTTCTTCTTTCAAACAATCAAAAGAAGTCCCCGGCAACTGCGCCAATTTGGTGAACCGCCCGGTCGTTGTTCGGACATTCAAACAAATAACTAACAAAGCTAACAAGCTAGGGTAGATCGCATTCCACGGGTCTTATATGATTGACTACTCAAATAAGCTAGCAAATTACTCAGGTTTAAGCACTTCGTGCGTGGTGTGAGTTCCACGACTTCTAAATCTAAGAAATGCAGAGAAAATTAAAAATTTAAACTAAGAACAGAATGGAAATTGGTTGATTAACACAGAGATGACAGACGAACTTAGACTTCGAATCCCCCTTCGTTCCCCAGAGCATTGGCAATCAACAGATCAGCGGATTTCGATTCTCATTCAATCAATTCTAAGACACCACCATAACTCCTTACCCTTAGGTTTAAGACCGGCGAACGTTCGCTCTATCCGTTCTAGCTACCAAGATTAATTAGTCGCCCGGGTACGGTCGCCTCTCGCAACGACTTAACTTAACTGGTGGAATTACTAACGATTTATGAGTTACTCTTGCAGTGGATTAACCCTAACCGGTTCCTACGAAAGGCAAGCTCCAATTATAAGGTTAATTGTTCAATTTGATGTTCTAAAGTAAGGCGAGCGTTCGCTTCTATCCTTAGCTTAACAAGAATCTAATCTAGGTGATCAATCCAGACAAGAAACATGAACAATGAAGAACAAATCAAACATGAAAGAGAAACTGATTGAACTTCGAATCTAATCACCGCCGATCCGTGACCGCTTTAAAGCCCTGGGTCACTTAGGGTTCATCTAGTCTAAGCTCTAAGAGTTTAGCTACTCATGTTCATCACAAAAGAATCAAAGACAAAGAAAGAGTTCATTATACAAAGGAAGAACAGAAAAGAATATGAAAAACCTAATTAAGACGACTCCGGCAGAACTTCGATCTTCCGGTAGACTGCAATCCTAGCTCCGAGTCTCCGAGATGGAAGGGATGGCGTCACGATCTCTTTCCGGCTCTTCGAACTCTAACTCTTTGCTCCAAAACTCTTGAGAATCCTCGGAATTATGATTATGGAAAAGTATATGAGGTATCCCCAGTATATGGGCCGCCGGTTAAGTATTTATACTTAACCCTAATTCAGTCGGATTTTGCCTGATATTTTCGCCGAAAATATTGAAGAATTTTTGGCGAAAATTCCTTTGTAAATGGATGGTCCGCCGGCTGATTTCTCCTGTAAATTTCGGTCCAATGGTTTTCGGTCGAAAACTTAAGGTTTTCGCCGAAAACTTCTGTTGATGAGCATCAGTCGATTTGTACTGATATTTTTGCCGAAAATGCTGAGGTATTTTCGGCGAAAACTCCTTTGTAAACTGGGGCAGGAATTGTTTCGACTTGATTGGCTCCTTGGATCGATTCCGGTGCAATTCCTCGAGGTTCCAACGCCTTAGACACGTCCTTGGCTACTTTATTTGACGGCAAAAACCTGTGCTATCATAAAAACACTAGAAAACGATCAAATAGACCCGAAACGGGCCAAGGTAACACAAATGGCACGAGATAGGGCAATCGATTGAATATTCGTTATTCTACCCTAAAAACCATGTCTTAAGCAAGGAAATGTCGCTTAAATGAGGCTGATAATCACGTCAATTCGAGTGTCATCAAAATACCCCACACTTAAGCTTTTGCTTGTCCTCAAGCAAACTGAATAGAAACGCTCATGTTCATAAATGATAAGATCGATTAAATTGGAGTTCAATCAAACACAATGAATTATTAGACAGATAGATCCTAGAACAAGAAACCTAAAATGCATACAGATCAGCCAAACAACCTGGTCTCACTAATAAACTGCACACGACAAGTAGTAGCAACCAATTATGCACGAATTTGACCTGACCGACCAGACTCCTCACACAGGATATATTTAGTAAATGGGGAACTCTCACTCTCTGTGTTTAAGGACGTGTTTCTGCTCTCAATCATTTTCTGTTACTGAATTCTGTCATAAGTTTGCAATTCAACCACATCTCCACCACTGTGACAACACGAGTATCCAGTCAAGAAGGACTTCCCTGCTAGGACTGTAACGAATTCTACACTACTTGGGTTTATGATGCGATGGATGATGGGAATGTATGATGATGGCTTTGTGCGGTGTAGCTTTCGACTAACTTCCCTCGAATCTAGCCTATGGTTTCCTACCATCTAACCAGACACGGGTGGAATAATGAACGCTCGTCCTATGATACCCTCAAGCAACCTAGCACTTATTATTTTTCTTTACACAATTTTTTTTTTACTTTTCTTTTGACTTCGTTCTTCCATTTGTAGGGAGAAGAACGTTTTATTGAACTAAAAACTTGAAACCTTTTTGGCTTTTCTGATTTTTCTTCTTTTCATTTTTTTTTTTGATTTTTTTTTCTTTTGTGCCGATTCTTTCTTTTAGTTGCTAGAGGGGTTTACACGTCTGGACATAATAGCTAAGACCACCTGTTTAATGGCTATAGGCAGGTTACCACAAACCGACTTCCGGTAGGTCAATCTAGAACTACAACCACAGGGGATCAACGGGGAATGAAAGAATGGGAAATGGCTGTAATGTATTATCGAACCGAAAGAACAGGCCAAGCTCAAGGGTCTACACCTAATGGATTTTATCGTTAGGTAGGCTATCTGGCTTAGTAGCTGAATCTAGGTGCCCCTATCATTCTAGAACTCGTGTCATCGTGTGGTCTCGAGTAGGTCTCATGCAAATTCTAACTCATTCAAGCAAACAGAAAACCACTCAAAAAGAATTAAAATTGCAGTTACGTGCAATGGATCAAAAGCTCACAGTTGGTTTGCTAGTCGGATTCGGTCATTTTCATGCAATCAAGGCTACAAACTACAAGTGTGATTTTAAAAATTCTGTTCTGACCAGGCAATTTAGCATCAAAGTATACAAGTTGGTTCTCAAGTTCTAGGTTAAGCAGTCTAAGCATCATTGTGAAAGTTTGAACAACAACTTAACATCAAAAATCAAGAACTGAGCCATTCTAATGCTAGAGAGACTGGAATGGAATCACGAGGCACACAGAAAACACAATCAAGGGCAATCAAGTTCATGCAAGGTTCTCTAGCATCCTACCCCACACTTAAATCGGACTGTGTCCTCACAGGACTAATTCTAGAGTTCAGAGTGAAGTAGAAGAACCTGGACCGAGATGGTTGGCGTAGGGGATGAGCACGGGTCCTCGGAGCGGAGGGAATCTACCGAAACGAAGCAAAGGGAAACTCCCTACTGCCTACAAAACAAAAACAAACTTCGAATCTAATCACCGCCGATCCGTGACCGCTTTAAAGCCCTGGGTCACTTAGGGTTCATCTAGTCTAAGCTCTAAGAGTTTAGCTACTCATGTTCATCACAAAAGAATCAAAGACAAAGAAAGAGTTCATCATACAAAGGAAGAACAGAAAAGAATCTGAAAAACCTAATTAAGAAGACTCTAGCAGAACTTCGATCTTCCGGTAGACTGCAATCCTAGCTCCGAGTCTCCGAGATGGAAGGGATGGCGTCACGATCTCTTTCCGGCTCTTCGAACTCTAACTCTTTGCTCCAAAACTCTTGAGAATCCTCGGAATTATGATTATGGAAAAGTATATGAGGTATCCCCAGTATATGGGCCGCCGGTTAAGTATTTATACTTAACCCTAATTTAGCCGGATTTTGCCTGATATTTTCGCCGAAAATATTGAAGAATTTTCGGCGAAAATTCCTTTGTAAATGGATGGTCCGCCGGCTGATTTCTCCTGTAAATTTCGGTCCAATGGTTTTCGGTCGAAAACTTAGGGTTTTCGCCGAAAACTTCTGTTGATGAGCATCAGTCGATTTGTACTGATATTTTCGCCGAAAATGCTGAGGTATTTTCGGCGAAAACTCCTTTGTAAACCGGGGCAGGAATTGTTTCGACTTGATTGGCTCCTTGGATCGATTCCGGTGCAATTCCTCGAGGTTCCAACGCCTTAGACACGTCCTTGACTACTTTATTTGACGGCAAAAACCTGTGCTATCATAAAAACACTAGAAGACCATCAAATAGACCCGAAACGGGCCAAGTAACACAAATGGCACGAGATAGGGCAATCGATTGAATATTCGTTATTCTACCCTAAAAACCATGTCTTAAGCAAGGAAATGTCGCTTAAATGAGGCTGATAATCACGTCAATTCGAGTGTCATCAATACTCTCTTTTCATTCAATTACTTTTATCTTCATTATTTTACTTATAGTTAATTATACATTTAATGAAACTAATAAATATTAATTTTTCCATGCCCAATGCATGCAATCGATACTTCCTAACATGCCTGGGAAACCTCTTTGTTCACCCACATGGAGCAAGCGTTGGATATCTTCAGCATTAGGCCTCCTCAGATACTCGTCTCCGAACACAACGTTGATAGCTTTGACAAATCTTTTAACGCATTTTGCAGTTGTGCTCTCACCAATTTTAATGTACTCATCAACGACATCAGCAAACATACCATACGCAAGCATTCAGATTGCTGCTGTGCACTTTTGAGAGACCTTGTCTGCCAGTACAGTCATGCTTGCTTTGGAAATATGCATCATGGCTCGTGACACCTTCAACAATGCGAAGAAATAAGTTTCGTCGCATAAGAAATCAGCGACGGAATATTTCTGGTGGGTATGTTAACAAATTATATAATCAAATTATGTAACTAATTCACATATATCTTATTATCATTTAATCATCAAATTATGTAACTAATTCAAGTATAATTAAATTATTTATCTAATCAACTACATTTAAATGATCACTAATCATTCAACTACATTAAATATTCATTTAAATCATCATGGGCCCACACTTGCAATTGCAACATGAATTGCTAAAATAGCAAGCTTGCATTATTTGGAGGGTTCCCCACACCAATGCAATTCACTTTGCAATTGCAAAGAATTGCCATGTCATCTTGCAAGTTAATTTGCAATCCTTAGTGTGGATGCTCTCATGGCTTCTTCTTTTTTCTCTACATATGGTGGTCCCCAATTTACCCATTATTGTCAATTTCCCCTCATCTTTCTCTAAATATACATACAAAAATACACATTTTACACAATTTACATTTTTAGCCAATGCATTGGAGGACATTTTTGCTAAATATATCCACTTTTTAACCATTATACACTAGCATTGGAGATGGTGTTAGTGTCAATATCTGCAATTACGAAATGATGCGTTTTCTTCCCGTAAAATCTTCCACAACATTTCAGTCTTCTCACTTGCTTGCTACTACTTGTTTTGAAATTGATATTTTTAGATTCATAGTATTTATTAGATTTAATATTTTGATTTATCATAGCTTAAAACTAGAATAGTATAAAAATATTATAACTTCAGAATGCATTTTTATAAAGTAATTCAGCTGTAATAACAATTTTCATTCCTCAGTAATAACATCATCCACATAGACTAACAAAGCTTAAAAAAAAAAACTTTGATTAGTATGTTTAGTGAGTGACCAAACTATGATCAGTTAATCAGACTGAGATTGCACAAAAACCATTACTTGAAAGAAAATTCGTCAGATTTAGAATTCCACCGTCTATTATTAAGGGGTCGTTTACTTGAGAGATTTGGGTGGAGATTTGGGGCTCAAATCTCAGCTCTAGAGATTTGGACGAAATTTCCTGTTTACTTTACAATTAGAAATGGAGATTTGGGGAGGATTAGAGATTTCGAGTTGGGCCCTTAGAGATTTGGGGAGTTTTCTGAAATCTCTACTAAGACCAGAGATTTGAGGGGAATTTGAGATATTTGAGGCTCACTTTACGAAAATAACCTCAACTAACTTGTCTAATATCAAAACGGAGATGATGAATGAGGCCATTTTGGTCTTTCATAATATGCATATTTATTATTATTTTTTATATTTTTTGAATTTTCTACACCAAATCACCCAAATCACCAAGTGAACATAGTTTTTTCAAATCTCTAGAGATTTGAAATTCCATAAATCCAAATCTCTCAAGTGTACGACTCGTAAGTATTAACCTGAGAAGAAGAATGAGAGCATTATACTGCTCGTGAGTGAGAGAATAGCCAACTACCTCAACTGCATCAGAAGAACAAGTAATAATAGACAAGACAACATTGACCTGACGACGGGCAGGGTTTGTAGCCATTTTCATGGCATTACAAGGAAAGAGACTGATGAAGCTACCAGCAACATGGATCAAAGATAAAAAAAAACATTTATAATATTAATTTGTCAAAATGAGAGAGAGTTCATCAACACCAAATCCGACCGAATACACATTACAAAGCCAAACACCTTCATATGATATCTAACCAACATCTCATTTTTAAATCTAAACTAATCCAGAAAACCCAATTTCCGCCCATCCATCCAGCTGCATTAACAAACCTTTTTCGCTGCCACCATTTCTGTACCAGACACACACTGAACATATAATAGGAAAAAAAATTCATAATCAAATCCGAACACAAAAAGAGGAATTAAATGACTATTACCAGTTTTGTACAGATATAGATGCTGTATTTAGATGTTTCAAGTAAGCTACAAGCTTTCCTCCATCTTCTCAACTGGTACAGGTTCACAAGCTTCGCTTTCCTCCATCTTCTCAACTGGTAAAGGTTGACAAGGTTTTTTAGCTCTAACCTTTCTCCTGCTCCTGAAACCAAATTAATCCATATCTGAAAACAACACCATCAGGCATAAAAGCAACAAGACATTATGTCATTGTGATGATGACTTGCCTGGTCGAAGATACATATTTCTCAACTTCTGCTTTCTGTACTTCATCATATGTAAACCACTTCTCACTGAGTGAACCAAATTCACAGGTACCCATATCTGTATGAACAAAACAAAATACTGAAATGACCAACTCTTTCATCATCTATACAAAACTGGATACACAGCACACAATAGCAAACCTTGAAGCAAGATATCGTGCTGATTGTTGTAGCTCTTCAGTCTCCAAAATGCTCGGCCATTGCCATCCAAAAGCATGGGGCCAGTTCTCACAGCATCAGATCTTTCTGATTCTGTTTTTTATTAAAATAATTGCAGCAATAATACGAAGAACAAATTAGTATCTGACATTGAAAAAAAAAAACAAGCTTGCATTGCTCCACATGCAACAAGCCTAGCAGAGAAAAAGACTAGGAATGCACAACATTAATAATGTACTAAATGACACAAGGGATCGTGGCAGTAGGTTTCTTGAAAGTGAACTAAGAACTAGGAATAATCATGCACTAAACAATGCAAGGAACTAAGGGGAGTAGGCTTCCTGAAAGTGAATCAAGTACTAGTAATAATCATACCAAAATGTCATATAGTTATGCATAAAACTATGACAGGCTTCTGTAGAGCATTTGTAGAAATCAATTGACTATTAGTTAAGACAGGCACGAGTCAAGCACGTGTCACCTAATATACAGAATGCATTACAGTTGAGTCAGTTGAGAATAATGAAATACTGTTGAAACCCTAGAACGTAAAAGATCTATGCAAAATGATGCTACAGTAACAGAAGATACAAGAACATTTAATTGCTCAAGTACTTAGCACCAACATTGTTGATGAAACTTAATGCAACAAATTCAGTCTATTCTGTCTGAAGCAGACAGGGCACTGAACTCAGCTACTCACCCTTAGACATCATCTCCTTGGCCTCCAGCATTTCTGCATGAACCTGAGAAGTTTGCATTTTTATCTGAGACATTAGTGCTTCATGCTCAGAAATAGATAAAGGAGCCCCATTTTTGGCAAGTATAGCTTTTGCTATCTCATCCTGCGTCTTCCTTTTCAGATCCTTCTCCTGTAGTGAGGCAATAAGTGTTTACAAACGATTATCAACCAAGGAACATCATCCACAAATTAGAGAAAGGATTCACATCAAGTCTTCTGTACCTTATCCTTTGCAGCAAGAATTTTTGCCTTTGCTTCCTTCCTACTTGCATCAAATTCAATATTTTGCTCTTCAATGATGTCCCTCAATTCGCTGCAGAAGCAAACAAGGAAAAACACTCAACATATCTTATTTATGACTCGTCTATAGTTACTGAACTTATTGATCTCATTGCCTACTTTGTGTTGAGAGCTTCATCACACAGAAAATTTAGAAGATTGAGCTTTCCAGTGATGGTCAACTCCTCATATCCTTCATTCCCTTTTCCAAAGCAGTCAGGAGGAAAGTCCTTCGACATGAAAGGGTAGTTGGCGACAAATTCTCCAAATGATAAAAGCCATGAATTCTGGCCATCAGTTGGACTCAAGGTTGGACACCTAGAAAAGATAACCATCATGATAATCTCAGCACAAGGAAAAGTAATAATCACTGGTTTTTCAAGATAGGATTTGTGTACCGTTCATCAACATAATCTCGAATCAGTGATAGCAGCTGGATATGAATCTGGATTACTAAAGTGGACTGTGACCGACATCCTCGTCGGCCCTTTACTAGTTCCCTAAGAACTGCTTCAGCATGCCCTTTCTTCAGATCAAAAGCCTTTGCCATAGAGACCAAATAGAAACGTATATCAAAATGAAAAAGATCAATAAACCTGTTTCTAATAATAAGACTAAAACAAGTTCTCACCCCCAACAATGAGCAGAGCAATCAGGAGAGAGTAAATGGTGAACAAAAAAAGAGAGTATGCCATCATCATTCAGTGAAACTGGCACTTACGAACCAGATGTAACATAAAATTTTGTGTCCATACCTGTCCAAAAGCATTGCAAAATTCCAGGAATTGTAGGGCAGGTCCAACATCTTCAGGACATAATTCAACTCCTGCCACTTCAGTTAAGCATGAACCTTGAGGCAATGGTATCTCAGGAAGTACAATTTCTTTTTGAGGAATCGGCAACAATTTTCCAGATGGCTTCATCATGGTTTCAAACTTATCATTTTCACTAGATGCTTTATCATCATCTGAAGATGGGATCTTAGGATCTTCCTCCATATTAGTTTCTTCAGCGACCCTATGCTTCTTACTAGCCATTGAAGCATCTTCACTATTGGCATTGCTAACTTCTTTCAGCCCTTCCCTGTTTGTTTTCTTGGATATCTTTACATTGGGAATTGAGATTTCATTCTGAGAATTCAAGGGAAAATCACTGTTTCCATCCAGAGAATTCTCCTTTCCCAGCTTCCTTGGTGAACCAATTTCAGGCTCCTGTTAAGAACATGAATGAACATATAAAGGGACAGAATAATTTACGTTGCAAATATAAACAAGACTGTACCGAGAGCAAGTTTGTAAATACCAATTTTTGCTCAGTTTTCTTTGGGGAAGCGCTCTTATCTTTAGTTGCCCTTCCATACACAAAGCTCTCAGGACCTTTCACCTCTAACAGTTCAGAAACAGATTTAAACCCATCTTTCTTGGCTTGATGGGCAAGGATACCAGTGGGTTGGTGCCCTTTTTTTTTCCTGCAGACATGATATTTACTCAATTCTTGTCAGACTAGTTACGTAGCGTATGTACTTGTAAAGCTTCAGAATTAGAAAACATACATGCATAAGCTGCAGTTGCAAATGCCTCGACACTTTGGACAGTGCCAGTCATCCACCTGTGAGACAATTTCGGCCTTCTCTCCATACCTAATCAATTTCCATTAAACAACAATGATTACAATATCATAGAAAAGATTTGTAAGCTACTATAGAATAGAAGTTAGATACCCTTACCTATTGTCCAAGCACTTATGACAATAAGTTATGGGACATGGTTTGTTGTTCACTTTCAGATTCTTACACGGAGCCATAACATCCATAGTCTTCTGACGACACTGCAAGTACCATTTTAAGAATAGATGGAATATAAGAATCAAAATAACAGGCAAGAAAATCAGAACTAAATGTAGAACAAACCCTAATTGAAAATTCCAAACAACACTATATAATCGGAACCCTAGGATAGCAACCTAATTAACATCGGATGCCAGGA
Organism: Linum lewisii; assembly: GCA_034768395.1. NCBI lineage: Eukaryota > Viridiplantae > Streptophyta > Magnoliopsida > Malpighiales > Linaceae > Linum > Linum lewisii. The sequence continues at coordinate 34,777,162 of CM068296.1, forward strand.
TTATCTTTATTGAGGGGCAACATTCCAGCTGTTACATCGTTATTGAATTCAGCCATCAGACAAAATATCCTTGACTAGTTCATTTACAAATCATTCAAGATTGGGGGTTAACAAAACCTATGGATCCAAACAAATCATCAGATATCATGAATTTGAAGATCCGTATTCACAACTACTTTCACTACCCCCCTTGCTTCTTCATCAACTATAAACTCACAAACAGCATTGAACAAAATTAATAGCTAAAATCACATAGGGCATTCCAAATCCACTTGGATCTAAAACAGACACAAACACCCAAAGGAAACGGAAGAGAAAAAGGCTAAATTAACTGGAACCACACCCATGCCATATCATCATTTCCATGTGACCCCAAAACAGATCTCTAAGAAATAGGTTTTCCCACACACACACACACACACACAAAAGAACCAAAAGGAAAATTGCCGACGAGAAAACGGAAAATGGAAAGGAAGAAGTTACTTGATGACAAGTCTTCCCATTACGAGAATCATAGATTCTTCCGCCAACAACACGAAGTCCAGGATCCTTAGTCCGATTCTTCCCTTCATTCAACAGTTGAGGGACACCGATCTCCATAGCAGCTGAGCTGGATGCCATAGTCATTATCACTGCGAACTTGAGCAAAAACCCTTTGGCCCTTCCGGACAAACAACCGGAAGAAAAGGGGGGTGGGGGGGAAAGAAAAAAGCCAAAACAAAAAGCGAAAATCCTCAACCGTCAGCTGCTAGAAGAACCAAAACATCGCATGAGTGTTAGAAGAAATCAGCTTTAATGGAAAATTCGAGATTACCAAAAAAAATAATCCGAGCAAGAGAGTTTTCAGTTCCCTCCAATGTCGCGTTGGTGGCGGGAGAGCAGTGAAAAACAATTGATAAGCGTTTGAAATATGAGGCGCCAAACTGTTGTTATAATCTTTTAATCTTTCTATCTCTCTCTCTCTCTCTCTCTCTCTCTCAGTTCATTCTTTCTTCTGCTCTGTGAAATTATTTCTTAAGAGGATGGGGTTTATATAGCACAACAAACAAATGGTATAACTGGGACAGAATCCAAGAATTAATTACAATTAAATGCTTCATTTACTCCAAAATGTTTCTGATTGACTCATATGGTAATTTTTTTTTTTTTTTGTGAAATGTTCATTGTGCCCTTGCCATGTTAGATTTCTTGGACCCTAATCAATTTCTTTCCATAGATTCTTTCTCCATTTTAACAAATGAAATAATATGATTAAAAAGTTTACCAATAATAATAATAATAATATACTTGATAAAATTTTCCAAAATATGTACCGTCAAACATAGATAATATCTCAATATTCATGCACTCATTTGTGCATAGACACATTGATATACATGAGCACACGCTAGGTGATGTGGATACACATCAAGTATAAGCTAGGCAAATATTAGTAGGTACAAGTACCGAGAACTGCAATACTACAATTGGAGTACTTAGCTGATTATGAATTATATTTACGTATGCAAATTTTAGTAGTTAAGTGTTTGAATTTCATGTAGATACTTATTTTTTGACTTACAATGCAACAGATAGTGGCGGTGGCCAGCAATGTCATAGCTATGAGTTCTAAGGGCTATCCCCAAACCTTAGTTGGCTATTAATCTTTTTTAAAAAGATGTATGTTACCCGACCTTTGACGCACATCACTTTTACCAACAAAGTTATAAAAAACACAGAATATAGTAGGCTAGAAGAAACCTAATTCGCGCACTTTGTGTGTGATGTGTGTACCTCCATGATGTCCTCTAGTCGAGCTAGTGTAGCAATGTTATGATATATTTCAACATTTCTCTACTACAAGCCTTTTGAGCTTCAATTGTCATTTCCTTCAGGATTATCCCATGAACTAGATAGTTGTCAAGATTTGCATACCATGAAGAGTAAAATACACAAAATTTTATAAAAACTTTCATTTTCTTTCATACTCACCACTCAACTAATTTTCCTACACCCCATACCATCAAACAATACTTTCATTTCAACGAATACCACTTTATCCCTTTTTTGGACGAAATAATAACGTATCTTGAAGGTATAATGGTACGATCAACATATATTGTTGAGTCAGCTGCTAATGTTGTATTATACAGCCAAAAAATTGAAATGTTGTATTTTAACATGGATTGTCCCATATTTGAATATCTTTGATCGCCCTACTAATTGTTCTTTCAAGTAGGAATCTCCGATATCGGTGGGGCATGAGTTGCTCGATGAAGGTCCCTCGAGTATAGATAAGTGATATGTCGCCACGTTCTCAGTTCCTTTCTTGTCTTGTATATCTATATCAAACTCTTGTATAAGAAAAATCAACTGCGTAAGTCTTGGATTGACGTCTTTTTTGCCATTAGGTATGTTAAAGTTGCATAATTCATATACACTATCGTGTGAGATAGCATGATGTATTGTCTGAACTTGTCAAAAGCATAGAACTATCGTGAGGGGCTCCTTTTTCTCGGTGTTGTAGTTTTTCTTTTGGGTGTCTCTCAAAGTCTTACTTGTGAGGTAGATCGGTTGGAGCTTCCCATCACATTGTTGCGCTAATACCACACCCACCACAAATTCACTCGCATCACACATCAATTTGAAGGGCTTGTCCCAATCAAAATTGAGTCTCCAATTCAAAATGAATGTTTCCCATTAAAGCTGTTATGATATGAGTCAAAATCTTGCACTCCTCATTTTTAACTACTTTGTTGCCTCATCCCAGTAAATCACTGATAGGTTGATTTGATGATAAACTTCTTCCTAAAATTCATCACCCTTACCATACCATGCCTATTACCAAAGCAGACAACGATCATTGCAATCTCATATACCATGAACGTTACTATAAAAGCAACGTTGTAGTTATCCTAACTTCCACAACTGTTATCCAACCACAGCCAAAATATTAACCAATAATGATTCCTCATTCCACTAATTCGGTCAAGAGTAAATGACTTTGTATTCATGGGTATTAAAAATAAAAGGTAATTCACATTTTGTTTCCTTATTGATAATAAGACTAAGAGTATTTTAAAAGGTATTCTTTCACTATAAAGTCATTATTCTTCAACAGAAAACCCTACCGGCTACTACAACTTCTCTATTCCTAATGCAGCTCTCTATTCCTGGTGGGTTATGATTAAAACATCTATTATGATTAAAACATCTATCATTCCAAGCTGTTTTCTATTGCAACTAATGTCCATATTATTTATTTCTGTTAGTTCACTTGTAGGTTTACGATCTTCAATCTACATATGTAAACCGTTTCTCGCTTGCATGTTTTCTGAGAATCTTTTGTTAGCACTTAGCATTCACATATATATTATTCATCCTTCTCATTTAAATATTTAATTATGAGAGAAAAGACTATCACTCATTGTTTCATTAGTTCTGGTAATCGATATATATATATTTTTCGAGTGTTTTCTTGTTTATAGTTTTTATTCTTTTGTGGTTGGCTTGTTAGTTGTATTATAATACACTTCATATTCGTTGTAATTATATTTCACTTCGTATAATGTAAGTAAGTTTAGTATTCAATGATGGTCTCCTATATTATTCAATGAATAAGCTTAATGTCATAAATGTTTTATTTAAATGTATCTATTTTTGTTACGAATCTATTTCTTGTTTTTGACTTAGTGTTCTCCACATCGATCAACGTAGCTTACATCATGGCAAAAGAAGAAAACAAAAGTATTGGCCAAAACAATAATAAAGCATGAGTACTCCCTCAGTATGGTAGATCATGAAGGTTTCAGAGATTTTTGCAAGAGTTTAAATCCATGTTTCAAGCCGTTAGTAGAAACACAATAAAAAAGATGTTTTGATATATGACTTGAAAAGGTTGTCGCAATGAAGCTTTTGATAAAAATGAAGGTCGGGTTGCTATAACAACGATATGTGGACTTCCACTTCTCAAAAGAAATGATTCATCGTTGTCACGACACATTATATTGACAATAACTGGAAATTTTAGAGTCGAATTATCAGGTATCATCTCTTTTTATTATATATGTATCTTTATATTAATATGGAATTATTAGTTACCATCTTAGCTGTGTGATGTGATATGCTTTGAGGAATTAGCTACGTGTTATGCATGGGGAAGTTACTATACGTGTTATCATACTTATCAGCATAGGTTATGCTTTAGTTTATATTTTATTTATTGTTGCAATATATTATGTTTTGGATTTGTCTAATTTCTCTTGTTCATATTTTATTGTAGGTTTGTTTATTTCCAACTCCACATAAAGCTGAAGCACTTGTTGAAGCTTTGCTTGAGTGTTTAATGGATTAGAACATCGATAGAAAATTATCAGCAATTACCGTAGATATTGTTCTACTAATGATGCAATGATAACTTTATTACTAGAGAAGATTGATATTGAGTCTCTTTTGCTTGGGTAGTATACGTCATATGCGATGCAATGCCAATATTCTTAATTTGATCGTGAAATAATGACTCAATGTAATTGGAGAGACGATTAAAAAGATACGAAATAGTGTTCAATTCTGATTGGGTACACAGAATAGATGGGGGAAATTTGAGGTGACTGCCCGTTAACTTCGCATTCCCATTGGTAAGAAATTCGTACTTGATTGTGAAACTCATTTTAATTCGACCTATTTGATGCCTACACATTGCCATGGAATACAAAAATGTGTTCATTCGCTTGAAGAACCAAAGTATAAATGTTTGCCTAGTGATAATGATTGGAATCTTACAAAGGAAATTTGTGCATGACTGTAGATTTTCTATAAACCAAACAACGTTTATTTTGGCACTAAGTATCCTATTGCTAGCTTGTATTTTCCAATTACTTGTGACATTAAGTTGGCTTTGAAGTAGTGGCGTGTTTGTGGGATTGGTGTTATTGAACCAATATCATCGGAGATTGGTATTATTTTCAATCTCTTAGTTTGTTGTAAGAATGATATTCTCACCCTGACCGGACCTGTTTTGGGGCGGGTAATTACCAGACCCATTTTTAGCAGGACAAGTCCGACCTGACCCGTGAACAAGGCTAGGGCGGGTTTTGGTATTACTCTCGCCCCGCCCCGTTAAATATAAGCTTACTTTTATTATAGAATATTCTCATTCCCAAAATCATGTACCCAATACCAAAATATTAACCAATAATGATTCCTCATTCCACTAATTCGGTCAAGAGTAAATGACTTTGTCTTAGTGGGTATTAAAAATAAAAGGTAATTCACACTTTGTTTCCTTATTAATAATAAGACTACACGTATTTTAAAAGATATTCTTTCACTGTAAAGTCATCATTCTTTAACAAAAAACCCTACCTGCTACCACAACTTCTCTATCCCTACTGCGGCTTTTCTATTCTTGGTTAGTTATGATTAAAACATCTATCATTACAAGTTTTTGATATTGCAACTAACGTCCACATTATCTATTTCTATTAGTTCACTTGCAAGTTTACGATCTTCAATCTATATGTAAGGCGTTTTTCGCTTGTGATGACATTCGATTTGACGTGATTATCAGCCCCATTTAAGCAACATTTCATACCCTTTGATGCCATTTTGATGAGTATTTGGTGCATTTGTCGTAACTTTGTGATTATCGGCTCCTAATGCGTACATTATCCATTTCTCGGCTATTTTTACCCTTTTTGTGAGCTTTTATGTTGAGCTCCAAGTTATCACATTATAGAGGACTCTCTCACGAGTCCAGTGCTTCAAACGGGGACCAAATCGGAGTTCAAACGGAGCGGGAATGATCGAAACAAGTTGGAATTCTGCCCAACTCAAAGCGCTGCGTTTTGGAGCTTACACGCCGTGTAAGCTAAATACACTGTGAGCTTACACGCCGTGTAAGCTCCCCAGACGGGAAATTTTCAGCTTTTCCAACAAGGAAGGGGTTTCCGGGGGTATTAATAGACTTTTCGAAGCCAGATTTGTTAACATTCAATTTTGAGAGATCAGCCACGACTGGAGGAGAGTTGAGAGAGTATTCCGGAGCTATCGGAGAGATCGTGACGCCATCAATCCATCCCGGAAGACGCTCAGAGCTAGGAATTGAAGATTCTCAAGATCGAAGCTTCACGGATCATCCGAAATTAGGTTTTTCAGATCCTTTTCTGTTCTTCCTTTGTATAAGATGAATCCTTCTGTGGTCTTTGATTCTTGTTTGTCAGATATGAGTAGCTAAACTTGTAGAGCTTAGATTAGATGAACCCTAAGTGACCCAAGGCTTTAAAACGGTCACGAATCGGTGGTAATTAGATTCAAAGTTCAATCAGTTTCTCTTTGCATGGTTGTTTTGTTCCTGATTGTATATGTTTCTTTTCTGATTGATCGCCTAGATTAGGTTTGTGTTGAGTTAGGGTTTGTCGCTAGACAGCTTCCTTGCTTTAAAACATTAAAACTTGTCTTTCTTGATCACCTAGATTAGATCTTGTTAAGCTGAGGATAGTAGCGAACGTTCGCCTTACTTTAGAACCTCAATTCAACCAGTTAACCTATTCATTGGAGTGTGCCTTTCGTAGGAACCAGTTAGGGTTAATCCGCTTCAAGAGTAACTCATTAATCACTAGTAATTGCACCAGTTAGTTTTGTCGTCGCAAGAAGCGATCGTACTCGGACGACTAATTAATCTTGGTAGTTAGAACGGATAGAGCGAACGTTCGCCGGTCTTAAACCTAAGGGTGAGGAGTTATGGTGGTGTATAGAAATTGATTGAATGAGAATTGAAAAACCGCTGGTCTTGTGATTGCTGTTGCCTTGGTGATCTAAGGGGGATTCGAAATCTAAGCTTGTCTGTCGTCTGTCTAAACCAGCCAATCTTTCTGTCTTTTAATTTCATTTTAATTTTCCTGCATCTTAGTCTAGAAGTCGTGGAACTCACACCACGCACAACGTGTTTAAACCTGAATAAATTGTCAGCTTCTTTGAGTAGTCAATTGGAAGAAACCCTGTGGAATACGATCTATCTTGCTTCTATCTTGGTAGTATTTGATCACTGTTTTACAGCTCATCAAATTGGCGCCGTTGCCGAGGAGTTCTTCTAATTGTTTGAAAGAAGAGTTGACATTTTATTCTTCTACCTTTCCATCTTTCATATTTCATCACACTTCGATTTTTTTTGATGAATAAGTGATTGCATTTCATCAAAAAACAGAGAAGTACATACTAAAAAGAAGGAGCAAAACTACTACAAAAAACTACTTCTAAATAAAGAAGAACCTATATACTATCTAAAATTGGCTTCTCATCTTTCCTTCCCTCAGCAAAGAAACGAATATCCCTCACAATGCTGTCAATCATAGCTTGTGTATTTGAGCTCTTCCCCCCATACACAAAACTGCAGCGAGTTCTCCAAATAACATTTAATACCAATACCCACTTCAGCTGTTTAATTTTCTGCCTAACAGTTCTGCTCCCCCAAGCTGCTGCAGTACTGATAGCACTATCCCAAGCACAATTGCTTAGCTCAGGCAGCACCACCCTCACAACCGCCTGAGAAACACTACAATCAAAGAACAAATGGCATCTGCTCTCATCAGCATGTTTACACAGCAGACACTTCCCATCTATAGCAGGCTCCCATTTCCTGACTTTGTCCAGAGTAACAGTTCTGCCCATCATAATAAGCCAAACAACAAAATTAAAGCGAGGGATATTGTAACCTGACCAAACTAAGCCACTCCAAGGGACAACATTCCATCGTACTCTAATATCAGTCCACACAGTCGAGGGCTTGAATTTTGTCATCACCTTACCCTTCCAACAATAGCCACCTTCATCATCAATAGACATGAAACTCTGAACACTAGTTCTTAGTTTAAGAACTCTTTTCCAAATCCAAGAGCCATAACTATCTTTGACCTCCCATAACGACTTGCTCTTTAACCTGTACTTGTTTATCCACGCCACCCATAAAGATCCTCCTCTCACAAAGAGATTCCACAGGTGTCTAACAGCATTGGCCATGTTCCAGCTCTTAATGTCCTTTATACCTGCACCTCCTTCATCTTTAGGTTTTACCAGATGCTTCCACGCTAATTTTACTCTTCCACTATCAAGCTTACCCCAAAGAAACTTGTTACATACTGCTTCAATGTCATCCATGAGTTGCCTGGGGAGGATGTAAATTGACAACCAATATTGCAATATTCCCCCGATTACAGAATCAATCAATTGAAGCTTCCCGGCATAAGATAGATATTTTGCCTTCCAATCCGAAACCCTTTTAGTGATTTTGTCAAGCATCACTTTGCATTCTGCCTTTCTCAGTTTCCCAACAGTCAAGGGAACTCCCAGGTATTTGAACGGGAGAGCTCCCTTTTGAAAATCGCTGACCCTAACCAGCTCCTCCTCCAAGTCAACAGATGCCCCTGCAAGAAAGATTTCACTCTTTTCCGGGTTATACCTAAGGCCTGAGTACTTATGAAAGTTATCTAGGACCTCTACAATCCCTCTGACTGAATCAACATCCCCCTTTGCAAAGACAAGCAAGTCATCCGCGAAACAGAGGTGCGTCACAATCCCCTTGCATTGAGGGTGGTATCTAATTAACCCTTTTACTGCTGCATCATTAAGCATATTACTCAAAACTTCCATGACAATGACAAATAAGTAAGAAGAGATTGGGTCCCCTTGCCTAAGCCCTTTCTTAGCCTCAAAGTTACCACATAAGGTTCCATTAAGGTTCACAGCAATCTTAGTGGAAGTGAGACACTTTTCTATCCAAGAAACATAAATCAAAGGGAATCTCATTTGCCTAAGGACTTCCAGAAGAAACCCCCAATCAACACTTCAATTTTACGCCGGTTATGTTTGCTTTTGTTGCTTGCAGGTTGTTTTACAGGTTTATGAACCGCTCGCTCACTCATTCTCAGTTTAAGCCGGGTAGTTCTGCTCAGCCAAAGCGACCGCGAGTTCAGAAGCAAGTCAGAATCATACCGCCTACACATCCTACCCCTATTAAGATCGAGGAGTTGAAGGAGAACTCCTCATCTTCGTCCGCTTCATCCACTACTTCAGATTCACCACCACCTTCTCCTACCGTAATGGCTGCTCAACACGCCATGGCAGATTACAATAAACTGAATGCGGCTAATTTTCGGTCTAGCATCGCTGTGCCGCACAACAATGACGATCCTGACTATGAGATCACAATCCCCTTCCTGGAAGCGATCTCTAGGGATGTTCAGTTCGAAGGGAAGCCGCAAGATAACCCATTGATGACACTCGATTTGACGTGATTATCAGCCTCATTTAAGCGACATTTCCTTGCTTAAGACATGGTTTTTAGGGTAGAATAGCTAATATTCAATCAATTGCTCTATCTCGTGCCTTTTGTGTTACCTTGGCCCGTTTCGGGTCTATTTGATGGTTTTCTAGTGTTTTCATGTTAGCACAGGTTTTTGCCGTCAAATATAGTAGCCAAGGACGTGTCTAAGACGTTGGAACCCCGAGGAATCGCAACTGAATCAACTAGAGAAGTCATTCAAGTCAAGAGAACTCCTGCTCCACTTTTCACACCCGTTTTAGGCGAAAATCTCCTTGTGTTTTCGCCGAAAACTCAAGAACAAAATGGCAGTCCCTCACAAGTAGGGCTGTTGACGAACCAAGCTGCTCGTGTTCGGCTCGGTGTTCGGCTCGAAAAAAGCTCGATCGTGACTCGGCTCGAAACGAACCGAGCTGGCTCGCGAGCCGGCTCGTTTATAAACGAGCCGAGCTCGAGCTCATGCCTGCTCGGCTCGGCTGGCTCACGAGCCAGCTCGGTTCGTTGGCTCGAACGATGCAGCTCGCGAGCTGGCTCGTTACACGGCTCGTCGAGCAGCTCGAGAATGGCTCGTGAGCTGGCTCGATTAAGTAGCTCGCGAGCTAGCTCGATTTTGGAGCTCGCGAGCTAGCTCGATTTCGTAGCTCGTGAAATGGCTCGATTTTGGCTAATGAAATGGTTCGATTTTGGCTCGATTATTTTTAAAATATTTAGATCTTGTAAACAATTATATTCATTTTGATTTTTGAGTATGCCTACAAATTAATGATAAGTAATAATTCAGAAAAATGAGTAAGTTCGTAATATAACATTGTTTATTATAGTATGCTTTAGTGAATTATACTTTATAAGTTCGTAATATAACATTGTTTATTATAGTATGCTTTGGTGAATTATACTTTATAAGTTCGTAGTATAACATTGTTTATTATAGTATGCTTCAGTGAATTATACTTTATAAGTTCGTAATATATCATTGTTTATCATAGTATGCTTTAGTCAATTATACTTTATAATAGATGAAATTGAATAAAGTAAAATTAATATATATGCTAAGTTAACGAAGAGTTTGCAAGATTTACATAATTGAGTATTTGTAGGTTTAAATTTTAGAATATATAATTATTTTTATTTAATTACCACTGCTCATTTAGTGTTCGGTAATACCCTAATTGTTAAGTAAGAAGTAAGAACAAAGAACAAAACATTTATAATTTATAGTTTTAGTATTAGTATGCTTTAGTGAATTATACTTTATAGTTTACGGTCAAAACGTTTATCATATGACCAATTTGTTAGGGTTTAGGATTGAGGGGTTAGGGTTTAGGGGTTTAGTGTTCAGTGTTTAGGATTTAGTATTTAAGGTTTAGGATTGAGTATTTAGGGTTTAGGGTTTAGGGTTTAGGGTTAAGGGTTTAGTGTACTTCTTTTGTACATTTTTTCTCTCTCTCTAAGATCAAACTACTATTCCAGTTCGATTCTGAGTATTAGCTCTAGAAGAATTACTACGGTTATCCAAGTAGCAGCAGGTACCATCTAAAAAACTATAATTGTAATAGAAAATAACAAATACTCTATCAGGGCGTTTGGTATGGGGTGATTCTTCTGGTCTTCCCTAGGAATCTCGGATACCAAACGGGTTTAAATCTCTTAAACAAACAATTTCCCATCTATGGTACAGTGAAATACATGGTTTTATGAATCTCGGATACCAAACAGGTTTAAATCTCTTAAACAAACAATTTCCCATCTATGGTACGTTGAAATACATGGTTTTATGAATCTCGGATACCAAACGGGGTGTAAATCTATCTCTTAAATAATCAATTTCCCATCCAATTAAATAACAAATTAAAAAAAAAAAACTAAAACTAAAATGATGAAAGTGTCAGATGACATTAACCAAATTTCCCAATTTCAATCCACGATTTCCCATTTCAATAGAAAACCTAATTTTTCCAACTTCTTCGACATTGACACTCTGAGGACGGCGAGTTGGTGACTCCAACTTCTTCTCATCGGCCGGTGGACGAAGAGACTCCTCCAGCCGACAGCGAAGCTACTCTGAGGACTCCTTCTTCGACATTCGAGACTCCTCCTTCGGCCGGTGGACGAAGAGACTCCTCCAGCCGACGGCGAAGCTACTCTGAGGACTCCTTCTTCGACATTCGAGACTCCTCCTTCGGCCGGTGGACGAAGAAACTCCTTCTTGGACAATCGACACTCTGAGGACGAAGCTACTCCTTCTTCGACAATCGACACTCTGAGGACGAAGCTACTCCTTCTTCGTCGTTGCGATTTAAGTGGTCAGTTTTCTAATCTCTACCTTATTAGTTTTCCGTAGTGTGTGAATTTGTCATTCCTTTGAAGCTAGTTGTTTCGCTTTTCGTTGAGAGGTGTATTCTCAACTTGTTATTTGCTATGTGCTGCTCGTAAAACCCCATTCAGCCACTGCCGTAAAGCTGGAAATGCGGGATGAAACTTTGAGTTTGATTGCTTAACCTAATGCTGTGCCATTCTACATGTTTGGGATGAAACTTTCAAGTGTTGGGTTTGATGACTTCGTTGGGGATTCCGTTGTCTGTAACGATCTGGACAATGTTAATCGATGGATTTTCCGCTTGGGTGAACCTAGTATGGCTGGTTTCTTGTTTAGCAAGATGGTTGAGACTGGTTGTTCCCCTAGTATTGTGACTTACACAGTTCTCTTTAGAGGATATATGGAATCTGGAATGGTTGATAAGGCATTCAGCATCTTGAACGAATCTGAAGGGTATGAACACGACCTGTTTTTTTTGCAATGTTCGTATGCGTAGCTTGGTTAAGATTGGACGAGATGGCGATGCTCGATTTGTGTTTGATAGTATGCTGAAATCGAATATGGTGCCTGATTCTTTCACTATCTGCTCTTTACTGTCAGCTCGATGCAATTCTAAGGTGTTGATTTTATGGCTAAAACTGCTTATCAGATTGGACTATGATTTTATGGCTAAAGGTGCATTAGATTTATATGAGCAAATGAAGGCTGCTAATGTATGCCCTACTGCACATTTGTGTAGAGTAATGCTGCGTAGGGTGTGCTTAATAAGAGACCCGAAAAGGGTTCAAAAGTTGATGGAAGATATTGCGGAAGCAGAGGTTCAGTTGGACTATGATTCACTTGTGAGGTTAACTGACTTCTTGGAATATTTTGCAACTACTTCTTCCTTGAATCATTTGAATTTGAATTTGATTGCTTATTTGTGAGGTTTGAATTTGATTAATCACTTGTGAGGTTAGCTGTGCCATTCTACATGTTTGTGTGAAAATTTGAATTTGATTGCTTATGGTAATTCTGTGCCATTCTACATGTTTGATCCGAGCTCGAAAGCTTGCAAACGACCTCGATCCGAGCTTAACGAGCCTACACGAGCTCGAGCTCGAGCTCGTGTAGGCTCGTTAAGCTCGAGCTCGAGCTCTACTCAAGCTCGGGCTCGTTTAGACTTGTTAACGAGCCTTAACGAGCTCGAGCTCGTGTAGGCTCGTTAACGAGCTAGCTTCGAGCCGAGTCGAGCCGAGCTCGAGCCAAGAAAACTTTGGTCGAGCCGAGCTCGAGCTCGAGTGTGAAAGCTCGACACGAGCTCGAGCCGAGCTCGAGCCAGCATTCAAACCTCACGAGCCGAGCTCGAGCTGGGCAAAGCTCGGCTCGACTCGGCTCGTCAGCACCCCTACTCACAAGAAGAAGTTTTCGGCGAAAACCCTAAAGTTTTCGCCGAGAACTCCTAGCCTTTCGGAACAGCAGAAACAGACGAAGCACGTTAATCTTTCAAAAGGAGTTTTCGCCGAAAACGCCCCCATATTTTCGGCGAAAATCTCAAGGCAAATCCAGCAGTAATGCGGTTAGGTTTAAAAACCAAAACCGGCGGCTGGAGACAGACATCTAATAATTTACACTTTGGACGAAAAAATTCCAAGACAGAGGCTAGAGAGAACAAGTGGAAGAGCCAGGAACGGATCGTGACGCCATCCATCCATCTCGGAGAGCCAGTGCTAGGAGTTGAAGATCCAGCAGATTGAAGCTGCAAGGAGTCGTCGAAATTAGGTTTTACAGTTCTTCTCTGTCTTCCCTACTTGAGATGTATTCTTTGTTTGTCTTCGATTCTTCTGTATTGAATATGAGTAGCTAAACTCGTATAGCTCAGATTAAATGAACCCTAAGTGATCCAGGGCTTTTAAGCGGTCACGGATCGGCGGTGATTAGATTCGAAATTCATTCAGTTTCTCCTTCATGTTTGATTTGTTCTTTGTTCTCTGTGTTTCTTGTCTGGTTTGGCCACTGATGACACTCGATTTGACGTGATTTTCATCCCCATTTAAGCAACATTTCATGCCCCTTTGATGCCATTCTGATGAATATTTGGTGAAAATGTGTTTATTATGTAATTCTAGGCTCCTAGTGCATACATGTCCAATTATTGGCTATTTTTACCCTTTTTTTGAGATTTTATGTTGAGCCTCCAGGTTACCACATTATAGAGGACTCTCTCACGAGTCCAGCGCTTCAAACGGGGACCAAATCGGAGTTCAAACGGAGCGGGAATCATCGAAACAAGTTGGAGCTGGTTTTTAACTAACATTTTCGGCGAAAATCTGGTGATGTTTTCGGCGAAAATTCCTTTGAAAATCCGGGCACAAACCCTAATTTTCAGCTTTTTCCAACTTGTAAAGGGTTTCTGGGGTTATATATAGACTTTTTGAAGCCAGATTAGATACACACGAATTTTGGCTGATTAGCCACGACCTTAGGGTCGATAGATAGAGTTTAGAGAGTTCGAAGAATCGTTGAGAAATCGTGACGCCATCCTTCCACCTCGGAGAGCTCGGAGCTTAAAGTTGAAGATCCAGGAGATCGAAGCTTCGACGGAGTCGTCGAATTAGGTTTTTCAGTTCTTATCTGTTCTTCCTCTGTATGATGATTTCCTTTGTTGCCTTTGATTCTTCAGTTATCGTTATGAGTAGCTAAACTTGTAGAGCTTAGATTAGATGAACCCTAAGTGACCCAGGGCTTTAAAGCGGTCACGGATCGGCGATAATTAAATTCAAAGTTCAATCAGTTTCTCTTTTCATGGTTGTTTTGTTCTTCACTGTTTATGTTTCTTCTCTGGTTGATCGCCTAGATTAGGTTTATGCAAGCTAGGGTTAGTCGCCAGACAGCTTCCCTGCTTTGGCGTATAAACTTGTCTTCCTTGATCACCTAGTTTAGATTCTTGTTAAGCTGAGGATAGAAGCGAACGCTCGCCTCTCTTTAAAACATCAATTCAACCAATTAACCTAATCATTGGAGTGTGCCTTTCGTAGGAACCAGTTAGGGTTAATCCACTGCAAGAGTAACTCATAAATCGTTAGTAATTGCACCAGTTATTTAAGTCGTTGCGAGAGGCGACCGTACCCGGGCGGCTAATTAATCTTGGTAGTTAGAACGGATAGAGCGAACGTTCGTCGGTCTTAAACCTAAGGGTCAGAAGTTATGGTGGTGTATAGAAACCGATTGAATTAGAATTGAAAACTGCTGATCTGTTGATTGCCAATGCTCTGGTGATCTAAGGGGGATTCGAAATCTAAGTTCGTCTATCTTCTCGTTAGTCAACCTTTTACTTTTCTGTCTTTTATTTTCCTGCTTTATTAGATTAGAAGTCGTGGAACTCACACCACGCACTAAGTGTTTAAACCTGAGTAATTTGCCAGCTTCTTTGAGTAGTCGATTAGTAGAAACCCTGTGGAATACGATCTAGTCTACTTCGGTAGGTTAGTTATTTGATACCACTAAAACTGCAGCATCAAATTGGCGCCGTTGTCGGGGACTCTTCTAATTGTTTGAAAGAAGAGTTGGCAAATTATTCTTCTACCTTTCCGCCTTACCATTTATTTTCATCCATATTTTCATGATTTACCTGGGTAGTGCTTCTTAGTTTTGATTATGCAGGGTAACAGGTGGGATGACCGGTACCGAGAGCGGTACATCAATGAAGCACCATATCCTGATGATTATCGAGAAATGCTACATCAACAACAACAACAGACGACAAGATTTGACTCCCTCTTTGATAAAATCTCTTCAATGCTACAAGGTTACCAAGAGATACACCAACAAGAGCATCAAAGTGGCGCTAGAGATAACCAAGAGATGCTTCATGAACATCAACAATGCTCGTCGAGAACCCAATCCGCCTTGGATAATATATCTTCAATGCTACAAGCTCATCTCGCGACGGACATCAAGCTTGAGTAACCAAAGGAGTTAATGACAGAAGATGCTCAGGAGATGTTCGAAGAAGAATATGAGCCCGTCCATGACTATTATAAGCTAGAAGCATCTGATGAAGAATCCTTGGCGGTGGTGGTTGATAAAGACATAGAGCCGATCCATCCTGAAGTTGAAGCCGAAGAGGAGCACATAGAGATTGAGGAGATACCCTCACCTACACTTCCGCCGAGTCAACCTGTAGATCAAGCCAGAGACGAGCACGTGGAAAGCAACAAGGTCATGGCTTTAGAAGTTTACATACTCGATCCCGACAGACCTCTGGATGATCATCAGGTAGAGAAGATGGAGCTCATTGACCATGTCGCGCCGTACTACCTCTTTCCTCCTCGAGTAGGAGAATTCAAGAAGAACTGGCCATCCAACCAGAACCGCGATCTATTGGAGCACTACCGGCTACATCACCCTTCTGGAGTGCTACATGGCACTCAACCGCTGGCCTTGAAGAAGACGATTGACTTCAAGGAACTCCTAAGTTGGGGACCCTAACAGGTACCGTCCGGCTCAAGGACGTTAAAAGAGAGCGCTTCGTGGGAGGCAACCCACGGCTGGAGACAGTCGTTTTCATTTTGAGTGGTTCTGTTTTAAAGTTTCTTCTTCAAAAAAAAAAAAAAACTGCCGACCATTTTCAAGACATTTTCGCCGAAAATTTTCAATCATTTTCGCCAAAAATAGGTGTTTAAAACCGGCCTGTTCTCCTGTTTCTACTCTCGACCGAAAACAACTTAACTTTTCGTCGAACCGGATTTTGATTTTACAAAACATTTTCGCCGAAAATTTTCAATCATTTTCACCGAAAATCTTGTGTTTTTCGCCGACTATTTATGCCGGTTTCGACTTCTGATTTTCACCCCGCCCTCGGAACAATGATCAGGTTGTTTCTATCCTTTCCATTTCTTTTCTTTCTTCTTTTCGGATCTCAATCCACTTTTCTTCTGTGTGGATCCGGGGCACTTGTCCCGGTATCCTTTTGATATTTTTGTTGTTTTTGTTTTTGTAGGAACTTGAGTAGCTACTCCGCTCCACTCCGGACTCTCCGTGTTCATCCGCTACACCGACCATCACCTTCCAGGTTCTTCGTATCTCTCTACTCTAGATTAGTTCTGTGAGGACACATAACTGTTTAAGTGTGGGGTAGGAGTCTAGGATTATGCATGATCTTGCTTGCTAT
The DNA here is from genome assembly GCA_034768395.1 of Linum lewisii. Lineage (NCBI taxonomy): Eukaryota > Viridiplantae > Streptophyta > Magnoliopsida > Malpighiales > Linaceae > Linum > Linum lewisii. Next base: position 34,793,926 of record CM068296.1, read on the forward strand.
CTATGATTCTGTGGTTCAAATTTGAAAATTCTCTAGCATAGAATTGCTCAATTCTTGACTTTTGATGTTAAATTGACTTCAATTTTAAACAATGACGTCTAGACTGTTCCACTTAGAACTTGTAACCAACGTGTTGGCACTGATATTAAATGAGTCTAGGTCAGAACAGATCATAAATCACTTATGTAGTTGAAACTTGAATTAATTGAATTAATTGGTTTGTTAATAATAAAGCTCGATAACACCGTTCTAAGATGATAAATGCTAGCTTCTTCCATGTTTTCACTCCATATTTGATCACGTGTGATTGTGGCTTGAGATTAGACGGAAATCCAATTCGAAATCTTGTGTAAAAAGTTATAACTAGCTAGGATTAAGTGGCTAAATGGTTAAATCAAGTAATTGAGTTAATCGAATCAATGTTAAGTTCTTTAAAGTGCTGAAAATAAAGCTAGGCAAGCCCGACACCTAAGTGAAGTGTTCGGGTTGAGCACTAGCAAAGGCACAAATACTGTGAGCTAGGCAGGTCCAACACCTAAGTGAAGTGTTTGGTATCGAGCACTAGTATGCAGTAAATAAATTAAAGGAAGAAGTTGAAACTTGAAATAAATTGTTGTTTAAATCGGTCCTAGCTAGAACATATAACGTACAGATCTAGAAACGGATGAAGTCGAGTCAATAGCCACGTCACTTTTCCTACCTCCGCATCCACATAATGGCTAGAGCTTAAAGTCTTTTTGATTAGAATTGGTGTTATCATAGTCGGTTAACTATGATTAATTGTTTTGCCAAGAAATGAGCTTTGTTAAAACCACTACTTGAAGTGTGCAGAAATTAGTGAGATCGAAAACTTGTTTGGTTGATGTTCTTGCATGTGTAGGTCACTCTTTCTACGTGGAACAGTCTAAACCAAATTGTTAGAATTGAATCTCAGTTTAATCTCGTGTCATTTGTGAATTTGAGTATGTTCTAGTTCAGTTTGCTTGAGGACAAGCAAAAGCTTAAGTGTGGGGTATTGATGACACTCGATTTGACGTGATTTTCATCCCCATTTAAGTAACATTTCATGCCCCTTTGATGCCATTCTGATGAATATTTGGTGAAAATGTGTTTATTATGTAATTCTAGGCTCCTAGTGCATACATGTCCATTTATTGGCTATTTTTACCCTTTTTGTGAGATTTTATGTTGAGCCTCCAGGTTACCACATTATAGAGGACTCTCTCACGAGTCCAGCGCTTCAAACGGGGACCAAATCGGAGTTCAAACGGAGCGGGAATCATCGAAACAAGTTGGAGCTGGTTTTTAACTAACATTTTCGGCGAAAATTCCTTTGAAAATCCGGGCACAAACCCTAATTTTCAGCCTTTTCCAACTTGTAAAGGGTTTCTGGGGTTATATATAGACTTTTTGAAGCCAGATTAGATACACACGAATGTTGGCTGATTAGCCACGACCTTAGGGTCGATAGATAGAGTTTAGAGAGTTCAAAGAATCGTTGAGAGATCGTGACGCCATCCTTCCACCTCGGAGAGCTCGGAGCTTAAAGTTGAAGATCCAGGAGATCGAAGCTTCGACGGAGTCGTCAGAATTAGGTTTTTCAGTTCTTATCTGTTCTTCCTCTGTATGATGATTTCCTTTGTTGCCTTTGATTCTTCTGTTATCGTTATGAGTAGCTAAACTTGTAGAGCTTAGATTAGATGAACCCTAAGTGACCCAGGGCTTTAAAGTGGTCACGGATTGGCGGTAATTAAATTCAAAGTTCAGTTAGTTTCTCTTTGCATGGTTGTTTTGTTCTTCACTGTTTATGTTTCTTCTCTGGTTGATCGCCTAGATTAGGTTTATGCAAGCTAGGGTTAGTCGCCAGACAGCTTCCCTGCTTTGGCGTATAAACTTGTTTTCCTTGATCACCTAGTTTAGATTCTTGTTAAGCTGAGGATAGAAGCGAACGCTCGCCTCTCTTTAAAACATCAATTCAACCAATTAACCTAATCATTGGAGTGTGCCTTTCATAGGAACCAGTTAGGGTTAATCCACTGCAAGAGTAACTCATAAATCGTTAGTAATTGCACCAGTTATTTAAGTCGTTGCGAGGCGACCGTACCCGGGCGGCTAATTAATATTGGTTGTTAGAACGGATAGAGCAAACGTTCGCCGGTCTTAAACCTAAGGGTCAGGAGTTATGGTGGTGTATAGAAACCGATTGAATTAGAATTGAAAACCGCTGATCTGTTCATTGCCAATGCTCTGGTGATCTAAGGGGGATTCGAAATCTAAGTTCGTCTATCTTCTCGTTAGTCAACCTTTTACTTTTCTATCTTTTATTTTCCTGCTTTATTAGATTAGAAGTCGTGGAACTCACACCACGCACTAAGTGTTTAAACCTGAGTAATTTGCCAGCTTCTTTGAGTAGTCGATTAGTAGAAACCCTGTGGAATACGATCTAGTCTACTTCGGTAGGTTAGTTATTTGATACCGCTAAAACTGCAGCATCAGCCACCTAGATTAGATTCTTGTTAAGCTAAGGATAGAAGCGAACGCTCGCCTTACTTTAAAACATCAAATCGAACAATTAACCTTATCATTGGAGTGTGCCTTTCGTAGGAATCAGTTAGGGTTGATCCGTTGCAAGAGTAACTCATTAATCGTTAGAATTTGCACAGTTAGTTAAGTCATTGCGAGAGGCGACCATACCCGGGTGGCTAATTAATCGTGGTAGCTAGATCGGATAGAGCGAACGTTCGCCAGTCTTAAACCTAAGGGTCAGGAGTTTTGATGGTGTCTGTGCACTGAATGAACTAGAATCAAAAATCGCTGGTCTGTTGATTGCCGTTGCTCTGGTGATCTAAGGGGGATTCGAAATCTAAGCTTGTCTGTCGTCTGTCTTAGTCAATCAATCAGTCTTTTTTCGCTTTAATTTCATTTCAATTTATCTTTGCATTTTAGTATAGAAGTCGTGGAACTCACACCACGCATTAAGTGTTTAACCTTGAATTTAATTGCCAACATATTTGAGTAAGGAAGTAGAGGAGACCCGTGGAATACGATCTACCCTAGCTTCACAGCTTGGTAGTATTTGATCGACCGCTATTCTGCAGTTCATCAAATTGGCGCCGTTGCCGGGGACTCTTATACTTCGTTGAAAGAAGAGTTGGCATTTTTATTCTTCTATCTTTCCATCTTTCATTTTCATCACACTTCGATTTTACACCGGTTGTGTTTGTTTTTGTCCCTTGTAGGTCTTAGCAGGTACAAATCGAATCACTTCCGTTCCATCTTCACTTACCGCAATGGCTGCTCCAAAGAGTCTTGCGGACTACTGTAAGCCGAACGCGTCTAACGTTCGGTCTCCTATCATCGTACCTCATGACGACAATGATCCTGACTATGAGATCAAGATCCCCTTCCTGGGACTAATCTCTAGGGATGTACAATTCGAAGGAAAGCCAGATGATAATCCCTGCACACATATAGCTGACTTTCTGGCTGTCTGTGAAACTTTCAAGTCTGGAAACCTCAACAAGAACGCTTTATGTTTCCGAGCTTTTCCGTTTTTTCTTAGAGGCGCAGCTAAGCAGTGGCTTGGAAGCAAACCACCAGGTAATTACACTAATTGGGAGACATTAGCTCAAGATTTTGTTGAGGAGTACTTTCCTCCAGCAAGAACAACTGCTTATAAGGACCGCATCTCCAGGTTCACTCAGAGAGAAGATGCAAGCCTGTATGACACTTGGAATGAATTCCAGTCCCTTCTCTTCAACTTCCCTAACCATGGGTATGAACAGAGGCAACTGGCTGAATTCTTTGCTCGAGGTATGTGCGAAGAATCTGCGAAGTGGGTAAACTCCTTAGCAGGCGGAGACTGCACCGCCCTTACTCCTCAAGACGCTCTTCTGCATTTTGCTAGCTGTGCTCTAAAATCTAGAAACTGGGAGAGGCAAAGAGAAGGAACCAAGAGTCAGAGTCAGATGAGCGTTGCAGAATAGATCAAGGCAGAGGTTCAGAAGCATCTACAGGCAGTTGGTATCCCCCTCGATCCTCCATCAGCTACCATCTTTTCGGCTGACTGTGGATGGTGTGGAACCTGTGCTCATAACGGTGGAAGCTTCCTCAACTTCGGTAAAGCAGAAGTCTGGTCTGCAGAAGAGATGAACTTCGTTGGTCAAGGCTTCGCCAACAATCAAAAAGGCTACGCCGGTTTCAGGAACCTCGTACCGCAGAACCAGTACAACCGGTTTGCAGATCCGTATCAAAGACCTTCGGGATTCATTGGAGGACATCAACAGTTTCAAGCAAAGCCATATTACAATATAGACATAGATTATGAGAAGAAATTCGATCAGATCATGAGCAGACTCGACGACCACGACATTCAATTAAAAGCTCAAGCCGCACTCAATCAAGGACAGAGAGCTCAGAGCCAGAGGATAGAGGATGCTATAAGCAATATGAGAAGACTTTTCACTAGCAATCCTTTCCTTAATCAAGCGGCATTTCAAGCAGACTTCGGTGCAAAGAGTGAGCATGCTCAAGCTATCACCACCAGGAGCGGCAAGCAAACAACCAACCCAAAGGCTCCGGAACCTGACGTGGTACCAGATACCAGTGCTGCCATGGATATGCCAGAAATTGAAGATATCACAGAAGAGGAAGAAGAAGCATCTGCTCCTCCTCCTCCTCCTCCCAAGACAACTCCTGAACCCGTATTGGCGCCATATATACCTCGGATTCCCTTCCCAAAGGCTGCAATGAGCAAGGCTAAGGATAACGACACTCAGTATAAGAAGTGGTACAATGTTCTTAAGACTGCAGAGATCAAGATACCAGTAACAGAAGCTGTAGAGATCATACCACCTCTTGGAAAGTTCTTTAAGGATCTCGTGAAGAAAGTGAAGAATGGAGAGGCATACTCTGTCACGCTTACTAACGAATGCGCTTCTCTCTTCGGTGTGCCATCTCCCATAAGACAGCCGCCACCACCTCCAGCTAAGTGTTCTGATCCCGGTCCTTTTACATTACCATGCATCATTAATGGTATTAAAATTGATCATAGTCTGGCTGATTCTGGTGCTTCTATTAATGTTATGCCTGTTTATCTCTATGAAAAGCTGAATCTAGGGAAATTAAAACCGCTTACTTTGCATCTCGTTTTAGCCGATAGGTCTGTTAAACTGCCTAGGGGTGTAGTAGAAGACGTAGCTGTTTGCTGTGGCCCTTTTACCATAATCACAGATTTTGTTGTTCTAGATACCCGTGAATTAGACGGAACGCTTATTCTAGGTCGACCCTTCTTAACAACTGCTGGTGCAAACATTAACTGCAAACAGGGCCTGTTGACTTTAAGTGTAGGGCAGGAAAGTGTTACATTCCGCATTAAAGATAGCATGCGATATTCTGTTGCTCAAGATGATAACTGTTATACTGTTGATCCCCTAGAGTTGGCCTCGGCCAACTTCGTCACTAATGCTTTATCTAGTGATCCGCTAGAGTTGTGTTTGATTTCAGGAATTGACAGTGCATCAGAAGACCCAGAGCAACGCCTATGGCAATATGAGCTAGACGAGCAGAAGGCGACATTCACACCCATTAATGCGCCTACACACATCGAGCCAGCATCGAGTCGGATCACTACCTCATATGAGGATCCGCCAGAACTCGACTTGAAGGAGCTACCTGACCATCTAGAGTATGCATTCATGGGGAAGGAATGCCAGCTGCCAGTCATCATCAATTCGAACCTATCTCCCGAGCAGAAAGAGCAACTGATTAGGCTACTAAAGAAGCATGTCCGGGCTATTGCCTGGCAGTTGGCCGACATTAGAGGCATCTCTGAAACCTTCTGCAAGCATCAGATAGTTGTGGATGAAGAGTTCAAACCGGTCAGACAACCACAACGCCGATTAAACCCTCTATCCTATTGCCGACAGTCCTTGGGTCAGTCCGACTCAAGTTGTCCCAAAGAAAGGCGGAATCACAGTCATTCCTAATCCGAAGGGTGAGCTCATTCCCACTCGCACGGTTACCGGATGGAGAGTCTGCATCGACTATCGACGACTCAATGACGCTACAAAGAAGGATCACTTTCCACTGCCGTTCATCGATCAAATGCTTGAACGATTGGCTGGTCATGACTACTACTGCTTCTTAGATGGGATGTCCGGCTACTTCCAGATCCCTATCGAGCTTGATGATCAAGAGAAGATGACCTTCACCTGCCCGTTTGGTACGTTTGCTTATCGTCGTATTCCTTTTGGTTTATGTAATGCTCCTGCCACTTTTCAGAGATGCATGCTGGCTATATTTGGAGATCTGGTAGAGAATGTGGTGGAGGTATTCATGGACGACTTCTCCGTCTATGGAGATTCATTTTCAAAGTGCCTGGCCAATCTGACAAGGTGCTAGCTCGTTGTGAAGAAACCAACTTGGCTCTTAGTTGGGAGAAGTGTCACTTCATGGTTACCGAAGGCATTGTTCTTGGCCATAGGATCTCTAAGCTAGGTATAGAAGTTGATCGTGCAAAGCTTGAAACCATCGCCAGCCTACCACCACCGACCTCGGTCAAGACAGTTCGAAGCTTCCTCGGTCATGCTGGATTCTACCAAAGATTCATCAGAGACTTCTCCAAGATCACCCTTCCAATGACAAAACTTCTTGAGAAAGATGTTCCTTTCGTTTTTGATAATGCTTGTTTTGCAGCCTTTGAGACTTTGAAGACTCAACTCACCACCGCACCAATCCTTACATCACCAGATTGGAATCTTCCATTCGAGATTATGTGCGATGCTAGTGACTTCGCCGTTGGCGCGGTTCTTGGTCAGAGAAAGGAGAAGAGATTTCATCCTATCTATTTTGCTAGCAAGACGCTCAATGATGCTCAGAGGAACTACACTACTACAGAGAAAGAGCTTCTGGCCATCGTCTTCTTCTTTGACAAGTTCAGACAGTATCTGGTTCTTTCACATACCATCGTCTATACAGATCATGCTGCTCTGCGCCACCTGTTAGCCAAGCAGGATTCAAAGCCAAGGCTCATCCGATGGATCCTTCTTCTCCATGAGTTCGATATAGAAATTAAAGACAAGAAGGGAGCAGAGAACTTAGCAGCCGATCATCTTTCCCGACTCGAGGAATCACAGACAGGTAAGTCTCTTACAACCCCGATCAATGATTCTTTCTCTGACGAGCTGTTGCGTGTCGAAACGTATGAACAGGTTAACAACATAGCTATCGAGCCCTGGGCAATCCCTCACGCTCAAGAGCTGAGTAACGCAGCCGACTCAGAAGAGCCCTGGTATGCTACCCTGGCAAATTATCTCTCACACGGCATTGTACCTCCTGAACTGGATTATAATGCACGCAAGAAGCTTTTCAAGGAGGCCAAGTTATACTTCTGGGATGAACCTTTCTTATACCGCATTAGTACTGACGGAATGATCCGAAGATGTGTCTCTTACATCGAAGCAGCTGACATCATGCGAAAGTGTCATGAAGGACAGTTCGGAGGACACTTCGACGGAAAATGCAATGTAAGAAAGGTACTTGAAACTGGTTTTTTTATTGGCCTTCAATCTTTAGTGACTGCGACGCTTTTGCTCGGCATTGTGATGCATGCCAACGATCAGGTAACATCTCTAACCGTAATGAGATGCCTGATGACACTTGATTTGACGTGATTATCAACCTCATTTAAGCGACATTTCTTTGCTTAAGACATGGTTTTTAGGGTAGAATAACGAATATTCAATCGATTGCCCTATCTCGTGCCATTTGTGTTACCTTGGCCCGTTTCGGGTCTATTTGATGGTTTTCTAGTGTTTTTGTGTTAACACAGGTTTTTGCCGTCAAATAGCGTAGCCATGGACGTGTCTAAGGCGTAGGAACCTCGAGGAATCAAACCGGAATCGATCAAAGGAGTCAATCAAGTCAAACCGAAAATCTACCATTCACACTTACAGTTTCGGAGAAACCAGGCCCCCAGATTCGGCGAAACCAGCAGTTCAAATCAGCCAGTGCCAAGTGAAGAATGGTTTCAGCAAAACCACTCAACTGCTCGGACCGAAAATATTGAACAGCCGGCGGAGCCCTTGAACTTAAAGGAATTTTCGCCGAAATTCTTAAGGAATTTTTGGCGAAAATAATACACTGGTCTGACTAATTTAGGGTTAAGTATTTATACTTAACCCGGCGGCCCAAATAGACAGACAATTCATAATTTACAAACACACAACTTTTCAGATCAGAATTCTCTGAAGTTCTGGAGCGAAGAGTTGGAGTTCGAAGAGCCGGATAGAGATCGTGACGCCATCCCTTCCACCTTGGAGAACCGGAGCTAGGAGTGCAACTTACCGAAGATCGGAGTCTGTCAGAGTCGTCTGAATTAGGTTTTTCAGATCCTTTTCTGTTCTTCCTCTGAATGATGAACTCTTTCCTTGTCTTTGTGTCTTTTGTAATGATCATGAGTAGCTAAACCCTTTAGAGCTTAGACTAGATGAACCCTAAGTGACCCAGGGCTTTAAAGCGGTCACGGATCGGCGGTGATTAGATTCAAAATTCAATCAGTTCTTTTTCATGTTTGATTCATTCTTCATTGTTCATGTTTCTTGTCTGGATTGATCACCTAGATTAGATTCTTGTTAAGCTAAGGATAGAAGCGAACGCTCGCCTTACTTTAGAACATCGAATTAAACAATTAACCTTATAATTGGAGTGTGCCTTTCGTAGGAACCGGTTAGGATTAATTCACTGCAAGAGTAACTCATTAATCACTAGTAATTACACCAATTAATTAAGTCGTTGCGAGAGGCGACCGTACCCGGGCAGCTAGTTAATCTTGGTAGTTAGAACGGATAGAGCGAACGTTCGCCGGTCTTAAACCTAAGGGTAAGGAGTTATGGTGGTGTCTTAGTAATTGATTGAATGAGAATCGAAATCCGCTGATCTGTTGATTGCCAATGCTCTGGGGAACGAAGGGGGATTCAAAGTCTAAGTTCGTCTGTCATTCTTGTTTCCAAACCCTATTTCTCAATTTGCTTTAGTTTAATCTTTTTAATTTTTCTGCATTCCTTAGAATTAGAAGTCGTGGAACTCACACCACGCACAACGTGTTTTTCCTTGAATAATTTGTTAGTTCTGAAGTAGCCAATCATTCGAAGGCCCGTGGAATACGATCTATCCTAGCTCTTGAGCTTGATAGTTATTTGATTGAACCTGCTCAGCACAACAACGGTTCAACCAAATTGGCGCCGTTGCCGGGGACTCTTCTAATTGTTTGAAAGAAGAGTTGGCAAATTATTCTTCTACCTTTCCGCCTTACCATTTATTTTCCTCCATATTTTCATGATTTACCTGGGTAGTGTTTTTGAGTTTTAATTATGCAGGATTACAGGTGGGATGACCAGTACCAAGAGTGGTATGTCGATGAAGCACCGTATATTGAGGATAACCAAGAGATGTATATACTAGCTCATCAGCATCGACAACAGACGACGAGAATAGAATCCTTCTTGGAGAATATCTCTACAGAGCTACAAGCTCACAAAGAGATAAACTCACAAGTTCATCAAAACCAACAACAGACGGCAAGAGTAGAATCCGCCTTGGATGATCTCATTTTGAAGCTGCAAGCTCGTAATGTAGTGGATATCAAGCTCGAGCAACCTAATCCACTAATGGAAGAAGATGCTCAAGAGCTGTACGAAGATGAACATGACAACCTCACCCATGACTATTGCGAGCTAGAAGCATCTGATGAAGAAACCTTGGCGGTGGCGGTTGATGAAGACATAGAGCCAATCCATCTTGAAGTTGAAGCCGAAAAGGAGCACGAAGAAATCGAGGAGATATCCTCAATCGAGCTTCCGCCAAGCCAACCTATAGATCAAGCCAGAGACGAGCACGTGGGGATCGAAGACGTCAAGGATTTGGAAGTATACACACTCGATCCCGAGAGACATCTGGATGATCATCAGGTTGAGAAGATGGAGCTCATTGATCATGCCGCGCCGTACTACCTCTTTCCTCCTCCAGAAGGAGAATTCAAGAAGAACTGGTCATCCAACCAGAACCACGATCTAATGGAACACTACCGGTTACATCACCCTTCTGGAGTGCTACATGGCACTCAACCGCACACCTTGAAGAAGACGATTGACTTCAAGGAACTTCTGAGTTGGGGTCCCTAACAGGTACCGTCCGACTCAAGGACGTTAAAAGAGAGCGCTTCGTGGGAGGCAACCCACGGCTGGAGTCAGTTTTGTTTTGTTTCAACCTTGGTCTTTTAGAGTCGGTTCGGGAGAGCCAAAAGTGTCAGTTTGTTTGATTTATTATTTTTCGTGCAAGTCTGCATGTCATAGAGTCAGTCGCAAGTTGATTGAGGTCGTTCCGATTTTTCTGGATTTAACTGTGATTTTCTGAAGTTGGCCTGATTTACGAAAATATTTTAACCCCGAACAGTTCAAAATTTTCGGCGAAACCACCCTTGTTTTCGGCGAAACCGATCTTCAAATTTTGAACCTGTTCTCCTGTTCCTCATTTTCGGTTCGAAAATTTTCTGATTTCGGTGAAACCATCCCAACTAAATTTTTTGGCGAAACCGAGCTTCCATTTTCGGCGAAACCGCCTATTCAAATCGGTCAATCCATTTTAACTAGTAGTTTCGGCGAAACCACCCCCTACTTTCCTCCTCATTCCGATCCCAACTAGCCCTAGAACGTTCGAATCGGAGCTTTGCAGCTCCAGTTCTCCGAAACCCCAGTTTTCAAGTTTTTCACCGATTCCTCCCAACCCGTTCAGTTTTTGCTTCCATGGCTTCAAGGTAAGTTGTATGACTTTTCAATACGAATCTTTTGACATATGGATTGCTGAATTTCGTCGAGGTTGACTTTTGGTTGACTTTTCGGTTTGCCTCGTTTTGCGTGCCGACTGTTTCGTGTGAACTAGGATTGACTGAACTTATAGAACTGTTCTAGGATGCTTCAGGAGTTCCGTGCTTAATCTCCATATCATTTGGTCATGTGTTGCTATGCATACGATTAATTTCTTGTTATGTTGACTTTTGTGAGAAATGTTGGTTTGACTTTGAACTGTGTTGATCATTTGGCTGCCCCAAGTGTCCATTCTCGTTCATATTATCGTGCTTGCCATTTGAAATAATATTTTACCGTCATTCTCCGAGTTGCGACAGTCTTGCCATGATTAGGGTTCAATATGACTTAATGTTGACTTTCTAAATGTCGGTTTGACTTTTTGAACTCTGATCGCGCTTACCTGATTATAGTTGTTCTTAAGACATGTGTTCTATTGTCTATGATTACCAGTTACCTTGCTTTGCTTACCCCACTTAGTTTCCCTCATTTCTTTGTGAAATTGAGTTTTTCTACTAAGTGTGGGGTAGGATCTTAGTTGACTAATATGGTTTCACTTCTGGTTTTAGGAACACTTTTGAGCGCAGGACTAAGGCACGCCTTGATGGCGCCTCGAGCTCAGGAGCTGCCGCTCCCGTCACACCCGCCATTCTGGGTCCTCCACCTGCACTCCCTCGCCATGCTGGATACCATCCCACCATCGCCCGTCTACCGGACTTCTACTTTGAGAACTTCCAGAAGATCGAACACATCCGTGGAGCTGACGTGCGTCCTTTATCCATGGAGTCACTCCAGGAGCATGACGAGGATTCCTACCGGAACGTGCATGACGCCCTAGCACCGGCCGGTCTCCTAGAGCTGACCACCATAGCCGCCGAGTTCCCAGACATTGCTCTCCAGGAGTTCTGGGCGACATTTGACTTGGACGAGCATAAGAGGAGACGGGGCCAGAAGGTGATCACCTTCTTTCTTGGTGGGGTGCACAGGCAGCTCACCTACGATGAGTTTGCCGCTCATCTGGGCATCCCCTACGAGCACTATCACGATCACCACCTCGGCTGGGGCGATGATGATGACGACGAGGAGTTACACGCCCTCTGGAGCCACATGACAGGCGTGCCTGGCGATCGCCTCGGGAAGAGCAACTCAGTTAAGTCTCTCTCTCACCCGCTCTATAAGTTTATTCATATGGTTTGGCGGAGGTCACTTTTATATGTCAGAGACAAGGATCACCACCATATCCTTAAGGAGGAGCTCGTGCTTCACCGAGCCATCCGAGAGAGCTACCCTCTCCACCCCGGCTGGGTGCTCGCTCACATCTTTAGCCAGCGGACCAAGAGGAAGAAGCTACCACGCAAACTCTTGGGAGGCAACTTCATCGGTCAGCTCATCCTCTCCTTCGACATCAGCCATGAATATGGCCCTAACATTCCACGACACCCAATTATGACCGTTGGAGGAGACTTGGCGGTCGAGTACGACTTAGAACTCGACCTCAGTCCCCATGTAGCAGCAGATCCTCCACTCCAACCTGCGGTCGAGTCGGAGGACGAAGATGATGCTGAGGAGCAGCAGCCGCAGTAGGCGCCGCCTGAGTTTCAAGATTATATACCCTCGCCACACCATCAGGCTGGGTACATCCACCAGTCGCCGCCGCGCATTCCAGATCCATTTCCGACGTATACTCATCAGCCGCAACACCACCCCACGGACATTGGTGAGTTATACGAGCGACTACAGGAGTGGCGCATCACCGACAACGCCACTCAAGAGGCGCGGTGGACTATTATGCAACAACATATGCAACGAGCCGACCGGCGTTATGAGCGACAGCTGGAGTGGCAGCGACAACTCGGCGATTACTTCCACTTCCCCCACCCTGACACCTCTGACCAGTGATGATCAGGTGGTGTCCTTTTCCTTCTCCTTTCTTTTTATTTATTCTTTTCGGACTTCGGTCCAACTTTTTTCTGTGTGGATCCGGGGCACTTGTCCCGGTTTCCTTTTTATGTTTCATTTGTTTTTGTTTTGTAGGCAGTTGGGAGACTCCCTTTGCTTCAGGTTCTGTTACACTTACCTCCGCTCTCTGGATCCGTGCTTACCCTCTGAAATCAACCGTCCTCTTCCAGGTTCTTCCATTCCACTCTGAATTCTGGAATTAGTCCTGTGAGGATACAGTCCGATTTAAGTGTGGGGTAGGATGCTAGAGAACCTTGCATGAACTTGATTGCCCTTGATTGTGTTTTGTGTGCCTCGTGATTCCATTCCAGTCTCTCTAGCATTAGAATGGCTCAGTTCTTGATTTTTGATGTTAAGTTGTTGTTCAAACTTTCATAATGATGCTTAGACTGCTTAACCTAGAACTTGAGAACCAACTTGTATCCTTTGATGCTAAATTGCCTGGTCAGAACAGAATTTTAAAATCACACTTGTAGTTTGTAGCCTTGATTGCATGAAAATGACCGAATCCGACTAGCAAACCAACTGTGAGCTTTTGATCCATTGCACGTAACTTGCAATTTAAATTCTTTCTGAGTGGTTTTCTGTTTACTTGAATGAGTTAGAATTTGCATGAAACCTACTCGAGACCACACGATGACACGAGTTCTAGAAGGATAGGGGCACCTAGATTCAGCTACTAAGCCAGATAGCCTACCTTAACGATAAAATCCACTAGGTTTAGACCCTTGAGCTTGGCCTGTTCTTTCGGTTCGATAATACATTACAGCCATTTCCCATTTCTTTCATTCCCCATTGATCCCCTGTGGTTGTAGTTCTAGATTGACCTACCGGAAGTCGGTTTGTGGTAACCTGCCTATAGCCATTAAACAGGTGGTCTTAGCTATCATGTCCAGACGTGTAAACCCCTCTAGCAACTAAAAGAAAAATCGGCACAAAAGAAAAAATAAGGTAAGAAAAGAAGCAAGCTTCAGAAAAAAAATGAAGAAAGAAGAAAATCAGAAAAAGTTCAAAGTTTAGTTCAAATAAAACGTTCTTCTCCCTACAAATGGAAGAACGAAGTCGTAAGAAAAGTTGAAAAGAAAAATGTATGCAAAAGAAAAAGAATAAGTGCTAGGTTGCTTGAGGGTATCATAGGACGAGCGTTCATCATTCCACCAGTGTTTGGTTAGACGGTAGGAAGCCATAGATTAGATTCGAGGGAAGTTAGTCGAAAGCTACACCGCACCAAGCCATCATCATTCATTCCCATCATCCATCTCATTATAAACCCGAGTAGTGTAGATTTCATTACGGTCCCAGCAGGGAAGTCCTTCTTGACTAGATACTCGTGTTGTCACAGTGGTGGAGATGTGGTCGAAATGCAAACCTATGACAGAATTCGGTAACAGAAAACGATCGAGAGCAGAAACACGTCCTTAAACACAGAGAGTGAGAGTTCCCATTGTACTAAATATATCCTGTGTGAGAAGTCTGGTCGGTCAGGTCAAATTCGTGCATGATTGATTGCTAATTACTTGTCGTGTGCAGTTGATTAGTGAGACCAGGTAGTTTCGCTGATCAGTATGCATGTTAGGTTTCTTGTTCTGGATCGATCTGTCTAATAATTCATTGTGTTTGATTGAGCTCCAATTTAATCGATCTTATCATTTATGAACATGAGCGTTTCTATTCAGTTTGCTTGAGGACAAGCAAAAGCTTAAGTGTGGGGTATTTGATGACACTCGATTTGACGTGATTATCAGCCTCATTTAAGCGACATTTCTTTGCTTAAGACATGGTTTTTAGGGTAGAATAACGAATATTCAATCGATTGCCCTATCTCGTGCCATTTGTGTTACTGATGGAACCGTCGTTGTGCTGAGCAGGTTCAATCAAATAACTATCAAGCTCAAGAGCTAGGATAGATCGTATTCCACGAGCCTTCAAATGATTGGCTACTTCAGAACTAGCAAATTATTCAAGGAAAAACACGTTGTGCGTGGTGCGAGTTCCACGACTTCTACTTCTAAGAAATGCAGAAAAATTAAAACAAATTAAGCTAAAGCAGATTGAGAATTAGGGTTTGGAAACAAGAATGACAGACGAACTTAGACTTTGAATCCCCCTTCGTTCCCCAGAGCATTGGCAATCAACAGATCAGCGGATTTCGATTCTTATTCAATCAATTACTAAGACACCACCATAACTCCTTACCCTTAGGTTTAAGACCGGCGAACGTTCGCTCTATCCGTTCTAACTACCAAGATTAACTAGCCGCCCGGGTACGGTCGCCTCTCGCAACGACTTAATTAATTGGTGTAATTACTAGTGATTAATGAGTTACTCTTGCAGTGAATTAACCCTAACCGGTTCCTACGAAAGGCACACTCCAATTATAAGGTTAATTGTTTAATTCGTTGTTCTAAAGTAAGGCGAGCGTTCGCTTCTATCCTTAGCTTAACAAGAATCTAATCTAGGTGATCAATCCAGACAAGAAACATGAACAATGAAGAACGAATCAAACATGAAAAAGAACTGATTGAATCTCGAATCTAATCACCGCCGATCCGTGACCGCTTTAAAGCCCTGGGTCACTTAGGGTTCATCTAGTCTAAGCTCTAACGAGTTTAGCTACTCATGATCATTACAAAAGACACAAAGACAAAGAAAGAGTTCATCATCACAAGGAAGAACAGAAAAGGATCTGAAAAACCTAATTCAGACGACTCTGACAGATTCCGATCTTCGGTAAGTTGCACTCCTAGCTCCGGTTCTCCGAGATGGAAGGGATGGCGTCACGATTTCTATCCGGCTCTTCGAACTCCAACTCTTCGCTCCAGAACTTCAGAGAAATCTGATCTCGAAAAGTTGTATTATGATTAATTATGATTCTCCCCCCTTCTGGGCCGCCGGGTTAAGTATAAATACTTAACCCTAGTTGGGCCGGGCTGAGCTGATATTTTCGCCGAAACCATAGGGATAATTTCGGCGAAAATTCTTGTGTAAATGGCCATGATTTCTCTGCCTTGCATTTTCGGTCCGAAGAGCTTAATGGTTTCGCCGAAATCAGTCTTCACTTGGCATCAGCTGATTTGTATTGTTGATTTCGCCAAAACTGGGGGCCTGGTTTCGCCGAAACTGTAAGTGTGAATGGCAGATTTTCGGTTTGACTTGATTGACTCCTTTGATCAATTCCGGTTTGATTCCTCGAGGTTCCTACGCCTTAGACACGTCCATGGCTACGCTATTTGACGGCAAAAACCTGTGTTAACACAAAAACACTAGAAAACCATCAAATAGACCCGAAACGGGCCAAGGTAACACAAATGGCACGAGATAGGGCAATCGATGGAATATTCATTATTCTACCCTAAAACCAATGTCTTAAGCAAAGAAATTTCGCTTAAATGAGGCTGATAATCACGTCAAATCGAGTGTCATCAAATACCCCACACTTAAGCTTTTGCTGGTCCTCAAGCAAACTGAATAGAAACGCTCATGTTCATAAATGATAAGATCGATTAAATTGGAGCTCAATCAAGCACAATGAATTATTAGATAGATCGATCCTAGAACAAGGAACCTAACATGCATACTGATCAGCCAAACTACCTGGTCTCACTAATAACTGCACACGACAAGTAATTAGCAATCAATCATGCACGAATTTGACCTGACCGACCAGACTTCTCACACAGGATATATTTAGTACAATGGGAACTCTCACTCTCTGTGTTTAAGGACGTGTTTCTGCTCTCGATCGTTTTCTGTTACCGAATTCTGTCATAGGTTTGTATTTCGACCACATCTCCACCACTGTGACAACACGAGTATCTAGTCAAGAAGGACTTCCCTGCTAGGACCGTAATGAATTCTACACTACTCGGGTTTATAATGAGATGGATGATGGGAATGAATGATGATGGCTTGGTGCGGTGTAGCTTTCGACTAACTTCCCTTGAATCTAATCTATGGCTTCCTACCGTCTAACCAAACACTGGTGGAATGATGAACGCTCGTCCTATGATACCCTCAAGCAACCTAGCACTTATTCTTTTTCTTTTTGCACAACAATTTTTTTTCTTTTCAACTTTTCTTTTGACTTCGTTCTTCCATTTGTAGGGAGAAGAACGTTTTATTTGAACTAAACTTTGAACTTTTTCTGATTTTCTTCTTTCTTCATTTTTTCTGAAGCTTGCTTCTTTTCTTACTTTACTTTTTTTCTTTTGTGCCAATTTTTCTTTTAGTTGCTAGAGGGGTTTACACGTCTGGACATATTAGTTAAGACCACCTGTTTAATGGCTATAGGCAGGTTACCACAAACCGACTTCCGGTAGGTCAATCTAGAACTACAACCACAGGGGATCAACGGGGAATGAAAGAAATGGGAAATGGTTGTAATGTATTATCGAACCGAAAGAACAGGCCAAGCTCAAGGGTCTAAACCTAGTGGATTTATCGTTTGGTAGGCTGTCTGGCTTAGTAGCTGAATCTAGGTGCCCCTATCCTTCTAGAACTCGTGTCATCGTGTGGTCTCGAGTAGGTTTCATGCAAATTCTAACTCATTCAAGTAAACAGAAAACCACTCAGAATGAATTTAAATTGCAAGTTACATGCAATGGATCAAAAGCTCACAGTTGGTTTGCTAGTCGGATTCGGTCATTTTCATGCAATCAAGGCTACAAACTACAAGTGTGATTTTAAAATTCTGTTCTGACCAGGCAATTTAGCATCAAAGGATACAAGTTGGTTCTCAAGTTCTAGGTTAAGCAGTCTAAGCATCATTATGAAAGATTGAACAACAACTTAACATCAAAAATCAAGAACTGAGCCATTCTACTGCTAGAGAGACTAGAATGGAATCACGAGGCACCCAAAACACAATCAAGGGCAATCAAGTTCATGTAAGGTTCTCTAGCATCCTACCCCACACTTAAATCGGACTGTGTCCTCATAGGACTAATTCGAGAGTTCAGAGTGGAATGGAAGAACCTGGAAGAGGACGGTTGATTGCAGAGTGTAAGCACGGAGTCTCGGAGCAGAGGGAAGTGTAACAGAACCTGAAGCAAAGGGAATCTCCCAACTGCCTACAAGACAAAAACAAATGAAACATAAAAAGGAAACCGGGACAAGTGTCCCGGATCCACACAGAAAAAAGTTGGACCGAAGCCCGAAAAGAATAAATAAAAAGAAAGGACAAGGGAAAGGACACCACCTGATCATCATTGGTCAGAGGTGCCAGGGTGGGGGAAGTGGAAGTAATCGCCGAGCTGTCGCTGCCACTCCAGCTGTTGTTCATATCGCCAATCGGCGCGGCGCATGTGTTGTTGCATAATAGTCCACCTAGCCTCCTGAGTGGCGTTGTCGGTGATGCCCACTCCTGTAGTCGCTCGTACAGCTCACCAATGTCCACGGGGTGGTGTTGCGGCTGGTGAGTATGCGCTGGAAATGGATCTGGAATGCGCGGCGGCGACTGGTGGATGTACCCTGCCTGATGGTGTGGCGAGGGTATATAATCTTGAAACTCAGGCGGCGGCTGCGGCTGCTGCTCCTCAGCATCATCTTCGTCCTCCGACTCGACCGCAGGTTGGAGTGGGGGATCTGCTGCTACATAGGGACTGAGGTCGAGTTCTAAGTCGTACTCGACCGCCAAATCTCCTCCAACGGTCATAATTGGGTGTCGTGGAATGTGAGGGCCATATTCATGGCTGATGCCGAAGGAGAGGATGAGCTGACCGATGAAGTTGCCTCCCAAGAGTTTGCGTGGTAGCTTCTTCCTCTTGGTCCGCTGGCTGAAGATGTGAGCTAGCACCCAGCCGGGGTGGAGAGGGTAGCTCTCCTCGGATGGCTCGGTGAAGCACGAGCTCCTCCTTAAGGATATGGTGGCGATCCTTGTCTCTGACATATAAAAGTGACCTCCGCCAAACCATATGAATAAACTTATAGAGCGGGTGAGAGAGAGACTTAACTGAGTTGCTCTTCCCGAGGCGATTGCCAGGCACGCCTGTCATGTGGCTCCAGAGGGCGTGCAACTCCTCGTCGTCATCATCATCGCCCCAGCGGAGGTGGTGATCGTGATAATGCTCGTAGGGGATGCCCAGATGAGCGGCAAACTCATCGTAGGTGAGCTGCCTGTACACCCCACCAAGAAAGAAGGTGATCACCTTCTGGCCCCGTCTCCTCTTATGCTCGTCCAAGTCAAATGTCGCCCAAAACTCCCGGAGAGCAATGTCTGGGAACTCGGCGGCTATGGTGGTCAGCTCGTGCTAGGGCGTCATGCACGTTCCGGTAGGAATCCTCATCATGCTCCTGGAGTGACTCCATGGATAAAGGACGCACGTCAGCTCCACGGATGTGTTCGATCTTCTGGAAGTTCCCAAAGTAGAAGTCCGGTAGACGGGCGATGGTGGGATGGTATCCAGCATGGCGAGGCAGTGCATGTGGAGGACCCAGAATGGCGGGTGTGACGGGAGCGGCAGCTCCTGAGCTCGAGGCGCCATCGAGTCGCTCCTTAGTGCTGCGCTCAAAAGTGTTCCTAAAACCAGAAGTGAAACCAGATTAGTCAACTAAGATCCTACCCCACACTTAGTAGAAAAAATTCAATTTCACAAAGAAATGAGGGAAACTAAGTGGGGTAAGCAAAGTACGGTAACCGGTAATCATAGACAATAGAACACATGTCTTAAGAACAGCTATAATCAGGTAAGCGCAATCAGAGTTCAAAAAGTCAAACCGACATTTAGAAAGTCAACATTAAGTCATATTGAACCCTAATCATGGCAAGACTATCACAACTTGGAGAATGACGGTAAAATATGATTTCAAAAGGCAGCACGATAATATGAACAATAACGTACGCTTATGACAGCCAAATGATCACAACAATTCAAAGTCAAACCGACATTTCTCACCAGTTAACATAACAACGAATCAATCGTATGCATAGCAACACATGACCAAATGATATGGAGATTAAGCACGGAACTCCCTAAGCATCCTAGAACAGTTCTATAAGTTCAGTCAATCCTAGGTCACACGAAACAGTCGGCACGCAAAACGAGGTAAACCAAAAAGTCAACCGAAAGTCAACCCCAACGAAATTCAGCAATCCATATGTCAAAAGATTCGTATTGAAAAGTTCTACAACTTACCTTGAAGTCATGAATGCAAAAAGTGAACGAGTTGGGAGGAATCGGTGAAAAACGTGAAAACTGGGGTTTCGGAGAACTGGAGCTGCAAAGCTCCGATTCGAATGTTCTAGGGCTTGTTGGATTGGAATGAGGAGGGGAGAGGTGCGGCGGTGGTCGGCGACGGCGGCGGGTGGTGGAACGGCGGCGATTTTTTAAAGAGATAGGGGGTTGTTTTCGGAGTGATGAGCGAAAATGGGAGAAGGTGAGAGAGGAAGTGGACCGGATTTTTAAAGGATAAATTGGGTGAATTTTCAAATCAGTTTCGGCGAAAGTAGGGTGGTGGTTTCGCCGAAACTACTAGTTAAAATGGATTGACCGATTTGTGAAGGCGGTTTCGTCGAAAATGGAAGATCGGTTTCGCCAAAAATTTTAGTTGGGATGGTTTCGCCGAAATCAGAAAATTTTCGAACCGAAAATGAGGAACAGGAGAAACAGGTCCCGATTTTGAAAATTGGTTTCGCCGTAAACAAGGGTGGCTTCGCCGAAAATTTTGAACTGTTCGGGGTTAAAATATTTTCGTAAATCAGGCCAACTTCAGAAAATCACAGTTAAATCCAGAAAAATCGGAACGACCTCAATCAACTTGCGACTGACTCTATGACATGCAGACTCTACATGAAAAATAATAAATCAAACAAACTGACACTTTTGGCTCTCCCGAACCGACCCTAAGATACCAAGGTTGAAACAAAACAAAACTGACTCCAGCCGTGGGTTGCCTCCCACGAAGCGCTCTTTTATTAACGTCCTTGAGCTGGACGATACTTGGACGGTATTAGGAGACATCCCAACTTAGATTCTCCTTCACGCTCGTGTCAGAGTTCATGAAGTACAGCTTCAGGACTTCTCCGGTAAGCGTGAATCTCTTCCCGTTTGCATGTAGTAGTTTGCTACGTCCGTCGGGAAGATGATCAACGAACTTGAATGGTCCGAACAGCTCTCTCGAGAGGTCATCCTTCTTTAGTGTGACGATGGAAGGAATGAGGACTGTCGGTTTCTCTTTTTCTTTCTTCTTCGGCTTGTTATCACCAGGATCGGTGATCGTTAATACTTCCTTAGGAGACGCTTTCGGCTTCTCCTTCCATGCTTGCTCCGGCGCCGATTTCTCGGAACGATTTGGTGGTGCAGCTGGCTCGGTGGAAGACGGTGGAATTTTTGGTCTCCAGACCATTTGGGTCTTTGTCTTCTTGTTCTTTCCTCGAGGTCTGCTCGGTGGTTTAGAAGAGGCTTGCAGTTCCTTCTTCTTCTTCTTAGGCGGCTTCTGAACGACAGGTTTCTGCTTCTTCTCAATGACCTATTTAATACCTGTATCAACAACTGATCTAGAGACACTGGAAGAAGCATTAGTAATGGAGTTGACCGGAGTCAACTCCACCGTTTGAACGGCTAAGCAGTGAGATTCTTCATTCCTAGAGTCATATTTCATGCCGTCTTTAAGACGGAACATTTTCGTTTCTTTACCAACTCTTAAAGTCAAAGAACCATTAGGAACGTTAATATTCATTCCAGTAGTAGCCATGAAAGGTCGACCTATGAGAATAGTAGCGTCATCTGTACTAGTATCCATAATCACATAATCAGCTAAGAACGTGAACGGACCACATTTGGTGACAACGTCTTTAATCTCTCCCTTAGGGGTTTTAAGCGATCTGTCAGCAAAGACGAGTTGCATACTGGGCGGTTCAAGTTCCCCTAGGTTTAACTTTTCATATAGACTCACAGGCATGACATTAACAGATGCTCCTAGATCAACTAAGAAACGTTCAATTTCAACATCATTGATGACCAAAGGCAAAGTAAAAGAACCAGGATCAGATAACTTAGCTGGATATGGAGAGACAGGTTTCTTAATACGAATATCAGGGTATCCTTCCTTGTTCCCCTTCATGCCAGTCTCGATCCGTGCGTTTGGCAGCAGTGCTCTAGGAAAGGGAGGTTTCACGACGTACGGTGCAGGAGGAGGATCCTCCTTAGGCGCCGGTTCCTATTCCTCTTCTTCCTCTTCTTCCAGAGTTTCAGCGATCCTGCGTAAAATAGAAAAGGCATCAGCAATTAAGTTCGGAAATTTTCGAGCAGTTACCATTTTAGCCTGTTCTTTTCTCAGATTTGGCTCTGTCTGGCTTGGAAGCTGGCCAAATGGTCGACCAGATGCTAGCTGCTCGAGATGTTGTTCACGACTTGCTCAATCCGTTGTCCAGATGCTATTTGTTCTTGATTGAGAAGAGCTTGAGCCTTGAACTGATTGTCATGATCATCGAGTCTTGTGATGATATGGCTGAGCTTCTTATCCAGGTCACTGACATTATTATCTCTTTGATGCTGCTGTCCTGGATAGGTATTGTTAAGATATTGATTCTGGCGATTGCCAGGAGCAGTTCCATAATTACCCGGATTGCGATGCGGCGGCTGGTAGACACCTGCCGGCGGATGGTTAGGCTTCTGATCCTGAACTTGACCAGCCGGGCGGTTATTCTGGTTCTGGTTATGATTGGTGCCAGCATTATAGGGAGGTCTGTCTTGGTAGTTCCCTTGCTGTCTGAAGTTACGATAACCAGCATAACCATTCTGATTATTAACGAAGCCTTGTTGGATGAAATTTACCTCTTCAGCAGACCAGACTTCTGCCTTACCAAAATTCTGACAACGGCCTCCGTTATGTGAGCAAGCTCCACACCACTCGCAATCGGCAACATAGACAGAAGCTGCCGGTGGCTTGATTGGTGTGGTTGACTTCTTCAAATGCTTCTCTACCTCTGCCTTGATAGCTGCTTCAAAATCTAGCTTGCTCCTCGATCCTTCATATTGTCGCTCCCAGTTCCTTGACTTGGAGGCACAGTTTGCGAAGTGCAGAAGAGCAGCTTCAGGAGTGAGTGTAGTGCAATCCCCTTCAGCTAGAGAATTGACCCACTTGGCAGATTCTTCTCGAAGTCCTCGAGAGAAGATTTCAGCTAACTGCATTTGCTCGAATCCATGATGAGGGCAGGTGTAGAGAAGTTCTTGGAATCGATTCCAAGTGTCATATAAACTTTCTCCTTCTTTCTGGGAGAATCTGGCGATGCTGTCCTTGATGGCGGTTGTTCTGGCCGGAGGGAAGTATTCTTCAACAAAGTCCTGAGCCAGAGTATCCCAGTTAGTGTAGTAGCCAGGTGGTTTGCCAGTAAGCCACCTCTTAGCAGCGCCTTTCAAAGAGAATGGGAAAGCCCTCAGACAAAGAGTGTTTTTGTCGAGGTTTCCGTTTTTAAAAGTATTGCAGAGATCAAGGAAGTCTGCAAGATGAGTGCATAGATTGTCCAGGGGCCTGCCTTCAAACTGTAAATCCCTAGAGATCATGGTCAAGAATGGAATCTTGATCTCATAGTCAGGATCTCCGTCAATGCGCGGAACGGCAATGGCAGATCGAACGCTAGTTGCGCTCGGCTTGTTATAGTCTGCTAGACTCTTCTGTGCAGGTGGGGGTGGCGGCGGTTGATCGCCGTTTGGTGGTAATCTATCGGTCATGGTGGGAGATGGAGGGGGTGAAAGTGACTCGGTGTATGAGGCGGATGAAGAGTGCGGTGAAGACGGAGATGAGGAACTCTCCTTCGGTTCCTCGATCTTGATCGGAGTGATGAATGGATTGGATCTGCCTTCCTTCAGAATCTGTGATCGTAGAGGTGTAGCAGAACTGCCTGGATTTCCTGCAATCTTAGCCTGTTCGGTCTGAGAGCGAGTCCAGGGACGGTGAGGCATACACCTGTAAACCTACAGATAACAAAGACAAACAAAACCAGTGTAAAATCGAAGTGGATGGAAAAATGAAAGATGGAAAATAGAAGAATAAATTGCCAGTTCTTCTTTCAACAATCAAAAGAAGTCCCCGACAACGGCGCCAATTTGATGGAACCGTCGTTGTGCTGAGCAGGTTCAATCAAATAACTATCAAGCTCAAGAGCTAGGATAGATCGTATTCCACGGGCCTTCAAATGATTTGCTACTTCAGAACTAGCAAATTATTCAAGGAAAAACACGTTGTGCGTGGTGCGAGTTCCACGACTTCTACTTCTAAGAAATGCAGAAAAATTAAAACAAATTAAGCTAAAGCAGATTGAGAATTAGGGTTTGGAAACAAGAATGACAGACGAACTTAGACTTTGAATCCCCCTTCGTTCCCCAGAGCATTGGCAATCAACTGATCAGCGGATTTCGATTCTTATTCAATCAATTACTAAGACACCACCATAACTCCTTACCCTTAGGTTTAAGACCGGCGAACGTTCGCTCTATCCGTTCTAACTACCAAGATTAACTAGCCGCCCGGGTACGGTCGCCTCCCGCAATGACTTAATTAATTGGTGTAATTACTAGTGATTAATGAGTTACTCTTGCAGTGAATTAACCCTAACCGGTTCCTACGAAAGGCACACTCCAATTATAAGGTTAATTGTTTAATTCGATGTTCTAAAGTAAGGCGAGCGTTCGCTTCTATCCTTAGCTTAACAAGAATCTAATCTAGGTGATCAATCCAGACAAGAAACATGAACAATGAAAAAGAATCAAACATGAAAAAGAACTGATTGAATCTCGAATCTAATCACCGCCGATCCGTGACCGCTTTAAAGCCCTGGGTCACTTAGGGTTCATCTAGTCTAAGCTCTAACGAGTTTAGCTACTCATGATCATTACAAAAGACACAAAGACAAAGAAAGAGTTCATCATCACAAGGAAGAACATAAAAGGATCTGAAAAACATAATTCAGACGACTCTGACAGACTCCGATCTTCGGTAAGTTGCACTCTTAGCTCCGGTTCTCCGAGATGGAAGGGATGGCATCACGATCTCTATCCGGCTCTTCGAACTCCAACTCTTCGCTCCAGAACTTCAGAGAAATCTGATCTCGAAAAGTTGTATTATGATTAATTATGATTCTCCCCCCTTCTGGGCCGCCGGATTAAGTATAAATACTTAACCCTAGTTGGGCCGGGCTGAGCTGATATTTTCGCCGAAACCATAGGGATAGTTTCGGCGAAAATTCTTGTGTAAATGGCCATGATTTCTCTGCCTTGCATTTTCGGTCCGAAGAGCTTAATGGTTTCGCCGAAATCAGTCTTCACTTGGCATCAGCTGATTTGTATTGTTGATTTCGCCGAAACTGGGGGCCTGGTTTCGCCGAAACTATAAGTGTGAATGGCAGATTTTCGGTTTGACTTGATTGACTCCTTTGATCGATTCCGGTTTGATTCCTCGAGGTTCCTACGCCTTAGACACGTCCATGCCTACGCTATTTGACGGCAAAAACCTGTGTTAACACAAAAACACTAGAAAACCATCAAATAGACCCGAAACGGGCCAAGGTAACACAAATGGCACGAGATAGGGCAATCGATTG
This sequence comes from Linum lewisii, assembly GCA_034768395.1. Taxonomy (NCBI): domain Eukaryota; kingdom Viridiplantae; phylum Streptophyta; class Magnoliopsida; order Malpighiales; family Linaceae; genus Linum; species Linum lewisii. The sequence continues at coordinate 34,819,285 of CM068296.1, forward strand.
AATATTCATTATTCTACCCTAAAACCAATGTCTTAAGCAAAGAAATGTCACTTAAATGAGGCTGATAATCACGTCAAATCGAGTGTCATCAGTTACCTTGGCCCGTTTCGGGTCTATTTGATGGTTTTCTAGTGTTTTTGTGTTAACACAGGTTTTTGCCGTCAAATAGCGTAGCCATGGACGTGTCTAAGGCGTAGGAACCTCGAGGAATCAAACCGGAATTGATCAAAGGAGTCAATCAAGTCAAACCGAAAATCTGCCATTCACACTTACAGTTTCGGCGAAACCAGGCCCCAGATTCGGCGAAACCAGCAGTTCAAATCAGCCAGTGCCAAGTGAAGAATGGTTTCGGCGAAACCACTCAACTGCTCGGACCGAAAATATTGAACAGCCGGCGGAGCCCTTGAACTTAAAGGAATTTTCGCCAAATTTCTTAAGGAATTTTCGGCAAAAATAATACACTGGTCCGACTAATTTAGGGTTAAGTATTTATACTTAACCCGGTGGCCCAAATAGACAGACAATTCATAATTTACAAACACACAACTTTTCGAGATCAGAATTCTCTGAAGTTCTGGAGCGAAGAGTTGGAGTTCGAAGAGCCGGATAGAGATCGTGACGCCATCCCTTCCACCTTGGAGAACCGGAGCTAGGAGTGCAACTTACCGAAGATCGGAGTCTGTCAGAGTCGTCTGAATTAGGTTTTTCAGATCCTTTTCTGTTCTTCCTCTGAATGATGAACTCTTTCCTTGTCTTTGTGTCTTTTGTAATGATCATGAGTAGCTAAACCCTTTAGAGCTTAGACTAGATGAACCCTAAGTGACCCAGGGCTTTAAAGCGGTCACGGATCGGCGGTGATTAGATTCGAAATTCAATCAGTTCTTTTTCATGTTTGATTCGTTCTTCATTGTTCATGTTTCTTGTCTGGATTGATCACCTAGATTAGATTCTTGTTAAGCTAAGGATAGAACCGAACGCTCGCCTTACTTTAGAACATCGAATTAAACAATTAACCTTATAATTGGAGTGTGCCTTTCGTAGGAACCGGTTAGGGTTAATTCACTGCAAGAGTAACTCATTAATCACTAGTAATTACACCAATTAATTAAGTCGTTGCGAGAGGCGACCGTACCCGGGCGGCTAGTTAATCTTGGTAGTTAGAACGGATAGAGCGAACGTTCGCCGATCTTAAACCTAAGGGTAAGGAGTTATGGTGGTGTCTTAGTAATTGATTGAATGAGAATCGAAATCCGCTGATCTGTTGATTGCCAATGCTCTGGGGAACGAAGGGGGATTCAAAGCTAAGTTCGTCTGTCATTCTTGTTTCCAAACCCTATTTCTCAATCTGCTTTAGTTTAATCTTTTTAATTTTTCTGCATTCCTTAGAATTAGAAGTCGTGGAACTCACACCACGCACAACGTGTTTTTCCTTGAATAATTTGTTAGTTCTGAAGTAGCCAATCATTCGAAGGCTCGTGGAATACGATCTATCCTAGCTCTTGAGCTTGATAGTTATTTGATTGAACCTGCTCAGCACAACGACGATTCATCAATGCCCCAAATTGTTTCTTTAACTGTTGAAATCTTTGATGTTCGGGGAATTGATTTTATGGGTCCGTTCACACCCTCCAACGGAAACAAGTACATTCTTGTGGCCGTTGACTATGTCTCTAAGTGGGCTGAAGCTGAAGCTCTACCCACTAACGATTCAAGAGTGGTGGGTCGGTTCCTTACTCGTCTTTTCAGGCGTTTTGGTTCACCACGCTTTATCATAAGCGATAGGGGTACCCACTTCCATGGACATTTCGACCGGGTGTGCAAACGCTTTGGCGTCACCCACCGTATGTCCACAGCTTACCATCCTCAAGCTAATGGTCAAGCTGAAGTGACAAACCGTGAGCTCAAGCGGATTCTTGATAGGACAGTTGGCCGGTCCCGCAAGGACTGGTCATCTAAGCTCAATGATGCCTTATGGGCTTATCGAACTGCCTTCAAGACTCCCATCGGTACCTCACCGTATCAGCTGGTCTATGGCAAGGCATGCCATTTTCCAGTTGAGCTTGAGCATAAGGCATTATGGGCTAATAAAGTGTTGAACATGAGTTATGCAGTAGCAGGTAATAAGCACCATGACCAGATCGCAGAGCTTGAGGAGCACCGCCTCCACGCATATGAGAGCACGAAACTTTACAAGGAGCGTACCAAGAAAATTCATGACACTCAATTAAAGACAATCAAGCAATTCTACCCTGGAGATGAAGTTCTCCTGTACAATTCTCGATTGAAACTCTTCCCGGGTAAACTGAAATCCTAATGGTCCGGCCCTTACACCGTGGTGCGGCAGACATCCTTGGGCAGCGTCTTAATTAAATTGCATGATCAAACGCCATTTATGGTCACCGGTCACAGGCTAAAGAGGTATCTGCAAGGACTAGCTGTCTCCTTCATCGACGTGCACTACTTTACGTCGGAACCGTGACACGTATCCAGGTATCGTCTGGCTTAAGGACATTAAACAAGAGCGCTTCGTGGGAGGCAACCCACGGCTGGAGTCAGTTCATTTTCATTTCGAGTCGTTTTCCTTTTAAAAAATCCCTTAAAAAAAAGTGTCAGCCGACCGGTTTTCAAACACATTTTCGGCGAAAACTTCCTCCTGTTTTCACCGAAAATTCCAGTTTAAATCAACCCAGATCCTCCTGTTTCTCGCCACCGAAACTTCTCACCGAAAAATCCAAACCTTCTCGCCAAAAAGTTTTTGACTTTTAAAAGCAATTTTCGCCGAAATTTTTTACATGTTTTCGCCGAAAAATTTGTTGAATTCGGCCGGTTATTTAACCCTTCTTCAAATCTTGTTTTCGCGGAAACTCCCCCTCCCAACCGAAAACCTTTTTCCCCCGCGCCGCTCTCTCTCTCTGTTCGTCGCCGCCGCCAGCCCTTGCTCGCCACCACCTTGTTCGCCATCTTCTGATCCGCCCAAGTCGCCACCGCCTTTCCCTAATTGTTGTCTTCAACCTCCAACCCTAGAATCGGAGCTCCACCGCTCCGGTTCCTCCCGAACAAGTTTTTTGACCTTTTCGTCAATTTCTCGGATTTCCAGTCATTTTCTCAAGTCATGTCTTCACGGTTAGTTGTTCAGCCCTTGATTTTGAATCTTTTGGCTTTTCAACTTTCAGTTTTTGGCAAGATTTACTTTGGTTGACTTTTTTGTTTTTCCTCAATTTTCATGATTGCTGTTTCGGTGTCAGTTGGCTAGGCTTGGGCAATTCCTTTTGATCTGTTAGGGCTCGTAAATTGTTGCCTGTGCGATCGTGTTAATGAATTATTTCGTGCTCTGTGATTGTCGATGTGCGTTATTCCTCATGCTTGATTATTTGAATGTCGTTCCTTTGTTGCTATGTTTCACTCGGTACTCCTACGGTTTCAATTACTTGCCCCCACTTGTCAACCTAAGTGTGGGGTAGGATTCATGCCTTCTGATTTTGGTCTTCCCTAAGTTGTATTTACAGGGCTCCCAAACGATTTAAGACCACCAGTGCAGATAGGGCGCAGCGTTCCTCGACTAGACAGAACCGGGCTCCACCCTCTAAACCACCCACACCGGCTACACCGACACCGGCGGTTGTGGCCATCATTCCGCAAGCTGTACGGCCCTCGTGATCCCTATTGCTAGTATTCCAGCTACCGCTACTAGGGCCTTACATCCTTTCATCGCTGCCCTTGAGCCACACCAACTAGAGATCTATCAGAAGATCAAAGACATTCCTTCGGCTAAGGTGGCAGTTCTTTCTTTAGACAGTCTCAAGGACCACAACCCGGCTTGGCACTCCACCGTCGACACCGCCCTTCATAAAGCCGGTCTGCGAGTTCTGACAACTCATGGTTCCCCCTACCCGCTTGTCGCCCTTCAAGAGTTCTGGAGTTCGTTCCGGCGCCTCACTCCGAAGCCCACACGTGATTAGATATTCGTATCCTTCCGCCTCGGTGGTGTTCTCCACGAGAAGTCCCTCCACAAGTTCGGCCACCTGCTGGATCCACACGTGAACCTCAATAATACATTCGCTGGTTTCAAGGACACATACTCCATCACGAGTGATCCCTACCCAGAAGTGTGGAAATGGGCCTCCTGCCAACCTGAGATCACATCTATCGTCAACCCCACAATAGGTGCATCGCTAACCCTATTCTTAAATTCTTGCATTATGTTTGGGTGCAGTCTTTGTGTTATTGCAGTAAGATGAGCCGTCACCATGTTTCTTTGGAGGAGCTCGTGCTATTCCGTGCTTTAGAGGAGGATGCAAACTTCCATCCCGGATGGTGGCTTGCATGATTTTTCCACAAGCGAACTACGACCAAGAAACTCCCTTCTGAGCTTCCGGGCGGACCTTTCCTTTCATGTCTGTTCGACAACCTCCAGCTCGGTGACAAATGGGGCCCCGATATTCCTCGTGTCCCGATTGAGCATATAAGTGCCGAACTTGCCGTAGCACGGGGCATCGACCTTTCGTTGGACTTTGAGACCTGCAAATCGCTTCCCCACCGCATCCCACAGCCGGTTGCACGCCCACCATCGCGCCCGCAGATGGCCGTTGAGATTACTGAGCGGCTGGCACGTATTGAGCAGTGGCAGCTAGACTACTCAGCTGGTTCGCTTCAATGGCAGAAGGACCGAGTAGCACATGAGGAGACCCAGAACGAGCGATGGAACATTCTACAACAGTTCATGGCCGACCAAGCAGCCAGACAGAGGGATGAGCTTGCCTGGCGACAGCAGATGGAGCAGCAACTTGGCATTTCCACGCCCCCACCCCCACCCTCGGAACAGTGATCAGGTTGTTTCTATCCTTTCCATTTCTTTTATTTCTTCTTTTCGGATCTCGATCCAATTTTATTCTGTGTGGAACCGGGGCACTTGTCCCGGTATCCTTTTGATCTTTTTTGTTGTTGTTGTTTGTGTTTTGTAGGTTCTTGAGTAGCTACTTCACTCCGCTCTGGCCTCTCCACGTTCATCCACTACACCACCCATCACCCTCCAGGTTCTTCGTATCTCTCTACTTTAGTTTGGTCCTGTGAGGACATAGAACTGTCTAAGTGTGGGGTAGGATGTTAGAGAACCATGCATGATCAAAATTGCCTATATCTTTGTGTGCCTCGTGATTCCTTTCCAGTCTCTCTAGCATTAAAATGGCTCAGTTCTTGATTTTTGATGTTAAGTTGTTGTTCAATCCTTCATAATGATGCTTAGACTGCTTAACCTAGAACCTGAGAACCGAGGTGCTCACTTTGATGCTGAATTGTCTGGTCAGAACAAAATTTTAAAATCACACTTGTAGTTTGTAGCCTTGATTGCATGGAAATGACCGAATCCGACTAGCAAACCAACTGTGAGCTTTTGATCCATTGCACATAACTTGCAATTCCAATTCTTTTTGAGTGGTTTTCTATTTGCCTGAATGAGTTAGAATTTGCATGAGACCTACTCGAGACCACACGATAACATGAGTTCTAAATGACCACCTAGATTCAGCTATTAAGCCAGATAGCCTACCAAACGATAAAATCCATTAGGTTTAAACCCTTGAGCTTGGCCTGTTCTTTCGGTTCGATATACATTACAGCCATCTCCCATTCTTTCATTCCCCGTTGATCCCCTGTGGCTGTAGTTCTAGATTGACATACCGGAAGTTGGTTTGTGGTAACCTGCCTAGAGCCATTAAACAGGTGGTCTTGGCTGTTATGTCCAGACGTGTAAACCCCTCTAGCAACTAAAAGAAAGAAACGGGACAAAAAAAAAATAGAGAAAAGAAGAAAGAGAGGCAAATCCCGAAAAAAAATGAAAAGAGAAAAACCAGAAAATCAGAAAAAGTTTTAAGTCTTTAGTTCAACAAACGCTCTTCTCCCTACATATGGAAGAACGAAGTCAAAAGAAAATGTCAGAAAAGAAAAATGTGTAAGAAAAGAAATAAAGTGCTAGGTTGCTTGAGGGCATAGGACGAGCGTACACTATTCCACCCGTGTCTGGTTAGACGACAGGGAGCCATAGGCTAGATTCGAGGGAAGTTAGTCGAAAGCTACACCGCACCAAAGCCATCATCATACATTCCCATCATCCATCTCATCATAAACCCTTGTAGTGTAGTATTCGTTAAAGTCCTAGCAGGGAAGTCCTTCTTGACTAGTTCCTCGTGTTGTCACAGTAGTGGAGATGTGGTCGAAATGCAAACTTATGACAGAATTCAGTAACAGAACACGATTGAGAGCAGAAACACATCCTCAAACACAGAGAGTGAGAGTTTCCCTTGTACTAAATATTTCCTGTGTGAGGAGTCTGGTCGGTCAGGTCAAATTCGTGCATAATTGGTTACTACTACTTGTCGTGTGCAGTTTAATAGTGAGACCAGGTTGTTTGGCTGAGCAGTATGCATGTTAGGTTTCTTGTTCTAGGAATTATCGGTCTAATAATTCATTGTGTTTGATTGAACTTCAATTTGATCGATCTTATCATTTGTGAACATGAGCGTTTCTATTCAGTTTGCTTGAGGACAAGCAAAAGCTTAAGTGTGGGGTATTTTGATGACACTCGATTTGACGTGATTATCAGCCTCATTTAAGCAACATTTCCTTGCTTAAGACATGGTTTTTAGGGTAGAATAGCTAATTTTCAATGAATTGCTCTATCTCGTGCCTTTTGTGTTACCTTGGCCCGTTTCGGGTCTATTTGATGGTTTTCTAGTGTTTTCATGTTAGCACAGGTTTTTGCCGTCAAATATAGTAGCCAAGGACGTGTCTAAGATGTTGGAACCCCGAGGAATCGCAACCGAATCAACCAGAGAAGCCATTCAAGTCAAGAGAAATCCTGCTCCACTTTTCACACCTGTTTGCGGCGAAAATCTCCTTGTGTTTTCGCCGAAAACTCAAGAACAAAATGGCAGTCCCTCACAATAAGAAGTTTTCAGCGAAAACCCTAAAGTTTTCGCCGAGAACTCCCAGCCTTTCGGAACAGCAAAAACAGACGAAGCACGTTAATCTTTCAACACAAGTTTTCGCCAAAAACGCCCCCATATTTTCGGCGAAAATCTCAAGGCAAATCTAGCAGTAATGCGATTAGGTTTAAAAACCAAAACCGGCGGCTGGAGACAGACATCAAATAATTTACACTTTGGACGAAAAAATTCCAAGACAGAGGCTAGAGAGAGAACGAGTGGATAGAGTTCGAGGAGCCAGGAACGGATCATGACGCCATCCATCCATCTCGGAGAGCCAGTGCTAAGAGTTGAAGATCCAGCAGATTGAAGCTGGAAGGAGTCGTCGAAATTAGGTTTTACAGTTCTTCTCTGTCTTCCCTACCTGAGATGTATTCTTTGTTTGTCTTCGATTCTTCTGTATTGAATATGAGTAGCTAAACTCGTATAGCTCAGATTAGATGAACCCTAAGTGATCCAGGGCTTTTAAGCGGTCACGAATCGGCGGTGATTAGATTCAAAATTCATTCAGTTTCTCCTTCATGTTTGATTTGTTCTTTGTTCTCTGTGTTTCTTGTCTGGTTTGGCCACCTAGATTAGATTCTTGTTAAGCTAAGGATAGAAGCGAACGCTCGCCTTACTTTAAAACACCAAATTGAACAATTAACCTAATCATTGGAGTGTGCCTTTCGAAGGAACCAATTAGGGTTGATCCGTTGCAAGAGTAACTCATTAATCGTTAGAATTTGCACCAGTTAGTTAAGTCGTTGCGAGAGGTGACCGTACCCGGGCGGCTAATTAATCGTGGTAGCCAGTCTTAAACCTAAGGGTCAGGAGTTATGATGGTGTCTGTGCACTGAATGAACTAGAATCGAAAATCGCTGGTCTGTTGATTGCCAATGCTCTGGTGATCTATGGGGGATTCGAAATCTAAGCTTGTCTGTCATCTGATCTTAGTTAATCAATCAGTCTTTCTTCGCTTTAATTTCATTTCAATTTATCTTTGCATTTTAGTATAGAACTAGTGGAACTCACACCACGCATTAAGTGTTTAACCTTGAATTTAATTGCCAACATATTTGAGTAAGGAAGTAGAGGAGACCCGTGGAATACGATCTACCCTAGCTTCACAGCTTGGTAGTATTTGATCGACCGCTATTCTGCAGTTCATCACCCATGCACACAGTTGGCAAACTTCCTAGCCATGTGCGAGACGTTCAAGAGTGGGAACCTCGGTAAGAACACATTATGCTTACGAGTCTTTCAATTCTCCCTTAGAGGCGCCGCCAAGAGATGGCTCAGTATGAAACCACCTAGCCACTACACCGATTGGGATAGTCTAGGTCAAGACTTCGTAGAGGAATACTTCCCTCCTTAAAGAACAACAACTTACAAGGACAGCATTACCAGATTTGTTCAGAAAAGAGGAGTAGGCTTACATGATGCTTGGAACGAATTCCAAGAACTCTGATGACACTCAATTTGACGTGATTATCAGCCTCATTTAAGTGACAATTCCTTGCTTAAGACATGGTTTTTAGGGTAGAATAGCGAATATTCAATCAATTGCCCTATATCGTGCCATTTGTGTTACTTTGGCCCGTTTCGGGTCTATTTGATGGTTTTCTAGTGTTTTTATGTTAGCACAGGTTTTTGCCATCAAATAAAGTAGCCAAGGACGTGTCTAAGGCGTTGGAACCTCGAGGAATTGCACCGGAATCGATCTGAGGAGTCAATCGAGTCGAACCAAAGTCTGCCCCGGTTTACACTAAAGTTTTCGCCGAAATCCCTTAGTGTTTTCGGTGAAAATCCCAGCACAAATCGACTGATGCTCATCAAAGGAAGTTTTCGGCAAAAACCCTAAGTTTTCATCGAGAACAATTGATCTGAAAATCACAGAAGAAAAGCAGCCGGCGGACCATCCATTTACACTAAGATTTTCGGCGAAAATTCCTTATAATTTTCGGCGAAAATTCTAGTTAAAATCCGGCGGTATTAGGGTTAAAGTATAAATACTTAACCGGCGGCTCATACCTGAAGAGATCATAATTACCAACTAATACCGAACTTCAGAATTCTCTCAAGTTCTGGAGCAGAGAGTTTAGAGTCCGAAGAGCCGGAAAGAGATCGTGACGCCATCCCTTCCATCTCGAAGACTCGGAGCTAGGATTGCAGTTTACCGAAGATCGAAGTCTGCTAGAGTCGTCTTAATTATGTTTTTCAGATTCTTTTCTGTTCTTCCTCTGGATGATGAACTCTTTCTTTGTCTTTGATTCTTTTGTGATAAACATGAGTAGCTAAACTCTTAGAGCTTAGATTAGATGAACCCTAAGTGACCCAGGGCTTTAAAGCGGTCACGGATCAGCGGTGATTAGATTCGAAGTTCAATCAGTTTCTTTTCATGTTTGATTTGTTCTTCATTGTTCATGTTTCTTGTCTGGATTGATCACCTAGATTAGATTCTTGTTAAGCTAAGGATAGAAGCGAACGCTTGCCTTACTTTAAAACATCAAATTGAACAATTAACCTTATAATTGGAGCGTGCCTTTCGTAGGAACCGGTTAGGGTTAATCCACTGCAAGAGTAACTCATAAATCGTCAGTAATTCCACCAGTTAAGTTAAGTCGTTGCGAGAGGCGACCGTACCCGGGTGACTAATTAATCTTGGTAGCTAGAACGGATAGAGCGAACGTTCACCGGTCTTAAACCTAAGGGTCAGGAGTTATGGTGGTGTCTTAGAATTGATTGAATGAGAATTGAAATCCGCTGATCTGTTGATTGCCAATGCTCTGGGGAATGAAGGGGGATTCGAAGTCTAAGTTCGTCTGTCATCTCTGTTTTAATCAACCAATTTCCAGTCTGTTCTTAGTTTCAGTTTTTAATTTCTCTGCATTTCTTAGAATTAGAAGTCGTGGAACTCACACCATGCACGAAGTGCTTAAACCTGAGTAATTTGCTAGCTTATTTGAGTAGTCAATCATTAGAAGGCCCGTGGAATACGATCTACCCTAGCTTTTGTTAGCTTTGTTAGTTATTTGTTTGAACCAACACAACGACAGGTTCACCAAATTGGCGCCGTTGCCGGGGACTTCTTTTGATTCTTCTATTTATTTGTTTGAAAGAAGAACTGGCAATTTATTCTTCTATTTTCCATCTTTCACTTTTCCACCCACTTCAATTTTACACTAGTTTTGTTGTTTTTGTTATTTGTAGGTTGTTCACAGGTGTATGCATCGCCGCCCTTGGACTCGCTCCCAAACCGACAAGGCTAAGAGTATAGAGAGACCAAGCAGTTCTGCTCCACCTCGACAATCACAGATTCCAAGGAGAAGCAGAATCAATCCACCTCCATCCATCACTCTGATTAAGATTGAGGAACTGAAGGAGAGTTCCTCATCTCCATCTTCACCTGTACCGTCACCTACATCCGTTTCATACACCGAGTCACTTTCACCTCTTCCATCTCCTACCATGGCTGATCAATTACCACCACCACCACCACCAGGCGAAAATCCACCACCGCCGCCTGCACATAAAAGTCTAGCTGATTACAACAAGCCGAGCGCGACTAGCGTTCGATCTGCCATTGCCGTACCGCGCATTGAAGGAGATCCTGACTATGAGATCAAGATTCCATTCTTGACTATGATCTCTAGGGATCTACAGTTCGAAGGCAGGCCCCTAGACAATCTGTGCACTCATCTTGCAGACTTCCTTGATCTCCGCAACACTTTCAAGAACGGAAACCTCTACAAGAATACTCTTTGTTTGAGAGCTTTCCCGTTCTCTCTGAAAGGCGCTGCTAAGAGGTGGCTTACTGGCAAACCACCTGGATATTACACTGATTGGGATACTCTGGTTCAGGACTTCGTTGAAGAATACTTTCCTCCTGCCAGAACAACAACCATCAAGGATAGCATTGCCAGATTCTCCCAGAAAGAAGGAGAAAGCTTATACGATACTTGTAATCGATTCCAAGAACTTCTCTACAACTGCCCTCATCATGGATTCGAGCAGAGGCAGTTAGCTGAAATCTTTGCTCGAGGTCTTCGAGAAGAATCTGCCAAGTGGGTCAATTCCCTAGCTGAAGGGGATTGCACTACACTCACACCTGAAGCTGCTCTTCTTCACTTCGCAAACTGTGCTTCCAAGTCAAGGAACTGGGAACGACAATCTGAACGATCAAGGAGCAAGCTCGATCTCGAAGCAGCTATCAAGGCCGAAGTAGAGAAGCATCTGAAGAAGTCTTCCACACCAATGAAACCGCCGGCAGCTTCTGTCTATGTTGCTGATTGCGAGTGGTGTGGAGCTTGCGCACATAACGGAGGCCGTTGCCAGAATTTTGGTAAGACAGAAGTCTGGTCCACCGAAGAGGTAAATTTCGTTCAACAAGGCTTCGTTAATAATCAGAATGGTTATGCTGGCTACCGCAACTTCAGACAGCAAGGGAACTATCAAGACAGACCTCCCTACAATGTTGGCGCCAACCATAACCAGAACCAGAATAACCGCCCAGCTGGTCCAGCTCAGGATCAGAAGCCTAACCATCCGCCGGCAGGTGTCTATCAGCCGCCGCACTGTAATCCGGGTAACTATGGAACTGCTCCTGGCAATCACCAGAATCAATATTTGAATAACACCTATCCAGGGCAGCAGTACCAAAAGGAAAACAACGTCAGTGACCTGGACAAGAAGCTTAGTCAGATCATCACCAGACTCGATGATCATGACAGTCAGTTTAAAGCTCAAGCTCTTCTCAATCAAGAACAGATAGCAGCCGGTCAAAGAATTGAGCAAGCTGTGAACAACATATCGAGCATGCTAGCATCTGGTCGACCATTTGGCCAACTTTCGAGCCAGACAGAGCCGAATCCGAGAAAGGAGCAAGCCAAGATGGTATCTGTTAAAAAATTTACAAGCTTGTCTGCTGATGCTTGTTCTGTTTTACGCAGGATCGCTGAATCTCGAAAGAAGAAGGAAGCACTGAAAGTGGCGCCTAAGGAGGATGATCCTCCTCTTGCACCGTACGTCGTGAAGCCTCCTTTTCCAAGAGCATTGCTGCCGAATGCAAGGATCGAGACTGGCATGAAGGGGAATAAAGAAGGATATCCTGATGCTAGTAGTAAGAAACCTTCCTCTCCATATCCAGCTAAGCGCTCTGATCCTGCTTCTTTCACTCTACCTCTTGTCATTAATGATGTTGAGATAGAACGTTGTTTGGTTGATCTTGGCGCGTCTGTTAATGTTATGCCTATGAGTCTATATGAAAAATTGAACCTAGGAGAACTTGAACCGCCTAGTATGCAACTTGTCTTTGCTGATAGATCACTTAAAACCCCTAGGGGAGAGATAAAAGACGTTGTTACTAAATGTGGTCCTTTCACGTTCTTAGCTGACTTTGTTATCATTGATACTAGTAAAGATGATTCTACCATTCTCATAGGACGACCTTTCATGGCTACTACTGGAATGCAAATTAACGTTCCAAATGGTTCTTTAACTTTGAGAGTCGGTAAAGAAACAATAACATTCCGCCTTAAAGACGGAATGAAATATAATCCTAAGAATGAAGAATTTCATTATTTAGCTGTTGAAACTGTGGAGTTGACTCTGGTCAACTCCGTTACTGATATCTCTTCTAGTATGCCTAGATCAATTGCTGTAGCAGCTGCTGGACAGATTACCAAGCAAAAACCGAAATCTGTTCCTCAAAAGCCGCCAAAGAAGAAGGAACTGAAAGCCTCTTCTAAGCCACCGAGCACAAAACCTAGCAGACCTCGGGGAAAGAATAAGAAGACGAAGACCCAAATGGTCTGGAGACCAGTTGTGCCACCACCTTCTACCGAGCTAGCTGCACCACCAATTCGTTCCAAGCTACCGGCGCCGGAACAAGTATGGAAGGAGAAGCCGAAAGCATCTCCTAAGGAAATACCTACGATCACCGATCCTGGTGATATCAAGCCGGAGGTTAAAGAAAAGAAGGAGCCGATCGTTCTCATTCCGTCCACTGTCTTCCTTGTAGAAGATGATCCCTTGATAGAACTGTTCGGACCATTCAAGATCACTGACCACCTTCCCGACGGACGTACCAAGCTCTTACACGCGAACGGGAAGAAATTCATGCTCACCGGAGAAGCCCCGAAGCTCTACCTTATGAACTCCGATGCTAGCATTAAGGAGAATCTGAGTTGGGATGTCTCCTAATACCGTCCAGGTATCATCCAGCTCAAGGACGTTAATAAAAGAGCGCTTCGTGGGAGGCAACCCACGGCTGGAGTCCATTTTTTATTTGTGTCAACCTTAGTGTTTTAGAGTCAGTTCGGGGGAGCCAAAAGTGTCAGTTTGTTTGATTTCGTATTTTTCATGTGTAGTCCGTGTGTCATAGTGTCATTCACAAGTTGATTGAGGTTATTCCGATTTTTGTGGATTTAATTGTGATTTTCTGAAGTTTGCCGGATTTGCGAAAATATTTTCAATCGTGCAGTTCAAAATTTTCGGCGAAAATATACCCTATTTTCGGCGAAAACTCTCTTTGAAATCCCACTGTGTTTCTGGTCGATTTTAACTCAAATTTTTGGTGAAAACTACTTGTAGTTTTCGGCGAAAACTCTTTTGAAAAACCGGCAGTACTTTTGAACTGATATTTTCGGCGAAAGCTTGCACTTATTTTCGCCGAAAATTTCAGGCAAATTTTCAGACATTATCCTTTTCATTTCCGGTCACTCACCCTCTCTCTCCTCACTTTCCCATTTCGAAAATAACCCAAAACAAAAAAACCCTCCCCCTGTTTGAACGAAAACCAAGCCGCCGCCACCTTACACTCGCCGCCGCCGACCAAACCCGCCGCCGTCGCCGTCACCGACCGCCGCCGCTCCCTTCCCCTTCCATTTCCGATCAACCCGAGCCCTAGAACGTCCAAATCGGAGCTCTACAGCTCTAGTTCACCCAAACCCTAAAATTTTTGTTTTTTCACCGATTCCTCCCAATCCATTCATTTTTAGCATCCATGGCTTCAAGGTAAGTTGTAGAACTTTTCATTGCGAATCTTTTGACATGTTGATTGCTGAATTTTGTCGGGGTTGAATTTCGGTTGACTTTTCGGTTTGCCTCGATTTGCGTGCCAACTGATTTCGTGTGAACTAGGTTAGATGAACTCGTTGGACTGATCTAACATGATTAGGGAGTATTGTGCTTAATTGTTATATCGTTTGATCATGTGTTGCTATGCCTAATGCCTATTCCTTGTGAAGTTGACTTTCGAGAAATGTCGGTTTGACCGTGAACTGTTTATGATCATTTAGCTGCCTTATGTGCTCATTCTCGTTCCGATTATTGTGTTTGCCATCTGAGATCATATTATACCGTCATTCTCCGCTTTGTGATAGTCTTGCCATGATTAGGGTTCAATGTTCGATTCTGTTGACTTTATGAATGTCATTTTGACTTCTGCACTCTGATTGTGATAATTCCATTCTGGTTGTTCCTAAGCATGTATTTTATTGTTTGTGTTTACCGGTTAATCTACTTTGCTTACCCCCACTCAATTTTCCTCGTTTCTTTGTGAAATTGAGTTTTTCTACTAAGTGTGGGGTAGGGTTTTAGTTTGACTAATCTGGTTTCGTTCTGGTTTTAGGAACACCACTTATGAGCGCACGACCAAGCAGAGACTTGACACCGGCTCGAGCTCCAGAGCCCCAGCTCCCGTCACACCCGCCGTCCAGGGCCCTCCACCAGCATTCCCTGGCCGTGCTGGGCACCATCGCACTGTTGCTCGTCTACCCGACTACTACTTTGAGTGCTACCAGAAGCTCGAGCGTATTCCTGGAGCTAATGTTCGGCCACTTTCCATGGAGTCCCTATTCGATCGCGATGAGGACTACCACCGAAACGTGCACGACGCCCTGGCACCGGCCGACCTCCTAGAGCTGACCACCATAGCTTCCGACTTCCCAGACGTCGCTCTCCAGGAGTTCTGGGCCACTTTTGATCTGGACGAGCACAAGAGGAGGCAGAGCAAGAAGGTCGTTTCCTTCTATCTGGGCGGGGTGTACAGGACCCTCACCTATGATGAGTTTGCAGCTCATCTAGGCATTCCCTATGAGCATTACCATGGTCATCACCTCGGTTGGGCGAACGACGAGGATGACGCAGAGGCATACCATGCACTCTGGAGCCACATGACTGGACTGCCCGGCGATCGTCTCACGGACCATAATTCAGTTAAGTCTCTCTCTCACCCTCTCTATAAATACATTCATATGGTTTGGCGTAGATCACTATTATATGCTCCAGAGAAGGACCGCCACCATATCAGCAAGGAGGAACTTCTGCTTCTTCGCGCCATCTGGGAGAGCTACCCCCTTCACCCCGGATGGGTGCTTGCTCGCATCTTTCGTCAGAAGACCAAGAGGAGGACGCCACCTCGCTCACTCCTGGGAGGCAACTTCATCGGCCGACTCATCATCTCCTTCGGCCTCAGCCACGAATATGGCTCGAACATCCCACGCCACAGAGTACGCACCGTTGGAGGAGATTTGGCGGTCGAGTACGACCTCGAGCTGGACCTCAGTCCCCAGGTAGCAGCAGATCCTCCCCTCCAGAACGAGGATGAGTCGGAGGAAGAAGATGATTCGAGGAGTCCCAGCCTCAGTACGAACCAGAGTTTCATGACCATACTCCCTCGCCGCACCATCAGGCAGGGTATGCACACCAGCCGCCGCCGGCCATCCTAGATCCATACCAGGCGCCTCACCCGCAGCCTCACCCTCACCCCGTGGACGTTGGAGAGCTGTATGAGTGACTGCAGGAGTGGCGCATCATCGACAACGCCACTCAAGAGGCGAGATGGACTATTATGCAGCAACATATGCACCGCGCCGACAGGCGGTATGAGGCACAGATGGCGTGGCAATGTCAGCTCGGCGATTTCCTTCACTTTCCACCTCCCGGCGCGCCTGACGAGCGGTGACCGGGTTGTATCCTCTTTCTTGTCCCTTCTTTTTATTTATTATTTTCGGATTTTGATCCAACTTTTTTCTGTGTGGATCCGGGGCACTTGTCCCGGTTTCCTTTTTATGTTTCATTTGTTTTTGTTTTGTAGGCAGTAGAGAGATTCCCTTTGCTTCGCTTGGGTAGGTTCCCTCCGCTCCGAGGACCCATGCTCATCCCCTACGCCAACCATCTCGGTCCAGGTTCTTCTACTTCACTCTGAACTCTAGAATTAGTCATGTGAGGACACAGTCCGATTTAAGTGTGGGGTAGGATGCTAGAGAACCTTGCATGAACTTGATTGCCCTTGATTGTGTTTCTGTGTGCCTCGTGATTCCTGTCCAATTTCTCTAGCATTAGAATGACTCAGTTCTTGATTTTTGATATTAAGTTGTTGTTCAAACTTTCATAATGATGCTTAGACTGCTTAACCTAGAACTTGAGAACCAACTTGTATACTTTGATGCTAAATTGCCTGGTCCGAACAGAATTTTCAAAATCACACTTGTAGTTTGTAACCTTGATTGCATGAAAATGACCGAATCCGACTAGCAAACCAACTGTGAGCTTTTGATCCATTGCACGTAACTTGCAATTTCAATTCTTTTTGAGTGATTTTCTGTTTGCTTGAATGAGTTAGAATTTGCATGAGACCTACTCGAGACCACATGATGACACGAGTTCTAGAATGATAGGGGCACCTAGATTCAGCTACTATGCCAGATAGCCTACCTAACGTTAAATCCATTAGGTTTAAACCCTTGAGCTTGGCTTGTTCTTTCGGTTCGATATACATTACAGCCATTTCCCATTCTTACATTTCCCCGTTGATCCCCTGTGGTTGTAGTTCTAGATTGACCTACCGGAAGTCGGTTTGTGGTAACCTGCCTATAGCCATTAAACAGGTGGTCTTAGCTATTATGTCTAGACGTGTAAACCCCTCTAGCAACTAAAAGAAAAGAATCGACACAAAAGAAAAAAATAGAAAAAGAAGAAAAGAAGCAAGTTAAAAAAATGAAAAGAAGAAAACTCAGAAAAGCCAATAAGTTTTTAGTTCAATAAAACGTTCTTCTCCCTACAAATGGAAGAACGAAGTCAAAAGAAAAGTAAGAAAAAAAATTGTGTAAAGAAAAATAATAAAAGTGCTAGGTTGCTTGAGGGTGTCATAGGACGAGCGTTCATTATTCCACCCGTGTCTGGTTAGACGGTAGGAAGCTGATGACACTCGATTTGACGTGATTATCAGCCTCATTTAAGCGACATTTCTTTGCTTAAGACATGGTTTTTAGGGTAGAATAGCGAATATTCAACCAATTGCCCTATCTCGTGCCATCTGTGTTACTTTGGCCCATTTCGGGTCTATTTGATGGTTTTCTAGTGTTTTTGTGTTAGCACAGGTTTTTGCCGTCAAATAAAGTAGCCAAGGTCATGTCTAAGGCGTTGGAACCTCGAGGAATTGCACCGGAATCGATCAAAGGAGCCAATCAAGTTCAGAAAATTCCTGCCCGGTTTACAAAGGAATTTTCACCGAAAATACCCTAGTATTTTCGGCGAAAATATCAGCACAAATCAACTGATGACCGGCTGAAGGAGTTTTCGGCGAAACTGTTAAGTTTTCGACCGAAGCGAAAATCACAGGAGATACCAGCCAAAGGACCGTCCATTTACACCATCGTTTTCGGCGAAAATAATCCTTTATTTTTGGCGAAAATAATAGAAGAAATCCGGCTGAATTAGGGTTAAGTATAAATACTTAACCGGCGGCCCAAATAAAAAGGGACCTCATAATATCAATCATAATTTCCAGACCTAGAAGTTCGAGAGAGAGTTGAGAGAGTTCAAAGAATCGTGGAGAGATCGTGACGCCATCCCTTCACCTCGGAGACTCGGAGCTTGGATTGAAGATTACCGGAGATTGAAGCTTCGCGGATTCGTCAAATTAGGTTTTACAGTTCTTCTTTGTTCTTCCTACCTGAGATGTATTCCTTGTTTGTTTTCGATTCTCTTGTTTCTGATATGAGTAGCTAAACTTGTAGATCTTAGATTAGATGAACCCTAAGTGACCTAGGGCTTTAAAGCGGTCACGGATCGGCGGTAATTAGATTCAAAGTTCAATCAGTTTCTCTTTGCATGGTTGTTTTGTTCTTTGATTGTTTATGTTTCTTTTCTGATTGATCGCCTAGATTAGGTTTGTGTTGAATTAGGGTTTGTCGCCAGACAGCTTCTCTGCTTTAAACATTAAAACTTGTCTTTCCTGATCACCTAGTTTAGATTCTTGTTAAGCTGAGGATAGAAGCGAACGCTCGCCTCACTTTAGAACGTCAATTCAACCAGTTAACATTATAATTGGAGTGTGCCTTTCGTAGGAACCGATTAGGGTTAACCCACTGCAAGAGTAACTCATAAATCATTAGTAATTGCACCAGTTAAGTTAAGTCGTTGCGAGAGGCGACCGTACCCGGGTGACTAATTAATCTGGGTAGCTAGAACGGATAGAGCGAACGTTCGCCGATCTTAAACCTAAGGGTCAGGAGTTATGGTGGTGTATAGAAACCGATTGAATTAGAATTGAAAACCGCTGATCTGTTGATTGCTGTTGCCTTGGTGATCTAAGTGGGATTCGAAATCTAAGCTCGTCTATCTTCCTGTTAGTCAACCTTTTTACTTTTCCTTCTTTTAATTTCCTTGTTTGTTAGATTAGAAGTCGTGGAACTCACACCACGCGCAACCTGTTTAAACCTGAATAAATTGCCAGTTTCTTTGAGTAGTCGATTAGAAGAAACCCTGTGGAATACGATCTAGTCTACTTCGGTAGGTTAGTTATTTGATACCGCTAAAACTGCAGCATCAAATTGGCGCCGTTGCCGGGGACTCTTCTATATTGTTTGAAAGAAGAGTTGGCATTTTATTCTTCTACTTTCCATCTTTCATTTCCCGTCACACTTCGATTTTACACCGGTTGTGCTTGTTTTTGTCTCTTGCAGATCATAGCAGATACAAAATCGAATCACTCCCGTTCCATCTTCCCTACCGCAATGTCCGCTCAAAAGAGTCTTGCGGATTACAATAAGCCAAGTGCTACTAGTGTTCGTTCTTCCATCTTTGTGCCGCGCAATGAAGACGGTCCCGACTATGAGATCAAGATCCCCTTCCTGGAAATGATCTCTAGGGATTTACAATTTGAAGGCAGGCCATTAGACAACCCGTGCACAAATCTGGCGGATTTCCTTGATCTCTGCAGCACTTTCAAGAATGGGAATCTCGACAAGAACACTCTTTGCTTGAGAGCTTTCCCGTTCTCTCTGAAAGGTGCAGCTAAGAGATGGCTCACTGGCAAACCACCTGGCTACTACACTGACTGGGAGACTCTTGCTGAGGAATTCATAGAGGAATACTTCCCTCCTTCCAGAACAACTGCTTATAGGAAAAACATCTCAAGGTTCAGACAGAGAGAAGGGGTAAGTTTGCATGATGCTTGGAACGAATTCCAGGAACTCCTCCATAGCTGCCCTCATCATGGCTTCACTCAGAGGCAGCTAGCAGAGACATTTGCTTGGGGTATGAATGAAGAGTCATCTGAATGGGTTAACTCCTTATAGCTGATGGAGATTACACCGCACTCGCACCGGAAGCTGCTCTTCTTCACATTGCAAACTGCGCATCTAAGTCGAGAAGCTGGGAGAGACAGTTTGGAGTAGCTAAGAGCCGACCAAGCCGTGAAGATCAGATCAAGATTGAAGTGCAGAAAGAAATGAAGAAGATTTTCGGTAACTGGTCTTCAGAGGAAGTGAACTTTATTGATGAAGGCTTCACCAACAGTCAACAGGGCTACCCTGACTATCGTCAGTTCAGACAACCTCCTCAACAACAAGGAAGCTTCCAAGAGCGTCCCCCTTACAACTTCGGATTCAACCAGAGTCATAATCAGTACTTGAGCGATAGTTATCAAGATCAACCTCAAAGATCTACATCAGGAACACAAGGGATATCGAGGTAGACAAGAAGCTCGACCTGATCATGGCAAGGCTCGATAACTATGAGGAGAAATTCAAGCTTCAAGCCGTCATAAATCAAGAACATGAAGCTCGAGGTCAACGAATGGAGAGCATGATAAATAACATGGTTAGCTTGATAACTAGTAGCCCCCTCCTTAATCAATCCTTGGTTCAAGTCGACTCTACCATTAGGAGGGAGCACGTCAAGGCCGTCTCCACAAGAAGCGACAAGCAATCAGCTGATACTGTAGCTCCTGAACCAGCCATAATCCCTGAAGCTATAGCCATTGACAAGCCAAAGATCGAGGGGGAGGATAGAGAAGAAGAAGAGGAGGTGACTGCCCCGCCTTCCCTGACAAAGACAGCACCTGCGCCACCTCTCCCTCCATATCAACCTCGGATTCCGTTTCCTAAGGCCGCGCAATCAAAAGAGAAAGATCATGATACCCGGTACAGAAAGTGGCATGGATACTTGAAGCACACGAGTATGAATACACCAGTTACTGATGCTATCCAAGTGATACCGGAGGCTGACAAAATCGCAAAGGATCCTGCAAAAAACAAGAAGAAGGGAGAGTTGTCCTCCGTATCCCTCAAGGAAAAATGCTCTGCTATCCAGGGCCATGCGACACCCATACCACCCCCAGCTAAGTGTCGAGATCCCAGTGCTTTTACTTTGCCTTGCATTATTAATGATGTGAAGATTGATCGTAGTGTAATTGATCTAGGTGCTTCTATCAATGTTATGCCTACATGCCTATTTGAGAAATTAAACCTAGGAGAGTTGAAACCAATTAGCATGCATTTAGTGTTTGCCGACAGATCTGTTAAACTGCCTAGGGGATTGATAGAAGACGGGTTGTCCGTTGTGGTCCTTTTACTATTCTGACTGACTTTGTTGTCATGGATACTCAGAGGAAGATGTCACTCTTCTCCTAGGCCGACCGTTCATGGCAACAGTCGGCATTAACATTAATGTCCCGAATGGCTCGTTGACATTAAGGGTCGGCAAGGACACCATGACATTCCTCCTCAAGGACGGTATGCAAGTCCCAGTCAAAGAAGAGATGCATTGTTTATCTGTTGAAGCTGTGGAGTTGGCTTCGGTCAACTCTAGTTCTAATGAAAAATCTAGAGTTTCTGCAGAAATTGTCTTGTCAGGTGTTGGACAGGTCCCTAATCTGAAGAATGAGCTGCCGGCACAAAGGCCGAGAAAGAAGGAGGATCCGACGGCGTCCCCTCATGACTCACCAAACGTTAAAGATCTTGGCGAGATAAAGAAGGAGAATAAAGAAAAGACGAAGGTGGTTTGGAAGCCGATTGCTCAGCCCCTGTCTACCGAGCCACCGGAGAAGAATGATCCTCTGAAGGACGCTTTTTCGAAAGAACTGTTCTGGCCTTATAAAAATTCTGGTCACCTTCCTGATGGACGAATCAAGTTAATTCACGCAAACGGGAAGAAGTTCACACTTGCCGGAGAATCCCCAAGGCCATATTTCATGAACTCCGGCTCGGCCTAAGAGAAATCCTGAGTTGGGATGTCTCCTAACACCATCCAGGTATCGTCCAGCTGAAGGACGTTAATAAAAGAGCGCTTCGTGGGAGGCAACCCACGGCTGGAGTCAGTTTTTCAATTGTGTCAACCTATGTCAGTTTGTTTGTTTTCTTATTTTTCGTGTGTAGTCTATGTGTCGTAGTGTCAATCGCAAGTCGTTTGAGGTTGTTCCGATTTTTGTGGATTTAACTGTGATTTTCTGAAGATTGTCGGGTTTGCGAAAATATTTTCAATCGTAGAGTTCAATATTTTCGGCGAAAATAACCCATGTTTTCGGCGAAAATTCGTTTTGAAATCCCACTGAGTTTTCCAGACGTCTCTGTTTCATATTTTCGGCGAAAATGTATAAATGTTTTCGGCAAAAATTATTTTGAAAACCGGCAGTATTTTTTCACTAAGATTTTTGGCGAAAACTTGCACTTATTTTCGCCAAAAATTCCTTTGAAAATCAACCAAATTCTCGTATTAAAATTCGGATTCAATCTCTCTCTCCTCTCTTCTTAATTTTTGAAACCATTTGATCGTGTGTTGCTGTGCTTAAAGATAAATTCTTTGCGGTGTTGACTTTTGTGAAGTGTCGGTTTGACCTTGAATTTTCTATGCTTGTTTGGCTGCCATAAGTGTTCATTCACGTTCATATATCTGTGCTTGCCATCTGAGTTTATGTTATACCGTCGTTTCCCGCTTTGAGATAGTCTTGCCATGATTAGGGTTCAATGTGCTATGATGTTGACTTTTTGAATGTCGGTTTGACTTCTGATCCCTAACTATGTTATGAACGTTCTGACTAGACATATGCATACTTTGTGATTTATTGTGATTACCGGTTACTTACTTTGCTTACCCCCACTCGGTTTTCCTCATTTCTTTGTGAAATTGAGTTTTTTCGACTAAGTGTGGGGTGGGTTATTAGTTAATTAATCTGGTTTCGTTTCTGGTCTTAGGAATGTCATTCATGAGCGCAAGACCAAGGCGCGACTTGACACCGGCTCTCACACCCGCCGTCCAGGGCCCTCCACCGGCTTTCCATGGCCGTGTCGGGTACCAGCAGCACATGCTCCGCACTGACGAGAGGAATTCGAGTAGCTACTCCGCTCCGCTCCGGGCTATCCGTGCTCAGCCACTACACCGACCATCTCATTCCAGGTTCTTCGTATATCTCTACTCTAGTTTAGTCCTGTGAGGACACAGAACGGTTTAAGTGTGGGGTAGGATGCTAGAGAACCTTGCATGAACTTGATTGCCCTTAATTGTGTGTTGTGTGTTTCTCGGTGCCTTTCCAGTTTCTCTAGCACTAGAATTGCTCGGTTCTTGATTTTTGATGTTAAGTTGTTGTTCAATCTGTCATAATGATGCTTAGACTGCTTAACCTAGAACCTGAGAACCAACGTGTATACTTTGATGCTAAATTGCCTGGTCAGAACAGATTTTTAAAAATCACACTTGTAGTTTGTAGCCTTGATTGCATGAAAAATGACCGAATTCGACTAGCAAACCAACTGTGAGCTTTTGATCCATTGCACGTAACTTGCAATTTCAATTCTTTTTGAGTGGTTTTCTGTTTGCTTGAATGAGTTAGAATTTGCATGAGACCTACTCGAGACCACACGATGACACGAGTTCTAGAAGGATAGGGGCACCTAGATTCAGCTACTAAGCCAGATAGCCTACCAAACGATAAATCCATTAGGTTTAGACCCTTGAGCTTGGCCTGTTCTTTCGGTTCGATAATACATTACAACCATTTCCCATTTCTTTCATTCCCCGTTGATCTCCTGTGGTTGTAGTTCTAGATTGACCTACCGGAAGTCGGTTTGTGGTAACCTCCCTATAGCCATTAAACATGTGGTCTTAACTAATATGTCCAGACGTGTAAATCCCTCTAGCAACTAAAAGAAAGAATCGGCACAAAAGAAAAAAAGAAGTCAAGTAAGAAAAGAAAAGAAAAAAATTTCTCGAAAAAAGTGAAGAAAAGAAAAATAAGAAAAATCAGAAAAGTTTCAAAGTTTTAGTTCAATAAAATGTTCTTCTCCCTACAGATGGAAGAACGAAGTCAAAAGGAAAGTTGAAAAGAAAAGAAAAATCGTGTAAAGAATAAGTGCTAGGTTGCTTGAGGGTATCATAGGACGAGCGTTCACTATTCCACCCGTGTCTGGTTAGACGGTAGGGAGCCATAGATTAGATTCGAGGGAAGTTATACACCGCACAAAGCCATCATCATACATTCCCTTCATCCATCGCATCATAAACCCAAGTAGTGTAGAATTCATTACGGTCCTAGCAGGGAAGTCCTTCTTGACTAGATACTCGTGTTGTCACAGTGGTGGAGATGTGGTCGAATTGCAAACCTATGACAGAATTCAGTAACAGAAAATGATCGAGAGCAGAAACACGTCCTTAAACACAGAGAGCGAGAGTTCCATTGTACTAAATATTTCCTGTGTGAGGAGTCTGGTCGGTCAGGTCAAATTCGTGCATAATTGGTTGCTAATTACTTGTCGTGTGCAGTTTACTAGTGAGACCAGGTTGTTTAGCTGATCTGTATACATGTCAGGTTTCTTGTTCTAGGAATTAGCTGTCTAATAATTCATTGTGTTTGATTGAGCTCCAATTTAATCGATTTTATCATTTATGAACATGAGCGTTTCTATTCAGTTTGCTTGAGGACAAGCAAAAGCTTAAGTGTGGGGAATTTTGATGACACTCGATTTGACGTGATTATCAGCCTCATTTAAGCGACATTTCTTTGCTTAAGACATGGTTTTTAGGGTAGAATAGCGAATATTCAACCAATTGCCCTATCTCGTGCCATCTGTGTTACTTTGGCCCGTTTCGGGTCTATTTGATGGTTTTCTAGTGTTTTTGTGTTAGCACAGGTTTTTGCCGTCAAATAAAGTAGCCAAGGTCATGTCTAAGGCGTTGGAACCTCGAGGAATTGCACTGGAATCAATCAAAGGAGCCAATCAAGTTCAGAAAATTCTTGCCCGGTTTACAAAGGAATTTTCGCCAAAAATACCCTAGTATTTTCGGCGAAAATATCAGCACAAATCAACTGATGACCGGCTGAAGGAGTTTTCGGCGAAACTGTTAAGTTTTCGACCGAAGCGAAAATCACAGGAGATACCAGCCAAAGGACCGTCCATTTACACAATCCTTTTCGGCGAAAATAATCCTTTATTTTCGGCGAAAATAATAGAAGAAATCCGGCTGAATTAGGGTTAAGTATAAATACTTAACCGGCGGCCCAAATAAAAAGGGACCTCATAATATCAATCATAATTTCCAGACCTAGAAGTTCGAGAGAGAGTTGAGAGAGTTCAAAGAATCGTGGCGAGATCGTGACGCCATCCCTTCACCTCGGAGACTCGGAGCTTGGATTGAAAATTACCGGAGATTGAAGCTTCATGGATTCGTCAAATTAGGTTTTACAGTTCTTCTATGTTCTTCCTACCTGAGATGTATTCCTTGTTTGTTTTCGATTCTCTTGTTTCTGATATGAGTAGCTAAACTTGTAGAGCTTAGATTAGATGAACCCTAAGTGACCCAGGGCTTTAAAGCGGTCACGGATCGGCGGTAATTAGATTCAAAGTTCAATCAGTTTCTCTTTGCATGGTTGTTTTGTTCTTTGATTGTTTATGTTTCTTTTCTGATTGATCGCCTAGATTAGGTTTGTGTTGAATTAGGGTTTGTCGCCAGACAGCTTCTCTGCTTTAAACATTAAAACTTGTCTTTCCTGATCACCTAGTTTAGATTCTTGTTAAGCTGAGGATAGAAGCGAACGCTCGCCTCACTTTAGAACGTCAATTCAAACAGTTAACCTTATAATTGGAGTGTGCCTTTCGTAGGAACCGATTAGGGTTAACCCACTGCAAGAGTAACTCATAAATCATTAGTAATTGCACCAGTTAAGTTAAGTCGTTGCGAGAGGCGACCGTACCCGGGCGACTAATTAATCTTGGTAGCTAGAACGGATAGAGCGAACGTTCGCCGGTCTTAAACCTAAGGGTCAGGAGTTATGGTGGTGTATAGAAACCGATTGAATTAGAATTGAAAACTGCTGATCTGTTGATTGCTGTTGCCTTGGTGATCTAAGGGGGATTTGAAATCTATGCTCGTCTATCTTCCTGTTAGTCAACCTTTTTATTTTTCCTTCTTTTAATTTCCTTGTTTGTTAGATTAGAAGTCATGGAACTCATACCACGCGCAACCTGTTTAAACCTGAATAAATTGCCAGTTTCTTTGAGTAGTCGATTAGAAGAAACCCTGTGGAATACGATCTAGTCTACTTCGGTAGGTTAGTTATTTGATACCGCTAAAACTGCAACATCAGAAGCCATAGGCTAGATTCGGGAGAAGTTAGTCGAAAGCTACACCGCACAAAGCCATCATCATTCATTCCCATCATCCATCGCATCATAAACCCAAGTAGTGTAGAATTCGTTACAGTCCTAGCAGGGAAGTCCTTCTTGACTGGTTACTCATGTTATCACAGTGGTGGAGATGTGGTTGAATTGCAAACTTATGACAGAATTCAGTAACAGAAAATGATTGAGAGCAGAAACACGTCCTTAAACACAGAGAGTGAGAGTTCCCAATTTACTAAATATTTCCTGTGTGAGGAGTCTGGTCGGTCAGGTCAAATTCGTGCATAATTGGTTGCTACTACTTGTCGTGTGCAGTTTATTAGTGAGACTAGGTAGTTTGGCTGATCAGTATGCGTGTTAGGTTTCTTATTCTAGGATCTATCTGTCTAATAATTCATTGTGTTTGATTGAACTCCAATTTAATCGATCTTATCATTTGTGGACATGAGCGTTTCTATTCAGTTTGCTTAAGGACAAGCAAAAGCTTAAGTGTGGGGTATTTTGATGACACTCGATTTGACATGATTATCAGCCTCATTTAAGCGACAATTCCTTGCTTAAGACATGGTTTTTAGGGTAGAATAGCGAATATTCAATCAATTGCCCTATCTCATGCCATTTGTGTTACTTTGGCACGTTTCGGGTCTATTTGATGGTTTTCTAGTGTTTTTATGTTAGCACAGGTTTTTGCCGTCAAATAAAGTTGCCAAGGACGTGTCTAAGGCGTTGGAACCTCGAGGAATTGCACCGGAATCGATCCGAGGAGTCAATCGAGTCGAACCAAAGTCTGCCCCAGTTTACACTAAAGTTTTCACCGAAAATCCCTTAGTGTTTTTGGCGAAAATCCCAACACAAATCTACTGATGCTCATCAAAGGAAGTTTTCGGCGAAAACCCTAAGTTTTCACCGAGTACAATTGATCCGAAAATCACAGAAGAAAAGCAGCCGGCGGACCATCCATTTACACTAAGATTTTCGGCGAAAATTCCTTATAATTTTTGGCGAAAATTCTAGTTAAAATCCGGCGGTATTAGGGTTAAGTATAAATACTTAACCGGCGGCCCATACCTGAAGAGATCATAATTACCAACTAATACCGAACTTCAGAATTCTCTCAAGGTCTGGAGCAGAGAGTTTAGAGTCCGAAGAGCCGGAAAGAGATCGTGACGCCATCCCTTCCATCTCGAAGACTCGGAGCTAGGATTGCAGTTTACCGAAGATCGAAGTCTGCCAGAGTCATCTTAATTAGGTTTTTCAGATTCTTTTCTGTTCTTCCTCGGGATGATGAACTCTTTCTTTGTCTTTGATTCTTTTGTGATAAACATGAGTAGCTAAATTCTTAGATCTTAGATTAGATGAACCCTAAGTGACCCAGGGCTTTAAAGCGGTCACGGATCGGCGGTGATTAGATTCGAAGTTCAATCAGTTTCTCTTTCATGTTTGATTTGTTCTTCATTGTTCATGTTTCTTGTCTGGATTGATCACCTAGATTAGATTCTTGTTAAGCTAAGGATAGAAGCGAATGCTCGCCTTACTTTAAAACATCAAATTGAACAATAAACCTTATAATTGGAGCGTGCCTTTCGTAGGAACCGGTTAGGGTTAATCCACTGCAAGAGTAACTCATAAATCGTTAGTAATTCCACCAGTTAAGTTAAGACGTTGCGAGAGGCGACCATACCCGGGTGATGCGAGCTGCAGAACAGTGATCAAATACTACAAAGCTAGAAGCTAAGTAGATCGTATTCCAGGGGTCTTCTAAGATTGACTACTTCAAAACTGGCAAAATACTCGAATGCAGACAAGTTGTGCGTGGTGTGAGTTCCACGACTTCTAATTCTAAGAAATGCAGAGAAATTAAAACAAATTAAACTAAAGCAGATTGGAAATTAGGGTTTGAAAACAGAGATGACAAAAGAACTTAGACTTTGAATCCCCCTTCGTTCCCTAGAGCATTGGCAATCAACAGATCAGCGGATTTCGATTCTCATTCAATCAATTACTAAGACACCACCATAACTCCTTACCCTTAGGTTTAAGACCGGCGAATGTTCGCTCTATCCGTTCTAACTACCAAGATTAACTAGCCGCCCGGGTACGGTCGCCTCTCGCAACGACTTAATTAACTGGTGCAATTACTAATGATTAATGAGTTACTCTTGCAGTGGACTAACCCTAACCGGTTCCTACGAAAGGCACACTCCAATTATAAGGTTAATTGTTCAATTCGATGTTCTAAAGTAAGGCGATCGTTCGCTTCTATCCTTAGCTTAACCAGAATCTAATCTAGGTGATCAATCCAGACAAGAAACATGAACAATGAAGAACAAATCAAACATGAATGAGAAACTGATTGAATTTCGAATCTACTCACCGCCGATCCATGACCGCTTTAAAGCCCTGGGTCATTTAGGGTTCATCTAGTCGAAGCTCTAACAGTTTAGCTACTCATGTTTATCACAAAAGAAACAAAGACAAAGAAAGAGTTCATCATCCAGAGGAAGAACAGAAAAGAATCTGAAAAACCTAATTTAGACGACTCTGACAGACTTCGATCTTCGGTAAACTACACTCCTAGCTCCGGTTCTCCGAGATGAAAGGGATGGCGTCACGATCTCTTTCTGGCTCTTCGAACTCTAACTCTTCGCTCCAGAACTTCAAAGAAAATCGTAGGATTCTGATTCGAAAAGTATTTTCTGATGTAAAATTATGTCTCTCCTCCTAATGGGCCGCCGGTTAAGTATTTATACTTAACCTAGCCCAGCCGGATTTCTTCTAGGATTTTTGCTGAAAATAATGAACTATTTTCGCCAAAAATTTGCTTGTAAATCGAAGTTCCGCCGGCTGATTCTTCTGAACTTTCTTCTCGGTTCGAAAACTTGATCGGTTTCGCCGAAAATTCCTTCGGCTACCAACAGTCGATTTGTGATGATATTTTCGCCGAAAACACTTGGTGATTTTCGGCGAAAATTCCTTTGTAATCCGGGCAGGAATTTGCTTGAACTTGATTGGCTCCTTTGATCGATTACGGTTCAGTTCCTCGATGTTCCAATGCCTTAGACACGTCCTTGGTTACTTATGTGACGGCAAAAACCTGTGCTAACATAAAAACACTAGAAAACCATCAAATAGACCCGAAACGGGTCAAGGTAACACAAATGGCACGAGATAGGGAAATCGATTGAATATTCGTTATTCTACCCTAAAAACCATGTCTTAAGCAAAGAAATGTCGCAAATGAGGCTGATAATCACGTCAAATCGAGTGTCATCACCGGGCGACTAATTAATCTTGGTAGCTAGAACGGACGTTCGCCGGTGTAAAACCTAAGGGTCAGAAGTTATGGTGGTGTCTTAGAATTGATTGAATGAGAATCGAAATCCGCTGATCTGTTGATTGCCAATGCTCTGGGGAACGAAGGGGGATTCGAAGTCTAAGTTCGTCTGTCATCTCTGTTTTAATCAACCAATTTCCAATCTGTTCTTAGTTTCAGTTTTTAATTTCTCTGCATTTCTTAGAATTAGAAGTCGTGGAACTCACACCACGCACGAAGTGCTTAAACCTGAGTAATTTGCTAGCTTATTTGAGTAGTCAATCATTAGAAGGCCCGTGGAATACGATCTACCCTAGCTTTTGTTAGCTTTGTTAGTTATTTGTTTGAACCAGCACAACGATAGGTTCACCAAACTCCTCTACGATTGCCCTCATCATGGATTCGAGCAGAGACAACTAGCCGAGATCTTTGCCCGAGGGATGAACGAAGAATCAGCTAAATGGGTTAACTCCTTAGCTGATGGCGACTACACTCGCACCAGAAGCTGCTCTTCTTCACTTTGCAAACTGCGCATCTAAGTCCAGGAATTGGGAGAGACACTTTGAAGCAGCCAAGAGCCGACCAAGCCATGAAGATCAGATCAAGATTGAAGTACAGAAACACATGAAGGAGATTTTCGGTACAGCAAATAACTGGTCTAAAGAGGAAGTGAATTTTATTGATCAAGGCTTCACCAACAATCAAAGAGGCTACCCCGACTACCGTCAGTTCAAACAACCTCCTCAACAATAAGGAAGCTTCCAAGAGTGTCCTCCTTACAACTTCGGATTCGACCAGAGTTAGAGTCAGTACTTGAGCAATAATTATCAAGATCCTCCTGGATTCACCGGAGGACAGCAGCCTCAGAATTATACGTTTGAGAATACTTGGAAAATCAAGATAGACAAGAAGCTCGACTTGATCTTGGCAAGACTTGATGACCACGAGGAGAAATTCAAGCTTCAAGCCATCTTAAATCAAGATCATGAAGCTCGAGGTCAACGAGTGGAGAGCATGGTGAATAACATGTTTAACATGCTAACTAGTAGCCCCCTCCTTAATCAATCATCGGTTTAAGACGACTCTACCATTAGGAAGGAGCACGTCAAGGCCATCTCCACAAGAAGTGGCAAGCAATTAGCCGGTCCTACAGTTCCTGATCCGGCCATGATTCCTGATGCTACAACCATTGACAAGCCAGAGATCAAGGAGGAGGATAAAGAAGAAGGGGAGGAGGTGACTGCCCCGCCTCCCCTAACAAAGACATCACATGCGCCACCTCTTCCTCCATATCAGCTTCGAAGTCCGTTTCCTAAGGCTGCACAATCAAAGGAGAAAGATCATGATACCCGGTACAAAAGTGGTATGGATACTTGAAGAACACATATATCAAGATACAAGTTACTGATGCCATCCAGATGATACCGGAGGTTGGAAAAGTCGCGAAAGATCTTGCGAAGAACAAGAAGAAGGGAGAGTTGTCTTCCGTCTCCCTCGAGGAAGAATGCTCCGCGATCCACAGCCAGACGACAACCATACCTCCCCCAGCTAAGTGTCGTGATCCCGGTGCTTTTACTTTGCCTTGCACTATTAATATGTGTAAATTGATCATAGTTTAATTGATCTAGGTTCTTCCATTAATGTCATGCCTACCTGCTTGTATGAGAAATTGAACCTAGGAGAATTGAAACCGATTAGCATGCATTTAGTGTTTGCCGACAGATCTGTTAAATTACCTAGGGGATTAATAGAAGACGTGGTTGTCAGTTGTGGTCCCTTCACAATTCTAGCTGATTTCGTTGTTGTGGATACCCGAGGGGAAGATGTCACTCTTCTCCTAGGCCGACCGTTCATGGCAACAACCGGCATTACCATTAATGTCCCGAATGGCTCGTTGACATTAAAGGTCGGCAAGGATACCATGACATTCCATCTCAAGGACGGTATGCAAGTCCCTGTCAAAGAAGAAGTGCACTGCTTATCTGTTGAAGCTGTGGAGTTGGCTTCAGTCAACTCCGTTACTAATGAAAAATCTAGAGTTTCTGCAGAAATCTTCTGGCTAGGTGTTGGACAGGTCCCTAATCTGAAGAATGAGCTGCCAGCACAAAAGCCGAGAAAGAAGGAGGATCCAACGGCATCCCCTCATGAATCGCCAAAAGTTAAAGATCCTGGCGAGGTAAAGAAGGAGAATAAAGAGAAGGACGCCCCTTCGAAAGAGCTGTTCGGGCCATTTGAAATTTCCGGTCATCTTCCCGATGGACGAACCAAGCTACTTCACGCAAACGGGAAGAAGTTCACACTTGCCGGAGGATCTTCGAAGCTGTATTTTATGAACTTCGACTTGAGCTTAAGAGAAATCCTGAGTTGGGATGTCTCTTGATCGCCATCCAGGTATCGTCCGGCTCAAGGACGTTAAGCAAGAGCGATGCGTGGGTGGCAACCCACGGTTGGAATTCGTTTTAATTTTTTTTCGAGTCAGTTTTTATTTATTTTGAGCCATTTTGGGAATTTTATGTCAAGTCGGTTGAGTCTGGATGATAGAAAACAGTCCAAAAATATTTCTTGGGTATTGTTTGGGTTGAATTTATTGTTTGCAGGAAAAGGAGTGACCAATTTGCAAGAAATTGGCCAAAATCCGGAATAGAGAACCCAAGGAGAGCTCAAAAACACAATGGGTTTACACAGCTGTGTACCCACCCGTGTAAGGGCTTACACGCCGTGTAAGCTATTGCACTAAGGAGCTTACACGCCGTGTAAGCCCCAAAAATCACGGGTAAGTCTCTTTCTCCTCTCATTTTTTCGGATTTTTCCCTCTCTCTCTTCGTTTTATCTCTCCCAAAAACCTCCCAACTCCTCTTCCTCCCTCACACCACATCCCCCCCCGCCCACCACCATCACCCACCGCCGGCGGAGCTTAGACCGCCGGCTGGACCCTCCACCCGCCTTCACCCAGCCGCCGCCGTCAGCCTTCCAGCTGACCTCCGCCCAAACCATCACCGCACCTCGCTACCAGTGGCAGCCTCTCTTCCAACCCGCCGCCCTCTCTTCGTTCGACCACCCCACGACCAGCCGTCGCCCCTTCCGCCATCCGTCGGACGACCACCCATCGCCACTCGAACACGAACACAGCAGGAGCCCCTGAATTCGACCCAAACCGGAGCAGCAGCCTACTCGAGTTTCTCAACTTCTCAAACCCGATTTCCTGCATTTTCCACTTTTTAGTTTGATTCTCAGGATGGGAAAATCCAAAGGAAAAGGAGTTGTTTCATCTTCCTCCGCCCCACCTCCGCCGAAGAAACTGAAAGGAACCGCGAGGCGCGACACCCTCCAGGTGGCTTCCCCGCCGGATAACGTCTCCACCAACATCTTCAACTTCCCACGGGAGGATGATCGGGCAACATGGATGATCATACAAAGGAAAGCAATTGGTGCCATGAGCCAGATTGATTGGGAGGCCATGGAGGAGGAAGATTGGGCTGATGGTCTCCGTGCGACACTTAACCGAGCCGATTTGCTTCCATTATTCCAGGCCACCGAGCCGGCGTACGAGTTGCCAACCAAGGAGCTCCTCTCCACTTTCCGTATGGAGAGGGTGAATGAGAGAATTCATTCTGTCACCACGACCAAGTGCATCTACTTCCGCCTAGGAGTGATCGAGAGGTCTCTCACTCTTGATGAGTTTGCCATCGACCTCGGTTTCTACACTACGGAAGAGCTAGCTTCAGCTCCACCGACTGCTGTCTTTCGCAACACCGAGAGTACTAAGGAGTGTGAGTTGTTCTGGTGTAACTTAGCTCCGTCGGACCCGACCAAGTATGACTCTAGTGCATCCAAGGCTAGTATGATGGAGAGGCCAATCTACCGGTTCTTACAGTTGGTCTTCCGGGAGTCTATTACTCACATGTTGAACTCTGGCAGTGTCTGTAACGCTAGAGACCTGTTCATGTTGCGGTGCATCAAGGAGGGACGGTGATGACACTCGATTTAACGTGATTATCAGCCTCATTTAAGTGACATTTCCTTGCTTAAGACATGGTTTTTAGGGTAGAATAGCGAATATTCACTCAACTGCTCTATCTCATGCCCTTTGTGTTACCTTGGCCCGTTTCGGGGCTATTTGATGGTTTTCTATTGTTTTCATGTTAGCACAGGTCCTTGCCGTCAAATATAGTAGCCAAGGACGTGTCTAAGGCATTGGAACCCCGAAGAATTGCGCCGGAACCAATCAAAGAAGTCAATCAAGTCAACAAAAATCCTGCCCCAATTTACACTTGAGTTTTCGGCGAAAAACTTGTGAAGTTTTTGGTGAAAACTCCAGAAGAAATCGGCTGAGCATCACAAGATGAAGTTTTTGGCGAAAACCCCAAGTTCTCGGCGAAAACCCCTAGTCCAAAAATCACAGGAGACCGTCATCAATCGCCAGCCATTTCACAAAGAAGTTTTTGGCGAATCCGGCAGAAATCAGTTTATGTTTAAATACTAAAATCGGCCGGCTGAAAAAGGATCATCTCATAACTTACACTTTTTTTTGGACGAAAAATTTGAAGACTCAGATTAGAGAGAGAAGGAGTGAAAAGAGTTTGAGGAGCCAGGAAAGGATGGTGACGCCATCCTTCCATCTCGGAGAACCAGTGCTAGGAGTTGAAGATCCAGCAGATTGAAGCTCCAAGGATTCGTTGAAATTAGGTTTTACAGTTCTTCTCTGTCTTTCCTACCTGAGATGTATTCTTTGTTCGTCTTCGATTCTCCTGTATTGAATATGAGTAGCTAAACTCGTAGAGCTTAGATTAGATGAACCCTAAGTGACCCAGGGCTTTAAAGCGGTCATGGTTCGGCGGTGATTAGATTCGAAATTCATTCAGTTTCTCCTTCATGTTTGATTTGTTCTTTTTCTCTGTGTTTCTTGTCTGGTTTGGCCACCTAGATTAGATTCTTGTTAAACTAAGGATAGAAGCGAACGCTCGCCTTACTTTAAAACACCAAATCAAGCAATTAACTTATTCATTGGAGTGTGCCTTTCGTAGGAACTAGTTAGGGTTAATCCATTGCAAGAGTAACTCATAAATCGCTAGTAATCGAACCAGTTAGTTTAGTCGTCGCAAGAGGTGACCATACCTGGGCGACTAATTAATCATGGTAGTTAGATCGGATAGAGCGAACGTTCGCCAATCTTAAACCTAAGGGTAAGGAGTTATGATGGTGTCTGTGAACTGAATGAACTAGAATCGAAAATCGCTGGTCGGTTGACTGCCAATGCTCTGGTGATCTAAGGGGGATTCGAAGTCTAAGCTTGCCTGTCATCTGTCTAAGTCAAACAACCAATCTTTCTGCATTTAAATTTCATTTCATCTCATCGTGTTTTTAGTATAGAAGTCGTGGAACTCACATCACGCACCACGTGTTCAACCTTAAGTAAAATTGCCAACATATTTGAGTAAGCAAGTAGAAGAGGCCCGTGGAATACGATCTACCCTAGCTTCTAGCTTGGTAGTTATTTGATTGACCGCATTACAACGTTCATCAAATTGGCGCCAATGCCGAGGATTTCTTCTATTTCGTTAAAAGAAGAGCTGACATTTTTATTCTTCTATCTTTCCATCTTTCATTTTCCATCACACTTCGATTTTACACCGGTTGTGTTTGTTTTTGTCTCTTGCAGATCATAGCAGATACGAAATCAAACTACTCCCGTTCCATCTTTCCTTTCCGCAATGGCTGCTCCAAAGAGTCTCGCGGACTACAGTAAGCCGCGCGCATCTAACGTTTGGTGCCCCATCACCGTGCCTTATAATGACGTCGATCCTGACTATGAGATCAAGATCCCTTTCCTGGGGCTAATCTCTAAGGACGTGCAATTTGAAGGAAAATTGGATGATAATCCTTGCACACATCTGTCTGACTTTCTGGCTGTCTGTGAAACTTTCAAGACTGGGAACCTCAACAAGAACGCTCTATGCCTTCAAACCTTTCCATTCTCTCTCAGAGGTGTAGCTAAGAGATGGCTTGGAAGCAAACCACCCGGTCATTACACCGATTGGGAAACTTTAGCTCAAGATTTTGTTGAGGAATATTTCCCTCCATCAAGGACAACTGCCTACAAGGACAGCATCTCCAGGTTTACTCAGAGAGAAGATGCAAGCTTGTACGACACTTGGAATGAATTCCAAACCCTTCTCTTCAACTGCCCTCATCACGGGTATGAAGAAAGGCAGTGATGAACGTTGTAATGCGTGCAGTCAAATAACTAATCTACTAAGGTAGACTAGATCGTATTCTACTAGAGGTCTCTTCTTTTTGTCTACTCAAATATGTTGGCAAATTACTCAGGTTTAACACGTTGTGCGTGGTGTGAGTTCCACGACTTCTAATCTAATAAACAAAGGAAAATAAAAGACAGAAAGATTAAAAAGGTTGACTAACGAGAAGATAGACGAGCTTAGATTTCGAATCCCCCTTTGTTCACCAGAGCATTGGCAGTCAACAGACCAGCGATTTTCAATTCTAGTTCATTCAGTTCACAGACACCACCATAACTCCTGACCCTTAGGTTTAAGACTGGTGAACGTTCGCTCTATCCGATCTAACTACCACGATTAATTAGCTGCCTGGGTACGATCGCCTCTCGCAACGACTTAACTAACTGGTGCAATTACAAACGAATTATGAGTTACTCTTGCACTGGATTAACCCTAATTGGTTCCTACGAAAGGCACACTCCAATGATTAGGTTAATTGTTCGATTTGGTGTTTTAAAGTAAGGCGAGCGTTCACTTCTATCCCTAGCTTAACAAGAATCTAATCTAGGTGGCCAAACCAGACAAGAAACGCAGAGAACAAAGAACAAATCAAACATGAAGGAGAAACTGAATGAATTTCGAATCTAATCACCGCGGATCCATGACCGCTTTAAAGCCCTGGGTCACTTAGGGTTCATCTAATCTAAACTCTACAAGTTCAGCTACTCATAACGATAACAGAAGAATCAAAGGCAATAAAGGAAATCATCAAACAGAGGAAGAACAAATAAGAACTAAAAAACCTAATTCTGACGAATCCGGCGAAGCTTCGATCTCCTGGATCTTCAACTTTAAGCTCCGAGCTCTCCGAGGTGGAAGGATGGCGTCACGATCTCTCCACAGATATTCGAACTCTCTAAAATCTATCTATCAACCCTAGAGTCGGCTGACTCTCAAAAGTCTGAATTGTGAAAAGTTGTTGGAAACATCCTCCTCTCTCGCTGGCTGCCGACTGCTTCTTTAAATAGGTAAGATTAGGGTTTTCTATTTCTGCCACGGAAAAGGAAGGATTTTTCGGTGAAAACTTAAGGAGTTTTCGCGGAAAACTTCAGTTGAAACCCTCTGTCTTCTCCGTTGATTTCTTCATAACTTTTCGGCGAAAACTTAAGGAGTTTTCGCCAAAAACTTCAGTGTAATTCAGCTCGTCCGCCTGTGAGTTTCTTAAGATATTTTCACCGAAAACTCTGCAGTATTTTCGGAGAAAACATTGTGCTGGGCAGTTGGATCTTTGGTTCTGACTCCGGTTTGATTTCTGGTTCGATTCTGGTTCACTCCTTGAGGTCTTGAACACGTCCGTGGTTATGTATTTGACGATAAAAACCTGCGCTCCTACAAAAACACTAGAAAACCATCAAATAGACCCAAAAAAGGTCAAAGTAACCAAAACGGTAGGAAATAGGGTAGTTGAGTGAATATTCGCTATTTTACCCTAAAACCATGTTTCAAGCAAGGAAATGTCGCTTAAATGAGGTTGATAATCACGTCAAATCGAGTGTCATCAAAATACCCCACACTTAAGCTTTTTCTTGTCCTCAAGCAAACTGAACTAGATCACACTCAAATTCACAAATGACACGAGATTAAACTGAGATTCAATTCTAACGATTTGGTTTAGACTGTTCCACGTAGAGAAAGTGACCTACACATGCAAGAACATCAACCAAACAAATTTTCGATCTCACTAATCTCTGCACACTTCAAGTAGTAGTTTTAACAAAGCACGTTTCTTGGGAAAACAATTAATCATGATTAACCGACTATGATAACACCAATTCTAATAAAAATGACTTTAAGCTCTAGCCATGATGTGGATGCGGAGGTAGGAAAAGTGACGTGGCTATCGACTCGACTTCATCCTCCTCTAGATCTGTACGTTACATGTTCTAGCTAGGACTGATTTAAACAACAGTTTCTTTCAAGATTCAAACTTTCTCCATTGATTTAATGCATACTAATGCTCGATACCAAACACTTCACTTAGGTGTTGGACCTGCCTAGCTCATAGTATTTGTGCTTATGCTAGTGCTCAACCCGAACACTTCACTTAGGTGTCGGGCTTGCCTAGCTTTATTTTCAGCACTTTAAAGAACTTTAACATTAATTTGAACAACTCAATTACTTGATTTAACCATTTAGCCATTTGATCCTAGCTAGTTATAACTTTTACACAAGATTTCAAATTGGATTTCCGCCTAATCTTAAGCCACAATCACAGGTGATCAAATATGGAGTAAAAACATGGAAGAAGCTAGCATTTATCATCTTAGAATGGTGTTATCGAGCTTGTTATTAACAAGTCAATTGATTCAATTGATTCAAGTTTCAACTACAAGAGTGATTTATGATCTGTTCTGACCTAGACTCATTTGATCAGTGCCAACATGTTGGTTACAAGTTCTAAGTGGAACAGTCTAAACGTCATTGTTCAAAATTGAAGTCAATTTAACATCAAGAATTGAGCAATTCTATGCTAGAGAAATTTCAAAAATGAACCATAGAATCACAGAAAATCAAGCAAGATCATGCATAATCCTAGAATCCTACCCCACACTTAAACGGTTCTGTGTCGTCACAGAACTAATCTAGAGTAGAGAGATACGAAGAACCTGGAATGAGATGGTCGATGTAGTGGATGAACACGGAGAGTCCGGAGTAGAGCGAAGTAGCTACTCAAGTTCCTACAAAACAAAAATCCTTGACGTCTTTGATTCCCATGTGCTCGTCTCTGGTTTGATCTATAGGCTGGCTCAGCGGAAGCTCAATTGAGGATATCTCCTCGATTTCTTCGTGCTCCTCTTCAGCTTCAACTTCAACACAGGTGAATTCCATGCTTTCAAGATAGACGAGCTTAACGCCTTCATCAGCCACCACCGCCAAGAATTCTTCATCGGATTCCTCTAGCTCATAATAGTCATGGACCTTCTCATCTTCTTCTTCGAACATCTCGTGAGCGTGTTCTTTGATTAATTGATTTGGTTGCTCGAGCTTGATGTCCGTCGTGAGATGAGCTTGTAGTATTATAGAGATATTATCCAAGGCGAATATGGTTCTCGACGAGCATTGTTGATGTTCATGAGCTTGTAGAATGATCTCTTCGTTATCTCTAGTGCCACTTTGATGTGCTTGTTGGTAACCTTGTAGCATTGCAGAGATATTATCAAAGAGGGAGTCAGATCTCGCCGTTTGTTGTTGTTGTTGATGTAGCATCTCTTGGATTTCCTCAATATACGGTGCTTCATTGACGTACCACTCTTAGTACTGGTCATCCCACCTGTAATCCTGCATAATCAAAACTCAAAAGCACTACCCAGGTAAATCATGGAAATATGGAGGAAAATTAAATGGTAAGGCGGAAAGGTAGAAGAATAATTTGCCAACTCTTCTTTCAAACAATTAGAAGAGTCCCCGGCAACGGCGCCAATTTGATGAACGTTGTAATGCGTGCAGTCAAATAACTAATCTACCAAGGTAAACTAGATCGTATTCTACTCGAGGTCTCTTCTTCTTGTCTACTCAAATATGTTGGAAAATTACTCAGGTTTAACACGTTGTGCGTGGTGTGAGTTCCACGACTTCTAATCTAATAAACAAAGGAAAATAAAAGAAAGATTAAAAAGGTTGACTAACGAGAAGATAGACGAGCTTAGATTTCGAATCCCCCTTTGTTCACCAGAGCATTGGCAGTCAACAGACCAGCGATTTTCAATTCTAGTTCATTCAGTTCACAGACACCACCATAACTCTTGACCCTTAGGTTTAAGACTGGCGAACGTTCGCTCTAACCGATCTAACTACCACGATTAATTAGCCGCCCGGGTACGGTCGCCTCTCGCAATGACTTAACTAACTGGTGCAATTACTAATGAATTATGAGTTACTCTTGCAGTGGATTAACCCTAATTGGTTCCTACGAAAGGCACACTCAATGATTAGGTTAATTGTTCGATTTGGTGTTTTAAAGTAAGGCGAGCGTTCGCTTCTATCCTTAGCTTAACAAGAATCTAATCAAGGTGGCCAAACCAGACAAGAAACGCAGAGAACAAAGAACAAAGAACAAATCAAACATGAAGGAGAAACTGAATGAATTTCGAATCTAATCACCACCGATCCGTGACCGCTTTAAAGCCCTGGGTCACTTAGGGTTCATCTAATCTAAAATCTACAAGTTCAGCTACTCATAACGATAACAGAAGAATCAAAGGCAACAAAGGAAATCATCAAACAGAGGAAGAACAGATAAGAACTGAAAAACCTAATTCTGATGAATTCGGCGAAGCTTCGATCTCCTAGATCTTCAACTTTAAGCTCCGAGCTCTCCGAGGTGAAGGATGGCGTCACGATCTCTCCAAGGATCTTCAAACTCTCTAAACTTTATCTATCAACCCTAGAGTCGACTGACTCTCAAAAGTCTGATTTGTGAAAAGTTGTTGGAAAAATCCTCCTCTCTCGCTGGCTGCCGACTGCTTCTTTAAATAGGTAAGATTAGGGTTTTCTGTTTCTGTCACGGAAAAGGAAGGATTTTTCGGTGAAAACTTAAGGAGTTTTCGCCGAAAACTTCAGTTGAAACCCTCTGTCTTCTCCGTTGATTTCTTCATAACTTTTCGCTGAAAACTTAAGGAGTTTTCGCCGAAAACTTCAGTGTAATTCAGCTCTTCCGCCTGTGAGTTTCTTAAAATATTTTCACCGAAACCTCTGCAGTATTTTTGGCGAAAACATTGTGCTGGGCAGTTGGATCTTCGGTTCTGACTTCGATTTGATTTCTGGTTCGATTCCGGTTCACTCCTTGAGGTCTTGAACACATCCGTGGTTATGTATTTGACGATAAAAACCTGCGCTCTTACAAAAACACTAGAAAACCATCAAATAGACCCAAAAAGGGTCAAAGTAACCAAATCGGTAGGAAATAGGGCAGTTGAGTGAATATTCGCTATTTTACCCCTAAAACCATGTTTCAAGCAAGGAAATGTCGCTTAAATGAGGTTGATAATCACGTCAAATCGAGTGTCATCAGGCAGCTGGCTGAATTCTTCACTCGTGGTATGCGTGAGAAATCTGCAAAGTGGGTCAACTCCTGGCTGGCGGAGATTGCACCGCTCTCACCCCTCAGGATGCTCTTCTTCATTTTGCTAGCTGTGCTTTAAAGTCAAGAAACTGGGAGAGACAAAGAGAAAGCACCAAGAGTCAGATGAGCGTTGCAGAGCAGGTCAAAGCAGAAGTTCAAAAGCATCTGCAGACAATTGACATCTCCCTCGATCCCCTGTCAACTAACGTCTTTTCTGCTGACTGTGGATGGTGCAGAACCGGTGCTCATAACGGTGGAAGCTGCTTTAACTTCGGTAAAACAGATGACTGGTCTACAGAAGAGGTGAACTTCGTTAGTCAAGGCTTCGCCAACAATCATAAAGGCTACAAAAATTACAGGAACTACCAACCGCAGAATCAGATCAACCGATTCTCGGACACATACCAAAGACCTCCTGGATCCATTGGAGGATAGCAACAACCTCGAGCAAAGCCGCATTACAATAGAGACGAGGACTATGAGAAAAAGTTTGATCAAATAATGAGCAGACTCGATGAACATGACAACTGATGAACTGTAAAACAGGGTATCAAATACCACAGAGCTGGAAAGCTACGTAGATCGTATTCCACGGGCCTCTTCTACTTGCTTACTCAAATATGTTGGCAATTTTTAATCAAAGTTGAACACGTAGTGCGTGGTGTGAGTTCCACGACTTCTATACTAATAAGCAAGATTAAAAGAAATGAAAAATTAAATGCAGAAATAATCGAGGTTGATTGATTGACTTTGACAGACGACATGCGAGCTTAGATTTCGAATCCCCCTTAGATCACCAGAGCATTGGCAGTCAACAGACCAGCTATTTTCAATTCTAGTTCATTCAGTTCACAGACACCACCATAACTCCTGACCCGTAGGTTTAAGACTGGCGAACGTTCGCTCTATCCGATCTAGCTACCAAGATTAATTAGTCGCCCGGGTACGGTCGCCTCTCGCAACGGCTTAATTAACTGGTGCAATTACTAAAGAATTATGAATTACTCTTGCAGTGGATTAACCCTAATTGGTTCCTATGAAAGGCACACTCCAATGATTAGGTTAATTGTCCGATTTGATGTTTTAAAGTAAGGCGAGCGTTCGCTTCTATCCTTAGCTTAACAAGAATCTAATCTAGGTGGCCAAACCAGACAAGAAACATAGAGAACAAAGAACAAATCAAACATGAAGGAGAAACTGAATGAATTTCGAATCTAATCACCGTCGATCCGTGACCGCTTTAAAGCCCTGGGTCACTTAGGGATCATCTAATCTAAGCTCTAAGAGTTTAGCTACTCATATTCAAAACAGGAGAATCGAAGACGAACAAAGAATACATCTCAGGTAGGAAAGACAGAGAAGAATTGTAAAACCTAATTTTGACGAATCCCTGAAGCTTCAATCTGCTGGATCTTCAGCTCCTAGCACAGGTTCTCCAAGATGGAAGGATGGCGTCACGATCCTTTCCTAGCTAATCGAACTCCTTTCACTCTTCCTCTCTCTAGTCTTCGTCTTGGAATTATCGTCCAAAGTGTAAGTTATGAGATATATTTTCAGCCGCCGGTTTCTGTATTTAAACTTACCCGCGGACTGCTTGAAATACTCTTGATTTTTCACCGAAA
This sequence comes from Linum lewisii, assembly GCA_034768395.1. NCBI lineage: Eukaryota > Viridiplantae > Streptophyta > Magnoliopsida > Malpighiales > Linaceae > Linum > Linum lewisii. Next base: position 34,861,439 of record CM068296.1, read on the forward strand.
ATTTGGGGAGTTTTCGGTGAAAACTCCCGTTGAAATGTTGGCTTGATCCGTCTGTTTCTTCTGGTTGAAATAGCTTGGAGTTTGCGGCGAAAACTTCTCAGTTTTTGCCAAAAACTTCTTCATGTGAAGAACTGCCAATTTCCTATTGAGTTTTCGCCGAAAACATATGCGTAAATTGGAGCAGGATCGTGTTGACTTGATTGACTCCTCTGGTTGATTCAGGTGTGATTCTTTGGGGTTCCAATGCCTTAGATACGTCCCTGGCTATTGTATTTGATGGAAAAAACCTGTGCTAACATGAAAACACTAGAAAACCATCAAATAGACCCGAAACGGGCCAAGGTAACACAAATGGCACGAGATAGAGCAGTTGAGTTAATATTCACTATTCTACCCTAAAAACCATTTCTTAAGCAAGGAAATGTCGCTTAAATGAGGTTGATAATCACGTTAAATCGAGTGTCATCAAAATACCCCACACTTAAGCTTTTGCTTGTCCTCAAGCAAAATGAAATAGAACACACTCAAATTCACAAATGACACGAGATCAAACTGGGATTCAATTTCTAACGATTTGGTTTAGACTGTTCCAAGTAGAAAGAGTGACCTACACATGCAAGAACATGAACCAAACAAGTTTTCGATCTTACTAATTTCTGCACACTTCAAGTAGTAGTTTCAGCAAAACTCGTTTGTTGGCAAAACAATTAATCATAGTTAACTGACTTCGATAACACCAATTCTAGTCAAAAAGACTTTAAGCTCTAGCCATGATGTGGAAGCGGAGGTAGGAAAAGTGATGTGGCTATCGACTCGACTTCGTCCATTTCTAGATCTGTACGTTACATGTTCTAGCTAGGATCGCTTTAAACAACATTTTATTTCAAGCACAACTTTTTCCTTCAATTGATTTACTGCATACTAGTGCTCGATAACAAACACTTCACTTAGGTGTTGGACCTGCCTAGCTCACAGTATTTGTGCCTATGCTAGTGCTCAACCCGAACACTTCACTTAGGTGTCGGGCTTGCCTAGCTTTATTTTTAGCACTTTAAAGAACTTAACATTGATTTGCACAACTTTATTACTTGATTTAACAATTTAGCCATTTGATCCTAGCTAGTTATAACTTTTTGCACAAGATTTCGAATTGGATAACCATCTAATCTCAAGCCACAATCACAGGTGAAAAAATATGGAGTGAAAAACATGGGAGAAGCTAGCATTTATCATCTTAGAACGGTGTTAACAAGTCAATCAATTTAATTGATTCAATTTTCAACTACAAGAGTGATTTGTGATATGTTCTGACCTAGACTCATTTAATATCAGTTCCGACACGTTGGTTACAGGTTCTAAGTGGAACAGTCTAGACGTCATTGTTCAAAATTGAAGTCAATTTAACATCACAAGTCAAGAATTGAGCAGTTCTATGCTAGTGGGATTCAAAATTGCATCACAAAATCACAGAAAATCAAGCAAGATCATGTAGAATCCTAGAATCCTAGAATCCTACCCCACACTTAAACGGTTCTGTGTCCTCACAGGACTAAAAAAAGGTTGAGAGATACGAAGAACCTGAAATGTGATGGGTGGTGTAGTGGGTGAACGAGGAGAGCCCGGAGCGGAGCGGAGTAGCTACTCAAGATCCTACAAAACACAAACAACGAAAAGATCAAAAGGATACCGGGACAAGTGCCCCGGATCCACACATAAAAAAATTGGATTGAAACCCGAAAAGAAGAAAGAAAAGAAATTGAAAGGATAGAAACAACCTGATCACTGTTCCGAAGGTGGGGGTGGAGGTGGGGTCGGAATAGGTGAAATGCCAAGAGCTGCTCTATCTGCTATCGCCATGCGATGTCATCCCTGTGTCTTGCTGACTGGTCGGCCATGAATTGCTGTAGAAGAGCCCATCGCGCATTGTGTGTCTCCTCATGCTCCACCCGACCCTTCTGCCATTGAGGCGAACCAGCAGAGTAGTCAAGCTGCCATTGCTCAATGCGCGCCAGCCTCTCGTTAACCTCATTGGGCATCTGTGGCTGAGGTGGAGGCGGCAGCTCTAGGAGAGGCACGTGATGCACCGGGGTTGCAACTGGCCGTGGAGGTTCTCGTCGTGGCGAGGTAGGAATAATGTATTCGTCGAGACTGCACCCAAAATCGATGCCTCGTGCGATGGCGAACTCAGCATCGAGGTGCTCAATCTGGACGCGAGGTATATCATGGCCCCATTTGTCGCTGATCCGTAGGTTGTCGATCAGACAAGATATGAAGGTTCCGCTAGAAAGCTCAGAAGGAAGTTTCTTGGTGGTAGTGCGTTTGTCGAAGAATCTCGCGAGCGACCATCCTATGTGGAGATTTCCCTCCTCCTCGACAGCACGGAATAGCACGAGTTCCTCTAAGGAAACATGGTGACGGCTCGTCTTGCTGCAATAACACAAAGACTGCATCCAAACATAATGTAAGAGTTTAAGAATTGGGTGAATAATGTCACCTACCGTGGGGTTGATGATAGGCTTGACCTCCGATTGGCTGGAGACCCACTTCCATACTTCAGGGTAAGGGTCGCGCGTGATGGAGTATACGTCCGTGAACCCAAGGGTGGCGTCCTGGGTAGCGGCAAGGGGGTCGAGCAAGAGGGAAAACTCATTGGCGGTCTTCTCATATCGAACTCCGCCGAGGCGGAAGGAAACAAACTTCTGGCGACTGTTGGGTATTGGCTTGTGGCGCTCAAAAGAGCTCCAGAACTCGTGGAGAGCGACCAGAGGCTAGGGCAAACCAAGAGTGGTCAGGGAACGCAGGCCGGCCTTGGTGAGGGCGAGGTCGACAGTGGAGTGCCAAGCCGGATTGTGGTTCTTGATACTGTCGAGGGAGAGCACTGCCATCTTTGCCGGAGGAATGTCCTTTATCTTCTGATAGACCTCCAGCTGGTGTGGCTTAAGGGCAGCGATGAAAGGATGTAAGGCTCCATTGGCCGGTGCAGGAGCACAGGAGATAGGAATCACAGGGGCCAGTACAACCTGCGGGGCGACCTTCACAACTGCCGGTATCGGTGCAGATGGTGTGGTCAGTTTGGAGGGTGGAGCCCTGTTCTGACGAGCCGAGAACCGCTGCGCTCTATCTACACTGGTGGTCTTGAATCGCTTTGGAGCCCTGGAAAACATGATGTGAACTGCCGCAACCGTGGGCAGACGACCCTTGAACACCGCAAGTTGGACACCGTGCAACGAGGTAGAACCGTCGGGAACCGGGGGCGGAAGAGGACTTTGACCCGTCAGCTATATAACAGCTGGGAACCAGAAGTATCAAGTCGTAGACGCCACGCCAAGAGATGGATGCTCTTGATGATAAGTCGGGGCCTTCAGTATCGCAACATGCAGATACAATAAGGTTTCAAGAACATAGTTCTATCAAAGGGGGTTTATTTCATAAAAGTCTGAAGAACAAGGGTGGCCGGCGGCCTCCTTATATAGGTGAGGGAACAAGCTCTCCTCCCTAAACACTACTTCCTAAATAATAATAAAATAAAGAGTCCTACTTTAAAAAGAATCCTAAAACCCCTAAATAAGCCTACTAAAAAGGAATAAAACATAAAATAATAGTTGTAGTCTTTAAAGCAGAATAAAAGACCTAAATTAGGTCAAAAACCCTAATCTGGCCGTGTACGGCTGCTCGGGCCGGTTAGGCACGTGTGGCGGCTGGTGGGCTTGACCGCTGAGGCCGGGCTTGACTTGGGTGGCAGTTGCGGGCTTCGTGCTTTGGGCTGGTTCAGTGACCGGGCTTCTTGGCCGACTTCATGGGATCCTCGGTTCGGTTCGGCTGCCGGTCTAAGGCTCAGGTCGGGCCTTTCTTCGGTTCCTTTCCTTTTCTGCTCGGGCCTTCCTTCCTAAGCTTTAGGTAGGCCTCGAGGTAGCTTCGGACGTAGCTCTCCGGGGTCAGTCCAAGTGTCATGCTTCGGGGCCACGGACTCCAATTCTTCTCATAGCTCGGCTCAAGGTCAATCTTTGAAACTCTCCTCTTCGGGCCAAGGGTTCTTGGACTCTCTTCCTTCTGTACTCCAGAAATGCTTCCAGAGGGTCACTCAAAGAACCGGCTTCTTCTTCAGGGCTCCTAGAGGTCAGACTAGGAGCAGGTTGAAGCTTCTCTTCGGTGCTAGGGCTTATACCCTCGGCCAGCAGCATGGCCTGGAACATCATTCCATCTCGTGGAGCCTTTCTACCTGCAAGGGAAAGACCTAGTTGATATTTCAGAGCGTACCTTGGCTTTAGGGCTTGAAGATGGCCTGCCCTAGGCTCTTTATGCATTTTGTGAGGTCCTAGGGTCTTATCTCGGCCTGGCGACCCTGGTGGGGTGTAGCTGATGCGAACCGCCTTCTCCGGGAAGGGATCGACTCAACACCCAAAACTATATTATCAGCCCCACGAGAACCTAACTAATGAAACCGCGGAGAACACTTGAAATCCACTAAGTATAGACTTAGGAACCCCAAGGTATTCGGTCGAATTGGTGCCACAAATAAAGGATGATAGCCTTTGATGATAAACCAAACCTTAAGCTAAGCAACAACGAGCAAAGACTTGAAGGGAAAAGAACTTAGTTCTGAAATTTCAATAATCAATAATCTGTCTTACATTGGCGGCGAAGCCTTTATTTATAGCCCAAGCGTGGCAAAAACCAGTTCCAACTCTAACAAGGAAAGACTAAAATAATCCTAAAAGATAGGCCGAAGAAAATATTAAAATAAATATAGTTGTCCGAGATTAAAATTCTAAAACCGGCAAAATTGAGCAAAACCCTAATCCGGGCGGATTAGGGCACACCAGGTGTCCTTTTCCGGGTGGGATTAGGAAAACCTCCGGGCGTGGGCTGGACTCCGGACGCGGCTAGAAAGAGTGCCCGGAACCCGCGCGGTGGCATTTCTGTAATTACCGCGGGTTCCGGGTGACCGGGTGGTCGGGTGGCGTGCTTCGGTGCTGGTGACCGGCTCGGCATCAACTGCTCCGGATCCGGTGCTAGGGTTTTGGTGATGCCAGGCTGTTCTGGCCTTCTGCTGGACATTTCCTCGGACAAGTGAGGTTCCTCCCAAGTCTTTTGACCTCCTGAGTCTTCTGGCTTCAACTTGTCCGCCAGATTCTGAGTGTGGAGTAGGGTTAGCCAGGGTAGGGGCTGGTTGGCCGTATCCGCTGGGGCCGGGGCAGGGTCCTTCGGGCTTTTGCCTCCATTATTGATCTTCTGTAGGCCATCAAGGGTCAGCACCGTGCATCCTTCCCTGATGAACCTCTGGTCTAGTTCCTCGTGCTTGGCTCAACTCCAATCTCCTATGTAAGCGGTGACCCTTGTCTTGAAGGCTTTAACTTGGCTCCGGGTCAAGGGCAGATCTGGCCGGGTCCAGGGCACCGGGGGTTCATCATTCCCCTCTTCTTGAGGAGGATTCGTCCTTGAATCTGTTTCTACAAAATCATCATCATAGAAAGGAGTTAAGTCAGCAACATTGAAAGTAGCACTTACACCATAGGTGTTAGGCAAATCTAAAACATAAGCATTATTGTTTATTCTCTCAAGGACAGTGTAAGGTCCGTCTCCTCTTGGCAGCAACTTAGATCTCCTTTGCTCAGGGAACCTATCCTTTCTGAAGTGGATCCACACTTGGTCGCCGGGTTGGAAGAGTTTCTCCTTTCTTCCACGGGTTGCATTCCTTAGGTATTGAGCTGTCCTCTTTTCAATGTTGGCTTTGGCTTTCTCATGAAGCTTTCGAACATACTCAGCCTTGGTGTGTCCATCTGCATCCAAAAACTTGTGTATAGGCAATGGTGATAAATCCAATTGGGTTAGTGGGTTAAAACCATAAACCAATTCAAAAGGAGAGTATTGAGTGGCTGAGTGGACAGATCGGTTGTAGGCAAACTCAACATGGGGTAGACAGTCCTCCCAAGTCCTAAGGTTGGACTTAATGATGGCTCTAAGCATTTGGGATAGAGACCGGTTGACAACCTCTGTTTGGCCATCTGTTTGAGGGTGGCAGGTTGTGGAAAACATAAGCTTGGTACCTAGTTTAGCCCACAAGGTGTTTCCAAAAGTAGCTTAGGAATTTTGAGTCTCGGTCAGAAACAATGGTCTTAGGAATGCCATGGAGTCTAACTATTTCTCCAAAGAATAAGTCAGCTATGTGGGATGCATCATCAACTTTATGGCATGCAATGAAATGAGCCATTTTTGAAAACCTATCTACAACCACAAAAATTGAATCTTTGCCCTTCCTAGACTTAGGTAATCCTAGAACAAAATCCATAGATATGTCTACCCATGGGTGTTCGGGGATAGGCAAAGGGGTGTATAAACCAAAGGGTTGAAGGTGTGACTTAGCTCGTTGGCATTTGGCACATTGGTTGATGATCTTCTCTACTTCTTTCCTCATCCTAGGCCAGTAGAAGTGTTCTTTAAGGCAAGCTACGGTCTTGGAAACTCCAAAGTGACCCATGAGACCTCCTCCATGAGCTTCTCTTATGACTAGGGTTCTGCTTGAATGGCTCGGGTAGCATAGCCTAGCTTCCTTGAACAAGTATCCATTCTGCCTATAATAATCCTCAAACCCTACATGTTGGCATGACTCAAAGATATCTTTAAAGTCGGGGTCAGTCACATATAAATCCTTGATATGCTCAAAACCAATGAATTTGGAACTCAGGGCAGTGATTAGGGCATACCTTCGAGAAAGGGCATCGGCTACCACATTCTCCTTACCTTGTTTGTAGTGGATGATGTAAGGGAAGGACTCAATGAATTCCACCCACCTTGCATGCCTTTTGTTCAATTTATGTTGAGCCTTTAAGTATTTAAGGGACTCATGATCGGTTCGGATTATGAACTCCTTGGGCCACAAGTAATGTTGCCAAGTCTTCAAGGCTCGGACCAGGGCATACAGTTCTTGGTCGTAGGTGGGGTAATTGAGGGTGGCACCACTCAATTTTTCACTGAAGTAGGCAATAGGTCTCCCTTCTTGCATCAACACAGCTCCAATTCCTACTCCCGAAGCATCACACTCGATTTCAAAAGGTTTTGAGAAATCGGGTAGCTTAAGCAAGGGGGCTTCAGTGAGTTTCTTCTTGAGTGCTTCAAAGGCTGCCTCTTGAGGTGCTCCCCAATGGAAGGGAACATTCTTCTTAATAACAGCCGTAAGAGGGGCAGCTATGGTGCTAAAGTCCCTCACAAATCTTCTATAGAAGCTTGCAAGCCCATGGAAGCTTCGGACATCAGTGATGTTCTTTGGGGTTGGCCATGACTTGATTGCTTCGATCTTGTCCTCATCAACCCTAATTCCTGTAGAGCTAACAACAAAGCCAAGAAACACAAGGTGATCGGTGCAAAAGATGCACTTTTCCATATTTGCATATAGTTGTTCTTGTCTTAGGGTTTCTAGGACAGATTTCAAGTGGCCTAGGTGTTCTTCTAGGGTTTTTGAGTAGATTACAATGTCATCGAAATAGACTACTACAAATTTCCCTATGAAAGGCCTAAGGACTTGATTCATTAATCTCATGAAGGTACTAGGTGCATTAGTTAAACCAAAAGGCATAACCATCCATTCATACAAACCTAGTTTAGTTTTAAAGGCAGTTTTCCATTCATCACCTTCCTTCATTCGGATTTGGTGATAGCCTGATCTTAAATCTATCTTAGAAAAGATTGTGGCTCCATGCAGTTCATCAAGCATATCATCCAACCTAGGGATGGGGTGTCGGTACTTAACTGTGATGTTATTGATGGCTCGGCAGTCGACACACATCCTCCAAGTTCCTTCCTTCTTTGGCACAAGGATGACCGGCACGGCACATGGGCTCATGCTTTCTCTCACATAACCCTTGTCCATCAATTCTTCTACTTGTTGCTGGATTTCCTTGGTCTTCTCCGGATTTGTCCGATAGGCAGCCTTGTTAGGAAGTGATGCTCCCGGTACAAGATCAATTTGATGTTCAATGCCTCGGATTGGGGGTAATCCACTAGGGATATCTTTGGGGAAAACATCTTTTAAATCCTGCAAAAGTGAAGTCATAGCTCTAGGAAGAGAAGTGTTAGGGTTAGAAATCAAACATTCTTTGCATAGAATGACCACGAGGGATTTCCTAGAGACTAGGGTTTGTTTGATCTCTCTAGGTTTAGCTAACAGGTTTTTCTCCTCTCGACCTTACTCTTTTGAGCTCTTTGATCCTTAGGATCATGAGATTCTGTTTTTGTCTTATCTTCTGTTTTTGTATCTTTTTCTTTTGAGGGCTCACTCTTTTCTTCTCTCATCTCTCGTTTCTTGAGCTCTCTCTCTTTTTTCTCTCGGCTCACCTTTCTCTCTAGTTGGTCCTTGAGTTTCTCCGTAGGTGATAAGGGCTTCAATTTAAAAGTAGTGTCTCCATGTATGAGTTGGTACTTGTTTGTCCTCCCATCATGTTGTGAGTACCGATCAAACTGCCAAGGTCTTCCAAGTAAGACATGGGCAGCCTCCATGGGCACTACGTCACAAAGCACCACATCCTTGTATCTCCCAATGCTCAAAGGGACGTGTGCTTGCTTGCTGACCTTCAAGTCCCCACTATTACTCAACCAATGCAGTCGGTAGGGTTTAGGGTGTGTGTGGGTAGGAATTCCCAAGCTCTTGACAAGTTCCAAGCTCACTGCATTGGTACAACTCCCACCATCAATAACCAAAGTGCAAAGTTTATTTAAAATCACACACCTTGTATGAAATAGATTGTCCCTCTGTTCCCATCCATCTTCTTTAGGCTGTGCACTCAGGATCCGTCGGGAGACGGTTGAAAATTGAATCCGGGTATGGGTGGTCGTTGGTTCTTTGGCCGTCGGGGCCGCCGGGTGGCCGTCGGGGCCGGCGCTCTGCTTCAGGACGTCAATGAGTCCTCCTTCTGTCTTTAGGCCAAAATTGGCAGAGGGAAGGTTCAAAAGACCCGGGGTGGGCCGATTGACATCATTCGACGCGGACAGGATGTCCGGGGCAGTCATAATGCTAGGTCGGGGCAGGGCCGGTGCTGGGCCGGGGCAGTACTGGGCGCTGCGCTGGGGCAGTGCTGGGTGCTGGGCCGGGGCAGTGCTGGGCGCTGGGCCGGGGCAGTGCTGGGCGCTGTGCTGGGGTAGTGCTGAATGCTGGGCCGGGGCAGTGCTGGGCACTGGGCCGGGGCAGCGCTGTTCAGCATCAGCCGGGGTGACCGTGGGGATCACTCGGCTGTGGAAAGCTGAAAATTTTTCCAGGCCTTCTACATTAACTTCTTCTCCTTCACTAGATTCTTCCTCCAATTCTTCATTATTGGACTCCTCCTCATCGTCCGTAACAACTTCTCCTTCTCTAAGCACCATAGCTCGGGTGTTAGGGCAGTCCCTTGCCATGTGACCCCTACCTTGACACTTAAAACACACAATGGCACTTGGCCGAGCGTTAGTAGTAGGGATTTTTGAACCGGGGTTAGGGTTTACCCGTGATGCCGATCCCTGATTAGGGTTTGGCCTCGATCCAGAACTCCGGTTAGGGTTTGGCCTGTATGGGGCGTGTCCGGCACTTCTGTCTCCTCTCACCGGGGCACTGATCGGTGGCGGAGGGGTAGCCCTTCTCCCAAAACCATTCTTTAGCTCCTTCTCAACCCTAGTAGCCACGGTTATCAGGTCATTATAGTCAACAAAGTTGAGGATGTTGACTTGGTGTAGAATCTCCTTCTGCAATCCTCCGGTGAATCGTGCTATCTTGGCATCTTCATCTTCATCCAGGTCAAGCCGTGCAACCAGAATCTCCATCTCCTTGTTGTACTCCTCAACCGACATGTTTCCTTGCTTCAAAAATCAAAGCTTGGTATGCAAGTCTCGGTTGTAGCTGCTCGGTACAAACTTTCTTCTCATCTTTCTTTTGAGACTCATCCAACTAAGGACGGGGTCCTCTTCTTCTCTCCTGATCTGATTCCTGAGTTGAGCCCACCACAAGGTAGCATAGTCAGTAAACTCAATTGTGGCTAGGGTTACCTTTTTCCTCTCGGAATAGTTATGGCACTCAAAGAAATCCTCCATGCTCCTCTCCCAATCAATGTACTCGTCGGGGCCTGTCTTGCCAGTAAATTTAGGTACATTGAGCTTCAAGCTGCTCACATCATCATCAATCTCTTGCACATTCCTCCTTGCTCATCGGGGGCCATCTCCATTCTGATCTCCAAACTGCTCGGTGAAACGGGCCATGTTTTCAGCCATGACAGTCAATCGTGCCTCCATAGCAGTTAGCCTCTCATCTGCCATGATTAGTACAGAACAAAGAACCTCCCAATATCTCTCTAATGAACCTCACACACTCCTTTTCTTACCACTCGTGTATGAAATTTTAGGTCACTCAAATTAGGGTTTTCTTTGAAAATTTCAAAAGAAAGACAATCTCAATTCAAGTAGTTGCAAGTTTCTTCGAAGCTTTGAAGTCTAAGTCTACCAATGACACAAAACAAGACCTTATACCTAGGGTTTTCGGATTTCTAGGGGCCAGAATCTTGATGCTAGGTCGTGGGATGACAAGACAAACAAATTTGGGTGTTCTACTAAGAAAGCTAGTAGTACGAAAGCTAGTAGTACGAAAGCTAGTAGCTAAACTTATGAAAAACCCCTCTTCTTGAACTTAATCTACTACCTTGATTGTGAACGTGGCCTTGCTTTTTAGCTAGGTCAATTTTTCTAGACCTTTGATTTTTCTTTTCTTTTCTTTTCTTTTTCTTTTCTTTGATCGGCCACAGCTTTTTCTCACAACAAAAACTTAAAGAAAGGTAGAAGAATAGAACAATCACAATGCACGATTTTTTTTTAGGGTTTTTCTGAAACTGAAAACAACGAAAGCTAAAAGATATGAATTCAAGTAGAAGAACCTAAAAACTGGGATAGATTGTTGGTCCTAGAGTTGAACCGTGCTCTGATACCAGCTGATGCGAACCGCCTTCTCCAGGAAGGGATCGACTCAACACCCAAAACTATATTATCAGCCCCACGAGAATCTAACTAATGAAACTGCGGAGAACACTTGAAATCCACTAAGTATAGACTTAGGAACCCCAAGGTATTCGGTCGAATTGGTGCCACAAACAAAGGATGATAGCCTTTGATGATAAACCAAACCTTAAGCTAAGCAACAACGAGCAAAGACTTGAAGGGAAAAGAACTTAGTTCTGAAATTTCAATAATCAATAATCTGTCTTACATTGGCGGCCGAAGCCTTTATTTATAGCCCAAGCGTGGCAAAAACCGGTTCCAACTCTAACAAGGAAAGACTAAAATAATCCTAAAAGATAGGCCGAAGAAAATATTAAAATAAATATAGTTGTCCGAGATTAAAATTCTAAAACCGGCAAAATTGAGTATACCCTAATCCGGGCGGATTAGGGCACACCGGGTGTCCTTGTCCGGGTGGGATTAGGAAAACCTCCGGGCGTGGGCTGGACTCCGGACGCGGCTAGGAAGAGTGCCCGGAACCCGCGCGGTGGCATTTTTGTAATTACCGCGGGTTCCGGGTGACCGGGTGGTCGGGTGGCGTCCTTCGGTGCTGGTGACCGGCTCGGCATCAACTGCTCCGGATCCGGTGCTAGGGTTTTGGTGATGCCGGGCTGTTCTGGCCTTCTGCTGGACATTTCCTCGGACAAGTGAGGTTCCTCCCAAGTCTTTTGACCTCCTGAGTCTTCTGGCTTCAACTTGTCCGCCAGATTCTGAGTGTGGAGTAGGGTTAGCCGGGGCAGGGGCTGGTTGGCTGTATCCGTCGGGGCGGGGCAGGGTCCTTCGGGCTTTTGCCTCCATTATTGATCTTCTGTAGGCCATCAAGGGTCAGCACCGTGCATCCTTCCCTGATGAACCTCTGGTCTAGTTCCTCGTGCTTGGCTCGACTCCAATCTCCTATGTAAGCGGTGATCCTTGTCTTGAAGGCTTTAACTTGGCTCCGGGTCAAGGGCAGATCTGGCCAGGTCCAGGGCACCGGGGGTTCATCAGTAGGAGTACCGGTTGGCATCAGGGCAGCATTGTTGGATCATATCATTCCCCTCTTCTTGCCTTGGATTTGTCCCCAAATTCATCTCGAGTTCCCTTCTAGCACTCATCACCCTCTTACAAACTTCAGCAACTTTATGGGCCATGGTCGGGGAAGATTCAGTATCATCTTTAGACCTAGGAGTGTCACTTGAGTCAACAACGGACCAAGGCTCGGGTCCTTCAGCGCTTTCTCCATCAGTCTCCATGGCTCCTTCTCCTGAAAAACTATCAATAATAATATTAAGGCTTGGGGAGGTAGCGGGTGAGAGTTCCTCACTCATATCCACGTCCGGGTAAGCATCCGGATCTTCTTCACTTGGGGCAGCCCTCAGAATCCTTCGGAAGGTGATCTCCCATTGAATCTTGGGTGCACAGGGGACCGTCAGTGAAGCGTCGGGTCGGGGCACGGGGGTGCCGGAGGTGCCGGAGGTAAACCAGGGCACATCGGGTAGAGTGGCGGCGCCGGGCAGTGGGGAGGCGGCGGCGTTGGGCAGTGACGCGTCGGGTAGTGGCAAGGCGGCGGCGGGCAGTGGAGAGCCGGCGGCGGCAGGCAGTGGCAAGGCGGCGACGGAGAGTGGAAATCCGGCGGCGGGCAGTGGAGAGCCGGCGCGGTGACGGGTGGTGGTGCGGCGGGTAGGTCGGTAGCGTCGGCCATCATCGTGTCGGGGCAGCCGGGGTCGGGTAGGATCGAGGCTAAGTGTCGGGCAGGGACGCGCCAGACTCGTGGTCGGGGGCCATGTCGGGTGGTGATGCGCCGGGGGGCCTTGGGCAGCGACAGGTCGGGGCCGGGTGCTAGGGCGGCCGGGGCTTGGTCGGGCAGGGTAGCGCCGGGTGCTGGGGCGCTAGGACTGGGCGGGTAGGGCCAGTCGTGGCCGGGCGCTGGGGCGCCAGGTCCTGGTCGGGTAGCACCGAGGACGGGTGCTGGGGCGCCGAGACTGGTCGGGTAGCGCCAGTCAGGGCCGGGCGCTGGGGCGCCGGGGCTGGTCAGGCAGTGCAAGTCGGGGGCTGGGGCCGAGCGCTGGGGCCTGGGGCCGAGCGCTGGGGCCTGGTTGGGCAGCGCCGGGGCTGGGGCGCTGAGGCCTGGTTTGGTAGCGCCGGGGCTGGGGCCGAGCGCTGGGCGCTGAGGCCTGGTTGGGTAGCGCCGGGACTGGGGCCGAGCGATGGGATGCTGAGGCTTGGTTGGGCAGCGCCGGGGCTGGGGCCGAGCGCTGGGGCGCTGGGGCCGAGTGCTGGGGCGCTGGGGCCTGGTCGGGCAGTGCCTGGGCTGGGTACTGGTGTCGAGGCTGGTGCTGGGGCTGAGGCCGGGGCTGGTGGCGGGCCTAGGGTCGGGGCTGGGGCCGGGACGCCGGGTGCTAGGGTTTTAGAGGTGAACCCTGCAAACTTCTCAAGCCCTTCGGGCTTAACTTCTTCTTCTTCATCAGACTCCTTTTCTTCTTCTTTCTTCTCCTCTTCTTCATCATCCGTCTCGATTCCTCCTTCTCTTACCACCATCGTCCGTTGGTTAGGACAGTCCCTTGAGATGTGTCCTCTACCTTGACACTTAAAGCATACAATTCCACTAGGACGTGGGTTAGAATTCTGAACCTTAGAAGTAGGTTGGGTAGATGTTACCGGTGGTGCCGAATCCCTAGGGTTAGGGTTTGGTCGTGAGCTTGAGCCTCGGGGCTGGTCGGGCTTCCATGGGGCTTGGCTTGAACTCGTGCCTCCTCTCCACGGGGCATTGGCTGATCTTCTCGGATAGCCCCTCCTCAACTCTCTCTCCACACGATTGGCTAGGGCCTTGAGATCATCGTAGTCAACATAGTTAAGTAGGTTGACTTGATGCATGATCTCGGGGTGTAGCCCACCCACAAACCGGGCGATCTTCACTTCGGGTTGTTCTCGGAGGTCGAGGTCTGGCGACCAACATCTCTATCTCCTTGGTGTATTGCTCCACAGACATGGTGCCTTGCTTTAAGTTTCGGAGGGAGGTGTGTAGGTCTTGGATATAGGTGCCAGGAACAAACTTCTTCCTCATGATTCTCTTGAGGTCTCGCCACGACTCGATAGGGTCTTCCTCATCTCTCTGAATCCGGCTTTTGAACTGGCTCCACCATAGGGCAGCATAGTCTGTGAATTCAAGGGTGGCGAGGATTACCTTCTTACGTTCGGAGTAGTGGTGGCACTCGAGGAAGTCCTCCATACTTTTCTCCCAATCTAAGTACTCATCGGCATTGTATTTGCCGGCAAACTTTGGCACGGTGAGCTTGAGGTTGCTCAAGTCATCGTCAATCTCCTGAGCTAGCCATCGGGCTCTTCTGTTCAGACCTTCAGGGCTGTCTTCTCGGCGCTCATCTCGTCCTCTCCCGGCTTCAAGCCTGGCTAGGGTTTCTTGGACGGCGGCCAAAGTAGCGTCCAGATGCTGAATGTGGCCTTCCACGTTGGCTAATCTCTCGTCTGCCATGGTTAGTACTAGCAATCGGAAGCAATTTTCTATCCCCTCTTCTTAGAAACAAACTTACAACGAAAGGAAATAACGTGGCAAGGTAGCCTTGCTTTCTTTTATTTTTCTTAACTTACAACTCGAAACTAGAATTGAAATAGAAGGGAATTTTCGAATCAATTTTCTAAAGAAAGCAGTAAAGGATATGAATCCAGGTGAACCTGGAGACTGGGATAGATTGTGGTCCGTGAGCTGAATCATGCTTTGATACCAACTGATGTGAACCGCTGCAACCATTGGCAGATGGCCCTTGAACACCGCAAGTTGGACACCGTGCAACGAGGTAGAACCATCGGGAACCGGGGGCGGAAGAGGACTTTGACCCGTCAGCTATATAACAGCTGGGAACCAGAAGTATCAAGTCGTAGACGCCACGCCAAAAGATGGATGCTCTTGATGATAAGTCGGAGCCTTCAGTATCGCAACATGCAGATACAATAAGGTTTCAAGAACAGAGTTCTATCAAAGGGGGTTTATTTCATAAAAAGTCTGAAGAACAAGGGTGGCCGGCGGCCTCCTTATATAGGTGAGGGAACAAGCTCTCCTCCCTAAACACTACTTCCTAAATAATAATAAAATAAAGAGTCCTACTTTAAAAAGAATCCTAAAACCCCTAAATAAGCCTACTAAAAAGGAATAAAACATAAAATAATAGTTGTAGTCTTTAAAGCAGAATAAAAGACCTAAATTAGGTCAAAAACCCTAATATGGCCGTGTACGGCTGCTCGGGTCGGTTGGGCGCGTGTGGCGGCCCGGTGGGCTTGACCGGCTGAGCGCCGGGCTTGACTTTGGTGGCAGTTGCGGGCTTCGTGCTTCGTGCTGGTTCAGTGACCGGGCTTCTTGGCCGACTTCATGGGATCCCTCGGATCGGTCCGGCTGCCGGTCTAAGGCTCGGGTCGGGCCTTTCTTCGGTTCCTTTCCTTTTCTGCTCGGGCCTTCCTTCCTAAGCTTTAGGTAGGCCTCCAGGTAGCTTCGGACGTAGCTCTCCGGGGTCAGTCCAAGTGTCATGCTTCGGGGCCACGGACTCCAATTCTTTTCATAGCTCGGCTCAAGGTCAATCTTTGAAAGCTCTCCTCTTCGGGCCAAGGGTTCTTGGACTCTCTTCCTTCTGTACTCCAGAAATGCTTCCAGAGGGTCACTCAAAGAACCGACTTCTTCTTCAGGGCTCCTGGAGGTCAGACTAGGAGCAGGTTGAAGCTTCTCTTCGGTGCTAGGGCTTATACCTCGGCCAGCAGCATGGCCTGGAACAGCATTCCATCTCGTGGAGCCTTTCTACCTGCAAGGGAAGAACTTAGTCGATATTTCAGAGCGTACCTTGGCTTTAGGGCTTGAAGATGGCCTGCCCTAGGCTCTTTATGCCTTTTGTGAGGTTCTAGGGTCTTATCTCGGCCCGGTGACCCTGGTGGGGTGTAGGAGTACCGGTTGGCATCAGGGCAGCATTGTTGGATCATATCAAAACACAACTTAGGGAAGTCCAGAATCAGAAGACGAGAATCCTACCCCACACTTAGGTCTACAAGTGGGGGCAAGCAAATTAACCGAGAGATCACCGAATGAAACATAGCTATAAAGGAATGGCCAGCACGTAGGGAAGAAAACAACATTCAATCAAGCAAGCATGAGAAATAACATGGATCGACAATCACAGAGCACGAAAAAATCCATTAGCACGATCGCACAGACATTAATTCACGAGGCCAAAAGAATCAAAAGGAATGCCAAAGTCTAGCCAAATGACACCGAAACATCAAACACGCAAATCGAGGAAATCCAAAAAGTCAACCAAAATCAACCATGCCGAAAAACCGAAAGTCAAAAAGCCAAAAGATTCAAATTCAAGGGCTGAACGACTAACCGTGAAGACATGACTCAAGAAAACGATTGGAAATCCGGGAAATTGACGAAAAGCTCAAAAAACTCGTTCGGGTGGAACCGGAGCTGTGGGGCTCCGATTCTAGGGCTGGAGCTGGAAAACAAGCAAGGAAAATGGTGGCGGGCGGGCGGTCGGTTATTTCCTGGTCGGCGGCAGTCTCGGCGGCGGTAGGCAAAGGTTTTGGCGGCGGCGGTCTCGGGTGATCAAAAGAGGGAGCGGTTCGGCGAAAATTAGTTTCCAGTAGGTTGGCGAAAAACATGAGTCGAAATAGGTTTAAATAGTCAGCGGACAAGGCTCAAATTTTCGGCGAAAAAATGGGGAAATTTTCGGCGAAAATTTCTTTGGAAATCAAAGATTTTTCGGCGAGAAGGTCGGATTTTCGCCGAGAACTTTTGGCTGCGAGAAACAGGAGGATCAGGTTGGTTTTAAACCCGAGTTTTCGGCGAAAACTGGTGAAGTTTTTGGCGAAAACTCGTTTGAAAATCGACTCGACAATTAAAAAAAAAAGAATGATTCGAAATGAAAACCAACTGACTCCAGCCGTGGGTTGCCTCCCACGAAGCGCTCTTGTTTAACGTCCGTGAGCTGGACGATACCTGGATTCGTGTCATGGCTCTGTCGTAAAGTAGTGCATGTCGATGAAAGAAACAGCCAATCCCTGCAGATACCTCTTCAGCCTGTGACCGGTGACCATAAACGGCTCTTGATCATGCAATTTAATTAAGACGCTGCCCAAGGATGTCTGCCGCACCACGGTGTAAGGGCCGGACCATCGGGATTTCAGTTTACCCGGGAAGAGTTTCAATCGAGAGTTATATAAGAGAACTTCATCTCCAGGGTAGAACTGCCTGATCGTCTTTAATTGAGAGTCATGAATTCTCTTCGTGCGCTCTTTGTAAAGCTTCGTGCTCTCATATGCATGGAGACGGTGTTCTTCAAGCTCAGTGATCTGGTCATGGCACTTATTACCTGCTACTGCATGGCTCATATTCAACTCTTTATTAGCCCAAAATGCCTTGTGCTCAAGCTCAATTGGCAAATGGCATGCCTTGCCATAGACCAGCTGATACGGTGAGGTACCGATGGGAGTCTTGTAGGCAGTTCGATAAGCCCATAAGGCATCATTGAGCTTAGATGACCAGTCCTTGCGAGACCGGCCAACTGTCCTATCAAGAATCCGCTTGAGCTCACGGTTTGTCACTTCTGCCTGACCATTAGCCTGAGGATGGTAAGCTGTGGACATTCGGTGGGTGACGCCAAAACGTTTGCACACCCGGTCAAAATGTCCATGGAAGTGGGTACCCCTATCGCTTATGATGAAGCGTGATGAACCAAAACGTGTGAAAAGACGGGTAAGGAACCGACCCACCACTCTTGAATCGTTAGTGGGTAGAGCTTCAGCTTCAGCCCACTTAGAAACATAATCTACGGCCACAAGGATGTACTTGTTTCCGTTGGAGGGTGTGAACGGACCCATAAAATCAATTCCCCAAACATCAAAGATTTCAATAGTTCAAGAAACAATTTGGGGCATCTCATTACGGTTAGAGATGTTACCTGATCGTTGGCATGCATCACAATGACGAGCAAAGCATCGCAATCACTGAAGATTGAAGGCCAGTAAAAACCAGTTTCAAGTACCTTTCTTGCAGTGCGGTTCCCGCCGAAGTGTCCTCCAAACTGGCCTTCATGGCACTTACGCATGATGTCAGCCGCTTCGATGTAGGAGACACATTTTTGGATCATTCCGTCAATACTAATACGGCGTAAGAATGGCTCATCCCAGAAGTATGACTTGGCCTCTTTGAAGAGCTTCTTACGTGCATTATAATCCAGCTTAGGAGGTACGACACCGTGAGAGAGATAATTAGCCAGGGTGGCATACCAGGGCTCTTCTAAATCGGTTGTGTTACTCAGCTCTTGAGCGTGAGGGATTGCCCAGGGCTCTATAGCTATGCTGTTAACCTGTTCATAAATTTCAACACGCAACAACTCATCAGGGAATGAATCATTGATAGGGGTAGTAGTAGACTTACCTGTTTGTGATTCCTCGAGTCGTGAGAGGTGATCGGCTGCCAGGTTCTCAACTCCCTTCTTGTCTTTAATCTCTATGTCGATCTTGGAGAAGAAGGATCCACCGGATGAGACGCGGCTTCGAATCCTGTTTGGCCAAAAGATGGCGCAGAGCAGCATGATCTGTATAGACGATGGTGTGTGAAAGAACCAGGTACTATCTGAACTTGTCAAAGGAGAAAACGATAGCTAGAAGCTCTTTCTCTGTAGTAGTGTAGTTCCTTTGAGCATCGTTAAGCTTCTTGCTAGCAAAATAGATTGGATGAAATCACTTCTCCTTTCTCTGACCAAGAACTGCGCCAACGGCGAAGTCGCTAGCATCGCACATGATCTCGAAGGGGAGATTCCAATCTGGTGCTGTAAGGATCGGTGCGATGGTGAGTCTAGTCTTCAAAGTCTCAAAGGCTGCAAGACAAGCTTTATCAAAAATGAAAGGAACATCCTTCTCAAGAAGCTTCGTCATTGGGAGAGTGATCTTGGAGAAGTCTTTGATGAATCTCCGGTAGAATCCAGCATGACTGAGGAAGCTTCAAACTATCTTGACCGAGGTCGGCGGCGGCAAGCTGGCGATGGTTTCAAGCTTGGCGCGATCAACTTCTATACCGAGCTTAGAGATCCTATGGCCAAGAACAATGCCTTCGGTAACCATAAAGTGACACTTCTCCCAACTAAGAGCCAGGTTGGTCTCCTCACAACGGGCTAGCACCTTGTCCAGATTGGCCAGGCACTTGGAAAATGAGTCTCCATAGACAGAGAAGTCGTCCATGAATACCTCCACCACATTCTCTACCAGGTCTCCAAATATAGCAAGCATGCATCTTTGAAAAGTGGCAGGAGCGTTACATAAACCAAAAGGAATGCGATGATAAGTGAACGTACCAAACAGGCAGGTGAAGGTCGTCTTCTCTTGATCGTCGAGCTCGATGGGGATCTGAAAGTAACCCGACATCCCATCTAGGAAGCAGTAGTAATCATGACTAGCCAACCATTCTAGCATCTGGTCAATGAATGGCAGTGGGAAGTGATCCTTCTTGGTAGCATCATTGAGTCGCTGATAATCGATACAGACTCTCCATCCGGAAATAGTGTGAGATGGAATGAGTTCACCATTCGGATTAGGGATGACTGTGATTCCTCCTTTCTTCGGGATGACTTGAGTCGGACTGACCCAAGGACTATCGGCAATAGGATAGATGATACCGGCATCCAGAAGCTTGAGGACTTCCTTCTTCACAACTTCCTATATCAGAGGGTTTAATCAGCGTTGCGGTTGTCTGACTGGTTTGAACTCTTCATCTACAACTATCCGATGCTTGCAGAAGGTTTCAGAGATGCCTCTGATGTCGGCCAACTGCCAGGCAATGGCTCGGACATGCTTCTTGAGTAGCCTGATCAGTTGCTCTTTCTGCTCGGGAGATAGATTCGAATTAATGATGACTGGCAGCTGACATTCCTTCCCCAGGAATGCATACTCTATATGGTCAGGCAACTCCTTTAAGGTGAGTTCTGGCGGATTCTCATATGAAGTAGTGATCCGACTCGATGCTGGCTCGATGTGAGTAGGCGCAGTAATGGGTGTGAATGTCGCCTTCTGCTCGTCTAACTCATCTTGCCATAGGCGCTGCTCTGGATCTTCTAGTGCACTGTCAATTTCTGAAATCTAACACAACTCTAGCGGATCACTAGATAAGGCATTAGTGACGAAGTTGGACGAGGCCAAGTCCATGGAATCAACAGTATAACAGTTATCATCTTGAGCAACAGAGTATCTCATGCTATCCTTAATGCGGAATGTAACACTTTCCTGTCCTACACTTAAAGTCAACAGGCCTTGTTTGCAGTTAATATTTGCACCCGTAGTTGTTAAGAAGGGTCTACCTAAGATAAGCGTTCCGTCTAACTCACGGGTATCTAGAACAACGAAATCTGCAATTATGGTAAAAGGGCCACAACAAACAGCTACGTCTTCTATTACACCCCTAGGCAGTTTGACAGACCTATCGGCTAGCACGAGATGCAAAGTAAGCGGTTTTAATTTCCCTAGGTTCAGCTTTTCATATAGATAAACAGGCATAACATTAATAGAAGCACCAGAATCAGCCAGACTACGATCAATTTTAATACCATTAATGATGCACGGTAATGTAAAAGGACCGGGATCAGAACACTTAGCTGGCGGTGGTGGCAGCTGTCTTATGGGAGATGGCACACCGAAGAGAGAAACGGATTCGTTAGTGAGCGTGACAGAGTACGCCTCTCTGTTCTTCACTTTCTTCACGAGATCCTTAAAGAACTTCCGAAGTGGTGGTATAATCTCTACAGCTTCTGTTACTGGTATCTTGATCTCTGCAATCTTAAGAACATTGTACCACTTCTTATACTGGGTGTCGCGATCCTTGGCTTTGCTCATTGCTGCTTTTGGAAAGGGGATCCGAGGTATATATGGCGCCAAGACGGGCTCAGGAGCTGCCTTGGGAGGAGGAGCCGGTGCTTCTTCTTCCTCTTCAGTGATATCTTCGATCTCTGGCATATCCATGGCAGCACTGGTATCTGGTATCACGTAAGGTTCAGGAGCCTTTGGGTCGGTTGTTTGCTTGCCGCTCCTGGTGGTGATAGCTTGAGCGTGTTCGCTCTTTGTACCGAGGTCTGCTTGAAATGCCGCTTGATTAAGGAAGGGATTGCTAGTAAAAAGTCTTGTCATATTGCTTATCGCCTCTTCTATCCTTTGGCTTTGAGCCCTCTGTCCTTGATTGAGTGCGGCTTGAGCTTTTAACTGATTATCGTGGTCGTTGAGTCTGCTCATGATCTGATCAAACTTCTTCTCATAGTCTTCGTCCCTATTGTAATGCAGCTTTGCTCGAGACTGTTGCTGTCCTCCAATGAATCCAGGAGGTCTCTGATAAGGATCTGCAAACCGGTTGTTCTGGTTCTGCGGTACGTAGTTTCTGTAACCGGCGTAGCCTTTCTGATTGTTGGCGAAGCCTTGACCAATGAAGTTCACCTCTTCTGAAGACCATTCATATATTTTACCGAAGTTTAGGCAGCTTCCGCCGTTATGAGCACAAGTTCCGCACCATCCACAGTCAGTCGAAAAGACGGTAGCTGGCAGGGGATCAAGGGAGATGCCAACTGCCTGTAGATGTTTCTGAACTTCTCCCTTGACCTGATCTGCAACGCTCATCTGACTCTTGGTACTCGCCCTTTGTCTCTCCCAGCTTCTTGACTTTAAATCACAACTAGCAAAATGAGAAAGAGCATCCTGAGGGGTGAGAGTGGTGCAATCCCCACCAGCTAGGGAGTTGACCCACTTTGCAGATTCCTCACGCATACCACGAGCAAAGAATTCAGCCAACTGCCTGTCTTCATACCCATGATGAGGGCAGTTGAAGAGAAGGGATTGGAATTCATTCCAAGTGTCGTACAAGCTTGCATCTTCTCTCTGAGTAAACCTGGAGATGCTGTCCTTATAGGCAGTTGTTCTTGATGGAGGGAAGTATTCCTCAACGAAATCTTGAGCCAGGGTTTCCCAATCGGTGTAATGACCGGGTGGTTTGCTTCCAAGCCATCTCTTAGCTGCGCCTCTAAGAGAGAATGGAAAGGCTCGAAGGCATAAAGCGTTCTTGTTTAGGTTCCCATTGCGGATGGGAAAGATGGAACGGAAGTAATCCGATTCTGTACCTGCTATGATCTGCAAGGGACAAAAACAAACACAACCAGTGTAAAATCGAAGTGTGACGGGAAATGAAAGATGGAAAGGTAGAGGAGTAGAAATTGCCAACTCTTCTTTCAACGAAATAGAAGAGTATCCCCGGCAACGGCGCCAATTTGATGAACTGTAAAACAGGGTATCAAATACTACAGAGCTGGAAAGCTAAGTAGATCGTATTCCACGGGCCTCTTCTACTTGCTTACTCAAATATGTTGGCAAAATTTACTCAAAGCTGAACACGTAGTGCGTGGTGTGAGTTCCACGACTTCTAAACTTACAAGCAAGATTAAAAGAAATGAAAAATTAAATGCAAAAATAATCGAGGTTGATTGATTGACTTTGACAGATGACAGGCGAGCTTAGATTTCGAATCCCCCTTAGATCACCAGAGCATTGGCAGTCAACAGACCAGCTAATTTCAATTCTAGTTCATTCAGTTCACAGACACCACCATAACTCTTGACCCTTAGGTTTAAGACTGGCGAACCTTCACTCTATCCGATCTAGCTACCAAGATTAATTAGTCACCCAGGTACGGTCGCCTCTCGCAACGGCTTAATTAACTGGTGCAATTACTAACGAATTATGAATTACTCTTGCAGTGGACCTAATTGGTTCCTACAAAAGGCACACTCCAATGATTAGGTTAATTGTCCGATTTGATGTCTTAAACTTCTATCCTTAGCTTAACAAGAATCTAATCTAGGTGGCCAAACCAAACAAGAAACATAGAGAACAAAGAACAAATCAAACATGAAGGAGAAACTGAATGAATTTCGAATCTAATCACCGCCGATCCGTGACCGCTTTAAAGCCCTGGGTCACTTAGGGTTCATCTAATCTAAGCTCTAAGAGTTTAGCTACTCATATTCAAAACAGGAGAATCGAAGACGAACAAAGAATACATCTCAGGTAGGAAAGACAGAGAAGAATTGTAAAACCTAATTTTGACGAATCCCTGAAGCTTCAATCTGCTGGATCTTCAGCTCCTAGCACAGGTTCTCCAAGATGGAAGGATGGCGTCACGATCCTTTCCTAGCTAATCAAACTCCTTTCACTCTTCCTCTCTCTAGTCTTCGTCTTGGAATTGTCGTCCAAAGTGTAAGTTATGAGATATATTTCCAACCACCGGTTTCTGTATTTAAACCTACCCGCGGACTGCTTGAAATACTCTTGATTTTTCGCCAAAATTTGGGGAGTTTTCGGCGAAAACTCCCGTTGAAATGTTGGCTTGATCCGTCTGTTTCTTCTAGTTGAAATAGCTTGGAGTTTGCGGTGAAAACTTCTCAGTTTTCGCCGAAAACTTCTTCATGTGAAGAACTGCCAATTTCCTCTTGAGTTTTCGGCGAAAAATCAAGGAGTTTTCGCCGAAAACATATGTGTAAATTGGAGCAGGATCGTGTTGACTTGATTGACTCCTCTGGTTGATTCAGGTGCGATTCTTTGGGGTTCCAATGCCTTAGATACGTCTTTGGCTACTGTATTTGATGGCAAAAACCTGTGCTAACATGAAAACACTAGAAAACCATCAAATAGACCCGAAACGGGCCAAGGTAACACAAATGGCACGAGATAGAGCAGTTGAGTGAATATTCACTATTCTACCCTAAAAACCATGTCTTAAGCAAGGAAATGTTGCTTAAATGAGGTTGATAATCACGTTAAATCGAATGTCATCAACAACCAATTAAAAGCTCAAACTGCACTCAATCAAGGACAAAAGGCTCAAAGCCAAAGGATAGAAGATGCAATAAACAATATGTCTAAAATACTTACTAGCAATCCTTTCCTTAATCAAGCAGCATTTCAAGGAGACCTCGGTGTGAAGAATGAACAAGCTCAAGCTATCACTACCAGGAGCGGCAAGCAAACAACTAATCCAAAGGCTCCAGAACTTGGCATGATACCAGATACTGCTGCCATGGATATGCCAGAGATTGAAGATATCATAGAAGAGGAAGAAGAAGCACCGGCTTCTCCTCCCAAGACAGCCCCTAAACCCGTCTTAGCGCCATACATACCTCGAATCACCTACCCAAAAGCTGCGATGAGCAAAGCCAAGGATCACGACACCCAGTATAAGAAGTGGTACAATGTTCTTAAGACTGCAGAGATCAAGATACTAGTAACTGAGGCTGTAGAGATCATACCACCACTTGGGAAATTCTTTAAGGATCTCGTGAAGAACGGAGAGACGTACTCTATCACGCTTACTAACGAATGCGCTTCTCTCTTTGGTACTCCGTCTCCCATGCGCCAGCCGCTACCACCGCCAGTTAAGTGTTCTGATCCCGGTCCTTTTACATTACCGTGCATCATTAATGGTATTAAAATTGACCGTAGTCTTGCTGATTCTGGTGCTTCTATTAATGTTATGCCTGTTTATCTTTATGAAAAGTTAAACCTAGGGAAATTAAAATCGCTTACTTTACATCTCGTGTTAACCGATAGGTCTGTCAAACTACCTAGGGGTATAATAGAAGATGTAGCTGTTTGCTGTGGTCCTTTTACCATAATTGCAGATTTCGTTGTTCTGGATAACCGAGAGTTAGATGGAATACTTATCTTAGGCCGACCTTTCTTAACAACTGCTGGTGCGAATATCAACTGCAAACAAGGCTTGTTGACTTTAAGTGTAGGACAGGAAAGTGTTACCTTCCGCATTAAGGATAGCATGAGATATTCTGTTGCTCAAGATGATAATTGTTATGCTATTGATTCTATGGAGTTGGCCTCGGCCAACTTCATCGCTAACGCCTTATCTAGTGATCCACAAGAGTTGTGCTTGATTTCAGGGATTAACAGTGCACTAGAAGATCCAGAGCAGCGCCTGTGGCAGGACGAGTTAGACGATCGGAAAGTGACATCCACAGCCACTTCTGCGCCTGCACACATTCAACCAGCATCAAGTCGGATCACTACCTCATATGAGAACCCACTAGAACTCGCCTTAAAGGAACTGCCTGACCATCTGGAGTATGCATTCCTGGGGAAGGAATGCCAATTGTCGGTCATCATCAATTCGAGTTTATCTCCCGAGCAGAAAGAACAACTGATCAGGCTACTCAAGAAGCATGTCCGAGCCATTCCTTGGCAGTTGGCCGACATCAGAGGCATCTCTGAAACCTTTTGCAAGCATCGAATTGTTGTAGATGAAGAGTTCAAACCAGTCAGACAACCACAACGCCGATTAAACCCTCTGATGCAGGAAGTTGTGAAGAAAGAAGTCCTTAAGCTCTCGGATGCTGGTATCATTTACCCTATTGCCGACAGTCCTTGGGTCAGTCCAACTCAGGTTGTCCCGAATAAAGGAGGAATCACAGTCATCCCTAATCCGAAGGGTGAGCTCATTCCCACTCGAATAGTTACCGGATGGCAAGTCTGTATCGATTATTGACGACTTAATGATGCCACAAAGAAGGACCACTTCCCACTGTCGTTCATTGATCAGATGCTAGAACGGTTGGCTGGTCATGACTACTAATGTTTCTTAGATGGGATGTCTGGTTACTTTTAGATCCCCATCGAGCTCGACGATCAAGAGAAGATGACTTTCACATGCCCGTTTGGTACGTTTGCTTATCGTCGTATTCCCTTTGGTTTATGTAATGCTCCCGCTACTTTTCAGAGATGCATGCTTGCTATATTCGGAGATCTAGTAGAGAATGTGGTGGAGGTATTCATGGACGACTTCTCTGTCTATGGAGACTCATTTTCCATGTGCCTGGCTAACTTGGACAAGGTGCTAGCTCGTTGTGAGGAAACCAACTTGGCTCTTAGTTGGGAGAAATGTCACTTAATGGTTACCGAAGGCATTGTTCTTGGCCATAGGTTCTCTAAGCTCGGAATAGAAGTCGATCGTGCCAAGCTTGAAACCATCGCCAGTTTGCCGCCGCCGACCTCGGTCAAGACAGTTCGAAGCTTCCTCGGTCATGCTGGATTCTACCGGCGGTTCATCAAAGAATTCTCCAAGATCACTCTTCCAATGACCAAGCTTCTAGAGAAAGATGTTCCTTTTGTTTTTGATAAAGCTTGTCTTGCAGCCTTTGAGACCCTAAAGACCAGACTCACTACCGCACCAATTCTTACAGCACCAGATTGGAATCTTCCATTCGAGATTATGTGCGATGCTAGCGACTTTACCATTGGTGCAGTTGTTGGACAGAGAAAAGAAAAGAGGTTTCATCCCATTTATTTTGCTAGCAAGACGCTTAACGATGCTCAGAGTAACTATACCACTACAGAGAAAGAGCTCCTAGCTACCGTCTTCTCCTTCGACAAGTTCAGATAGTACCTGGTTCTTTCACACACCATCATCTATACAGATCATGCTGCTCTGCGCCATCTGTTAGCCAAGCAGGATTCGAAGCCAAAGCTCATTCGGTGGATCCTCCTTCTCCAAGAGTTTGACATAGAGATTAAAGACAAGAAGGGAGCTGAGAACCTAGCAGCCGACCACCTCTCTCGACTCGAGGAATCACAGACAGGTAAGTCTACTACTTCCCCTATCAATGATTCTTTCCCTGACGAATTGTTGCGTGTTGAAATTTATGAATAGGTCAACAGCATAGCCATCGAGCCCTGGGCAATCAGTCACGCTCAAGAGCTAAGTGATGCACCCGATTCAGATGAACCCTGGTATGCCACCCTAGCTAATTATCTCTCTCACGGCATAATACCTCTTGAGCTAGACTATAACGCATGCAAGAAGCTCTTTAAAGAAGCCAAGTCATACTTTTGGGATGAGCCCTTTTTATACCGCATTAGTACCGACGGAATGATCCGAAGATGTGTCTCTTACATCAAAGTGGCTGACATCATGCGTAAGTGCCATGAGGGCCAGTTTGGAGGACACTTCGACGGCAACCGCACTGCAAGAAAGGTACTTGAAACTGGTTTTTACTAGCCTTCAATCTTCAGTGATTGTGACGCTTTTGCTCGTCATTGTAATGCTTGCCAACGATCAGGTAATATCTCTAACCTTAATGAGATGCCCCAAATTGTGTCTGGGAATTAATTTTATGGGTCCGTTCACACCCTCCAACGAAAACAAGTACATTCTTGTGGCCGTT
Source organism: Linum lewisii (assembly GCA_034768395.1). Lineage (NCBI taxonomy): Eukaryota > Viridiplantae > Streptophyta > Magnoliopsida > Malpighiales > Linaceae > Linum > Linum lewisii. The sequence goes on from CM068296.1 coordinate 34,888,681, forward strand.
GATTATGTTTCTAAGTGGGCTGAAGCTGAAGCTCTACCCACTAATGATTCAAGAGTGGTGGGTCGGTTCCTTACACGTCTCTTCACGCGTTTTGGTTCACCTCGCTTTATTATAAGCGATAGGGGTACCCACTTCCATGGACATTTCGACCGGGTGTGCAAACGCTTTGGCGTCACCCACCGAATGTCCACAACTTACCATCCTCAAGCTAATGGTCAAGCAGAAGTGACGAACCGTGAGCTCAATCGGATTCTTGATAGGACAGTTGGTCGGTCCCGCAAGGACTGGTCATCTAAATTCAATGATGCCTTATGGGCTTATCAAACTGCCTACAAGACTCCCATCGGTACCTCGCCGTATCAGCTGGTCTATGGCAAGGCATGCCATTTACCAGTTGAGCTTGAGCACAAGGCGTTTTGGGCTAATAAAGAATTGAAAACAGTCAAGCAGTTCTACCCAGGAGATGAAGTTCTATTATATAACTCTCGGTTGAAGCTCTTCCCGGGTAAACTGAAATCCCGATGGTCCGGCCCCTATACCGTGGTTCGGCAATCGTCCCTGGGCAGCGTCCTAATTAAAGGCCACGGTCAAGAGCCATTCATGGTCACCAGTCACAGGCTCAAGAAATACCTACATGGCTTAGCCGTTTCCCTCATCGACGTGCACTACTTTACGTCTCTCCCATAACGCCTATCCAGGTATCGTTGAGCTCACGAACATTAAGCAAGAGCGCTTCGTGGGAGGCAACCCACGGCTGAAGTCAGTTTGTTTTCGTTTCGAGTCGTTTTCTTAAAAAAAAAAATTTGCCGTTTTTTTCAAACGAGTTTTTGCCAAAAACTTCACAAGTTTTCGCTGAAAACTCATGTTTTCAAATCCCCTGATCCTCCTGTTTCTCGCCACCGAAGGGTTCTCGCCGAAAACCAGACTTCTCACCGAAAAGTATTTTAATTTAAAACTGAGTCATTTTGTTCTGTGAGGGGATTTTCGCCGAAAATTTGTGTGTTTCAAGAGGAATTTTTGCCGAAAATTCCACAGTTTTTTGCCGAAAACTTTGGATTTTCCCTCCTGATGTAAAACCATCCCTTCGGCCCCTTTCGCGAAGTAAAACCACCCCCCTCCAAAAACACTCCCGCCGACTCTCTCTCTCTCTCTGTTCTCCGACCGCCCTAGCTGCCGCCCTACTTCCTTCGCCGAAATGAGTTTTCCAGCTTTTGGTCGATTTCCCGGAGTTTCGATCATTTTCTCAAGTCATGTCTTCCCGGTCAGTTTGTCATCCCTTGATTTTGAATCTTTTGGCATACTGACTTTCAGTTTTTCGGCATGTTTGACTTTGGTTGACTTTTCAGTTTTCCTCAAATTGCGCGTTTGCTGTTATGGTTTAATCTGGCTCAACTGTCTGCCTCCTTTTGGTCTTTGTTGCCCTCGTGGATGATTTTCAAATGCTCGTATGCCGATGTTTTTTCTTGTACTCTGCCTTATGACAAATTGCAACTTGTTTCCTGCTTGATTGATTGAATGCCATTTTCTCCCCTGCGTGCTGGCCGATTCTTTGCTGCTGAGTTTTGATATGGTGATCTCTCAGTTAATTTGCTCACCCCCACTTGTCCGCTTCGTTCCTCTCAGAACCGTGGTTTCAATCTAAGTGTGGGGTAGGATTCTTGTCTTCTAATTCTGGTCTGCCCTGAGTTATGTATTACAGGAATCCGAAGCATTTCATGACCACCAATGCAGATAGAGAGCAGCGATCCAATGCTCGACAGAAGAAGGCTCCATCCTCCAGTCTTCCCACGCCGTCTGCTTTGGTACCAGTACCTGTGACCTTAGTTCCACCAGCTGCACCGGCCCCCATGATCCTTATCCCAAGTGCTCCTACACCCGCCAGTGGGGCTCTGCATCCATTCATCGCTGCCCTAGAGCCTCACCAACTGGAGGTATATGAAAAAATTAAAGACATTCGTCCGGCGAAGGTGGCAGTTCTCTCCTTGGACAGCCTCAAGAAGCACGACCCCGCTTGGCACTCCAACGTCGACCACATCCTTGAACAAACCGGCCTGCATTCTTTGACCACTTTCGGCTTCCCCTACACCCTGGTTGCCCTCCAGGAGTTCTGGAGTTCATTTGAGTGGACGACCCGGAAACCCCTTCGCCTCCTCAAGTGTATCCGCTTCCGTCTCGGGGGAGTCAAGTACGAGAAGACTCTTGACAAGTTCGCCCACCTGCTCGACCCTCTTACCATCATCCAGGACGCCGCCCTTGGTTCTCAGATGGCTACTCCATCGTGCGTGAACCTTACCCCGCGATATGGAAGTTCGTCGCCAGTCAAACCGTGGTCAAGCCTATCATCAACCCCATGGTAGGCGACATTGTGCATCCTCTCTTTAAACTACTTCATTATGTTTGGACGCAATCTTTGTGTTATAGCAGCAAGGCGGGCCGTCACCATGTCCCCCTGGAGGAACTCGTGTTGTTTCGTGCTCTAGAAGAGGAGCAACGTCTTCACCCTGGATGGTGGCTTGCGAGGTTCTTCCACAAGCGCACGACCACCAAGAAACTCCCATCCGAACTTGTTGGCGGCACCTTTATTTCCTGTTTGATCAGCAACCTCGGGATCAGCGACAAATGGGGCCCTGATATTCCTCACGTCCAGATTAAGCACGTCGGAGCTGAGCTCGCCATAGCTCGGGGCCTCGACCTTACGGGCAGTCTTGACGAGTACAGGATGGTGCAACGCCGCCCAAAGAAGCAGACACCACCACCAGTTGCCATTCCTGAGGCCCGCGCCTCCCTTCTGGAATCACCTCCTCCACCGCAACCACAGATGCCCGACGAGATTAATGAGCGGCTGAAACGTATTGAGAAATGGCAGCTCAACTACTCTGCTGGTTCACTTCAATGGCAGAAGGACCGAGTGGCACATGAGGAGACGCAGAATGTGCGATGGGCTGTCCTGCACCAGTTCATGACCAACCAGGAGGCTCGACAGAGAGATGAGCTTGCATGGCGACAACAGCTTGACCAGCGACTTGGCATTTCCCTTTCCCCGACTCCGCCTCCACCCCCACCTGCGGAACAGTGATCAGGTTGTTTCTATCCTCTACATTTATTTTTTCTTTCTTCTTTTCGGATTTCGATCCATCTTTTTATGTGTGGATCCGGGACACTTGTTCTGGTTTCCTTTTGATGATTTAGTTGTTTTTGTTTCGTAGATGTCTTCTGGTAGCTACTCTCCTCCGCTCCACGACACGCTCTCCTACACCATCCACTACACTCCCCTTTTCCAGGTTTCCCTGTTCCTCTCAATCTCTTTTGGTCATGTGAGGACACAGAATAGTCTAAGTGTGGGGTAGGATGTTAGAGAACCATGCATGATCTTGATTGCCTTTTCTTTGTGTTTCGTGGTGCCTTGACCGATTCCTCTAGCATTAGAATGGCTCAATTCTTGATTTTTGATGTTAAATTGTTGTTCAATCTTTCATAATGATGCTTAGACTGCTTAACCTAGAACCTGAAAACCAACGTGTATATTGTGATGCTAAATTGCCTGGTCAGAACAGATTTTGAAAATCACACTTGTAGTTTGTCACCTTGATTGCATGAAAATGACTGAATCTGACTAGCAAACCAAATGTGAGCTTTCGATCCACTGCACGTAACTTGCAATTTCAATTCTTTTTGAGTGGTTTTCTGTTTGCTTGAATGAGTTAGAATTTGCATGAGACCTACTCGAGACCACACGATGACACGAGTTCTAGAATGATAGGGGCACCTAGATTCAGCTACTAAGCCAGATAGCGTACTAACGCTAAATCCATTAGGTTTAAACCCTTGAGTTTGGCCTGTTCTTTCGGTTTGTTATACATTACAGCCAATTCCCATTCTTTTACTCCCCGTTGATCCCCCGTGGTTGTAGTTCTAGATTAGCCTACCGAAAGTCGGTTTGTGGTAACCTGCCTATAGCCATTAAACAGGTGGTCTTAGCTATTATGCCCAAACGTGTAAACCCCTCAAGCAACTAAAAGAAAGGATCGGCACAGAATATAAAAGAGAAGAAAAAAAGAGAAATTTCGAAAAAGTAAGAAAAAGAAAAGTTCAAAAGTTTCAAAGTTCAATAACGTTCTTCTCCCTACATATGGAAGAACTAAGTCAAAAGAAAATTTAGAAAAAAAATGTGTAAAGATAATTAAGTGCTAGGTTGTTGGAGGGTATCATAGGACGAGCGTACATTATCTCACCCATGTTTGGTTAGACGGTAGGAAGCGATAGGCTAGATTCGAGTGAAGTTAGTCTAAAGCTGCACCGCACCAAAGCCATCATCATACATCCCATTCATACATCTGATTATAAACCCTTGTAGTGTAGAATTCGTTACAGTCCTTGCAGGGAAGTCCTTCTTGACTAGTTCCTCGTGTTGTCACAGTGGTGGAGATGTGGTCGAATTGCAAACTGATGACAGAACTCAGTAACAGAAAATGATTGAGAGCATAAACACGTCCCTAAACACAGAGAGTGAGAGTTTTCCCTTTGTACTAAATATTTCCTGTGTGAGGAGTCTGGTCGGTCAGGTCAAATTCGTGCATAATTGGTTACTATTACTCGTCGTGTGCAGTTTTTTTAGTGAGACCAGGTTGTTTAGCTGATCAGTATGCATGCTAGGTTTCGTATTCTAGGCATTCTCTGTCTAATAATTCATTATGTGTGCTTGAACTTCGATTTAATTGATCTTATCATTTGTGAACGTGAGTGTCTTCTATTCAGTTTGCTTGAGGACAAGCAAAAGCTTAAGTGTGGGGTATTTTGATGACACTCGATTTAACGTGATTATCAGCCTCATTTAAGCGACATTTTCTTGCTTAAGACATGGTTTTTAGGGTAGAATAGCGAAGATTCACTCAACTGCTCTATCTCGTGCCCTTTGTGTTACCTTGGCCCGTTTCGGGTCTATTTGATGGTTTTCAAGTGTTTTCATGTTAGCACAGGTCCTTGCCGTCAAATATAGTAGCCAAGGACGTGTCTAAGGCATTGGAACCCCGAAGAATCGCGCCAGAACCAATCAAAGAAGTCAATCAAGTCAACAAAAATCCTGCCCCAATTTACACTTGAGTTTTCGGCGAAAAACTTGTGAAGTTTTCGGCGAAAACTCCAGAAGAAATCGGCTGAGCATCACAAGATAAAGTTTTCGGTGAAAACCCCAAGTTCTCGGTGAAAACTCCTAGTCCGAAAATTACAGGAGACCATCATCAATAGCCAGCCATTTTACATAGAAGTTTTCGGCAAAAACTTCTTAAGTTTTCGCCGAAAACTCCAGGCAAATCCGGCAGAAACCAGTTTAGGTTTAAATACTAAAATCGGCCGGCTGAAAAAGGATCATCTCATAACTTACACTTTTTTTTGGACGAAAAATTTGAAGACTCAGATTAGAGAGAGAAGGAGTGAAAAGAGTTCGAGGAGCCAGGAAAGGATGGTGACGCCATCCTTCCATCTCGGAGAACCAGTGCTAGGAATTGAAGATCCAGCAGATTGAAGCTTCAGGGATTCGTCGAAATTAGGTTTTACAGTTCTTCTCTGTCTTTCCTACCTGAGATGTATTCTTTGTTCGTCTTCGATTCTCCTGTATTGAATATGAGTAGCTAAACTCGTAGAGCTTATATTAGATGAACCCTAAGTGACCCAGGGCTTTAAAGCGGTCACGGATCGGCGGTGATTAGATTCAAAATTCATTCAGTTTCTCCTTCATGTTTGATTTGTTCTTTGTTCTCTGTGTTTCTTGTCTGGTTTGGCCACCTAGATTAGATTCTTGTTAAGCTAAGGATAGAAGCGAACGCTCGCCTTACTTTAAAACACCCAATCAAGCAATTAACCTATTCATTGGAGTGTGCCTTTCGTAGGAACCAGTTAGGGTTAATCCATTGCAAGAGTAACTCATAAATTGCTAATAATCGCACCAGTTCGTTTAGTCGTCGCAAGAGGCGACCATACCCGAGCAACTAATTAATCGTGGTAGTTAGATCGGATAGAGCGAACATTCGACAGTCTTAAACCTAAGAGTAAGGAGTTATGATGGTGTCTGTGAACTGAATGAACTAGAATCAAAAATCGTTGGTCTGTTGACTGCCAATGCTCTGGTGATCTAAGGGAGATTCGAAGTCTAAGCTTGCCTGTCGTCTGTCTAAGTCAAACAACCAATCTTTCTGCATTTAAATTTCATTTCATCTCATCGTGTTTTTAGTATAGAAGTCGTGGAACTCACACCACGCACCACGTGTTCAACCTTGACTAAAATTGCCAACATATTTGAGTAAGCAAGTAGAAGAGGCCCGTGGAATACGATCTACCCTAGCTTATAGCTTGGTAGTTATTTGATTTACCGCATTACAACGTTCATCAGACGGAAGGTCCATCTTGGCTCTTTGGTGGCCAAGTTATTTCAGCTTCAGCGTGAGCGCGACACGAGACTTCTTTTGAGTGGCTCCTATGTCACCCGTCTAGTTCACAGGTATGACGTGCTCGCTTCATATGGCGCCATCCGCCTCCATCATCGTATTCCTCACCTCTGGATCAACGGCGACCTTCCTCAGTCCAAGAAGGTTCCTGACATCCTCGCTCCCCATTGTGATCCTTACATTGAGCGACGTGGAAGACATACACCAGCACCAGAGCCATAGCTAGAAGCGACCCCAGCATACGACTTTAATGGACTGGAGCGTGAGCTTAGGGAGATGAGAGCAGATTCCGACACGCGTTGGGAGGCCACTCAGAAGTGGCAACAGGAGTCGGACGAGCGTTTTACCAGCTTCCAGACACTGCAGCAGCAGATGTACCAGTCCCAGCTCCAGTTCTTTAGGCAGTTCCAGGCTCCAGATGATCGCCAGCACCCTCCGCCCCAGTGATTTTAGGATTTTTTTCTTTATTTTTCTTATCATCTGGAACTGTGTACTTTTTGTTTTTGTTCGTGTCAGTTTATGTTGTTTTGGGTTTTTGTTGAACCTTTGTGGTTGGTCGAGTCTTTTGTATTCCAACTACTCTAATCATGTGATGGATCCTCTCTTATCAGGTTTTCAGGTTGTGAACTCAGAATTCTCTATAGATTCTATTCAGGATCACATCTTTGGTATCTCGCCTGCTCCATCTCCGGCGCCCTCACGCTCATTTTACGGTACCTGATGGACCCGCCCGGTCGTTGTTATGCGGACGTTCAACCAAATAACTAACAAAGCTCACAAAAGCTAGGGTAGATCGTATTCCAAGGGTCTTCTAAGATTGACTACTTCAAAACTGGCAAAATACTCGAATGCAAACAAGTTGTGCGTGGTGTGAGTTCCACGACTTCTAATTCTAAGAAATGCAGAGAAATTAAAACAAATTAAACTAAAGCAGATTGGAAATTAGGGTTTGAAAACAGAGATGACAAACGAACTTAGACTTTGAATCCCCCTTCGTTCCCCAGAGCATTGGCAATCAACAGATCAGCGGATTTCGATTCTCATTCAATCAATTACTAAGACACCACCATAACTCCTCACCCTTAGGTTTAAGACCGGCGAACGTTCGCTCTATCCGTTCTAACTACCAAGATTAACTAGCCGCCCGGGTACGGTCGCCTCTCACAACGACTTAATTAATTGGTGCAATTACTAATGATTAATGAGTTACTCTTGCAGTGGATTAACCCTAACCGGTTCCTACGAAAGGCACGCTCCAATTATAAGGTTAATTGTTCAATTTGATATTCTAAAGTAAGGCGAGCGTTCGCTTCTATCCTTAGCTTAACCAGAATATAATCTAGGTGATCAATCCAGACAAGAAACATGAACAATGAAGAACAAATCAAACATGAATGAGAAACAGATTGAATTTCAAATCTAATCACCGCCGATCCGTGACCGCTTTAAAGCCCTGGGTCACTTAGGGTTCATCTAGTCTATGCTCTAACGAGTTTAGCTACTCATGTTTATCACAAAAGAAACAAAGACAAAGAAAGAGTTCATCATCCAGAGGAAGAACAGAAAAGAATCTGAAAAACCTAATTTAGACGACTCTGACAGACTTCGATCTTCGGTAAACTACACTCCTAGCTCCGGTTCTCCGAGATGAAAGGGATGGCGTCACGATCTCTTTCCGGCTCTTCGAACTCTTCGCTCCAGAACTCCATAGAATCCTTGGAAAACGTAATTATGAATGGTATGTTATCCGTTTCTTTTGGGCCGCCGGGTTAAGTATTTATACTTAACCCTAATCAGTCCGGGTTTCCCTATTATTTTCGCCGAAATTCTTAAGGAATTTTCGGTGAAAATTCCTTTGCAATTGAAGGCTCCGCCGGCTGATTCTCTTGGACTTCTTTTTCGGATCGAAAACCTGATCGGTTTTGCCAAAAATTCCTTCAGCTACCAGCAGTCGATTTGTGATGATATTTTCGCCGAAAACACTAAGTGATTTTCGGCGAAAATTCCTTTGTAATCGGGAAAGGAATTTGCTTTAACTTGATTGGCTCCTTTGATCGATTCTGGATCTGTTCCTCGATGTTCTGATGCCTTAGACACGTCCTTGGTTACTTATTTGACGGCAAAAACCTGTGCTAACATAAAAACACTAGAAAACCATCAAATAGACCCGAAACGGGCCAAGGTAACACAAATGGCACGAGATAGGGAAATCGATTGAATATTCGTTATTCTACCCTAAAAACCATGTCTTAAGCAAAGAAATATCGCTTAAATGAGGCTGATAATCACGTCAAATCGAGTGTCATCAGTACCCCTGTACACTTTCCTTCTCTTTTGTTTGGTCCATTAAGGACAATGTCTGATTTAAGTGTGGGGTGGGGATTATATTTCTGAGGGATGCTATTTGTCTGTGGTATTTGTGAGATTTCTCTAGCATATAATTGCTCAATTCTTGACTCGTGATGTTAAGTTAGTTTTCAATTTTTATAATGATGCTTATACTGCTTAACCTAGAACTTGTAATCAACTTGGTTGCATCGTTGCTAGATTTCCTGGTCAGAACAGAAAAGCTTATCACTATTGTAGTTTTTCACTTTGATTGCATGATAATGACTGAATCCGACTAGCAAACCAACTGTGAGCTTTTGATCCATTGCACATAACTTGCAATTTCAATTCTTTTTGAGTGGTTTTCTGTCTTTATGAATGAGTTAGAATTTGCATGAGACCTACTTGAGACCACACGATGACACGAGTTCTAGAATGATAGGGGCACCTAGATTCAGCTACTAAGCCAGATAGCCTACCTAACGTTAAATCCTCTAGGTTTAAACCCTTGAGCTTGGCCTTTCTTTCGGTTCGCTATACATTACAGCCAATCCCCGTTGATCCCCTGTGGTAGTAGTTCTAGATTAGCCTACTGGAAGTCGGTCTGTGGTAACTTGCCTATAGCCATTAAACAGGTGGTCTTAGCTATTATGTCCTGACGTGTAAACCCCCTCTAGCAACTAAAAGAAAATCAGCACAAAAGAAAGAAAAAAATAAAAAAAGAAGAAAAGAGAAAAATTTCGAAAAAACAGAAAAAGTTCAAAGTTTCAAAGTTTGTAGTATAGTTCAATAACGTTGATGACACTCGATTTGACGTGATTATCAGCCTCATTTAAGCAACATTTCCTTGTTTAAGACATGGTTTTAGGGTAGAATAGCAAATATTCACTCAACTACTCTATCTCGTGCCATTTGTGTTACTTTGGCCCGTTCGGGTCTATTGAAGTTTCTAGTGTTTTAATGTTAGCACAGGTTTTTGCTGTCAAATAAAGTACCCAAGGACGTGTCTAAGGCATTGGAACTCGAGGAATCACACCGGAATCGTTTCCAAGGAGTCAATCAAGTCGAACCAATTCCTGCTCCATTTACAAAGAAGTTTCGGCGAAATCCTTGGAGTTTTCGCAAAAACTCATGAACAAATCGGCAGTGCATTGAAGAAGAAGTTTCGGCGAAAACACCAAGTTTTCGCGAGAACCCGGCGTCCGAAGTCACAGGAGAAAACAACGACGATCAACCCATTTACAAGAGATTTTGCGAAAATTCCACCATATTTTCAGCGAAAATTCCAGGCAAAACTGGCAGTATTAGGTTAAGTATAAATACTTACGGTGGCCCTAAATCAGATATATACAGAAACACATTCAGAGCTGATTTTAAACTAATACAAAATACTTCAAGGATTCTCAAGAGTTTGAAGTAGAGTTTAGAGTTCGAAGAGCCAGGAAGAGATCGTGACGCCATCCCTTTCATCTCGGAGACTCAGAGCTAGGTTTTGCAGCTTACGGAGATCGAGTTCTGCCGAGTCGTCTTAATTAGGTTTTTCAGATCCTTTTCTGTTCTTCCTCTATAAGATGAACTCTATCTTTGTCTTTGATTCTTTTGTGAAAACTGAGTATGCTAAACTCGTAGAGCTTAGACTAGATGAACCCTGAGTGATCAGGCTTTAAAGCGTTCACAGATCGGCGTGATTAGATTCAAAGTTCAATTATTTTCTCTTTCATGTTTGATTTGTTTTTCATTGTTTTTTCTTGTTGGATTGATCACCTAGATTAGATTCTTGTTAGCTAAGGATAGAAGCGAACGCTCGCTTACTTTAAAACATCAATCGAACAATTAACCTAATCATTAAAGTGTGCTTTCGTAGGAACCAATTAGGTTAATCACTGCAAGAGTACTCATAAATCGTTAGTAATTGCACCAGTTAAGTTAAGTCATTGCGAGAGGCGACGTACTGGGCGCTAATTATCTTGTAGCTAGATCGGATAGAGCGAACGTTCGCAGTCTTAACCTAAGGGTAAGGAGTTATGGTGGTGTCTTAGAATTGATTGAACGAGATCGAAATCACTAATCTGTTGATTGCCAATGCTCTGGTGAATGAAGGGGGATTCAAAGTCTAAGCTTGTCTGTCATCTTTGTTCCAACCAATCTTTCAATCTGTTTTCAGTTTTAATTTTTAATTTCGTGCATTTCTAAATTAGAAGTCGTGGAACTCACACACGCACAAAGTGTTAACTCTGAGTAATTTCCTTTATATTTGGTAATCAATCATTAGAAGACCCGTGGAATACGATCTACTTAGCTTCTAGCTTCGTAGTTATTTGATTACGCATAAAACTGTTGTCATCAAATGTTCTTCTCCTACATATGGAAGAATGAAGTCAAACAAAATGCAAAGAAAAAAAATAAACAAGATAAAAAAATATGCAAAATAAAGTGTTAGGTTGCTTGAGGTATCATAGACGACATACACTATTCCACCCGTGTTTGGTTAGACGTAGAAGTCATAGGTAGATTCGAGGAAGTTGTACGCGCACCAAAGCATCATCAATATTCCCATCATCCATGTCATTTAACCCTTGTAGGTGTAGAATTCGTTACAGTCAAGCAGGGAAGTCCTTATTGGCTAGTTACTCGTGTTGTCACAGTGGTGGAGATGTGGTCGAATTGCAAACCTATGACAGAATTCAGTGACAGAAAATGATTGAGAGCATAAACACGTCCCTAAACAAGAGTGCGAGAGTTCCCGTGTACCAAATATTACCTGTGTGAAGTCTGGTCGTTAGGTCAGAGTCGTGCATGATTTGTGTTTGCTACTTGTTGTGTGCAGATAATTAGTGAGACAGGTTGTTTGGTTGACGTGTAAGCATGTTAGGTCACTTGTTCTAGAAGTAGCAGTGTAATAATTCATTGTGATTATTGAACCTTAACTTGATCAATCGTGTCATTTGTGAATCTGAGTACATTATTATTCAGTTTGCTTAGGACAAGCAAAGTTTAAGTGTGGGATATTTTGATGACACTCGATTTGACGTGATTATCAGCCCCATTCAAGCAACTATACGTGTTATCATACTTATTAGCATATGTTATGCTTTAGTTTATATTTTATTTATTTTTGCAATATATTATGTTTTTGTTTTGTCTTATTTCATATGTTCTTATTTTATCGTAGGTTTGTTTATTTTTCCAGCTCCACATACAGCTGAAGCACTTATTGAAGCTTTGCTTGAGTGTTTAATGGATTGGAATATCGATAGCAAATTATCAGCTATTACTGTGGATAATTGTTCTACTAATGATGCAATGATGAATTTATTAATAGAGAAGCTTGATATGGAGTCTCTTTTGCTTGGGGTAGTATACTTCATATGCGGTGCAATGCCCATATTCTTAGTTTGATCGTGAAATAAGGACTCAAAGTAAATGGAGAGGTGATTGAAAAGATACGAAATAATAAAATTCTCTCATCTTCTTCCCGTGGATTAGCTAACACAACCATAGTGAACCACGTAATCTCGGTCTCTCATTTATTATATTTTGTTATCGTTCCTCTTGTTATCATGGTATCAGAGCCTTCGATCTTTTCCGATTTTGTCAGCGTTCGTTTCAATGGCATCAACTATTCCATATGTGAATTCTCTTTTCGAACACACATCCAAGGAAAGGGGTTGGATTCATAACTTGACGGGACTGCTGTTATGCCAACTCCTCCTTCAGCCGTGGTAGTCAAGGCGACTCCTGCCATCAATAAGCCGCCAACGAACGGTGAAGCTTTCGCTAACAAGGCGTACGACAAAGCTCTCTCTACCTGGAAGATGAACAATGTGCGGGTTCTCTCTTATATCATCAACTCCGTGGAACAAACTATTTCTCTAACTCTTCGATCCTTCCCGACTGCGACGGCGTTTGGACTCATCTTCGAAAAACCTACATTCAGGTCAATAGTTCTCGCTTATTCGATCTGGAATATGCTTTATCTAATCTCTCGTTGGGAGATCTCAATGTGAATGGTTACTACTTAGCTGCTACCATTCTCTGGACGGAGCTCGATCTCTTAAGCTCTTCATCGATGTCTAGCGAGGCTAGCCTTGAGGTTCAAATTGAACGTCTTCGAACTCATGCACTGCATTTTCTGATGCGACTTAGGCCTGAATTTGAAAACATTCGCTCTCAAATCATTGCCGAAAACCAAACAAATATGGATGATATTATTGGTGATCTCGTTCGGTCAGAAACTCAATTCAGAACACAAGATCAACTTGATGGTCATCAATCGGGTCATGTTGCAGTAGCATTTGCTGCAAATCAATCTCGACCATGCTTTGTTTTTTCAGGGCAGCAGTCTCCGGGTAATCAAACTAGTGAAATTCGATGTCGGTTCTATAATGAAATCATCCATATTCACCCTATGTGTAAGAAGAGGAATCTGTGTACTTACTGTAAGAAGCCTGGTCACTTCATTAGTGAGTGTCGTAAATGACAGTGGTCACGTGATAATCAAGCTAATCAAGGCGCTCAACATCAGTTCTCTACAACAAGTCATGGTCCATCTCTTGGTATGTTGTGTCTTCTTCTTCGACAATCTCAGTTTCAGATGGGCAGTCTTCTGTAAACTCTGTTGGACCATCTGATGTAACCATGGACATCGTGGTTTCTGCTGCAATTCAGAGGGTGTTACCGCAAGCTCTTCATGCTGCTTTCGCCACAGTTGGTCTTACAGATCCCTAATGACTCTCCTTGGTTTATCGACTCTGCTTCGTTTAATCATATGTCGGGGAATTCAGGGTTATTTATCACTTATACTCTGATGTCTAATAGCCAAGTTGAAGTGGCTAATGGTCAACGTCTCCCTATAGCAGGCATTGGATTAGTCAAAACCCCTCACATCACTCTTCCTAACACTCTTCACGTTCCACATTTGGTTCCTAACTTGGTTTTAGTTGGACAATTGGCCGATGCTGGTTGTGTTATTTCTTTTGGTTCGACTGGTTGTCTTGTGCAGGATCGCGAAACCAAGAGGATAGTGGGAACGGGGAGTAAGTCCGGACAAAAATTTTACTTAGATCATCTCGATGTGGCTGCTGGATTTCAGGATTCATCGAGTCGTGTGGCTGTTTCTGAAGGTGTTTTGGGTGCTTTTTTAGTTGATAATAAATTAGCTAGATTGTGGTGATTATGGCATTCTCATCTTGGTCATCCACATTCTGACAGACTTTAGTTTATGTTTAAGAAATGTTTAATTCCAGTTGATGTTGACATTGGTAGCTTTGCGATACCGGATTGTACTCATTGTATTGCAGCTAAGACTATAACTCTTTCATTTCAATCTAGTACCACTTCAGTCTTGGCTCCATTTGATCTTGTCCACACTGACCTTTAGGGGCCTAGCCCTGTGACGTCTCGATTGCGTTATCGTTACTTTGCTTTATTTGTGGATCATTACACGCATTTCACATGGTTATTTTTTCTGCGAGCAAAGTCGGAATTATGAACTATTCAGCAGGAGTTTGTTCAAATGGTCAAAACTCAGTTTCAAAAAACAGTTAAGGGGTCGTTTGATTGGGAGGAAAGAGGAATTGGGGATTTGGGGAATGTGGAAAATGGGGAACTGATGTTTTACTCAAGAAAGAAATTTCAGAAATGCATCATTTGGTTTAGGTGTTGCTGTGTATTTGTTGTTTCTTAAAGGATAAAGTGGACAGCACATGAGTCCTTGAAAAGTCAAAATTACTCTTACTTCCACTTTTTACACCCAAGATCTATTCACACTACCATTCTCTACACTTCAAAGCCAATAGTGAGCTCACGGTGTCGGCGGTGGCAGCCGCCTTTGCCATATATTCTTTAACCTCTGCTTCCAATTTAAATAATAGTAAGTATAGCAATCATGATGTGCTATACTTCCAATTTCAACCTCTGCTTCCTACCCAAAGCCATATTCTTTTGTCTTCTTAAAAGCAACGATTGAGATGGATCTGTCGTCGTTGATATCGGACTTTAGCGCTGGCTACTGCTGAGTGTGTAAAAGGAAGTTTCGATGTCAACAACTCCTTCCTCCTCCATCAATCACCATTCTCTAGCTCAAAGTCGGTCGCATGCTTGATGTTTTAAATTTTTTCACTTGTTTAAGAAAATCCTAGTCTTATTTTTCTGTCTTTGTTCTTTCAAATTTGTGGATTAGTCGGTTGAGAAAAATCTAGATTTGAGCAGGGATAGAAAAAAGCTTCATCTCCTCATCTTTAATAACCAGTAGTCGGGGGACTAATTTTCAAGAAGAGGGAGAGGGAGAGGAAGAGAGAGAAAGAAAAAGGGTGAAGGGCATTGATGGCACCTTCAAAATAATTGTATAAAGGGCCCACTAAATCTCATTGTTTTATAGAATTTTTGGTGGGGGGCATAAATTTCCGGAATACGTTTTATAGGGAAAATTTGTACTGTGGAGCAAGTTCAAATATATTTCCACTTTCATTTTTTAGCTAAACAAACGATGCTTTCTTTCAAATACAATAAAACTCTTTCATTTTTCCTCCAAAACAAACGACCCCTAAGGTCATTCGCTCGGATCCAGGGGGAGTACACATCTCATGCCTTGTATGACTTTTATAAGCGTCCTGGAATTTTATATCAACATTATTGTCCTGGCGTCTCCGAGCAAAATGGACTTGTTGAAAGGAAACATCGTCACATACTTGATTTAGCTCGAGCTATTCTTCTTCAATCTAGTGTGCCTTCGAGTTTCTGGGAGGAAGCAATTCGGACTGTAGTCCATCTCATAAATAGGCAGCCCACTTGGGTTCTTCACAATAAATCTCTCTATGAATATTTTTTTCAACGAAATCTAGATTATTCTCGGTTAAGGGTGTTTGGTTGCACATGTTTTATTTTTCTACCGAAAAAGGATAGTACCAACTTACCTCCAAGACAACTCGGTGTGTATTTCTTGGGTATACAGATCACCATAAAGGATATTTGTGCTATGATTATCGTCAACATCGTATGTATATGGCATATCACGTCGTCTTCCTTGAAAATGAATTTTATTATCCTCTCTCAGATAATACCACCAGGATCTCGGCAGAACCCTCCTTACCTATGTTTGATGATTTGATGCAAGATGAAGAGGGTCATACTCCCTTTCTTCCTAATCATATTTCCACGCCTACCAATTCCATTTCATCTCTAATGGAAACAACATCATCTATCCACCCAATATCTACTCCTAATGTTCCCACACGTACTTTTCCTGTGAAAGCTTCACCCATACATCTGTCTTTTGTACACACTCCTCCTATGCCAACCCCCCATCGCTCATCTCGCAATACTCAAGGTCAGCTTCCCTCTCACTTTACCGATTATGTCACTTATGCAACAACAAGTATCCCTATCCTGTCTAATTATAAGCAAGCATGTAAAGAGACATGTTTGCAATGTGCTATGGACGAAGAATTGGTTGCGTTACATGAGAACAATACGTGGACTTTGGTGCCACGTCCTACGAGTGTTCTAGTGATCGGATCAAAATGGGTGTACACTACAAAGTTCAAACCTGACAGAACATTAGATAGATATAAAGCTCGTCTCGTTACTCAGGGATTTCCCGAGGAATATGATATTGATTATGAGGAAATGTTTGCACTAGTTGCTAAGATGCAAACAATATGCAGTATTTTAGCTTTGGCATCTCAACGAACTTGGCCTCTTTATCAACTCGACGTGAAAAATGCCTTCTTACATGGGCAACTCAAAGAGACTATCTATATGGAGTGTCCGCCTGGGTATGATCATGCTCCTACATGTATGGTTTGTCTTCTCCACCGATCCTTATATGGTCTTAAACAAGCTCCAAGGGCTTGGTTTGAGACGTTTCAAGAGCTCATCTTATGATCTGGTTTTACTCAAAGTAGTAATGATCCATCTTTGTTCACTCGAGTTACCTTGAATGGGATCATGACTCTTCTTATCTATGTCGATGACATGGTTCTTACAGGGAGTGATGCCTTAAGGATTGCTGACATACGACAAGTGTTGAGTTCACACTTTAAGCTCAAAGAGCTTGGTGCTTTATCTTAATTTCTTGGATTACAGGTTCATCGTTCTCCTCAAGGTATCTGTCTTAATCAAGAGAAGTATATCAATGATATTCTGGTCATGGCTCAGATGAAAGATTTTCGTTTCACATCGACACCTATAGAACTCAATCTCAAGCTTAGCAAGGATGATGGTGACTTGGTTGATGATCCTACGTTCTATCGCAAGATTGTTGGTAGTCTCATTTATTTGGCTTCCACTATTGCCTATGCGGTTCAAATCATGAGTTAGTTTATGGCTACTCCCCATCATCCTCACTTAACGACTGTTCTCTGCATACTTTGTTACCTTCATGGAACGCGTGATCACGACATCTTCTTTCCTCGATCTGGTACTATGTGTTTGGAAGCATTTGCTGATGCAGACAATTCAGGATGCGTTGACACCCGTAGATCTACTTCTGGTTGGTGTGTCCATTTTTGGGATGCATTCATTTCTTCGCATTGTAAGAAACAAGATAGGGTCTCTAAGTCCTCTATAGAGGGAGAATATTGGTCAATGTCAGATGTTTGTTCTGAGGTGGTTTGGCTTACTCGGCTCCTTGGTGATTTAGGTGTTACTGTTCCTCCTCCGGTTCGGCTATTTGGAGATAATACTAGTGCTATCCAGATAGCGACGAATCATGTCCTACATGAACGCACTACGCACATTGAAACTCATGTTCACTAGATTCGCGATTTGGGGAACTCATGTGAGGCTCGCTTCACTATCTTTCTTCAGAGGATCAGATTGAAGATCTCTTAACCAAAGTGGTTCCCTCTAGTCGGCATTGGTTTCTATCGAGCAAATTGATGTTGCGTAGCCACCATCAATTTGAGGGTGAGTGTTAATCAAGCTGTGTATTATATTACTAATAATATAATAATCTTATAATATTATATTATTAGTAATATCCCTAGTTGATTGTTATATTAAGGGTTTGCCGTGTACAGTAGCCGTCAACATAGACATCATAATACAATTCTCTCATCTTCTTCCCGTGGATTAGCTAACACAATGTTAGTGAACCACGTAATCTCGGTCTCTCATTTATTCTATTCCGTTATCGTTCCTTGTGTTGTCAACTGCTAGCAAAGTTTCATAATGGTGGCAATTATTTGACAAGGTAGTCATCCGTAAAAAGCAATGTTGTCATGACCGGACTAGTCATCGAACCTTTCTAACGAAAGGTTCAAGGGTTTAAGATTCGACTGGAGTTAGACCATAAAACCCAGTATAAAAAACCATTCATATTATTTTAAAAATATATGAATTATTATTAGTAATTACAAATAACTCAGGTACCAAATTGTAATAATACATCATATATATACTACTTACAAGAAAAACCCTACCACTTCTAATCCAAGCCATTTAATTAGCTATTCGTAGAAGGAGTGAAGCTTCGATTTGGGGAGATGGAGTTTCCAGGAGTTGCTTCGGAGGAGCTGCGGATGGCAAGTTATGAAGGGATTTACGGTGGATCGGTCCTATGTTTAAGAAAGTCAAAGATCGATGGTTGCCGATTTTCTTTTTTTGAAAAGAGAGTTGTTTGTTGCTTTCCGTTTAAGGAGAATAGCTGTGATGCGTGTAATAAGAGGTTTATGATAGATGGAAGACGAACAGGGACCCAGAGAAGAGATCAGATGGAATTTTCAATTTTGATCGGTGGAACTGCTGGAACCGTATTTCCCGGTTTGAATAATTCGACCAGTTCCAGAGGGTTAACTCGTGTTTAGTTTGCAATTCGACCGGTGGTCATATCACCTCGGACCGAACAAGCTCAAGGTCCGGTTACCAATTTTTCCGGTCTGACCAACTGTTCCGGTTCAGTTCCGACAACTCAAGTAAAAAGAAGAAGGCAAATTTTAAATTATGTAACAGGCTAATTCTTCGAGATCCAAAGCAGGACACTAGTCATCTAAAAAAGCATTATTAACGATGTCCCTAATTTAATGCAGCAACTCTTGCAATCTAAAAGTAACATAGATAATTATCAGATTATTTCTTTTAACTTTGAACAAAAAAACTCTCGCCAAGTATTGGCCAAAGCAATAATAAAGCATGAGTACCCCCTCAGCATGGTAGAGCATGAAGGTTTTAGAGATTTTTGCAAGAGTTTAAATCCATGTTTCAAGTTAGTTAGCATAAACGCAAAAAAAAAAAAAAAAAAAAAAAAAAAAAAAAAAACTTTTGGTATATATGACCTTGAAAAGGTTGTCGCAATGGAGCTTCTAGATAAAAATGAAAGTCTTGTTGCTATAACAAAAAATATGTGGACTTGCACTTCTCAAAAGAAATGATTCATGGTTGTCACGTACATTATATTGACAATAATTGAAAATTTTTAGAGTCTAATTATCAAGTATCATCTTTTTTATTATATATGTATATTTACATTAATATAAAATTATTAGCTATTCCATAATACCATCTTAGATATGTGATGTGATATGCTTTGAAGAATTAGCTACATGTTATGCATGGGGAAGTTACTATACGTGTTATCATACTTATTAGCATAGGTTATGCTTTAGTTTATATTTTATTTATTCTTGCAATATATTATGTTTTGAGTTTGTCTTATTTCTGTTGTTCATATTTTATTGATGTTTGTTTATTTTCCAGCTCTGCATACAGCTGAAGCACTTGTTGAAGCTTTGCATGAGTGGTTAATGGAATGAAATAACGATAGCTAATTATTAGCTATTATTGTGGATATTGTTCTACTAATGATGCAATGATGACTTTATTACAGGAGAAGCTTGATTTGGAGTCTCTTTTGTTTGGGTAGTATACTTCATATACGATGCATTGCCCATATTCTTATTTTGATCTTGAAACAAGGACTCAAAGTAAACAAAGAGGTGACTGAAAAGATGTGAAACAAAATAGATGAGAAAAATTTGAGGAGACTATCGTCAATTTCGCATTCCCATTGGTAAGAAACTCGTAATTGATTGTGAAACTCATTGTAATTCGACCTATTTGAAGCGACACATTGACATGGAATACAAAGATGTGTTTATTCACTTGAAAAACCAAAGTATAAATGTTTGCCTAGTGATGATGATTGGAATCTTACAAAGGAAATTTGTTCATGACTATAGATTTTCTATAAAGCAACCAACGTTTTTTCTGGCATTAATTAGTATATCCTACCACTAGCTTGTATTTTCTAATTACTAGTGAGATTAAGTTGTCTTTGAAGCAGTGGCGTGTTTGTGGGATTGGTGTTATTGAATCAATGTCATCGGATATGATAATAAAGTATGATAAATATTGGTCTGAAGTTCATATATTGATGGGGTGGCTGCTATTCTTGATCAAAGATACAAAATTGAAGTATTGAAACATATTTTTCTCAAATCTTTAATGAGAATGTTCAGTTTCAAGTGGACAAGATTATTAACATGTGTCGCCAGTTGGTTGAGCAATATGAAGAGAAAGAAATGGAGGATGGAGTTGCTGATAAAGATCTTGGATAGGTAAGTTGTTTGGATGGTTTAGTCCGTTGACTTTATCATTCCAATGCTAAAGGATTTCGTGCTCAAGAAGATTGCTCATAGAGGCTTACTTCGGCTACAATTTGAGGACAAATCGTCTTAAAGAAGAAAGGAATGATGAGATCCTAGTTGAGGCCCTAACAAGAATGAACAAGAAGGTGACTTATTTGGTAACATGGAGTCCATTGGAGCACGTGGACCATGATAGAGTCCCAAGAAAAATATGTTAGGGACGTGCATGGGTTCAGTTTTAAGCCCAAAGAAAAATATGTTAGGAAGGAAGAGTCATGTTATCCTTGTTCTAGAAGGATTCGTATTTTGCCCAATTTTAGTATTTCGGTCATAACTTCTTCCACAAGACGTGGATTGATACAAGGTCAGAGTTTTTGGAAAGATAATTTAATTTCCTTTCTATCAATATATCATGGGTCATCAGATTCATTTGGAAGAAGGAGATATGCGCGTTTCAATGTGACGGACAGAATAGAAAATCCTTTTCCTTTTACAATAGGACTTGTTTTTCCTTATTTGTTTTAGCTACCCTTTCCATGTTAGAATAGGATGCTTTTGGGATATTTTATTCCTTAATTCGTGGCTCCCTTATCCTATAAAAAGAGACCATTGTAACTCTTTCAAATCACATTTGAGTCACACTTATTCAAGTTGCTTTAAGCACAATGGTTACATTTTGGTTTCTTCTTCCCTTGGCCTGTTGTCATTAGGTTAGAGAGATCATGGTTTATCATCGCTCAAGGTCATCACCGTTGAATTCGTGGCACTATTCGACTTGATACTTTGGGTTCCTAGCTCCTTATATCTAGTGGGTCCAAGTTTGCTTCCATCCCTTGTTTGAGGTTTGCATTCGATTTATTTGTTGCCTAGCATTTGGTATTGGGTCACAAACCATGTTGTTGTCTATTCATATCATATGAGAATTGTATTTAGACTTGACACGAGTTTTGGGACGGAGGGAGACTACATGTAATGAACAGGGGTGCAGGGACGAAGCTAAATTCAAACATAGGGAGGCCATGGTCCCTACGAGCAATTGATAATCAATAAAAAATTTATTATATAATAACACAACATGGTTGTTCCGCCCATGAGAGCCGTGGCGTACAATGAGGTTCAAAACTGGAGAGTCTGAAGGGTGGAGAGTTGTTTGCCTTATTCCTGTGCACTAGTGGACGCTCGGGATGTACCTCACAAGGTGTACAGGATGTAGTAGTAAGGTCGTATAAGAGAGAGACAAAGAAGTACTGGGGGTACCCCCTAGGGTTTTGGGTGCATGACAGGCTTAAGGGTACTAGCCGGAGCATACAGCTTAAAGCGTGTCTCTGTGTGTATCAATGTTTTCTTTTGTTCGAGGGCTGATCCCTTCATTTATACTCTTCGATCCCTGAGTTGGGGTGAGATTCCCTTCTCTTATAGGAGTTGGACTCTACGTCTGAGATGACACCCTAGACGGCTAGAATTTCCGCCTTCTTATGGTGTGCCTTGTAGTCCGCATAGCATAGGTAGATGAAAGGGAACCCTAGGTGACTGCTGGCCCTAGGGTTTATGTCTGCTGTACCTGTACGCCGATGTGTACGCCGGATCTAGGACCTAGGAACTTGGCTTGGGCCCATCAATTCCCCCCGAGGGTGATTTAGAAGTTTGATGTGTGGAAAAGCTTCTATATCATGCTCTAGGAAAACGAATTACTTGTACGCCGTTAGAATGGCGTCTTGAGGGAATGTTGGGAATGTGCGTTGTGTGCCAACGTCACCCTGTTCGCTGCCTTTTGACTGCTAATGACTTATCTGCAATGCATTCTGGGAAATCTTATTTTTTTCCCGCTTTATTGATTTGCCAACAAAGCAAATCCCTTTGACTTAGGCGGCGGTTTCTTCTATTTGCCACATGTCCCAACGGGGTTGGATCTTCATCTTTTGGATCATGATTGCTGCATGCGTGTCTGAAACACACTATTTTGAAAAAAAGGAGGGGGTTTCTTTTAGGCGGGGCTTTTCACTATTGCCCCAGGAGCTATTGGCATATCCGGAGTGGTTTCATTTGCTTGGGTTACCGTGATTCTCCTGTTAGGTAGTTAACAGACGCCATTTTGCAGCCTCTATGTCCTCTTTAAATACCCCTTTTCTTACTTCAGCCTTCCACTCAAACGACGAAAACTTTCAGTTCTCTTGCATTTCCATCTTCTGGTGTTTGCTCTCGATTCATCTTTGTCTCGCATTCATGATCATCCATCGACACCCTCCTGATGCCATGTTTGATAGTTCAAGTAAGATCCTCTAGTTCATTTTATTTTCTTCCTCCTGACACCATGTCTCTTCCTCCTATATCATTTGGTTTTCATCACTTTTTACACGTGAGAGAGGATAGCATTTTTCAAAACTGGGCGCTCTGTCCTTGTGGGGAGCGGTAGCGCTTCCCTTTATTCATTTCTCGCCCTCAAAACCTTTCTCCTAGACTAGATTTCCCTGCTAATCCTTCGCGTCTCTCCTAAAGGTCGGACCCTCTTAGACGCTCATGCCCCCTCGGTTGACGCAGACCGCCATGAGAGGCCTGACTTGAGTGACGGCGTTAAACCTTCCCCGCATATTTTCGGGCGATCCACTCGCTATTCCAGTCATAACTCCCTGACTAGATATAGGAGAAAGAGGTGGGCACCGTAAGTTCTAGATCTGACCGATTATCCCCTCTTCTAGGAGGTAGCGTACGCCGACTGCATGATGACGCTAGATTTACCGTATTTATCTCACCACATTTGAGCGATATTACCCTCTTTGTACATCTATTTATGATAGTTTCTAGGAATTTTCGTGCAAATTGAGTGCTATTGCCCCTTGGCCAGCTTTGGGGTCTTTGATGTTGTTTCGAGTTGTTTTGATGAGATTTCATGTTACCACATTGTGGAGGCCCTTTGTATGAGCTCATCGCTTCAAACGACACCAATTCGGAGTTCGGACGGAGCGGGAATCACCAAAATAAGAAGTTGAAATTTCTTCCAATAAAAAGTGCGCCCAGCTGCACAAAAAAGTTTATTGTGAGGAAATCGACGATTGGTCAGAGTTTATCGTGGATCTTCAAGATTAGTTTATCTCAGAGTAAGGTGACCTTATCTCCAGATTTTTCTTCTTTTGTATTTGTGTTTTCTCTCGAAACCATGAGCAGCTAAACTCTCAGGTTTGTTCAGATTAGATGAAACTCTAGTTAGGTTTTTGTGTGGATGATATTGGGGTTTTAACCCTTCGATGTTAATTGAGGTTTATTCAGTCTTTTGTTGCGTTCTTCCTAAACCCTAATTTGAAGCTCTATGAATCTGTTTGATTGACCTATCATCAGGTTCTTGCTTCATCTTTGATTTTGCGATTCTAACCAGAACGTGAGTCATTCTTGACCATACCTTTCTGACATTTTGCGGTAGACCTAATCTCTTTGCATTACCTTTTTGACATTTCACCGAACACCTTGTATGCGTTCTTGAAAATTCATAGGTTATCTTGACCATAGGAACCATTGGATCTGATAGGATAGTATCTCTACGACCTGACCAAGGAGTAGAGATTACCTAAGGTAGTGTCGAGTCATCAAGTCTGATGAACCAAAATTGCATTATATCATCCGCCTTAACCGAGCTAGAGCGAATTCGAGTCTGGACAAACACCTTAGTCATTGATAGACAGAAATATGTTACGCTTTTCCCCCATATTTGATATGTTTTCATGTGGCATTTAAGCTTTAATGCTGTTCTTTTAATGGTTTTGATCAACTTTATGAATATTCATCTCAAATGACCTGTCAGGATCATTATGGTCCATTTTCACATTTTCCAAGGTGTTTTTCATAAGTTTTCAGGTTATAACATTATTTAGATAATGTGGATACGAAGCCATAGGTTCAAACAGTGCTCAAACCGGAGTCCAGACGTTAAAGATAGTTTTGAAGTTTTATCATAAATATAACGAGACGCAAGGAACCACATTTAGCATCCCGTCAGTGAGAATCAGCATGCATCTGGCATGTAAGTATCATGTAAACGGCATGCACGCCAGTAACACGCCATTTACACGCAGCGGGACTGGGAAGATTTTATAAATATTTTTTTAGAAAGGTAACAGATACGACGACCAGACTTCGTTCCCAGCTCCTTTTTTACGAACATACCCCACCTCCAGTGCCTAGAAAACCATCTAAGAGTCCAAAAATCATCTACCCATCATCATCTGGCATCTCCCACATCACAGAAACAACAGGAGAAGATCAAGATTCACCTGGACACGAAGAAATCGGTGGAGCTTTTCATCTCTTTCTCTGTAGGTTGTATTTCTGAGCTCTTCACTATTTACTACTATAACTAAACCCCCTGGGGTTCGGTGAGTGGAACTTGTTCCAGACTAGTCGTCTGGCCCAATAGTTGTGGAATGCCCAGTCGCTTGGTCCTTGGTGGATGGGGTACCTCGTGAGTAAGAGGGGAAAATAGTAGTCAGTTCAGGTAATTGTGAGGCTATTATAGTGTGGGAGAGAGAGAGTGAGCTGAATAATGTACCGCAGATGTTTGGTCCATTGGGTCTAAGGTTGTATTTATAGTACCTCTATCTTGGTAACCACGTTATGATCTCAGCCGTCCATTGAGCTATCCCTAGGATCCTGACACGTGTACATGCGCCATGCGAACCCTAGGGCGTGCTATAGCGGGCCGTCTGCTGGTTATCGCCTGCCGCCTTAGGCTGGGCTTTGTCGATCGCCGCCAATGGGCCTAGGTCAGACTGTTATGATCACCTCTCTGTAGGCTTTGTCTTTGGGCCGCCTTGAAGCCCATGGTTGCTTGGGCTGGGGCCCATTAGAACTTTAGGGGGATTGATGATTGATTACAGTCCTATTACTTTGGATTTATTTCGGTTTAATTCAAGTTTAGATGTTATTCAGATATGTGTTCTTCAACTTATATTTCCTGTTTCTCTGACAAAGATGCATGATTAGGGTTGATTGTTTGATTTAATAATTCCTTGATTCAAGTGTTTTTTCTCGGAGTGTTACTCTTCAATGTGATGCATAGATTCGATCATATTAGCTATGCTTTTTTAGGTTTAAAGACACAAGATCATTTCATCGAACACCTTGTGCGCATTCTGCTTTCAATGTAAATGGTGACCAATGCCCGTTTGTTAGTAGTTAATGTTGAATTCTATTTGACACTATCCAATGAACTTAGGATTTGTGTCGATGTTATGTTGAAAGATCTCATCTGGCTTGTTAGAACTGTTTTAGTCCAAACTTGTGTAATCATGTCATGAACCCGAAATGGGAAACTTGCTTAACCCTTATTTCCCTCCCATTTGTTCCATCTTGTATTTTGTCTTTGCGCACTTATAACGATTTGTTGTCAAACCCCTACTTACATGCTCATTGAGCCCGTGCTTGAGCTAGTCGTTTATAGCTTGAGCCAGCTTTATCTTGAGATTGTGATTGCAAAGTGTGTGTGTTTTTGTTTTGTTCTACCAATTCAAACACCTCTCTCAGAACTGAGTAAGACAAAGCTAGAGACCCTTGGGAAATACGACCCTGTCCAAAAGTCAGGTATCTTTGGTCACGCTTTCTGCAACGATCAAAATTTGGCGCCGTTGCTGAGGACTTATTTGTTTGGTCTGAAACGTTTTGAGTTTTTTGTGTTCCACCCTTTATTTTTGTTGTTTTTGTTTCATTGTGTTCGTGTATTTGTGATAAGGATTGCATACTTGTAACTCCTTGTTATTATTTTTGTTGTTTATTCAGCATCCTGAGTACTTTGAAAATCCTTTTCACAAAGATATGGCGGATGTAAGGAGATCGTTGGCGGATTTCACCAAGTATGTGGTGGGAGAAGTCGAAAAAAGTATTTAACTACCCCAGATTGCAGCCGCAGACTTCGAGCTAAAGCCGCATATGATAAATATGGTCTCCAATATACCATACCATGGGTGTTCTGAAGAGTGCCCAGCCACGTACATTGAGAACTTCCTTGAGCTCTACAGTACCTACAAGCAGCAGAGAGTTTCAGCAAATGCTATTTGCCTCATGTTGTTCCCCTTCTCACTTATGGGAGCAGCAAAGATGTGGCTCAATAGTCAACCTGGTGGAACTTTCACCAATTGGAGGCAGCTAGCCCAAGCATTCTTGGAGGAGTTCTTTCCACCCCCCAAGACATCAGAGTTTCAGAAGAGGATTGCGCGGTTCATGAAACTAGATGATGAATCATAGTACGAATGCTGGTACAGATTCCAAGAGCTCATGAGAGCTTGCCCACACAATGGGTTCAGAGATGTACAACTTGCCAATTTCGTTGGCACCAGTTAAAATGATGACGGTGAATCAGTTGCCGCAAGGTGATGTTTTTGCTATGTCTCCAGAAGAGGCTCCTGCTCATTATGCCTCCGTTGCAAAGAAAAGTAGATCATGGACAAGGAGAGCTGCTCTTCGTGATTCTAGTAAGGGGGACAATCGTTCATTTACAAACCCTAGTTGATTCTCAAGCAGACTAGTTGAAGAATTATCAGCAACAAGTTAACAGGATGTCGTCTAAATAGCCTAAGTTTTGGAGTTCCTTACCTGAAGGTTATTTCAAAGAATTAAAGAGCTGTGAGAGTTGTGGTGATCCTCCTCACCCAAAGCGCGCTTGTTTCACATACCCTTGAGTCAAAACTTTCCAAGAGCCATGTGGATGGTGCGGAACTTGCAACCATAATGGTGACGCATGCCACAACTTTGGGAGCAATCTTTCTATGAACAATGAGGAATTGAACTTCATTTCTCAAGGCTATCCTCATAATCAGTCTGGGTATGGCGGATTTAGACAACAAGCACCACGACTACAACGTGAATCAAGGATCAGGAAGTAGCTCTAGACCTCTATACCAACCTCTAGGATCAACTGGGAGGACTAATACTGGATCATCTGGTAGCGCCGGAACCGAGTACTAGAGAGATTATGCAGAGGTTGGATAGAATGGAGATCAAGAAGGAGCAAAGAATTGATCGCATGGAGAGCAAGTATGACATTAGGTTTCGCAACTATAGAAACGCAAATCAAGGGTCAGATTTCTCAATCCCAGAGGATAGAGCAACAGATTGCTGAGCTGGTGAAGCTTGTTGTATCGAATTTGCAACCACAAGGAACCTTGCCTAGCACTACCTAGCCTAACCCATGACAAAAACATCTGAAGTTGGTGGTGACCGAACCTTGCTATGCTCCATGACCCTAACCACCGCAAGCTGATCTTCAAGCAACAAGTCTAATCTATGGAACTGGGATGGAGAGTACTTGGACCCACTAGCACGTGACTCTAGAAATCCTAAGTGGCCGGTCGAAGGCGCCACTTCAAGGGGTGAATACCCTAGACGATAAGCCAAACCTTAAGCAATGTAACAACGAGCAAAAGCTTGAAGGGAAAAGAACAAAAGTTCTGAAAGTTATATTTAATCAAAGGAGGGGTTGTGTCTTACAATGAGGCCGAATGCCTTTATTTATAGGTGAGGAAGGGAGAACAAGCTCTCCTATTCCTACCATGAAACTAACTCTTAAACTAAAAAAGAAATAAAAAGAGTCCTAATTAAACTACTAAGAAGGAGTTAAACTACTTCTAAAATAACCTAAGAAAGAAGCAAAATTCGGACTCATAGTCCTACAAGGAAAGGACTCCTTCCTAAACAAGAAATCTAAAAAGAAAGCTGGAAAATTCCTAAAAAAACAGCTAAATGGGTTCTGGAAGATTCAGCGAAATAAATACCAAATAAATTCTAAAAATTAAGCCCTTTGGCATATCACTAGTAGACTCCATGGGCTACAACTTTCATGTTGGACTTCAGCCACCCCAAATTCTGTCTCCAAGTAGCCCATATTCGTCAATCCTTGTCAGACTAGGAATCTGTCCAAAACCGGGAAATCCTAGCTTGATTAGGATTTCTTGTTCGCATGTACTTGGCATATTCTCTTTGTGACCTGTATCATGGATGGTCAGCCATCCTTCATTGGATCAGGCTCAGGTGGTGGCCTGATCGTAGCTCCTAGCATTGGCTTCCTCGGATCAACATCCATGTTTGGCTCTTTGATGCTCCGGCCATGCTTCATTCTGGCTCGGTCCAGCTTCATCTTCTTTCGTCCTTCTCCAACTCCAACAAGGCTTGTTGGAGGTTCATCCTGGGGCCAAAAGAATGCTAGAGCCTTTGGAAAATCCAGAAAGGCACAGGCCAATTGTTGGCTCAGCCCAATTTGACTCGGCGTGGTGCCTAGATGCTGGCCCGACATCTGTGACAAGCTTAGCTTTCGGCCTTTTCAATTCTGTCTGGGCCTTTTGGCTTCTGTCTTGGCAAGATCATCAAGGATGCCTCCTGAGTGTCTTTAAGTTCCAGTTGGGCTCTAGGGCTCGTAGGAGTCGGTCTGGGGCATAGACTTGGAGCTAGGCTCGGCCTGGGGCGTGGGTCTGGGCTTGGTGTCAGCATAAGCTCCTGGCGGGTCATTAATCTGACTCAGGCTTGAGTAGGGGATGACATCAATGCCTGGCTGAGGATCAGCATCCTCCCAGGGGTGTCTTCTGGCTCAGGGGCTTTGGCTCTCCTGGGCTCCAGGGGTGGTGCTGGTATAGGCCTAGGGATGGTGTAGTCTCGGCCCGGTATCATTGGTGGGGTCGGATTGGCATCATCTTTTGGGGGGTTGGTTCGTCAAAAGGGTTTTTGGGAGGAAAGAGAGAGAGAGAAGTTGAAGAATTCCATCAAAAACCTGTTTTTATAGTCAGACACAAGACACTCGGCGTGTGTCTATAACACACGGCCGTGTGTTTCATTCTGCCAAGCTCGATAAATTTTCAACGTACTCGCTTGTAACTTCAACCCGACTCAATTATGAACGTCCCGGACTTCGATGAGGCCTCAAGAACACCATTTTTGATGTCTCAATCATCCAAACTAGAGTTCCAAATTGTTCGGTTGGGCGGGGATGTTACAACCATTGTCAAGAAGCCATCAAGCACCGACCACTTGAAGAAGCATTGTTTGAAGAATGAGGAATTAGCGCAAGTTGACGAAATGGCGTTCGGTACTAACTATTCATAACTCCTCCAGAAGCAGGTTGCCAAGAAGCACAAGGATCCAAGAAGTTTCTCTTTTCCTTGCTATATTGGTTCCCATTGCATAGTAAGGCTCTTGCTGATTTAGGAGCTAGTATTAATGTGATGTCCTATCCTTTATGCCTACGATTAGGATTGATGGAGTTAGTTCCTACTAGTATGAATGTTCATTTAGCAAATGAGAGCATTAATCAACCCCTAGGGATTGTTAAAAATGTTCTCATTAAAATCAATAATTGTTATTTCCCGGTTAATTTTGTGGTGCTAGATATGAAGGAAGATTTCAATACTCTCCTTATACTCGGCAGACCATTCCTCGGCGCTGCTGGAGCCATAATTGATGTGCTCAGTGAGAGAATGACCTTCTGATTAGGGGAGGAAGAGATCGTTTTGAAATGGCTACTCTGATGGTTATTTCTCCTACTTCATCTCCCGTGAAGAAGTCATCTTTTGATTTTGATGCTTTGCTCGATTATTTTAATAAGTTCACCTCACTCCCGCAAAGTTCTTTGTTGGTACAAGAGATTGGCATGATTGAGGAAAAAGCGCAAGTCCTGAGAAACTCACTGAAAGAAAAAGGAGCCGATGAAGTAAAAAAATTGTTGTCCGAGAAGTTGGAAGTAAAAAAGAAAGGCATAGGAAACAAGAAAACATTACCGGAAGGCGAAGGAATAAAGATGAAGAGGAACTCAAGATTTCATCACTTGAAGCCCTGTAATCATGTACCTTCAACAAAAGTCCAGGTATTAGTGAGCTAGCGATGAGAAATTTAAAGCTAATCGGGAGGCACCCCCATATTTTTGCACATAAAGATAATTTTCAATTTTTTTTAATTTTTTTGGATTTTTGCTCGAGTTTTATGTTGGTTTTAGGTGTCATTATTTAATTTCTGATGATTGATGCTTGCTCGAGTCTTTATTTCGTTGTTTTTGGTTGAGGAAAGAAGTCAGGATCAAAAGAATTTGCGAGTCAAAATGTTTTTTATTGTTTTTAGGGGCTGGGAATTCCTCCCAGTAGTTTGGCGTGCTGGCAGAAAATCCCCTTTATTTTCAAAAATTTGGCCGAAATTTCTTCCCTTCTCCTTCTCTGATTTTGCTTCTTCTTCTTCTTTTCCTCTTCTCTCCCAAACCCTAAATACATTAACCAAATCCCTTCCACTCCTCCATACAACTCGCTTAACCCAAATCCTTCACTCCCATCCCTTTAAATCCTCCATTCATCCCCTCTTCCACAAAACTCACACCCACATTCTCTCTCCATCCTCCATTGAATAAGTTGTCAATAGCTTGAGCTCTTCTTCTTATCCAGCACCCCCACTCACTCTCCTACCATAAAAATAACACCAATCTTGACCAAACTCGTTTTTCATTATCAATCTACCCTCACCCTCAAGTTTTCCCTTCTTTTTCATCAATCTCACTATTGGAAGAAGAAGAAAAATTCAAACCTCTGATAACGCGCAGAACAGGGTATCTAATACTACCAAGCTAAAAGCAAGATAGATGGTATTCCACGGGTTTTCTTCCAATCATTTACTCAAAGGAATTGGCAGTTATTCAGGTTTAAACATGTTGTTTGCGTGGTGTGAGTTCCACGACTTCTAAACTAATATGTAAAGAAAATAAAATTGAACTAAAAGACAGATTGATTAATAAAGATTGATTGATTGATTGACTAACAATTTGGCAGACAAAGTTTAGACTTGAATCCCCCTAAGATTACCAGAATATTGGCGATCACAAAACCGGCGACTTTCGATTCTAATTCATTCAGTTCTTACACACCACCATAACTCCTTACCCTTAGGTCTAAATCCGCGAACGTTCGCTCCATCAGATCTAACTAGCACGATTAAATAACTGTCCGTGCGTTCACTTCTGCAACGGATAACTAACTGGTGCAATTAATTAAGTTTAATTAGTTACTCTAGAAGCGGATTAACCCTAAATGGTTCCTACGAAAGGCACACTCCATTGAATAGGTTAATTGATTGATTTGATGTTCTAAAACAAGGCGGACGTTCACCAACTATCCTTATTTGAACAAGAATCTAATCTAGGTGATCAAGCTAGAAAAGAAACACAACACGAAGAACAAATCAATTATGCAAGAGAAATTGTCTGAATTAAAATCTAATTACAGCCGATCCGTGACCGCTTTAAAGCCCCGGGTCATTTAGGGTTCATCTAATCTAAGCTTAACAAGTTTAGCTACTCATGTTCGAAATCAGAGAATCAAAGACAATAAAAGAGTTCATCATACAAAGGAAGAACAGAGAAGAACTGTAAAACCTAATTCTGACGACTCCGGGG
This sequence comes from Linum lewisii, assembly GCA_034768395.1. Classification (NCBI taxonomy): domain Eukaryota; kingdom Viridiplantae; phylum Streptophyta; class Magnoliopsida; order Malpighiales; family Linaceae; genus Linum; species Linum lewisii. The sequence continues at coordinate 34,920,435 of CM068296.1, forward strand.
AAGCTTCGATCTTGAGAAATATTCACTCCTAGCTCTGAGCACTCCGAGGTGGAAAGATGGTGTCAGGATCTCTCCGGGAACTCCAATATGCTCTCTAAACTCTATCTATCAGCTCTGAAGTATGAAATTTCGTATTAGGAAAAGTATATGATCTGATGTATCTCAATTGATTGCTGTGTCGTTGCTTAAATAAGAGCTTTCCAAACCTCAGCTGGTGATGACACTCGATTTGACGTGATTATCAGCCTCATTTAAGCGACATTTCTTTGCTTAAGACATGGTTTTTAGGGTAGAATAAAGAATATTCAATCAATTGCCCTATCTCGTGCCATTTGTGTTACCCTTACCCTTTTCGGGTCTATTTGATGGTTTTCTAGTGTTTTTATGTTAGCACAGGTTTTTGCCGTCAAATAAAGTAACCAAGGACGTGTCTAAGGCGTTAGAACATCGAGGAATTGAACCGGAATCGATCAAAGGAACCAATCAAAGTCCAACCAAAATCCTGCCCGATTACAAAGACACTTTCGCCGGAAATGTCCTATGGATTTCGGCGAAAGTATTAGTGCATTCAGACTGGTGCCAAGACAAAGGAGATTTCGCCAAAAATAAGTATATGTTTTCGGTGAAAACATTAGTGCAAACCAACTGATGTCAAGAGAAGAACATCTTCGGTGAAAAGAGCCCAGGGTTTTCGGCGAAGATGCAAGGGAAAATCACTGGCGCCAATAGAAGGTATTTTCGGTGAAATTGATTAACTCTTCGATCCGAAAATAGAGTACAGAGAAATTAGCCGGCGGTGTTTTCAATTGCAAGAATATTTTCGGTGAAAATACTTCATTATTTTCGCGAAAATCCCTTTCAAATCCGGCGCTGTATTGGAAACCCTAAAACGTACCTATTTAAAGAAGCAGCCGGCAGCCAAAGGGAGAGACGGGGAAAATCATTATTCATATTTCACGAATCAGACTTTTGAGAGTCAGCCGACTCTAGGCTCGATAGATAGAGTTTAGAGAGTTCGAAGATCCGTGGAGAGATCGTGACGCCATCCTTCACCTCGGAGAACTCGGAGCTTAAAGTTGAAGATCCAGGAGATTGAAGCTTCGCGGGAATCGTCAGAATTAGGTTTTTCAGTTCTTATCTGTTCTTCCTTTGTATGATGATCTTCATTGTTGCCTTTGATTCTCTTGTTTCTGATATGAGTAACTGAACTTGTTGAGCTTAGATTAGATGAACCCTAAGTGACCCAGGGCTTTAAAGCGGTCACGGATCGGCGGTAATTAGATTCGAAGTTCAATCAGTTTCTCTTTGCATGTTTGATTCGTTCTTCATTGTTCATGTTTCTTGTCTGGATTGATCCCCTGGATTAGATTCTTGTTAAGCTAAGGATAGAAGCGAACGCTCGCCTTACTTTAGAACATCAAATTAAACAATTAACCTTATAATTGGAGTGTGCCTTTCGTAGGAACCAGTTAGGGTTAATTCACTGCAAGAGTAACTCATTAATCACTAGTAATTACACCAATTAATTAAGTCGTTGCGAAAGGCGACCGTACCCGGGCAGCTAGTTAATCTTAGTAGTTAGAACGGATAGAGCGAACGTTCGCCGGTCTTAAACCTAAGGGTAAGGAGTTATGGTGGTGTATAGAAACCGATTGAATTAGAATTGAAAACCGCTGATCTGGTGATTGTCGTTGCTCTGGTGATCTAAGGGGGATTCGAAATCTAAGTTCGTCTATCTTCTCGTTAGTCAACCTTTTACTTTTCTGTCTTTTATTTTCCTTTGTTCATTAGATTAGAAGTCGTGGAACTCACACCACGCACTACGTGTTTAAACCTGAATAAATTGCCAGCTTCTTCAAAGTAGTCGATTAGAAGAAACCTCGAGTTGAATACGATCTGCTATACGCTTTTTCTTAGCATTAGTAGTTTTTATTTGGCTGAACGTCCGAACAACGACCGGAGGTCTCACCAGCTGGAAAAGAGGTAAGTTCTCAGCGAGAACATTGAAGTTCTCGCCGAGAACCTCTTTGTAAATCAGTTGGGAATCGGTGACGAGAACTGGCATTAATTCCTTCATAAGTTCTCGCCGAGAATGTCTTCAAAATCTTCAATTGGAACACCGACGAGATTTTCTTTGAGTTTGTGAATTAAGTCTCTCCAAGAACATTGATATTCACGGCGAGAACCTCTTTGCTGGGCAGGTACTTTTAATCTTCTGATCGGTTTGAGTTCTGGGTTGATTCTGGGTTACTCCTTGAGGCTCCATTGCTTCCCGAACACGTCCGACAACTACATATTTGATGGCAAAAAACCTGTGTACTCAACGAGACACTAGAAAACACATCAAATAGACACGAAACGGGCCAAAGTAACCAATTCGGTATGAAATAGCATTAATGAATGAAAACTCACTAAACTACCCCAAAAGTCGTGTTACAAGTAATGAAATGTCGCTTAAACGGAGCTGATAATCACGATAAATCTAGTGTCATTAAACTACCCCACACTTAAGCTTTTGCTTGTCCTCAAGCAAACTGAATTAGAACACACTCAAGTTTACAAATGACAAGATCGATTAAATTGAAGTTCAAGCCCAACAATTTGGCTTAAACGGTTCCACGTAAAAACTTAACCTACACATGCAAGAACATCAATCAAACAAGTCTAGACCTTATTATTTTCTGCACACTTCAAGTAGTAGTTAATTAGAACGTGTTTCTTACCAAAAATAATTGATCACAAATTATCCGGCCACGACAACACCAACTCTAATCAAAAGGTCTTGAGCTCGGACCATCATGTAGATTAGGTGGAGCTAGGAGATATTTGGGTAGTAGTGGGTGAAAGTGATGTGGCTATCGACTCAGCTTCATCCGCTTCTAAACCTTCACGTTATATGTTCTAGTTAGGAACGATTTAAACAACAATTTCATTCAAGATTTTTCTTCCTCCATTTGTTTACTGCATACTAGTGCTCGATTCGAACACTTCACTTAGGTGTTGGTCCTGCCTAGCTCACAGTATTTGTGTCTATGCTAGTGCTCAACCCAAACACTTCACTTAGGTGTCGGGTTTGCCTAGCTTTGTTTTCAGCACTTAATGAATTTGAATAAATTAAACATTTTCTTCACCACTTGATCCTAGCTAGTTATAACTTTTACATAAGATTTCGAATTGGATTTCTGTCTAATCTCAAGCCACAATCACAAGGGATCAAATAGGGAATAAAAACATGGAGGAGAGCAGAAAATGTGTATAAACCAACAAACAGGCCAAGGCTCAACGGGGTTATCCTAAAGGAAAATGATTCGGGTAGGCTTTTTGGCTGAGAGTGGTGAAATTCTAATTGCTTTTCTCATCTTAGAACGGTGTTATCGAGCAGTTTTAAACAAGTATTAAGTCAATCAATTCAAATTACAAGAGTGATTCAATATCTATTTTGACCTAGACTCATTTAATATTAGTGTCGTCATACTGGTACATGTTTTAAGTGGAACAGTCTAAACATCATTGTGAAAATTTGAAGTCAACTTAACATCAAAAGTCAAGAACCGAGTAATTATATGCTAGAGGAATGAAATGCACCACAGAACCACAGAAAAACAAACAAGATCATGCATAGTTCTTCTAGAATCCTACCCCACACTTGGAACGTTCTGTGTCCTCACAGGACTAGAAATAGAGTAGAGATATCAGGAAAACCTGGAAGGTGAAGGTCGATGTTGAGGATGAGATGGAGGACCCAGAGCGGAGCGAAACAGCTACAAAAGTCCTACAAAACAAAAACAACAAAAAGATCAAAAGGAAACCGGGACAAGTGTCCTGGATCCGCACAGAATAAAGTCGGAACGAAGAAGGTTAGGGGAAGTTTTGGGAAAATTTTTGACTCTTTTTTTTTTGAAAATTTTCTGACATACCCCAAAGTTCTCGCCGAGAATGTGGATGTTCTCCGTGTGAACTTCTTTACAGAGTGAACCTCAGGACTAGAGGGAAAAGGTCATACCAATGGAAAACATATTGTTGCTGACATTTTATGTGTTGGGTGTGGATAACCTCCTCCATCGCCACGAACACATCTCTACTCCGTCATGGATACTATTCCACCACCTGCCCTAAAGCTGAGTCCATCGTAAGACAAGTCATGATCAACGCCCTCCGCTCACCCGACCCATGAAGTGTCGCCTCCGTCATGCGCTTCCAATTCCATGACTGCTTCGTCAATGTAAACATCTCGAAAACCTCATGCATAAGTTAGATCACCTGAGCATGGAAATTCAAGTCGCAAGAGTTTATGTTAAATCTAGGCACTAATCCCGAGGTAACCTACCTGATAAATATTTTTCCCTCATTTTAGGATTAATATTACCACGTACCTTCTTTAGTTCTTACTCTTTCTCTTTCTTAACTCTTCTAAACTACGACAATATCATTTTTCGGCATGGAATTGAATCAATCCCTTGTTGTTCATCACAAAAAAGTGATTGTCCAATTTTGTTGGATTGAATTTTGGCATAGGTCCAAACCTTTTCTCGGAACAAGAATTGAATTCCGTTTTCAAATATCATAATTATTGAATTACAAGAACACTTGTGAGCATCTTTGGTGTGGAACAGCTAAATGATAGAATCAATGACGGCCGAGATGTTGGGTACATCAGAGAGCTAGAGACAACCTACTAATGATGGAATTTTATAAACAAAAATAAATCCATTTGAAAGAGATAAACGTAACTAGCTATCTGGCCATTGAAAATGGTTAGGTAGATTGAGAATTTGAGATGGCAAATGACGAAGGTAAGGGTGCGGTTTGTGTGACAAGAGGAACTGGGTTCATAGCTTCATGGCTACTCTGTTCGCACCACCATCTGGCCGCCATCACATAACAATACTACTGACATCACCTGTAACATCCCCGCCAAACCGAACGGTTTGGAACTCGAGTTTGAGTGTTTGAGAAATTGGAAACAATGTTCTTGAGGCCCCATCGAAGTTCGAGATGTTCGTAATTGAGTCGGGTTGAAGTTACAAGCAAGTACGCGAAAATTTGGCAAGGTGGGCAGACCATGATACATGGCCGTTCTTAACAAAAAAAAAAAATACATGGCCGTGTATCAGCAATACACGCCGTGTATCATGATACATGCCGTGTATCTGCAATACACGTCGTGTATCATGGCCTGACTATAAAGGCTGATTTTTCACGGATTTCCATAACTTCCCCTTCTTTCTCTTTCCCCCAAAATCCCTTTGACGAACCAAAAACCCCCCAAGCTTCAATCCTTGATTCTGAGAGTTTTAGAGCTCCGATTGGTGATTCGTTTCTTGCTACACGTTCGTGGTGATGAGAGGAAGAGATCGTAAGTCATGGTTCTGGGTATTTATGAGTAGGTTGGTGTCAGTGGAAGAAGGAAGAGCTACATTTTTGAGGCTGTAGAGCTTGGCTGTTCGGGTTTCTAGAAGTCGTTTAGAACCTCGTCTTCTTGTCAGGTGAAGGCTTAGCATACGATAGGTAGTATGTTCGGTGTGAGGAGTTGTAACTTTGACTTAGAAGAATATAGGGATTGCATGAAATTGAAGAGAGTAAAAGGGGAAATCCGTATTGCAACAGATTGTGATGTGAATTGTGATGATTGATGCTTGTTGTGTGGTTGTTAATTGATGCATTGATTGATGATTGTGAGTTGTTGTGATGTGGTTGGATTGGGGGAAATCATTAACAATGATGTTGTAAGGATCAGACTTAGTAACGAGTGTAGGAGGGTTGGGATGTGATTCTGTAAACTGTTTCTGTATCTTGTGTTGTCAATTGTAGTTGCAGGAGGGTGGTCCTGCCAATGCGGGGTCGCCCTAATCAATGATGAACAGGTGGATGGCCTTGCCAATGCAGGTTCGTCCTATGAAGGATGAACATGAGGGTAATCCTAAACTCACGACATGGTTATCCATGTACTTGCAGGTGGGGGTGGCCAGTGAGCTAGCCGTTTACCCTTAAACTGTTTGTGTAATGTGGAATTATTGAATGAAGTGTGATGTGATTGTAAATGTCTGAATGGATGAAATGATGTCTATGTGATATTGGATGGATTGATGTTACGTGTTGTTGGCTGAATTGATGTTATGCAATGGCTTGGGTGAAATTGATGTTGTGTGTGAAGATGGTTGTTAATGTGTTTAGGGTGGTAGACTTATGACTTAGAATTGGCTAATAGAATTGGTAAGGGAATTTGTACGTGGAAGTGGACAATAGAATTGGTACGTGCAATTGGCTAATGGAATTAGTTAAGGGAATTGGACAATGGAATAGGTACATGGAATTGGCTAGAGGAATTGGGACTTGGTTTGATTGATTGAAATTGCATTGTTGATGTGTGTAGTTGATTGGATTGTGATAACTAGAATGTGGTATGGAATTGGTTTAATGATGGAGTTAGTGATAGAATTGTTGATAGACTTGATGACTTGAATTGGATGGTTTTGATGAGGAGATTGTTGATGGATGAAATGGATGAGTTGATGGACGGATTTGATGAATGAAGTTAATTGTTGTAATTACTTGAAATAATAGAATCTGAAGGAGCCAACGTTACCCCAAGGATATGTGATTGAGTCCGGTCTATGTGGGTAGATCACCTTGGTTGGATACCGAGGATTAGTTTCGAGTTAGGTCTACGGTGGTAGATTACCTTGGTCGAGTACCGAGGATTAGTTGCTAACTCCCGAGGGAGAGATTGTGATGTCCATAGAAAAGGATCCGTTAAGGATGCGTCTTGGGACCTTCTTGGAAGAGTGGGTGCATCTGTGGCCGGCGGGGTAGCGGGGGAACAACTCCTTATGGTGCCTAATGAACTCACCTAGCAAATTGAATGAGATGCGTGTGTGATTTGTGTATGATGCGTGTATTGGATGTTGATGACACTCGATTTGACGTGATTATCAGCCTCATTTAAGCGACATTTCCTTGCTTAAGACTTGGTTTTTAGGGTAGAATAGCGAATATGCAATCAATTGCTCTATCTCGTGCCATTTGTGTTACTTTGGCCCGTTTCGGGTCTATTTGATGGTTTTCTAGTGTTTCTATGTTAGCACAGGTTTTTGCCGTCAAATAAGTAGCCAAGGACGTGTCTAAGGCGTTGGAACCTCGAGGAATCGCACCGGAATCGATCCAAGGAGTCAATCAAACCGAACCAAATCCTGCTCCCATTTACAAAGGAATTTTTGGCGAAAATCCCTTGGAATTTTCGGCGAAAATTCATGAAAAAATCGGCAGTGCATCCAAGAAGAAGTTTTCGGCGAAAACATCAAGTTTTCGCCGAGAACCCCGGCGTCTGAAAATCACAGGAGAATTCAGCTGGCGATCAGTCTATTTACAAAGAGATTTTTGCCGAAAATCCCTTCATATTTTCGGCAAAAATGTTAGGCAAAATCGGCAGTTTAGGGTTAAGTATAAATACTTAACCGGCGGCCCTATATAGAAATATACCTTATAATATCAATCATAATTTCCAGACCTAGGAGTTCGAGAGAGAGTTTAGAGAGTTCAAAGAATCGTGGAGAGATCGTGATGCCATCCCTTCACCTCGGAGACTCGGAGCTTGGATTGAAGATTACCGGAGATTGAAGCTTCACGGATTCGTCAAATTAGGTTTTATAGTTCTTCTCTGTTCTTCCTACCTGAGATGTATTCCTTGTTTGTTTTCGATTCTCTTGTTCCTAATATGAGTAGCTAAACTCGTAGAGCTTAGATTAGATGAACCCTAAGTGACCCAGGGCTTTAAAGCAGTCACGGATCGGCGGTGATTAGATTCAAAGTTCAATCAGTTTCTCTTTGCATGGTTGTTTTGTTCTTGATTGTTGTACTGCGTTTCTTGTCTAGTTGACGCCTAGATTAGTTTCGTTGTTCTTGTGTTTCTTTTCTGGTTGATCGCCTAGATTAGGTTTTTGCAAGCTAGGGTTAGTCGCCAGACATCTCCCTGCTTTGGCGCATAAACTTGTCTTTCATGATCACCTAGTTTAGATTCTTGTTAAGCTGAGGATAAAAGCGAACGCTCACCTTTCTTTAAAACATCAATTCAACCAATTAACCTATTCATTGGAGTGTGCCTTTCGTAGGAACCAGTTAGGGTTAATCCGCTTCAAGAATAACTCATAAATCATTAGTAATTGCACCAGTTAAGTTAAGTCGTTTCGAGAGGCGACCGTACCCGGGCGACTAATTAATCTTGGTAGTTAGATCGGATAGAGCGAACGTTCGCCAGTCTTAAACCTAAGGGTCAGGAGTTATGGTGGTGTATAGAAATTGATTGAACGAGAATTGAAATCCGCTAATCTATTGATTGCTGTTGCCTTGGTGATCTAAGGGGGATTTGAAATCTAAGCTTGTCTGTCGTCTGTCTGAACCAACCAATCATTCTGTCTTTTAATTTTATTTTAATTTTCCTACATCTTAGTCTAGAAGTCATGAACTCACACCACGCACGAAGTGTTTAAACCTGAATAAATTGCCAGCTTCTTTGAGTAGTCGATTAGAAGAAACCCTGTGGAATACGATCTGCTTAGCTTTCCAGCTTGGTAGTATTTGATCACTGTTCTGCAGCTCATCAGATGTGTTGTGAAGTGCCTTGTGATGTGTTGTGGATTGTGTTGTTGTGATGAGATGTGAGCTAGAGGTTGAATGGTTTAGGATTGATAATGTTGATAATTGTGAATCTGTGAAATGTGAGTGGTGTAGTCGATGTGTGAGTAGAAGTGCTGTCAGTGATAGTGAGTTGTATTGTGATGTAATGTTGAACTATGTGCTTCATGAGTTAGTTATATCGTTGTATTTGTGAATTGATGACTTTGGTTATATGGTTGAGATTGTCAGTTGTAGGCATCGGATTGAGTAGTGCACATGTGTGATCACCTAGATAATATGAAGGAGAAATGTGGTGTATGTGGATGCGTGTGTATGTATAGGTATGGATTCGATTGTGAGACAACTTGTTATGTGATTTTGGAGGGTGTGTAATATGTATGATGTTTTCTCTGTTAAGCAATGTTGAGTTGGATTCGGTATAATGTTGGGCTTATGCATATTAGACTCTTGTGTATTGATGCTATCATGACTTGTGGATGTTGATTTGAGATTTGAGCTTATCTGATCGCCTAGTATCATGTTAGGAATTAAAATATGAATGGCTGTGTCAGATTCCACTATTCTTTGTGTGCGGAGTTGGGATCGCACTTGAGGTTAGGTTCGGCGCATAGTTAAACCCAGTGGGTTCACCCAATTTCATTTGGAAATTGATCCCCCCAGTTTCTCTTTTCAGGTGTTCGGTTGAGTTCAGAGGAGTTGCAGTTTGGAGTTGTGAAGTGAAGATTAGTGGACTACTTTGGAGTGACTATCGTTTTGGTTTTATGTTTCAGTTGACACTTTTGGGTTGGGGGATTTTGTAAACGTTGTTGAGGTTCGGATTTTGGATTTTGATTTATCAGTTGTTCGGATTTTGAATTGTATTTAATGAAGGTCTTCGTTTGTGATGACACTCGATTTGACGTGATTATCAACCTCATTTAAGCGACATTTCTTTGCTTAAGACATGGTTTTTAGGGTAGAATAACGAATATTCAATCGATTGCCCTATCTCGTGCCATTTGTGTTACCTTGGCCCGTTTCGGGTCTATTTGATGGTTTTCTAGTGTTTTCATCTAAGCACAGGTTTTTGCCGTCAAATAAAGTAGCCATGGACGTGTTAAAGCATTGGAACATCGAGGAACTGAACCGGAATCGATCAAAGGAGCCAATTAAGTTCAAGCAATCTCCTGCCCGTTTACAAAGAAGATTTCGCCGAAAATACCTTGTTATTTTCGGCGAAAATATTAGTGCAAATTGACTGATGCCACTTGAAGGATGGTTTCGGCGAAAACAATATGTTTTCGGACCGAAACCTATTCGGTGAAAAGGACAGAAGAAACAGCTGAGTGACCGGCCATTTACACAAGGATTTTCGCCGAAAATATCCCTATGTTTTCGGCGAAAATATCAGGCCAATCCGGATCAGTTAGGGTTAAGTATAAATACTTAACCCGGCGGCCCAGAAAGAAAACACATCATAATTAATCATAATACAACTTTTCGAGATCAGAATCCTCTCAAGTTCTGGAGCGAAGAGTTGGAGTTCGAAGAGCTGGATAGAGATCGTGACGCCATCCCTTACATCTCGGAGAATCGGAGCTAGGAGTGTTATCTACCGAAGATCGAAGTCTGTCAGAGTCGTCTAAATTTGGTTTTTCAGATTCTTTTCTGTTCTTCCTCTGAATGATGAACTCTTTCTTTGTCTTTGTTTCTTTTGTAATGATCATGAGTAGCTAAACTCGTTAGAGCTTAGACTAGATGAACCCTAAGTGACCCAGGGCTTTAAAGCGGTCACGGATCGGTGGTGATTAGATTCGAAATTCAATCAATTCTTTTTCATGTTTGATTTGTTCTTCATTGTTCATGTTTCTTGTCTGGATTGATCACCTAGATTAGATTCTGGTTAAGCTAAGGATAGAAGCGAACGCTCGCCTTACTTTAGAACATCAAATTGAACAATTAACCTTATAATTGGAGCGTGCCTTCCGTAGGAACCGGTTAGGGTTAATTCACTGCAAGAGTAACTCATTAATCATTAGTAATTACACCAATTAATTAAGTCCTTGCGAGGGCGACCGTACCCGGGCGGCTAGTTAACCTTGGTAGTTAGAACGGATAGAGCGAACGTTCGCCGGTCTTAAACCTAAGGGTAAGGAGTTATGGTGGTGTCTTAGTAATTGATTGAATGAGAATCGAAATCCGCTGATCTGTTGATTGCCAATGCTTTGGGGAACGAAGGGGGATTCAAAGTCTAAGTTCGTCAGTCATCCTTGTTTTCAAACCCTAATTTCCAATCTGCTTTAGTTTAATTTTTTAATTTATCCGCATTTCTTAGAATTAGAAGTCGTGGAACTCACACCACGCACAACTTGTTGCCTTCGAGTATTTTGTCAGTTTTGAAGTAGTCAATCATAGAAGACCCTCGGAATACGATCTGCTATAGCTTTTTCTTAGCATTAGTAGTTTATTTGGTTGAACCCTCAACGACAGGTTCACCAAATTGGCGCCGTTGCCGGGGAACTCTTTTGATTGTTCGAAAGAAGAACTGGCAATTTATTCTTCTATTTTCCATCTTTCATTTTTCCACCCACTTCGATTTTACACTGGTTTTGTTTGTCTTTGTTATCTGTAGATTTACAGGTGTATGCCTCACCGTCCTTGGACTCGCTCTCAAACCGAACAGGCTAAGAGTGCAGAGAGACCTGGCAGTTCTGCTACACCTCTATGATCACAGATTCTGAAGAAAGGCAGATCCAATCCATTCATCACTCCGATCAAGATCAAGGAACCGAAGGAGAGTTCCTCATCTCCATCTTCACCTGTACCGTCATCTTCATCCGCTTCATACACCGAGTCGCTCTCACCTCCTCCATCTCCTACCATGGGCGATAGATTACCACCAAACGGCGATCAACCGCCGCCGCCACCACCTGCACAGAAGAGTCTAGCAGACTATAACAAGCCGAGCGCGACTAGCGTTCGATCTGCCATTGCCGTTCCGCGCATTGAATGAGATCCTGACTATGAGATCAAGATTCCATTCTTGACTATGATCTCTAGGGATTTACAGTTTGAAGGCAGGCCCCTAGACAACCCGTGCACCCATCTTGCAGACTTCCTTGATCTCTGCAGTACTTTCAAGAGCGGGAACCTCGACAAAAACACTCTTTGTCTAAGAGCCTTTCCGTTCTCTCTGAAAGGCGCTGCTAAGAGGTGGCTTACTGGTAAACCACCTGGCTACTACACTAACTGGGATACTCTGGCTCAGGACTTTGTTGAAGAATACTTCCCTCCGGCCAGAACAACTGCCATCAAGGACAGCATTTCCAGATTCTCCCAGAAAGAAGGAGAAAGCTTGTATGATACTTGGAATCGATTCCAAGAACTTCTCTACACCTGCCCTCATCATGGATTCGAGCAGAGGCAGTTAGCTGAAATCTTCTCTCATGGACTTCGAGAAGAATCTGCCAAGTGGGTCAATTCTCTAGCTGAAAGGGATTGCACTACACTCACTCCTGAAGCTGCTCTTCTTCACTTCGCAAACTGTGCTTCCAAGTCAAGGAACTGGGAGCGACAATCTGAAGGATCAAGGAGCAAGCTAGATCTCGAAGCTACAATCAAAGCAGAGGTAGAGAAGCATTTGAAGAAGTCTACCACACCGATCAAGCCACCGGCAGCTTCTGTCTACGTTGCCGATTGCGAGTGGTGTGGAGCTTGCGCACATAACGGAGGCCGTTGTCAGAATTTTGGTAAGGCAGAAGTCTGGTCTGCCGAAGAGGTAAATTTCATCCAACAAGGCTTCGTTAATAATCAGAATGGTTATGCTGGATATCGTAACTTCAGACAGCAAGGGAACTATCAAGACAGACCTCCCTACAATGCTGGCGCCAATCATAACCAGAACCAGAATAACCGCCCGGCTGGTCCAGCTCGGGATCAGAAGCCTAACCATCCGCCGGCAGGTGTCTACTAGCCGCCGCATCACAATCCGGGTAATTATGGAACTGCTCCTGGCAATCGCCAGAATCAATATCTTAACAATACCTATCCAGGGCAGCAGCATCAAAGAGAGAACAATGTCAGTGACCTGGATAAGAAGCTCAGCCAGATCATCACCAGACTCGATGATCATGACAGTTAGTTCAAGGCTCAAGCTCTTCTCAATCAAGAACAGATAGCATCTGGACAAAGAATTGAGCAAGTCGTGAACAACATCTCGAGCATGCTAGCATCTGGTCGACCATTTGGCCAGCTTCCAAGCCAGACAGAGCCAAACCCGAGAAAAGAACAGGCTAAAATGGTAACTGCTCAAAAACTTCCAAACCTAATTGCTGATGCTTGTTCTGTCTTACGCAGGATCGCTGAAACTCCGGAGGAAGAAGAAGAACAAGAACCGGCGCCTAAGGAGGATGATCCTCCTCTTGCACCATACGTCGTGGAGCCTCCTTTTCCTAGAGCATTGTTGCCAAATGCAAGGATCGCGACTGGCATGAAGGGGAACAAGGAAGGATATCTTGACATTCGTATTAAGAAACCTGCCTCTCCATATCCAGCTAAGTTATCTGATCCTGGTTCTTTTACTTTGCCTTTGGTAATCAATGATGTTGAGATCGAACGCTGTTTAGTTGATCTAGGAGCGTCTGTTAATGTCATGCCTATGAGCCTGTTTGAAAAGTTAAACCTAGGAGAACTTGAACCGCCTAGTATGCAACTCGTTTTTGCTGATAGATCACTTAAAACCCCTAAGGGAGAGATTAAAGACGTTATTACTAAATGTGGTCCGTTCATGTTTTTAGCTGACTATGTGATTATGGATACTAGTACGGATGATTCTACCATACTCATAGGTCGACCTTTCATGGCTACTACTGGAATGAATATTAACGTTCCAAATGGTTCTTTAACTCTAAGGGTCGGTAAAGAAACGAAAACTTTCCGTCTTAAAGATGGCATGAAATATGACTCTAAGAATGAAGAATCTCACTGCCTAGCTGTTGAAACTGTGGGGTTGACTCTGGTCAACTCCGTTACTAATGCTTCTTCTAGTGTCTCTAGATCAGTTGTTGCTGCAGGCATTGAACAGGTTATTAAGGAGAAGCCAGAAATTTTGGTTCAGAAGCCGCTTAAGAAGAAGAAGAAGGAACTGCAAGCCTCTTATAAACCACCGAGCAGACCTCGAGGAAAGAACAAGAAGACGAAGACCCAAATGGTCTGGAGACCAAAAATTCCACCATCTTCCACCGAGCCAGCTGCAACATTATGCAGCCGCGCCGACCAGCGGTATGAGGCACAGATGGCGCGGCAACGCCAGCTCGGCGAATTTCTCCACTTTCCACCTCCCGGTTCACCGGACCAGCAGTGATCGGGTTGTATTCCTTTTCTGGTGTCTTCTTTTTATTTATTCTTTTCGGATTTCGGTCCAACTTTTTTCTGTGTGGATCCGGGGCACTTGTCCTGGTTTCCTTTTTATGTTTCATTTGTTTTTGTTTTGTAGGCAGTAGGGAGATTCCCTTTGCTTCGCTTGGGTAGATTTCCTCCGCTCCGAGGATCCGTGCTCATCCACTACGCCAACCATCTCGGCCCAGGTTCTTCTACTTCACTCTGAACTCTAATTTTAGTCCTGTGAGGACACAGTCCGATTTAAGTGTGGGGTAGGATGCTAGAGAACCTTGCATGAACTTGATTGCCCTTAATTGCATTATTTGTGTGCCTCGTGATTCCATTCCAGTCTCTCTAGCATTAGAATGGCTCAGTTCTTGATTTTTGATGTTAAGTTGTTGTTCAAACTTTCATAATGATGCTTAGACTGCTTAACCTAGAACTTGAGAACCAACTTGTACGCTTTGATGCTAAATTGTCTGGTCAGAACAGAATTTTAAAATCACACTTGTAGTTTGTAGCCTTGATTGCATGAAAATGACCGAATCCGACTAGCAAACCAATTGTGAGCTTTTGATCCATTGCACGTAACTTGCAATTTAAATTCTTTCTGAGTGGTTTTATGTTTACTTGAATGAGTTAGAATTTGCATGAGACCTACTCGAGACCACACGATGACACGAGTTCTAGAAGGATAGGGGCACCTAGATTCAGCTACTAAGCCAGATAGCCTACCAAACGATAAAATCCATTAGGTTTAGACCCTTGAGCTTGGCCTGTTCTTTCGGTTCGATAATACATTACAGCCTTTTCCCATTTCTTTCATTCCCCGTTGATCCCCTGTGGTTGTAGTTCTAGATTGACCTACCGGAAGTCGGTTTGTGGTAACCTTCCTATTGCCATTAAACAGGTGGTCTTAGCTAATATGTTCAGACGTGTAAACCCCTCTAGCAACTAAAAGAACAATCGGCACAAAAGAAAAAAGTAAGTAAAAGAAAGAAAAAGAGAAAAATTTTGAAAAAAAATAGTAAAGAAAAGAAGAAAATCAGAAAAATGTTCAAAGTTTCTAGTTCAATAAAACGTTATTCTCCCTACAAATGGAAGAACGAAGTCAAAAGAAAAGTGCAAAAGAAAGAAAAGAAAAAAAAAATCGTGTAAAGAAAAAGAATAAGTGCTAGGTTGCTTGAGGGTATCATAGGACGAGCGTTCATTATTCCACCCGTGTTTGGTTAGACGGTAGGAAGCCATAGATTAGATTCGAGGGAAGTTAGTCGAAAGCTACACCGCACCAAGCCATCATCATACATTCCCATCATCCATCTCATTATAAACCGAGTAGTGTAGAATTTATTACGGTCCTAGCAGGGAAGTCCTTCTTGACTAGATACTCGTGTTGTCACAGTGGTGGAGATGTGGTCGAAATGCAAACCTATGACAGAATTCGGTAACAGAAAATGATCGAGAGCAGAAACACGTCCTTAAACACAGAGAGTGAGAGTTCCCATTGTACTATATATATCCTGTGTGAGGAGTCTGGTCGTTCAGGTCAAATTCGTGCATAATTAGTTGCTAATTACTTGTCGTGTGCAGTTTATTAGTGAGACCAGGTAGTTTGGCTGATCTGTATGCATGTTAGGTTTCTTGTTCTAGGATCGATCTGTCTAATAATTCATTGTGTTTGATTGAGCTCCAATTTAATCGATCTTATCATTTATGAACATGAGCGTTTCTATTCAGTTTGCTTGAGGACAAACAAAAGCTTAAGTGTGGGGTATTTGATGACACTCGATTTGACGTGATTATCAGCCTCATTTAAGCGACATTTCTTTGCTTAAGACATGGTTTTTAGGGTAGAATAACGAATATTCAATCGATTGCCCTATCTCGTGCCATTTGTGTTACCTTGGCCCGTTTCGGGTCTATTTGATGGTTTTCTAGTGTTTTCATGCTAGCACAGGTTTTTGCCGTCAAATAAAGTAGCCATGGACGTGTCTAAAGCATTGGAACATCGAGGAACTGAACCGGAATCGATCAAAGGAGCCAATTAAGTTCAAGCAATCTCCTGCCCGTTTACAAAGAAGATTTCGCCAAAAATACCTTGTTATTTTCGGCGAAAATATTAGTGCAAATCGACTGATGCCACTTGAAGGATGGTTTCAGCGAAAACAATATGTTTTCGGACCGAAACCTATTCGGCGAAAAGGACAGAAGAAACAGCTGAGTGACCGGCCATTTACACAAGGATTTTCGCCGAAAATATCCCAATGTTTTTGGCGAAAATATCAGGCCAATCCCGATCAGTTAGGGTTAAGTATAAATACTTAACCCGGCGGCCCAGAAAGAAAACACATCATAATTAATCATAATACAACTTTTCGAGATCAGAATCCTCTCAAGTTCTGGAGCGAAGAGTTGGAGTTCGAAGAGCCGGATAGAGATCGTGACGCCATCCCTTCCATCTCGGAGAATCGGAGCTAGGAGTGTTATCTACCGAAGATCGAAATCTGTCAGAGTCGTCTAAATTAGGTTTTTCAGATTCTTTTCTGTTCTTCCTCTGAATGATGAACTCTTTCTTTGTCTTTGTTTCTTTTGTAATGATCATGAGTAGCTAAACTCGTTAGAGCTTAGACTAGATGAACCCTAAGTGACCCAGGGCTTTAAAGCGGTCACGGATCGGCGGTGATTAGATTCGAAATTCAATCAATTCTTTTTCATGTTTGATTTGTTCTTCATTGTTCATGTTTCTTGTCTGGATTGATCACCTAGATTAGATTCTGGTTAAGCTAAGGATAGAAGCGAACGCTCGCCTTACTTTAGAACATCAAATTGAACAATTAACCTTATAATTGGAGCGTGCCTTTCGTAGGAACCGGTTAGGGTTAATTCACTGCATGAGTAACTCATTAATCATTAGTAATTACACCAATTAATTAAGTCGTTGCGAGAGGCGACCGTACCCGGGCGGCTAGTTAACCTTGGTAGTTAGAACGGATAGAGCGAACGTTCGCCGGTCTTAAACCTAAGGGTAAGGAGTTATGGTGGTGTCTTAGTAATTGATTGAATGAGAATCGAAATCCGCTGATCTGTTGATTGCCAATGCTCTGGGGAACGAAGGGGGATTCAAAGTCTAAGTTCATCTGTCATCCTTGTTTTCAAACCCTAATTTCCAATCTGCTTTAGTTTAATTTTTTAATTTATCCGCATTTCTTAGAATTAGAAGTCGTGGAACTCACACCACGCACAACTTGTTGCCTTCGAGTATTTTGTCAGTTTTGAAGTAGTCAATCATAGAAGACCCTCGGAATACGATCTGCTATAGCTTTTTCTTAGCATTAGTAGTTTATTTGGTTGAACCCTCAACGACAGGTTCACCAGTTTGTTTAGAACCTTTTTAATAAGAGTTGTTTCTGTTTCCGCTGCATTTTACTCCTTTATTTAAATGTTATATCTTCGAGTAGCACTCAAACGGATTCGACCACGGGTAAACCCGGGTCGGTTTGGGATCGGTGTTACATCACCTTCTTAACAAACCTCCCTGACACATCCTCAAAAACCCTCAAGGTCTTCGAGGTGGACCTCAGCCATCCAGACATTTTCTCAACCGCCATTCAAGGTTGCGCCGCAGTCATCCATGTGGCAACCCCTGGTATAAACTCCCATGACCTATACGGGCCCACTGAAAGAAATAGTAGCTCGTGAATGGTTTCAAGCTCAGCTTGTAAAAACTGCTAAAAAGTTTGCTCAAAATTCAAGTTGATGGTAAATGAGCTGAGCATAACCACCCACGACTCAACTATTGATAGGATCGCCAGTTGGTTCGGCTCATGAGATCATTGAGCATTGCTTGCGACTGATTAATTATAAGTTGATTGTGTAATGATTAGGGCAGAAGGAGAGTAGTAGAGGCAAGCTTGAGGAGCCGATATCATTGGTGGCATGTAGACGATGTAGCAGAAGCCAGAAGCGAAAAGGAGGTTTATATATATGTTCTTCACATAGCCTTACAACATCATCTTATCACATGGAATTGAAAACCCTTTCTATAAATACCAGCACTTGTGTTGTGGTGATTTAGGTATGTGGTTGGTCTTTGAGAAACAAAAGATTTCGTCGAAGAAACTATTGGATGCTGGATTTGGATTCAAGTATGGGATTCATGATATGTTTGATGGAGCAATTCAATGTTCCACTACAGAAAAACCAGCGACAGAGCCACACCGTATTTGCTTCTATAGAGTTTTAGAGGCAGATAACATATTATTTTTGTTGTTGATAACTTTTTACAGGCACATGTATATGCTTTTAAAAACAATTTATTTCTACCATGATATTTTCCTATATACTCTTTTTCACTATCTAGAGACATCATTTTCTACTCTTTTGCTATCTAGGGTTTGAACCTAGGTGGTTGAAGGAAATGTGTTAAGTTCTTTTCACTTGATTCAGGAGGACTTATTGATCTTTTTATGCAATTTTTAAACATAAATGACAAAACTCAATGAATAAGTTTTTCACTTGGTTCAGGAGCACTTATTGATTTTGTAACGGTTGTTCCAACTATTTAATTTGTGTTTTTCATTTATTTATGAATAAGCTTTCCCTTATTTTCCATGTACATTTCAGATGATTTTTTTTTCATGACAACTTCTTGGTGAGAAATATCATAGATTGTGATTACGTAAAAATATACCGCCAATGGTACATTGTTACAGAAAGTCCAAATTTAGACAAGTGTGACATGTGGCCAGCGCGGCGCTGGCAACAAGTCTGACGTCACTAGATGGCCAATTCCGTTAAGGCCCGAGCTGGGTTTCAGGGAAACTAGCCAACGAGGCTCTGGTTGGCGTCTCGCTGGCTGATTTCCTTGGAACCATAGATCCCCAACCCCTCCTACAAATACCCTTCTCAGCTGCAGTTTCACCACACCTTTCTCTCCAAACCCTAATTTCATCCCCAAAAGGCGCTGACCACATGTTCACAATTACTAGCTGGCCAACTCTGTTAAGGCCATGAGCCACCTGACCCGTGTCCGAAACTACCGTCCTAGCGGCGAGCTCATCAATTATTCTCATTCTTGTTGACTTATTGTAGAATGCCAGCATACTTCTTGTCATTGTTTCTCTATTTCATAGGCTACTAGGCAAGCCAAAGGTCATTGTTCATGCAATCAAATCGTTTGACCCGAATATGGAATAACCACCTCATTGGACCTCCTATTAGTATGCATAACCCTTTTATTTGCACCCCCATTACTTTCCATTACCCCCATTCCTATCAAGTGTAAGTCACCAATTTTAACTCTAATATATTTTGTACTGTTAGAACCCATGTGATTTATGTGCAATTTTTCTTTTGATGGTATCTTGTTCCAACCATAACGACAATACTAAAACAAATTACATTTTCTATGTGTGTACGTGATTTCTATGAATGAATTAATCTATTAACTAAATAAACAATATACACAAACAACAATAATACACCTACGAACCCTAAAGAACAAACAACGATACAGACATGTTATATGTACACCAGATTACACAAGGAATTCAATCACTCACCAGATCAGACATGTTACAGGCTTACTTTTTCTACCTTTTACACTTCTCAACTGTAGTGAGCTTACCACCCTTTGGTCGAGGAGGTGCTAATGTCCATGAGAAACAAGTTTCGGTTCTTGCTTGCTTGAGCTCGACCTTCTGCTTCCGCTTCTTCAGGTGCGAAATGTAGACTTCGCATGTCTCATCTGCAAGCTTATGGTTCACTATATCTTTCCAAACAGCTAGCTCTTCGTTAAGATCTTTGAGTTGCAGAAGAGAGAATGCATGTTTCATTTCTTGGGTTAAATAATTATAAATCCTGGAACCTTGGATCGAGTAACAAAGTGATCCCGAAACTTTGAATCGTGTTACAAAGTGATCCTGAAACTTTGAATCATGTTACGATCTAGTACTGCAGCTGCCGGTTGCAGCATTTTCTAGCCATTTTGCCACATCACACTAACATGTCACAAAAAATATAATAAAATACTATATTTTGGTGACATGTCAATGTTGACGTGCAAAATGGCGAGAATATACTACCGCTAACAACTTTAGTACTGAATCATAACACAATTCAAAATTTCAAGAAAGTTTCAAAACTGCTTTGTAACCCGACCCAAAATTTCATTATGTTATATTATCGGAAGTTTCAAACATCGTGCAGACAATTACCAGCGGATCAGGACGCCATCTAAAAGGATAGAGCAAATAAGGGCTTAAGCAATCCCTCGCAGAAGGGTCGTTGTCGAAGATATTCGATCCTTTGATGCACCAAAAAGCATCCACCGGTTTCTTGTTTCTCACATGGTATCTGATGGGCCATGGAGTCAGATTCGCCCTACGGAATCGAGCGTTGGTCCACCCTCTCGAACAACGAACCACCCTACCCCTTGACGTGACAGGAAAGTAGCCACCGTCATTTACTGTTGATGGCGACCCATCGCGGCCCACTAGGAACACGACACGTGGATCTTGCCACACTCATTGGACCCTATAAATAAAGGGATTCCCCATTCAGAAGAGGGGGAGACTCGGGACCACACGCCTGATACTACAAGCGCCCATGTTGCACGCTAAAGGCTGTCGAATCCGCCCTCACAAAAGGGCTTCCGCCCATCCGCCCTCACCAAAGGGCTTCTGCCTATCCGCCCTCACCAAAGGGCTTCCGCCCGGTACTTCTCTGTTACCCGCTCTCATACGCTCATTCTACTCCTCACCCTACAATTATTGACCTCCCTTGATACTCGCTTTGCAAGGTACTATCCGCCCTGTGGCTATAGGGCGCATCAAGGTCATCTCTCATCCGTCAACCTCCAGTTGAACCACTTATTGCTCCACCAGTCCAACTCGGCGGATCAGTATCCGATAAACTGTCTTATTGCAAAAACTCATCGTAGTTGTAATGTCATAAAAAACCACACGATATTGGGTGAAAATTTTGTTGGTTTTTTCAATAGGCCGAAAATCATGACCGTGACCATGTTTGACTTTAAATTTCATCAACCGTCACAAAATTGAATTTGGTTGACCAAATTCAAGTTATGATAGACAATTTTGGATGATATAACATGATTTTGGACATTTAAATCATCATTTTGAACATTTAATCATGGGTATTGACACTTTTGGACATGAAAAACATTTATTTCTCTTCAATTTGGACATTTAAATCACAATTTTGGACTAATGAGCAATTTTCAGTCAAATTTGGCACCTATCTCATAATTGTGACAGATTTCAAATTGAATGAATTCGAAATTGGTCAGCCATGATCGATTGAATTCAGTCGGTTTTTCAGTACCGAAAACCAAATTAGGTACCAAACTCATGACCAACCAATTTCAATTAGATGAATTCAAAATTGGTCAAATTGAATTTAGTCTGTTTTTCAATACCGAAATGACCTAATTGACTGATAACCAAATTCGGCGTCAAACTCATGACCATGACCGATTTCGAATTGGATGAATTCAATAGGTTTTTTAGTACAGAAATGAACAAATTGACCGGAAACAAAATTTGGCGCTAAACTCATGACCGTGACCGATTTTGAATTGAATGAATTCAAAATTGGTCAGTCATGACCAATTGAATTCAATCGGTACCGAAATTTCTGCCCCCTACATGAAAGAGTGCATCAATAGGGAAATAGAACTTCTGAGATACGAGACTTACATGGGATGGAATTCTTCAAGCCAATAGCCCAAACAGTGAAGACACAGACATGAACCAACTTCCTCTACCAAAAACACGAAAAAGATCATGCTTGTCGAAACAACGATCCAATTTGTAGCAGCTAAGAACAGCGGGAAACAAACGCCTTCAATTCCGTTACCCAAAACCTTCGCAAGTTTAGATCTCCAGTCCTTGGCAAAGCTCAAGGCTTCTACCCTCACATTTGGCTTAACTTGGGGTGACATTTGCCGTAAATAGTTCAACAATAGCACCTGACCGTGTTCCGGGGATGTTAAGCGAACTGATCTCCGTCCCGCCTTCAAGTTGAGAGAGGAGGGATTCTTTACAACGCCCAGAACGAATTCTGCAGGATTAGATGCAAGTAGAAGGGCATCAGAAATCTCAATGCAACCTAACTTGTTGGTCGTGATTTGTGTTACTAATGTTGCATGATATGCGGTGCATCCTTGGAGACATTGAGGTGTGAGTGACAAAATCCGGGGCAAACATTCATCTTTGCTCTTCTATCCAGTTTCCTTGGAAACATTTTCCTTTTCCTGTTTAGAATCAGAGTTTATAGAGATAGGATTGATGGTGCCTACTGGACAGGTAAAGGAAGAACATTTAGTAATGATTATAAGGAAACAAAGTAACAATAGAAATGAATTGGATAAGAGCATCACAGGTTACAAGTTATGACACTGGCAAGCATCTACAGTTTATGTGTTTAACTACCTCCTATCAATATCACCTAACAGTATTAGGTGAGGATTGATGAAGGGGTCATTTTCCATATGAAAATTAATTATTGAGGGTATTGATAAATTCAACGGAATTTGATTGCTAGGAGAATTGGCAATTCCACCAGAATTAAATTCCTTGTTTTCATGTCTAATAACCATATGGAATTGGAAGAGAATTAGCAATTCCCTTCCATTTGAAAGGTAAGATTCATGTTGGAGTTGGATTTGGGAGGAAGGAGGAATTCACTTCCAGGGATATTGGATGTACGATTAGAGACTGAAAACAAGGAGTTCTGAAATGCGGGGGAATTGCTCAGTTCCCCCCCCCCCCAAAATCCAGGCCGGAAAATGACCCAAAAGTTTGTTACAAAATGCAGGAAAGATTTGGAACATGGAAGTGAATTCAGTTGGGTAAGGAAGATTAGTACTTAATATTGCCAAGAAGTTGAACCAAATGTAGTTCATGTAGAGCATAGAAGATCTTCAAAGAGCAAATCAAATGAAAACCATGTGGAAGCTACAAGATGATCGGCCGAGACAAATAAGATCAAGTAAGTCACTAACAGAGCATGACATCGTACTAAATATAACAGTATGGTATTGATCAAATGGCTTACCTTGATCATTGGATGACCTTTTGGGCTCCTGAGCAAGTAAACTTTAATCTTTCGTCGGCTGAGCAGTTAAATTTGGCATGTCTGATAGCATCTGTGAATCTAGAGTGCTCAGAACAGTATTCGAAGAGGACTCCTTGTTGTCGTTTTTTGGCAAGATCACGCTTGGGAACTCACTACCCAACTCAAATGCACAAATGAGTCTAGCAGCTTCAGCTCGGTTCACTTTTTTGCAAAGTTTTCTTTTGATTACAACTTTAGGGAAAAGAAAAAGGTCACATGTCTATAGAATTCATACGAATCCAACAATCTATTGACTGTATAAATGAGAAACAAATAAGATCATGGATTAGTTTCAGTCTTACTCTCCATGTGGAGAACAAAATCAAGCTCTCGTAACAACAAAGGAGCCTCGCTGCAGTGAGCAATAATTCCTAACAGCTTCTCAACTCCAAACCGATAAGTGTTGGCCAATTCAAACGCAGCCAAAAGTTGCAAAAATGCTAAAACTTCCATGGAGTGCTCAGCATCAGACTTCATTCTGCTCTTCCAGTCAGAGGCTAGTTCATATGCTTGCATTTTTTGTACACAATTTTATAAATGAGTACAAATACAAATGCATGTTTCAGCTGAATATTTACTTCTTGTGTACATATATTTATTCTAAAATGTTAAGGGATTAAAAAAATGCACAGACAAGTTTGGCAAATCAAATAAGAGGGCCAAACCAGCATGGGAATTAGTAGCACGGAAAACAAGGTAGAATAGAGTGAAAAGAATGAAAGAAGATAAGAGATTGGAGCTTACCATTGCAACTCCTTGAGCATGAAAGACCATAAGACAACATAGTTAATAAAATCATATATTTTATGCACATCCCTTTGTGTACACTTTTTTCTTTAATGTGATATTTTTGTGTCCATAGTTAAGAGATTGGAGCTGAATATTGTTTTTACATATATACTTATACAAATAATATGACTATACACATTTACTGTTAGTATAATATTGTTTTGTGTACAGTTTTTATGAGTACACAAACTGTGTGCACTATGTGTACACATTAAAAACTGTGCACATGTATTGTACATTACACTTATAAAACTGTATGCACACCTTGTAGATTATGTACACTATGTGTACGCATAAGAATCTAGTGTGTGCACATTAAGTTAAGAACTGTGTGAACATAATTTATAAAACTATGTACACATAGTTTGTAAAAACTGTGTACACTTAGTTTGTAAAACTTTGTACGCTTAGCTTGTGTACACACCTTATACACTATTTACTAAAAGAATAGTGTACACATTAAGTTAAGAACTAATCTGTGTACATATTAAGTTAATAATTGTGTACACAACGAACTGTGTGCATGCCCTGTACACATATTTGTGTGTAATCAAAAAGTACTGCACAAGCCTTGTACACTTGTAAAACTGAGCACACGTATTGTACATTACACTTATAAAAACTGTGTACAAATAGTTTGTGTTCACACCTTGTACACTATGTACAAAAAGAACTGTGTACACATTATGTTATTAAGTTATAAAACTCTGTGTACACGTAAAAATCTAGTGTGTACACATAAAACTGTGTGCAAAAAGAAACTATGTACACAAAAAAACATGTGGGGTCGTTTGGTTGCAGTGATATTGATATTGATAACTGCAGATATCATGATATTCAGAATATCATCGTTTTTTCTCTCCTGAATATCATGATATCTGGGGTCAAAAGTGATATCAATATCACTCTTTAGATATTCTACTCCCCTCTAGAATATATGTGGAGTGATATTGATATCACTCTTTGCAGACTTTTTTGCCCATATTCTATCCTCTCAATTATAGTGCCATTATTTACCTTCCCCATTTCTCATCCCCGGTTAATTCTCTCTCACCTCCTCACCATTTGTTGATTGACGTACGCCAATTCCATTGTCCAACTAGTTTTGGACAATTGACGGTGTCCTATTTTCTTAGCAAATCAGCCAAACCTCCAAACCTTCTATTAAAAGTAGTTGGTGAATTAGCTAGGGTAAAGTTCATTCAATTATGTTTAGAGCAAGTGTATTATAACCCATAAAGTTGAGGGCAAATTGGTCATTTCCCATTAAAGTAACTTATCACCAATTGTTACAATATCACAACACCAAACAATGTTATCTTGCTAATTGGTTTACTAATATCAATGTAATAACATATCAATATATCTACATATCATCCAACCAAACAACCCTATAAGCATATTAGTATATAAAAGCCACAAACAATTTCAAGCTTTTGTCTCACATATCACTGTTCATTGTGAATCAAATTTATGTTCATTAAGGGGCAGCAATCTCATGCAGTCATGGTTCCTTTCATCCTTTCTATTGTATCCATTAGATTTTTTCCACTTACATCTACGGTCTCATGAACTTCTGAATTGTTCAATCAACCTTGGCCGGTATATCTAAGGGCTGAGATCAAATGTGTTACTGTGAAATCAGTTCCACACTCCACCACTTGCTTACTTGCTCCCGTCTATCAACTCCTTTGTCCTTTTCCAGTTGCTTCTTAACTTGGTTATCCACTTTTCACACTCATACATCAAGTCCCATCCAATATTTTTACATTTCACTGCTGCTTCTTCTTCTTATTTACTCCATCCATCACCTCCTCCCCCAATTGCTCCCATTCTCTCAACCTTGGACAGAAAATTTGTCTCCTGTTCCTCCAATTTCTTTGTATTAGGAACTCTCTTGTTCTGACATTCAATAGAGGGAAGTACATTGTCTGTCTCTTACCATTTAGCAAAACAGAAGAAAAATAGAGGGTGATGGGCAGTGAAAGAGGTGAGGGTTGAACCTCAGTCAGCTTCCTGCTAATCTGCTATAAGTAAGTTTGATGGAGGAAACGAGGCATCGGAAGAAGCTGATGATAGGTTGTACATGTTGAGATCTTTCGCACCAGGAATAGGCAAAGTAAGGATTTCCTCTTTTCATCATTTTATTGTGATTTACTTCCTCCTATGCCTGTTTGAAATCTAAAATTTGGACTACAATTATTCATTCACAGTTAATATTTTCGTTCATAGAGCTTCTTTGTTGGTTTCATTTAGTTAAAAACATCATAAATGTAGCATTCCTTCCTTTCACATGATTACTAGGTGCCTCTTCTGATGTTACTATAACTTTCTTGCCTATACTAATGTCCTAGCTTATGATCAACTGATTGATACTAGCAAACTGAAGCATGTGGGGAGGGGGGTGGAAACTGATTTTCTGCATAAAAATTCTAAAACCATGACTCTGTCTTTACTGGATTTGTCCATTTCACTTAGTAAAAGTTGCTTCCTTGCATCAGTTGTTGATTGTGGTTGGATGAGATGTGGCTAGACAAAAACAGCTGAACGTCCATGTCTTAATAGATTTGTTTTGAATTTTTGTTGGAGTTGCAGGCCGGCCAGATCAAAGGAAGGAAGTAGTTTGCGGAATAATCATCCTTTATGCATACTTTTATTGCTCTGTCGTGGCCACAAAAGGTATTTGCAGTCAAAGATGGTAATATTCAATATTGTCTCTGTCTCACCTTTGCTCAGGTTTAAATTTTGACAGCAAAAGGAGGCAAGGATGATGAAAAAGCATTTAAGGAGACAGAATGAAACCTATCTAATTATGGAACCACCTCCCCAACTCCCAAGGCCCTTAGTCTCTGCGTCTCACTCTCACAAGTTAACATTGCATCTCTATGTTTGATCTTGGGAGAGTTTTAAAATTTGTTGATCCCTAATTATTATTGTCGTTGTGGTTGTTATTATTATTATTATTACTATTATTCGACATAGTTTAAAGGGGAGAGCTACGGGGAGCAAGTTTGTAAAGTTTATAAAGGAGAAAAAAAATGAGAATAACAAAATAACCCGCGGCGAAGCGCGGGTATATTCTCTAGTATCCATAATGCGACAATATTTATGCTTCTTCAAGTAAGCAAAAGAATACATTCATATATATGATTTTGATGGCCATAAGAAAGAAATTTCAAGTGTGTCTTTCACAAAAGTTGAAAGAGAAAATGAATAAGATCACATAAATGCGACCATCAAATTTGTTTAGATGACCATAGTCCGAATGACACTATTATGGTTCCCTATACTGGGTAATGAATGATATGCATAATTGGGTGTCAATGGTCCAAAATATAGTACCATATTCAATGATATATGAAAATAAATAATACATACATACATATTAACATAATATTCCGCCCATCGGGCGGGCAAAAAGACTAGTAAAAAACTAAGGTGGATTTCTTTGGAAACTCATCATTTAAGAGGATCTTCTTAATATAAATATTGAACTTGGGTACCTCTCAAAGTGTGGGAATTTCTACTATTCTTTATACCACATTGCTTGTAAAAAGAATGAAAGAGGATCTTCCCGTTATAAATATTGAACTTGGGCTCCTCTCAAATTGTGAGAATTTTTATTATTCTTTATATCACATTGCTTGTAGAAAGAATGAAAGAGGATTCTCCCATTATAAATAGTGAACTTGGGGTTCTACCACATTTTTTGTAGAAAGAATGAAAGATAATCTTCTCATTATAAATATTTAACTTGGGTTCCTCTCAAAATGTCAGAATTTCTATAAGTCTTTATACCACATTGCTTGTAGAAAGAAAGAGGATCCGCCCATTATAACTATTGAACTTGGGCTCCTCTCAAAATGTGTGAATTTATATTATTCTTTATACCACATTGCTTTATACAAAGAATGAAAGAGGATTCTCCCATTATAAAAATATTAAACTTAGGCTCCATCTTGTTCGCAATCTTTCTCATTAATTTAATGGGCTTTAAGACATGAACAATTATGAGTTGGAGTTGTTATTAATCAAACCAAAGTTTGAGCCAAGTGAGCTTTAATATTTTAGACACTTGAAAATCTAAGTGGTCAGTCTGAATGGGTTTTCCATTTTTTTTGGTTTGACACTGTTTTTAGACCCAATTAGGCTGTTTTTGGTTTTCACTCAGGCCTGGTTAAGCCCAATTCGTGAATTTTTTGGTTGAATCGACCAATTTGATCTGGTTCATCCAACACTGATTTTTTTCATATGTGAATTTATTGTTATATGTAGATACGTTGTATCTTTCAATCATAATTTGAAATTGATTCTCATCTCTTTAGTGCCTACAATTCAAAATCTTAACTCTTAGCAAGAAAAACTCAATATGAAGTTTTTAGTTAAATATCTTGTCTGACTATGAAAGAGAGCATTTGCTTCAATTTATAGATTCTCAAAATTTCAAACATGTCTTATTTTTTCGATGTGGTATCAAATGTAAACACAAACTCTTATATTCCCTCTACCTTCAGAAGAAAATGAAAAAGTTTTTCAATGTGGTATTGAGGACTAGATATCGACACCACATACTAACATTATTGATAGGGCTGCATATGAACCAAATCTAGCCAAAGTTTCACTTGGCTCGAGCTCAGCTCGTTTGAAAATCAACTAGCTCGAGCTCCACTCAAGCCAAATACTCTAAGCCCAAGCTCGACTCGGCCTAAAAAATTTAAGCTCAAGCTCAACTCAAACTTGATTCGAGTTTGGCTCAATTTAAACTCTTCACGAACTCAAGCCAATCAAACTCATTAAAAAACCTTAACAAGCTCAAATTAAGCTCAAAAGACCATAACAATTTACTTAAGACGAGTTCAGCCCAATGCAAACTCATTTGACAAATGGGATGATCACTATAAGAAAATCGATATTCAGCAACGGGCAAAACCATCGCCGAAAGTCTCACTAACCATCGCCAAAGGGTTTCAGCAACGGATTCCAACCATCGCAGCGTCCGTCGCCTAAACCGAGTCGCCTAAAATACCTTACGATGAAAGCTGAAATTCGTCGCCAAAGGTAACACTATCGGCGACGGATATTAGCGTCACCATTACCATCATGTTCAGTGACGAGAATATCTGTCGCCGTAGCTGACGTTTCACCGACGGTAAGATTGGTCGTCTAATGTTTGAATCTTTTTGCGACGGCTTTGGTTGTCGCCGTTAGCTACACATTCGGCAATGGTTTATACCGTTGTTGTTGGTCTACACATTACGCAACAAAGATTTCCGTCGTCGTTTGGCTTTACATTCGGCAACGGTCTAAACCGTCGTTGTTGAGCTTTACATTCGGTAACGGTTTAAACCGTCATCGTCTGTCTTTATATTCATCAACGGCCCCTACCATCGTCGTTGCTCTTCGCATTCAGCGATGGTTTTTACAGTCGCCGCTGTCTTCATGGTCGACAACGTACAACACTATTCTGTTCCATTTGTCTAATAGCCGCTAGCTAAGGCTGGTAGGTTAATACCGATAATCCATTAAGCTTAAAAAAATATAAAGGAATACCATTAATTATATATATCCAACGGACTACATATATAATGTATCAACATTCTTCATAAACTTCCGACTACCGTCATTACAAACCAACAAAAATCATTCATAAACTTCCTACTAGCTAAGGACACAATTCATTCGTAGTTTGGTGACAAGTTCAATAACTAAGGACATATATAAGAACCCCAAAATGAAGATGCATGAACTTCCATCTATCAACATCCATCCATTCCCTCTCGCTATTGTTTCAGTATAGTAACTTGTAGTGACAATAATCAAGCAAAGAATACAAAGTTAACGAAATAAATAGACGATAAATACTTTCAAAATGTAAACAATAATACAAATCTTAAAACTAGATAAGTGCCAAAAGCCTTTGACCAATCTAATATGTGCCCTTTGGCATGAATGGAAGAACAACAAACAACTGAATCCAAAGCTTATTATTGTCAATCATTCTAAACAACAAACACTACTAAGCAGGCTTACAACAATCTTCCATATTACTATGTTTGTATGAGTTACCAAAGACCAGCAAGCAACGAAAACGCATCAATAGACTGGTTCTTGTTCCCCAGATGCCAAACAAGACTATCCCATAAGCAGGTAGCTTATAACAGGATAAACAACAAATATTATGATGATGATGAATTAATTTTCAAGTCCTTGGATCAACACTGCAAGTCGTCAATTGACTACTAGGTGATCTATAATCAGAAAGCAATTAGATGGACGTAAATTGTTGTTGATCAGCACTGCAAGTTCTTACATTACTGTTGTTGATCACAGTAAATTGCAGAGTATGACCCATCAAACAAGACTGTTGCAGAGTAAATTCCGATTATCATGAAATAGCTACAACACCACTTGGCAAGCAGCAACTTCAAAACTCGAATGCCCACCAGTCTACCAACTAAACACTACCTAAATAACTAAATCTAAACAAAAAATCATTCCTACCAAAACCATGGAGACCTACAGAACATAACCATATACACCAACATCACTTTGCTAACCGAGACACCTTCAAGCAAATGTGAAGTGTCATGTGCTTCAAGCAAATATGAGAGTTTCTGGTTCAGAGTAGTTACCTTGCTTTCTCTTCCCTCTTAGCATCTTCCCTCTTCTTTTCCTTCTCATCACCCTATAAGAGAATGAAAGAAACACGAACCGATATCAGTATGACAATCAATCAGCACCTAAACAGATAGTTAACTATCAAACTAAATCTAGTCATTACACTAAGTAAAACACAATAACTTACTATGCATTTCTAGCCATTAGGGCCCGCAACATTTTCTCCATCTCAGCTTGCTTTGCATCAGACGTGGCTTGTCTTGCATCATTCTCAGCTTGTCTTGCAACATTCTCAGCTTGTATCTCTGCTTGTTTTGCCTCAGTTGCTTCTCGTGTTGCTTTGAGATCATTGACATTATCCTGAAGCTCCACACATTTCTCTTTCAGCTGCTGGTTCTCTGAAAGAGTAAAAACCCGATAGCAGAAGAAAGAAGAGAAGAGCAGAACAAAACAGAGATATACCAGCTTTAAGCATATCAGACCTTGAATCGTGGTTAATGATTCCTCCTCTATTGAATCTTTTCTCGCGTGTACATACATGGACCTGGACAAGAGCATATCAGACACTTCACAAATTAGAACAAATAGGGTTTAAGAGCATACCTGAAACTCACGGAATAGAGTCGCGAAGTTCGAAGAGGGGAGAGGATGGACTCGACGGTGATGATTACAGGACTCGACGGCTATGGAGGAGAAGAAGATTTGGGTTTAGCGCGGAGGATATAGGTTTTGCGCGTCTGTACGCGGAGAAGAAGATGACAATGTTTAGATCCAAGGAATAAAATATTTTAAAACATATTACTTTTTTATGCAAGGTGGTGTGCTTCTGAATTCAGGTTCAAATCCGGCTATTGACAGTTCACTTTTTTCATCTACGGCGACGGAAGAGCACCATCGACAACGATGTAACCTACGGCGATGGAAAATAACCATTGAGAAAACACTTACCTCCTACAGCGACAGAAATGAACCGTCGACAAACAATTACACCCTCCGCGACGGACGCTATACCGTCAACAAAGACATACCTCCCAACGGCGACGGAACGGCTTCCGTCGACAATGATGCACAACTTAGGGCGACAGTAAAGATTTACGCCAAAGACTTTTCAGCCAACGATGACGGAGGAACTTCCGTCGAGAATGAATTAAAACCAAAGGCGACGGACGGTCAGTCGTCGACAAAGCACAAACTCTTACAGCGACAGGTATTCTGCTTTCGGCGGCATACAAATCCGTTGCAAAATGATTACATACTTTTAGCAACCATAAATTTTCTGTCGCCGTAGGATTAGAATCTAAAGTGACAGAAGTACAGGATCGTTGCTGAAACCTTCACTATTGGCGACGGAAATCTCTCCGTCACAAATAATCCGTCGCAGAAAACTGAATTTCTTGTAGTGGATCCATGGGCCCACCCAAGTCTCTACATTATGTGTGAGTATTCATGTAAATGGTTAATGGGTCATTTGGTTGGAGGATATCTACATATCATGATATGTGGAATATATTGATGTTAGTATATTGATATTAGTAAAAGTGATTGTTTGATATCATTGTTTGGGGTAGTGATATTTAAATAAGTGGTGAATGGTGAATGCATGGGTGAATGTGCCAAAATACCCTCATTTGCTTGAACAAAGTATAAAAATAGCCCTAAGTTTTAACATTTAATAAAAAAAACATGTTTGTTTAGAAATTAAAATTTGTAATCTATGTTTCTTAATTCGTAAATGTATTTACAAATTAATTACTCGGGTTAATTATACTTTTGGAATACTAAACCCACATTCATTAGGAAAATAATTAGTATTACCACTAACACATCTCCCTCTTATAGCCAAAATAAAATAAGAGTTAAAATAATTTCCATAGTGAATTCTAATTCTGACTAAAAAATTCTAATCACGTAATTAAAAACTAAATCATAATTATTTATCTTAATTAATAAATAAATATAAAAATAGATAAACATGAGACAATATTAAAATGTTAAAAATTAAATTGGGGGTAATGGGGTTGATGACATTATAATTTGGAAGGTTGGGTGAGGATAGAATTGTCCAAAAACTGTGATATCAATATCACTCTGAAGATATCACCTCCCACCATGAATATCCGTTAAGTGATATTGATATCACTTTTGGCCCCATATATCATGATATTCATGACAGAAAAAACAATGATATCCTGAATATCATGATATCTGCAGTTATCAATATCACTGCAACCAAACGACCCCTAAGTCTTTTTATTTATAAGTCTTGATGGATTCCTTCCTTCACCTAAACCACCAGTATGGTATTATTGAAGCACTCCATCTTTTCATAGCACCAATCATATTCTCTCCATATTTGTTCAAAGTTGTGGAAGAAGGCATGGTTGTTCATCAAAGCTATTAACCACTATCATTTAATTAACTATGAGCCAACTGCATAATTTTTATTAGGGATAATAGGCTGGGAGGCCCTTGTACTATTGAAAGATAACAAATAGCCCCCTAGTATTAATTGCACACAAATAGGCCCCTCTACTTAGAACATATAACAAACAAGCCATTACAAATGTGACAAACGACGTCACTGAATTGTTGACACATTACTGGCACGTAGGTTGTTAGAGTTTACATGTCATCCAATTAGAATGTCAGCAACCCTAAACAACGTCATTTTTTACTATTTGGATTTCAAAAGTCATTAACATGATTTACTCACATGGTTTTTTACTATTTGGTGTTATTTATGACCATTAAACAGGAACTTAAACTTTTGAATCACTTGGAATCAAATGGCAACTGAGCCAATGTGATCCACTCTACACTTTTTGAAACTTAAATATCTTTCTCATGTAGTATTTTGAGTACTAGAAGGTGTGCTCCTCTTTCTCTCTAAGCATTTCAAAAAATATCTCCAATATATCAACCTTTTATCCAAGTTTATCATATATTCCACGGGTAATTAGCATTAGGAGTCCCATTCCTTTGGGTTTTGTACGAAATCGTCCCATTCGTTTGAAAAAAAACTGATCAGTCCCATACGTTTTAAATTCGAACAAATTCATCATACCGATCACTTTTCTGGCCAAATCAAACAGTCAGCATGCTTAGTCAGCAAAAAAAAGCTTAGGTGGAAGGTCCAACTCATCTATTTTGACCCAACCAGTCAAAAGAGCAAACTCAACCCAATCCCAACCCACCCCCAAAATAATGAGTCTCAAACCCACGTTTCTGAACTCAGCTCTTCGTCTCTGAGAAGTCTATCGACTTCCCTTTCTGCAGCTCTCACCCTTCTCTGTTTGAAACCTTTTCTTCAACAAGTATGCAAGAAAAAAAAAGAAGAAGAAGAAGAAAGATGAAGGAGGAGGAGGAAGAAGAAGGAGACAGATGAGTAGGGGTTTTAGATTCAAAAAGATAAGGAAGAGGAAGTTTCAGACTGATTCAATAGCTGAGTTCAGAAACGTGGGTTTAACTCATTGTTTTGGGGGGTTTGGGTTAGGTTTGGGTTGGGTTTGCTCTTTTGACCGGTTGGGTCAAAATAGATGAGTTGGACATTCCACCTAAGTTTTTCTTTGCTGACTAAGCATGCTGACTGTTCGATTTGGCCGGAAAAGTGATCAGTGGGATGAATTTATTCGAATTTAAAACGTATGAGATTGATCCGTTTTTTTTCAAACGAATGGGACGATTTTCGTACAAACCCCAAAGAAATGGGACCCTTAATGCTAATTACCCTATATTCCACCAAATAAACCTATAATGTTTGTCCTTCCCTATTCACATCAAACAGCTTTGTAACATAATTAATTTATAATTCTTACTGCTCAAACTTTTCATCTTCTTCATTTTTCCATTTATAATTCTTACTGCTCAAACTTTTCATCTTCTTCATTTTTCCTTTGTTTCAATAATCAAAATCCCAACCAAACTCATCTATTCATGAAAAGCAAACCATTTATCATACCCAATGGCGTAACCAGGATTGGTATATGGGGGGAGCCGAATGTTAAATCAAAAATTGGTGATTTTCTTGAAATTTGAATAATAGTATAATTTTTTCATTAATCTAATACTAAGTAAAAATACACAATAAATATTTTGGTTATAGGTTGCTTGATTAGTAAAAAATAATTATATGTTCCACCGGCAATTTTTTTTCAAATTTGGATAATTTATGATCAAATATTTAATTATTACACACTATAAGTGAATTATGAGTAACTATTACGTAAAATTTAAGACAACATTTCACCGAAACAACATAGTGGGGGAGCCGAACTTCAAATACCCCGGCTCCAAATTCCGAAAATACCAAAAAAATACATGTAATATTAGACTCGATACCGAGGGAGGGGGCGCCGTGGCTCCCCCCAGCTCCCCCTTGTACCGCCATTGATCATACCTCTCAAGCTCCACCTTAGCATCTTCCGTTGTCTTTTTCCCTCTCCAGACTCAATCATCATTATCCCATTCCCAATCATCACAACATCACCCTTTGATTCAACCTCCCCATTGCCCCCATTAATAAAATCACCGATGTTGTTGAGTAGCAGTTACCATCATTAATTAGCATTTGTTAATTTTAAAGTTGTTGTATCTAAACTCCAAGTCATAGTGAATTCTATCAACAAAAACCTAAATCTCAATACACTAAACTCTATAATTTGTTATCCTTAAACGGCTCAACCCTAAATCATAATGTCAATTCTATAACCAAAACTCTAAACCCTAATAGCTAATACACTAAAATCCTAAACCTTGAATTCTAACTTAAATTCTATTAACAAAACCCTGAACCATAATGTAGTAAAGTCTTAAACTCTATTGAAAATGCCCTGAAACTAGTTATGAATGAGTCTATTAGCGAACATATAAGCGAACATGTTCACGAACTCCCACACAAACCTATTCGCAAACATAAATATGAGCATGTTATCAAACTCTTATACGAACCTGTTAGCGAGCATTAAATACAAACTTGTTCACAAATAATAAATGATTCGGCTCTCGAACAGAGCTTGTTGATCCACCGAGATGAGGCTGCTCGCAAACAAGCTGAATCGAACCCCTCCGATTCGAGTTTGGCTCATTTTCAATCGAGTCAAGTCAGGAACGCATTTTTTCTGAGCGGAACGTCGAGCAAATCTCGAGCTACTCTATAGGTTAAAAGCCCTACCAACATAGTGAACTCTTTTTTTAAAGGTCATTGGTTCGGATGTTCTTGTCCAAATTACATCTTCTCTCTCCCTCTCCACCTAGATTAACTTGAAACTATCCTTGTTAAACTTAGATAGTCCATCTACAAAAATTCAACATGCTACAGATTCCGACTCTATCTCAAACACATATCAAAATCGAATGCGTGCAATCCAAAATATGGTAACTCAGAAATTTATAAGTTTTTTAAGGTAAAAATTAATAAGTGTTATATTCATATTTGTTGATTGTAGTTTACTTTTTGTAGATGGACTTTATAGGTGAATTATTTCAAATTATATACCTGAAAGAGTCTCAACAAGGAGAACCAAATATTAGTGAGTTTGACGGCATAGTTCCTAAAGGTTTTCCACGCCAACTCAATGGGTAAGACACACATTTTAAATAATTAATAAATCATATGTCTCTCAATTAAATTCTATCTAATTTGGGGCGTAGTTCAAACTGATTTGTTAATAGGTACGAATACGAGTTGTGGGCGTGCTTGTGGATAATAAACACTTTTATCATAAATAAGTACAATATTGTTATTAAGTGGCTCTACACAGATGCATCTTCCATTGAATATTGTCATGTATTTTGAAAATTAGACAAGAGAAACAATTATAGGACGAGCACTAAAAGATGGAAAAGAATGGACAAGCAAAGACTAACTATGCATTTGTTTATGTAGAATTGATCAAAAAATAATGTTCTTACATTAATGTTTATCAATAGTATTATGGTTTTAGTTACATTAACCTATTTAATAATAATTCATTTTCCTATTTCACATTAGTTAATGTCTATAGAATGTTGTGTTATATAAACAAGGGTAAATACAATATTTGAAGATAAAAAAAAATTAATTGCATACTCCTAATAAAATAATTTTTATTATTATGCAATATCAATAATGATAAGTGTCATAATGGCAAGAGTTTAAACTTCAAAGAAGGAGGTCATGGTTTCCAGCCTCACCATCACCAAATTTTACTTTTTATAATTACTAAAAAGGCGAACCAGCGACCGACAAGGACAATAAGATAATTTTTGTAAATTCCTATTCTTTTCTTGCAATCTCAATGGTTTAGATTAACGTGATATGATCTAACGACTGATATTGTTTCTTGAGGTTTCTTGATGGCATGTCGGTCCCGATGTTGGAAGGAGATGAATGACTAGTTGAATCATGAAAGTTATAAAAAATTATATTTGATATGTACTTGATGTTATTACGATGATCATAAGTTAATTTGATGATCATAAATCTTAATATGAACATAAAATAAAAAAATATGACAATTTGTTAATATAAATAAACTGGAGTGATTTTTAGTCATTTTAATTTTCAATATTTTATATTTAGGAAATAATTTAGTTATGGATGGCTCAGATTAGATCTTAAGAATGAATGAATGAGATTCAATTTTATTGGTTCAAACAAATGGGAGTATCTAGTGCTCCGGGAGCACGTCATTGGTCCAAAAAATTAATTCACAAAAATTATAGCTTTAGACACTAAACTTATTTGTATCACAATTTAACACTCATACTTTTTCATTTTTATTTTTCCCCGGATTAAACTATGTTATCCCCATTAACCTTTATCTCAAATCAATGAGCCCAAGAGGCCCTCTGTCTCCAACTTCAAGACGTTTACAAGATTGTTTGTTTCTTAAGTCTGGTATAGTTGTTTCCTTTGGTCAATCTGGGTTGATAACTGATTTCAAGTCCGCTGAGATGCACAATGAAACACTCCGGAAGGCTCCACCCGGTGATTGCTTTCAAAAATCTCGAATCTAATCCCGGAGTATTCCTGGAGGAGCGTGTTGATCCGTACAAGCATGGAAGCTCTGGTCGCCGAGTGAGGTTGAGTGTGGCTCGACTCGGTACCGTTGCCGAAGATTCCAACATTAAAGATCCAGAATCAAATTGAGAAATTATGTATTACTAGCAAACCTAATACCCAACCAATTATCCAAAAGCTAGTTCTGACTTTCTGACTCCACCCTAGTGGCAAATATCTAAACCTAGAAATTCGAGGCCTAGAAGTCCAATTTTTCTCTATAATTGAATTCAGAAGTGGTGAAGATGGTAAATAAATATGTACTTGATGAGTTCCTTCTGAAGTTCGCCGCACTGTTTGGTCCTCAGGTGAGAAGCGGTGTCGAATCTGATGGTGATGTCGTAGCTATCAGTTCCCATGACCCAATCGCTATTAGCCTTGTCCCCAGCCCTGGCGGACTCAGACAACTCCATCGTTACATCAGGAGCGTTGCCGGCGGAAATCACGGCGAGTTGCGACTCGCCGCCGAGCTTGACGGAAGACTTCTATAACTCGTCGGCCATCCGCTTCACCTCGTCAAAGTGACTCCCTTTCATGGCATTAGCGGTCGGAGCTGCTGTGGTTGGCGGTGGCAAAGTTGATCTTTTGTTGTTGTTTTTGGTTTAGTACTACTACTGCATTGTGAACAGAAGAACATAGATCAGTAGTTTCTTTTCTTGTCTGCAACTTTGTATATAACACTTATGCGCGTCACCGATTACGCGCGTCACCGGATCGTTCACCATATATATATATATATATATATATAATATTATATATATATATATTATATATATATATATATATCCAAGGAAAACACTACGGTGCACCCAGCAAGGTGGGTGCACTAAGTGCACCCGCTTGCGTGTCGCGATCTCATCCGTCCGTTCAATCAACGAATCTCAAGCCTTTGAATTAAATAGGATTAAATTAATTAGTTTTATTATTATTCTATTCCACACAGGACATATTACATTTAAGTACCCATTATTATACAAAATTGCAAAATTGACTTATAACTTCTAAACTGAATTAAGTTACCCACCCGTTATCTTCCCACCGACACTGACCCATTCAATATCAATCCATTGACATAATTAATATGTTTCCACCGACACTATCCTCTACAAGTGTTTCATCTTCTTAATTCAGTTTAGAAAGTTATAAGTCAATTTTGCAATTTTGTATAATAATAGGTACTTAAATGTAATATGTCCTGTGCGGAATAGAATAATAATAATACTAATTAATTTAAACCTATTTAAAACAAAGACTTGAGATTCGTTGATTGAACGGACGGATGAGATCGCGACACGCAAGCGGGTGCACTCGGTGCACCCAGCTAGGTGGGTGCACCGGAGTGTTCACCATATATCCAAACATCCATATTAAAAAAATACAACCTATAAACCGAAAAGTCAGTGCAAAAAAGCACAGTTCACACACAAACTCCCCCGTAATTCCCCATTCATAAGAAATCATTGGTTGAACCGAGTTGTAGCGTTGGTCAACACACGCGGGATCTACTACTGTTAGGATACCCCTTAGTGTCCTCATATTAGGACACCCCTTAGAACCGCAGGATTAGAAGGTGGATCTAATGGCCTAAATTAATCTGGACAAAATAGTAATTTGAAACTCCTATATATACTAAATCATATTAGGGTTTTACAAACCCTAATTCTATTTTACGACCACCAGCCTTACTGCAACTCCTTCCTTCTCCACAAGAACCCCGCCACAATCCTCTCATAACCCCCTCCCCGCTTAACTGACTGCGCCACCGGACCCCGCCAAAACCGTCGCCGCAACCACCACTACTCCACCGGCCAACAGCACTACGCCCCCTCCCCTCCCCCGCAGCCTCAGCGTCGCCTCTTCCATCACCAATATTGGCAGCGGAGAAGACCTACACGAGCTAATGAGAGCAGCCTCCGTCCGTTACTACGGCCACGAGAACGAGGCGGAGATGTACGTGCAGCAGCTGCGGCAGATCCGGCAGCAAGAGAGGGAGGCTTCCAGATCTGAGAAGGCGCTTCCGAAGAGTGTGAGCGTGGGGATGGGATTCATGGGTAGGATTGATGAGGATAACGCTTGTGAAGAATTTGAAGACGACGCTGCTGGAGCTGCCGGAGCCGGGACCAGGAAAATTAATGACAAGCTTGGAGATAAGTATCCCCGAAGCAAGAGCTACGCGCCTGCTGTTTCTAAACGACTTGTCGTTTTCTAATTAGATTTATAATGATATTTCCATAGCAATTTTATCAGTCAAATCTCGCTTTACAAGGTGTTTTTGTCGATTTCCAAAAACAAAACCTCACTTGGACAAAATTCATGAATCATTCTGTTAGTTTCAGAAGTTAAGTGACACTTGGGTTGATTCTGTAACTTAAGTGGTGTTTCTGTAATTCCTATGAAAAATGCTTAATTTCTAGGATTTTCTTTGGAGTTATTGTTTGAATTGAAATGAAATCAGTATGAGAGTTATTTGATATTATGGAACAGATATTGTTCTGTATAGTTACGTATGGAACAGATATTGTTCCGTATAGTTTCGTATGGAACATATATTGTTCCGTATAGTTACTTATGGAACATATATTGTTCCGTATAGTTATGTATGGAACATATATTGTTCCGTATAGTTACTTATGGAACAGATATTGTTCCGTATATTGTTCCATTTTCAAAATCGATTTTCAACACGTTCCATTACTTTTGAAATGGATCACTGTTCCGAACCAATAAAAGAGGAACTGTTCCGAAATGATAAAAGAGTTAGAAAATTAATCTCAAATAAAGTGCTAGAAAATTAATCTCAAATAAAAACCACCGGAGGTACACAACAAAAACGGCCGAGAATAGAGAAGAAGATGAAGAAGTAATTAAAAAAATGATAATTAATTTAATCATAAATTAAATTGAGCAAAAAAAGGAGCAGAAAAGAATACAAAATCAGCCATGTAACTGCAAATCCGAAAATTAATAAACAATAATTAAAATCTGTAATAAATAAAATATTGAAATTACCCTTATGTCCAATTAATATTGGCCTTCAAATTTGTAAGATTAAATCCTACGGCTCTAAGAGGTTTCCTCATATGAGGACACTTTGGGGTGTCCTAATGGTAGGATTTCCCAACACACGCTACTTGTAGACATTTACATCACTTAATATTAGTTCAGCAAGGATTTCCTTCCTTGTCTGCTTCAATACCTCTGGATTTCTCCATATTGTATTCATTCCATATTTCCCTTCCCACTCTTTGCAGAACTTCAACAAATATATTCCACATGCATTTTTGTCATGCAGCTTAACCTTCTTCTGAGTATGCCATGTGAATTTTCTAAAATCAACCGGTTTGTTGTTGCGAGTGAATTTTTTCACTATGGTGAAGCTGATGAAAAAATACACAAGTTTGTCTCCCAAAAACTCAATCAAATGAGTAAATGGACTGCTATTTCGCATGTCAGCGTAATGATACTTTTATGAATGTTGTCTACGAAAAAACATTAAGTAATGACCTGAGTTGAAGAACGGAAAGAACCACTGCAAAAACAATAATGAACACAAAGTAAGAATGTATGCTTAATTCAATTACACAACCAACACACACAAAATGTACACACAACCTAACATATAGATTATGTACACACAAACTAACATACAGAATGTATACATAAAACTTACAAGGTCAACTGCACTGAAATCCAGGGAGGTAGCCCATCCATCTATGTTTTCTTTAAGTATTGCAACCGCTTCTGCTTCCTCCATAGGTGTTGATAAAATCCTCCCATAGAGTTGTTGCTGCAATAAAATAAAAACTGAGTACACCAGTGTTTACAAAATGTACACAAAGGGGGAGAAACTAAGTACATTAAATGAAGTAACATACACTTAC
This sequence comes from Linum lewisii, assembly GCA_034768395.1. Classification (NCBI taxonomy): domain Eukaryota; kingdom Viridiplantae; phylum Streptophyta; class Magnoliopsida; order Malpighiales; family Linaceae; genus Linum; species Linum lewisii. The sequence goes on from CM068296.1 coordinate 34,961,892, forward strand.
AGCGAAACTATCTGCAAAAATCCATTTCTTCACTTTTCCATCAACTACCGCACTACGATTCAGCAAAATGAGTATGAATCGACAACATGTACATCAATCTCTTCTATGAATTGTAATGTTAAAGCAAATTTTTTCTCCAATAATGATGGACAGCCTATGGCCTGGAAAAGAACCTCATCCCTGTAGGGGACACATAAACCAAAAGCGAGTACACATAGAGAAAAACATATATAGAACAAAAAAACAATTTCCAGACCACATATTCATCAAGACTTGTGTCCCATGCATATTGCATTAAAGCAAGAATCTCCATATTGTCATCGCGTGGTGGAGAATCTTCCTTGACAGCAAGTATTGTTGAAATTGGTTGAGCTGCAATTGGGGTCCTTGTCATATCAAAATTGATTCTCAATCATGTGAGTACAGAAGCAGCAACATTGACCCCCTCTAACAAATCATCATTGTTACTTGAACCACAATTTTCATTTCCCTTAAGTAAACAAACTGTATTGTTCCCAAACTTCTCACCATCAGTATTACCAGCATGAGGGATGATTGCTGATGAAGCAGTTCCCTATTAATTAAAAGAAACACACACATTAAAAAGATTATTCACAAAATTAATGTGTGTACAACTATTAAAATGAGGGTACACACAACTTTATGTGTACAAACATGAGGGTACACATATGTGTACACGAGGTTTATGTGTATAATACTCTATGTACCCATATTTTGTGTGTACACATATATTGTACCTGTACCAACAAAAAATATGTGTGTACACAAACGAGGGTACACACATCAGTATTTGCATAAAAAAATAAGAACATAAAATAAATTGAATAAAAAAACCTGTTTCACAACTTCAGTGCTGCATCCCACACAACATCATCCAAAACATCTCCTGTAGTTTCAACACCAACTGAAGCAGCCTGGCCATGGGGGGGATGTGTACAAAGATTAGTACAGACATTATTAAAAAATGTCCACATAATTAATATGTGTACATACCTTAAAAGAATGTGTATAATTATTACAAGAAAATGTACACGTAAAACAACCTAGTGTAAAGACACAAAGGTAGACATAAATTTGTGTACACGGTTTATTTTAAAAATTTTTACATGTTTATGTGTACAGGAGTCTGTATATTCATATTTCTTGTGTACACATAAAAAATGTGTGTACACAAAAGAGGATACACACATCAGTATTTGCATAAAATACTGAGAACATAAAATAAATTGAGTAAAAAACTTGTTTCGCAACATCAGCACTTGAATCCCGCACAACATCTTCTCTAGTGGTTTTATTTTCAACACCAACTGAAACAGCATGGCCATGGTGGAAAAATGTGTACAGAGATTAGTACACATATTTTATATTATAAAATATGAACACATAGTTATGTGCAGTAATTAACAAACCTCCTCTCTCAGATCAATAATTGCATCAACATCCTCATGAAGTCCATCATTGCCTGACTCCTCATAAATCTGTGAAAAAAGTGTACACAAATTAACAATAGCAAAAAAAACTTGTGTACGCAAAACTTGCACCAGTTGAATTTTTTTTTTAAAAAAATACGTTTTCTTTGATTGTAGAAGCTTCACCAGCTTCCGTGACACTGCCATATTCAGAATTAATAAAATTAACCACATCCATCACTGTCTCCGGAATAGTAGGGGGATTGAAAATAGTAGGGGTTTGAAGATCAAACTATGGCAAATCAATATCAACAAGGGGAGATGTAAAAAATCTTTGAATGTCAAATGCTAATCCTTCTCCATGATGTACAGCTGGTGGTGTCTTACAACCATCATCATCAACTTTATCATCTGACACATTATTGCCATCTCCTCCCTTATCAGCCACAGTATCACGAACATCCTTACTTCCATCACCTCCAACACCCTTACTGCCATCACCTCGAACACCCTTACTGACATCACCTCGAACATCCTTACTGCCATCACCTCCAACACCCTTACTGCCATCACCAACCTCCTGATTCACATCATCAAGACCCTTACTGGGACCACCTTGCCCACTAGGATCATCCTTATCCTTGTCATCATTTTTTGGCACTGGTTGTGATAACTGCATTATCGTCATTGTCATCTTCTTCATCAGTGTCATCTTCACCGTCTTTGTCATCATCTTCACCGTCTTTTATATCATCTTCATCTTCTTCACCGTCATTGTCATTTTCATCGTCTTTCTCATCATCTTGACCTAATGATTGAACAGGTGGATCCTCAACCATGTTGTCATCTTCAACCTCAGGTGGAGCAACACTATGCACAAGATTGTCTTCTCTTGCAAAACTGTGCACATGACTATCTTCAACCATGCACACAAAACGAACATCTTCAGCCTCCTCACTCAATGTCTGAACAGATCTCCTTGTCATTGCTGTCATCACTAGCATCAATCAACTTGGTAGCCTCAGTATGTCGCAGATCCTCAATATGTTTATAAATGACTCTCAGTTGAGAACTGCAACTAGCAACAACTCGAACACATTCATCATGACATGCAAAGATTTATGCCTTCTTCTTCAAAGTCTGGAAAAAAAATTGTATATTTTAAAGTTAAGACTGAGACGCACTTATCTGTGTACACATTTTTTTAATGTGTACACATAATATTGTACACATGCTAATATACACATATTGATACCTATTCACATATTAGCATAACATGTGTACATAGACTAAATTTTTTAATGTTCATAATTATGTATTTACTCTGTCAATAGTCTGTATTGACTCCAAGTGAAGAGAAACTTCTTCAATCTTCAATCTCTTGGAGTGCCGATCAACAGAACTTTGCATCTCCGCTGACTTCCTCTTCTGCTTCCTCTCAGCTGACTTCTTCGGTTGCATGAATTCTTTCACGACATCATACTTGGTCTTTGATCTAACCTCTGATGGTTTACCTTGACCAAAAGTTACAACCTTCTTTTTAGTTTGCTTGATAGTCTTCCCTTATCACCACCCTTACCACCAGGGTACATAGTCCCAATAGTCTTTCTAGTCTGCCTTACAGAAACATTAGTTTACTAAGTTATGAATGATCCCTGAGGAGAAGTAGGAATGCACTTTTGAAGGAATCAGACCTGTAAAAATGAGTACACAGAAAACATGAGTACAGAGAAAAAAGTACACACAAAAAATGGAAGAAAAGTGTACACAGAACATGAACTCACTGACAGAAACTGCAAGTCAACAATGATGTATTTTGTTCCACTATGGTGCAATGACAAACAGGACTTTAATTGGTCAAGCACAAACTTGCACCAATTGAATTTTCTAAAAATAGCAGAATCATGAAAACACACAAAGTACAAATAGCTAATATCAACGGTAAAATGATTCTTTGGAACGAAAACAGAACCAACCAACAGGAGGAAGATAAGCCTAAACCAACTATTTGCATCATCCGCATGCACGAATGTAATCCTCCCCTCAATGATAGACCACGAGACTTCATTTGAGTTTATAACATCATCTATAATGCCAAGATCAGTGGCCCATCTTTCACAGTCCTCTATGCTCACAGTCTCAATACTAGCTTCCTCTGACCCTAAAGGTAACCCGTACACAGAATGTACATCTTCATATGTCAAGGTGTGTACCTCACCAGAAGGAAGTTTGAAACTATGATTTACATAATCATAGTTCCCTAGAATTAGAGAAACTGGTGGTTTGTGTATTTGTGTAAGACACCTAAAAGTGAAACTGAAAAGACCATGGTCACGCAAAATGGAATTATAAGAGTCTTCCAATGCACTCAAATAACAAATAACATGACTTGGGGCACAACTACTTGAATACCCAAACCTAGACTGATATGGGACTGGGACATTGTCACCAGGAACATCAGAGTCATCAGAAGATATGACTGCAATGTTTTCCCCTTGCAAAAAACAAGCAAGCAAAATATGAGTAAACATATGTAGAAAATGAGTACAACAAGATATATATGTACAAGTGTTAAAATCCTAAACATGATTACAAGAGCAAATCAGTACAACAGTAAAACAAACCAAACACACAAGCACACACATGAGTACACAAGAATGAAAGCAGAGTACAAAAAATGTATGTCTGTGTACAGATCTTAAAAATATGAGTACAAATATGTAAGAAAACGAGTACAACAAGATATATATGTACAAGTGTTCAAACCCTAGACATGTGTACAATAGCAAAACAAACCAAATAAACATGAGCACACACATGAGTACACAGAATCATCAAAACAGAAATCATAATCATCAAGATAAGTAACATCTATGAATTATTAAGATCAGCGAGAAAATAGAGTACTAAACACAAAACTAAACAAAACTATGAAACCCTAAAAACAGAGTTCACAAAACTAAACACAAATCTGTAAAAGAAAGAGGACATACTAAACACAAATTTGTACACAAATAAGGAAAGGAAATACTAGAAGAAGGAAAACTCTACCTAGGAGATTTTTCTCTAGTACTCTGACGAGTACTAGCAACCGCATAACAAGGAGCCATGCAAGTAGACCTTGAGGGTAGATGGAAAGAATGGCGTAGAATGAGATAGAAGATGGAGACACGAAAATGGCGTAGAATGAGATAGAAGATGGAGAAAGGAAATCAATGACACACCTTGACATCTTGCAAGACAATAGTTTCAAACTTCCTTCTGGTGAGGTACACACCTTGAAATCTGAAGATGTACATTCTGTGTACGGGTTACCTTTAGGGTCAGAGGAAGCTAGTATTGAGACTGTGAGCATAGAGGACTGTGAAAGATGGGCCACTGATCTTGGCATTACAAATGATGTTATAAACTCAAGTTTCAGCCGATAAAGTTTATAAATAATGATTTCGAACAGATGAGCAGTTAGAGAAGAGGAAATCAAAAAATCCTATGCAAAAATAACCGTTCCAATAACTGATGAAGGAAGAGGATGGAGAAACGAAAATGGAGAAACGAAAACAGGAAGAAGTTGGAAAGTGGAGAAGTTGGCGTAAATGAAGGAAACCCTCAGCTGACAACCGTTAGTAAAAAGACGAAAAAGTCCCTTGGGATTAATGAAAACTAACAGCCGTTAGATTGATGGAGGAGAAAGGATGGCTGAGATAGTTCCTTGATGGTGTCAAGGAAGGAAAAAATTCTTAACGGCAAGTCGCAGTCATCGCGCGGCTACCTAACCTAGTATCGGCTGAAACTGCACAAGGGATTCTGAGGTTCCAAAGAGCTCCCATGATGATCCCACAAGGGAAATAGAGATATATGATCATAGCTTGAGCCGTCTTGTCTTCAGCCAGTGCAGCAGGGTCCTGAAGAACCCCGTCGCTCGTCAAATCGAGTGACATCCTCCCAAGCCAACGAAATCAATTGTCTTGCAACACGAAGGTGCCCTAGAATGCAGAATGACAAGATAGAACAACTTGTTATGATCAAATGCATGCCATGGCCAAAGCTAGTACAATGAAAGTGCAAAGGGATTACTAATGTTATCTATCTTCTTCTTGAAAAGCTCAGACCAAAAGTCCTTGCAGATGCACTTTATTGCCTCTAGATGATCATTAAACTGAGGTCTCTCCATCGTATACCTAACAGAAACATGAAATTTACAGACAATCATCACCTCTCTTTCAGCACTATGATTCTCTTTTCAAATTGCGAAGTAAACAAAACAGAATCAGTACACATGATTCGTTTCCAATTCAAACGAATGAGTATCAGCAACACGAGATCACAGAATCACAGTTTCTCACTTTCCTCAACTCTCACGCCAACCAAACAGCTAGATACGAAATCACGAGCTCATTCCGAACACAACCAGAGAAAAAGTGAACGGAATCAGAAGCTTAGGCATTGTTCTACTATCTTACCTCACAGAGAGATGGTGGCCGACTTGATACCCAATGGCCTCGATCCGGAGGGCGGCGAGCTCAGGCTTGTTGGCGTAGAACAGATTGTTGGAACCTACATTTTGATTTATCGAGTACGGAAAGTGAGGACTTTCCTGAGAACGAATATTTGTTGACAATACTGAAGGATTTATGTTCATCGGTCCAAATCCGCATAGAACTAGTTAAGTGTTGGACCTGATTAATAGAATTAATTCGGGCCGGTTAGGGATTAATATGTCTTGCTAGAGACCAATATTAATTAGTGGTTTGGGCCACGGCTAATCAGACCGGGTCCTACAAGGTCACACGCCTATAGTATGGACCAGATCATTAATAGGCCCAATCCATGGTGGATGGGGACTACTGGGCTGGCGGCCCATTAGGGTTAGGAAGGGATTAGGGTTTCTATCCTATCCTATAAATAAGACTGCTAGGGTAGCAGTCAATCCTAAGCCAAATACACTTTCTCTCCAGAGAAAACCCTAGCCGCCATAACCCTAAAAGCCGTTCTTCGACCAGAAGTTCTAGCAAGCTTTGGCGAGGAAGATCCGGATCCCAGCTAGCGTGGACTAAGTAGAGGAGCTACATTTGAAGCTCTCTGGATCGATCTAAAGGCTACGAGAGGTATTAGTTTTCGAGCTAATATCACGCTTCAAGAATGTGAGTTACGATAACCTTTGTTATTGATTTATATGCAATCGGGCTGATCTAGGTTGTTAGATGTATGATTCGTATTTCCGATGCGATTCTGGTTTATACATCTAACGTTTTCCTTCAGTGGTATCAGAGCCCCTCGTTTTGCATATTTTTCATAACAAAACGAATTGCGTTCTTAATAAAATTATTCAATTAAAGGAGGGGATTATCTCGCGTTAATATTCTTTCGTTGAAAATCGTGTTTTCAAAGTGTTTATGGATATTTTAAGTTTTAGTATAAATGATTTCAGAAAGAAATATTTTTTTTTATATATACTGCCGCCGACCCTACCACAGCCGTCGCCGACCGGCGGGGCGGCTGTTGCTGTCGGCAAAGAAAGCAGTAGCAATAACGGAAATAGTTTCCGTAGCCCCTCCCAACTGCCTTTGGGTTTGGCACCCATTGTGCAGGTTTTGGCCCAAATATTGGCCCTTATGACAGCCCAATAGGCTAGGCCAATTGTTGGCCCACAGCTTAAATGTCTATATGGCCAAAGCTTGACTTGGTGGTGAACCAAATAAACTACTAAAGCTAAGAAAAGGCTATAGCAGATCGTATTCCAAGGGTTTCCTCTACTTCCTTACTCAAAGGTGCTGACAGTTTTAATTCAAGGTTAAACACAAGTTGTGCGTGGTGTGAGTTCCACGACTTCTATACTACAACGCAAAGATCAGAAGAAATGAAAATTAAAACGAAGAAAGATTGAAGATTGATTAATTGACTAGAAAGATGACAGACAAGCTTAGACTTCGAATCTCCCTTAGATCATCAAAGCAACAGCAGTCACAGACCAGCGATTTTCGATTCTAGTTCACTCAGTTCACAGACACCATCATAACTCCTGACCCTTAGGTTTAAGATTGGCGAACGTTCGCTCTATCCAATCTAGCTACCACGATTAATTAGCCGCCCGGGTACGGTCGCCTCTCGCAATGACTTAACTTAACTGGTGCAAATTCTAGTGATTGATGAGTTACTCTAGCAATGGATCAACCCTAATCGGTTCCTACGAAAGGCACGCTCCAATTATAAGGCTGACTGTTTGATTTGGTGTTTTAAAGTAAGGCGAGCGTTCGCTTTTATCCTTATCTTAACAAGAATCTAATCTAGGTGGCCAAACCAGACAAGAAACACAGAAAACGAAGAACAAATCAAACATGAAAGATGAAACTGAATGAATTTCGAATCTAATCACCGCCGATCCGTGATCGCTTTAAGCCCTGGGTCACTTAGGGTTCATCTAATCTAAGCTACACGAGTTTATCTACTCATATTCAATACAGAAGAATCGAAGACAGACAAGAAATACATCTCAGATAGGAAGACAGAGAAGAACTGTAAAACCTAATTTCGATGCTTCCTGGCAGCTCCAATCTGCTGGATTTCCAATTCCTAGCACTGGCTCCCCAAGGTGGATGGATGGCGTCACGATCCGTTCCTGCTCCTCAAACTCTATCTACTCGTCCTGTCTCTCTCTCTGTCGTCGTTTGTGTGTGTCTGTTCAGTTGTAAAAAGTGATCCTCTTATTAGCCGCCGAGTTCTCTATTTATATCAACCCGAGATTTTCTGATTTCAACTGGTATTTTCGCCAAAAATAATAGAGTGATTTCGGCGAAAACTTCTTCATACTCGGGGCAGTGGATTCCTTCTTACATTCCCTAGGGTACTTTCGCCAAAAATACATGTGCAAATGAGGCAGGCGTTTTCTTTGACTTCAGTGATTTCTCCGGTTGATTTATGTGTGATTCTTCGGGGTTCCAACATCTAAGATACGTCCTTGGCTACCGTATTTGATGGCAAAAACCTGTGCTAACATAAAAACACTAGAAAACCATCAAATAGACCCGAAACGGGCCAAGGTAACACAAATGGCACGAGATAGGGCAATCGATTGAATATTCATTATTCTACCCTAAAAACCATGTCTTAAGCAAAGAAATGTCGCTTAAATGAGGCTGATAATCACGTCAAATCGAGTGTCATCAAATACCCACACCTTAAGCTTTTGCTTGTCCTCAAGCAAACTGGATAGAACCACACTCAAATTCATAAATGACACGAGATTAACTGAGATTCAATTCTAACAATTTGGTTTAGACTGTTCCACGTAGAAAGAGTGACCTACACATGCAAGAACATCAACCAAACAAGTTTTTGATCTCACTAATTTCTGCACACTTCAAGTAGTAGTTTTAACAAAGCTCGTTTCTTGGCAAAACAATTAATCATAATTAACCGACTACGATAACACCAATTCTAATGAGAAAAGACTTTAAGCTCTAGCCATGATCTGGACGCGGAGGTAGGAAAAGTGACGTGGCTATCGACTTGACTTCATCCGTTTCTAGATCTGTACGTTACATGTTCTAGCTAGGACCGATTTAAACAACAATTTATTTCAAGTTTCAACTTCTTCCATTGATTTACTGCATACTAGTGCTCGATACCAAACACTTCACTTAGGTGTTGGACCTGCCTAGCTCACAGTATTTGTGCCTATGCTAGTGCTCAACCCGAACACTTCACTTAGGTGTCGGGCTTGCCTAGCTTTATTTTCAGCACTTTAAAGAACTTAGCATTGATTTGCACAACTTTATTACTTGATTTAACAATTTAGCCACTTAATCCTAGCTAGTTATAACTTTTTACACAAGATTTCGAATTGGATTTCCGTCTAATCTCAAGCCACAATCACAGGTGATTAAATATGGAGTGGAAACATGGAAGAAGCTAGCATTTATCATCTTAGAACGGTGTTATCGAGCTTTGTTGTTAACAAGTTAATTGATTCAATTAATTCCAGTTCCAACTACAGAAGTGATTTATGATCTGTTCTGACCTAGACTCATTTAGTACCAGTTCTGACACGTTGGTTACAGGTTCTAAGTGGAACAGTCTAGATGTCATTGTTCAAAATTGAAGTCAATTTAACATCAAAAGTCAAGAATTGAGCAATTCTATGCTAGAGAACTGGACAGGAATCACGAGGCACACACAAAGATATAGGCAATCAAGATCATGCATGGTTCTCTAACACCCTACCCCACACTTAGACTGTTCTGTGTCCTCACAGGACCAAACTAGAGTAGAGAGATACGAAGAACCTGGAAGGGGATGGTCGATGTAGTGGATGAACACGGAGAGTCCGGAGCGGAGCAGAGCTACTCAAAATCCTACAAAACACAAACAACAAAAAGATCAAAAGGACACCGGGACAAGTGTCCCGGATCCACACAGAACAAAATTGGGTGTAAACCCAAAAAGAAGAAAGAAAAGAAAAGGAAAATGATAGAAACAACCTGATCACTGTTCCGCGGGAGGGGGTGGAGGTGTTGTGTGAATGGAGGTTGTGGCGAAACGCTGCTCCATCTGCTGTCGCCATGCGAGCTCGTCCTGGTGCCTGGCTGACTGGTCGGCCATGAATTGCTGTAGAGTGGACCAACGCTCGTTCTGAGTCTCCTCATGTGTTACTCGGTCCTTCTGCCATTGCAACGAACCAGCCGAGTAGTCTAGCTGCCACTTCTCAATACGCGCCAGCCTTTCATTAATCTCCGCGGTGAGGGAGCGATGTGCAATGCTCAATAGTCTCGGAAAGGTCGATGTGTCGTGCTAATGCAAGTTCAGCGCCTATATGCTCAATCGGGATGCGAGGAATAACGGGGCCCCATTTATCACCGAGCTGGAGGTTGTCGATCAGAATTGAAATGAAGGGGCCTCCTGGAAGCTCAGTAGGAAGCTTCTTGGCGATAGTGCGCTTGTGAAAGAATCGTGCCAGCCACCAGCCGGGGTGCAGGTTGGCATCCTCCTCTAAAGCACGGAATAATACAAGCTCCTCCAGAGAAACGTGGTGGCGGCTCGTCTTGCTGCAAAAACACAGAGATTGCACCCCAAACATAATGCAAGAATTTAAGAACAGGGTGAAATATGTCACCGACCGTGGGGTGGACGATAGGTGAGCTTTCATCCTCGCAGCATGCCCATTTCCACACATCCGGGTAAGGAGCACTTGTGATGGAGTATGTGTCCTCAAAGCCAGCTAATGCTGTATCGAAATTGACGTGCGGATCCAGCAAGCGGCCGAACTCGCGAAGGGACTTCTCATGAAGAACACCACCGAGGCGAAAGGAAACGAATTTCTGCTCACGAAAGGGCTTCGGGGTGAGGCGCCGAAATGAACTCCAGAACTCCTGGAGGGCGACAAGCGGGTACGGGGATCCATGAGTGGTCAGCACTCGCAATCCGGATTTATGAAGAGCGGTGTCAATTGTCGAGTGCCAAGCCGGATTGTGCGCTTTGAGACTGTCAAGAGACAGAACTGCCACCTTAGCCGGAGGGATGTCTTTGATCTTCTGAAAGACCTCGAGCTGGTGCGGTTCCAGGGCGGCGATGAAAGGATGCACGACCCCATTGGCAGGTGTAGGAATAGAGGAAATGGGAGTCGCAGGGGTAGGCGCATCCTCGGGAATGATGGCCACAGCCGTCGATTTCTGTGCAGCTGGTGCGGGTCGTCGGGAAGGTGGTGTCTTGCTCTGGCGAGCTGAGGATCGCTGTGCTCTATACTGGTAGTCTTAAAACGCTTGGGAGCCCTATAAAACACAACTCAGAGATGACCAGCATTAGATGACAAGACTCTTACCCCACACCTAAGTCGAAAAGTTGGGGTAAACTAAGCAACCGAGTGAACATAGAATCAAGATATATCATTGAATAACTGTCAATTCATTAGGCAAGCATGAATAATGGAATGAGTCATGAACACGATCTCACAGACAACAAGGCACGAGTCCTAGAAGGCCACAAAAACAATGCTCGAACCTAGCCAATTGATACCGATAAAGCAATCAAGAAGAATGAGGGAGAACCAAAAAGTCAACCATAGTCAACCATGCCGAAACCCGAAAGTCAAAAAGCCAAAAGATGCACAATCAAAGGCTGAATAACTAACCGTGAAAACATGATTCGAGAAAACGATTGGAAATCCACGAAAACGATGAAAAACTTGAAAACTAGGTCGGCCGGAACCAGAGCTGAAAAGCTCCGATTCTAGGGTTTTGAAACAGGGGCAAGGGACGGGGGAAGGGAGATTGTTGGCGGTAGCGGCAAGGAGACGGTGGCGGATTAGGGGCGGCGTCGAGCGGTTGGCCGGTCGTCGGTTGAGGAAGCGGCGGCGGCCTGAGTGCAAAGAAGGAGGGGAGCCGAACGGGTTTCAAAGTTTCGGATGCTGGACCGAAAACAAGATGGGTGGGGCCGCTTAAATAGGTGCTGAGTGTGGCATTATTTTCGGTGAAGAAATGTAGGGATTTTTGGCGAAACTTATAAGCAGGAGAAACCGGTGCATGTGAACCAGAATTTTCGGCGAAACGGCAGAAATATTTTCGGCGAAAACATTAGGGAAAATGGAGGAAAATTTTTTGGCGAAGTGCTTGGTGGTTTTCGGTCCGAAAATGCTGAACAGGAGATACAGGTTGAGTTTGAAAACACGTTTTCGGCGAAAACAATAACACAGTTTCGCCGAAAACTTATTTGAAAACGGTGGCAGGTTTTTTTTTTCTTTTCAAAAGGGGTTTTAAAACAAAACGACTCAAAAATGAAAATAAACTGACTCCAGCCGTGGGTTGCCTCCCACGAAGCGCTCTTGTTTAACGTCCGTGAGCCTGACGATACCTGGAATCGTGTCACGGTTCTGACGTGAGGTAGTGCACGTCGATTGAAGAGACGGCTAACCCTTGCAGATACTTCTTAAGCCTATGCCCGTTGACCACAAACGGCTCTTCATCGTGCAATTTAATGTAGACGCTGCCTAAGGGTGTCTGTCAGACCACGGTATAAGGGCCAGACCATCGAGATTTCAACTTACCCGGAAACAGTTTCAAGCGAGAGTTATATAAGAGCACTTCTTCTCCGGGGTAGAACTGCTTGATCGTCTTTAACTGAGAGTCATGAATTCTCTTCGTGCGTTCTTTGTATAGCTTTGTGCTCTCATAAGCGTGTAGACGGTGCTCCTCAAGCTCAGCGATCTGGTCATGGCGGTTATTACCTGCTACTGCATAGCTCATATTCAACTCTTTGTTAGCCCAGAATGCCTTGTGCTCAAGCTCAACTGGTAAATGACATGACTTGCCATAGACCAGCTGATACGGTGAGGTACCGATGGGAGTCTTGTAGGCAGTTCGATATGCCCATAAGGCATCATTGAGCTTAGATGACCAGTCCTTGCGAGACCGGCCAACTGTCCTATCAAGAATCCGCTTGAGCTCACGATTCGTCACTTCCGCCTGACCATTCGCTTGAGGATGATAAGCCGTGGACATTCGGTGGGTGACGCCAAAGCGTTTGCACACCCGGTCGAATTGTCCGTGGAAGTGGGTACCCCTATCGCTTATGATGAAGCGCGGTGAACCAAAACGCGTGAAAAGACGGGTAAGGAACAGACCCACCACTCTAGAATCATTAGTGGGTAAGGCTTCAGCCTCAGCCCACTTAGAAACGTAATCAACGGCTACAAGAATGTATTTGTTTCCGTTGGAGGGTGTGAACGGACCCATAAAATTGATTCCCCAAACATAAAAAATTTCAACAGTTAAAGAAACAATTTGGGGCATCTCATTACGGTTTGAGATTTACCTGATCGCTGGCATGCATCACAACGTCGAGCAAAGGCGTCGCAGTCACTAAAAATTGAAGGCCAATAAAAACCTGTTTCGAGTACCTTTCTCGCCGTGCAGTTGCCTCCGAAGTGTCCTCCGAACTGTCCTTCATGGCACTTACGCATGATGTCCGCTGCTTCAGTGTAAGAGACACATCTCCGGATCATCCCGTCAAGACTGATGCGGTATAAGAAAGGCTCATCCCAGAAGTATGACTTGGCTTCTTTAAAAAGCTTTTTGCGTGCATTGAAATCCAGTTCAGGAGGTACAATGCCGTGTGAGAGATAGTTAGCCAAAGTTACATACCAAGGCTCATCTAAATCGGTGGCATTACTCAGATCTTGAGCGTGAGAGAATTGCCCAGGGCTCGATAGCTATGCTGTTAACCTGTTCAAATGTCTCAACACGCAACAGCTCGTCAGGGAAAGAATCATTGATAGGGGTAGTGGACTTACCTGTTTGTGATTCCTCGAGGCGAGAAAGATGATCTGCTGCTAAGTTCTCTGCTCCCTTCTTATCCTTAATTTCAATGTCGAACTCTTGGAGTAGAAGGATCCATCGGATGAGACGTGGCTTCGAGTCCTGCTTGGCTAATAAATGGCGCAGAGCAGCATGATCTGTGTAGACAATGGTATGTGAAAGGACTAGATACTGTCTAAACTTATCAAAGGAGAAAACGATAGCTAGAAGCTCTTTCTCCGTAGTAGTGTAGTTCCTCTGAGCATCATTTAGTGTCTTGCTCGCAAAGTAGCTAGGATGAAATCTCTTCTCCTTCCTCTGACCAAAAACCGCTCCAACGGCGAAATCACTAGCATTACACATGATCTCGAATGGAAGATTCCAATCTGGTGCTTGAAGAATTGGTGCGGTGGTAAGTTGAGTCTTCAAAGTCTCAAAGGCTTCAAGACAGGCTTTGTCAAAGACGAAAGGAACATCTTTCTCAAGGAGCTTCGTCATTGGAAGAGTGATCTTGGAGAAATCTCTGATGAATCTCCGGTAGAATCCAGCATGACCGAGAAAACTTCGCACTGTCTTAACTGAGGTCGGCGGTGGTAGGCTGGCAATGGTCTCAAGCTTAGCGCGATCGACTTCTATACCTGTCTTAGATATTCTATGGCCAAGAACAATACCTTCTGTAACCATGAAGTGACATTTCTCCCAGCTAAGAGCTAGGTTGGTCTCCTCACAACGAGCTAACACCTTATCCAGATTAGCCAGATACTTGGAAAATGAATCTCCATAGACGGAGAAGTCATCCATGAACACCTCTACCACATTCTCTACCAGATCTCCAAATATTGCGAGCATGCATCTCTGAAAGGTAGCAGGTGCGTTACATAAACCAAAAGGAATACGACAATAAGCAAACGTACCGAATGGGCATGTGAAGGTCGTCTTCTCTTGATCAACAAGCTTGATGGGGATCTGAAAGTAACCGGACATCCCGTCCAAGAAGCAGTAGTATTCATGACCAGCTAATCGTTCAAGCATTTGATCAATGAACGGCAGTGGAAAGTGATCCTTCTTGGTGGCATCATTCAATCGTTGATAATCGATACAGACTCTCCATCCGGTAACTGTTCGGGTAGGAATGAGTTCACCCTTTGGATTAGGGATGACTGTGATTCCTCCTTTCTTTGGAACGACTTGAGTCGGGCTGACCCAAGGACTGTCGGCAATAGGATAGATGATACTGGCATCTAGAAGCTTGAGCACTTCTTTCTTTACGACTTCCTGCATCAGAGGGTTAAGTCGACGTTGGGGTTGTCTAACTGGTTTGAATTCTTCATCAACAACTATCCGATGTTTGCAGAAGGTTTCAGAGATGCCACTGATGTCTGCCAACTGCCAGGCAATAGCTCGGACGTGCTTCTTGAGTAGCCCGATCAGTTGCTCTTTCTACTCTGGCGATAGATTCGCATTGATGATGACAGGTAACTGGCAGTCCTTTCCTAGAAATGCGTATTCTAAGTGGTCAGGCAGCTCCTTCAGAGTGAGTTCTGGCGGATTCTCATATGAAGTAGTAATCCAACTCGACGCTGGCTCAATATGGGTAGGCGCAGTGATGGGTGTGAATGTCGCCTTCTGTTCATCTAGCTCATCTTGCCATAGGCACTGTTCTGGATCGTCTAACGCATTATCAATCCCTGAAATCAAACACAACTCTAGCGGATCACTAGATAAAGCATTAGTAAAGGAGTCGGGCGAGGCCAACTCTAAGGGATCAACAGCATAACATTTATCATCTTGAGCAATAGAATATCTCATGTTATCTTTAATGCAGAATGCAACACTCTCTTGACCTATACTTAAAGTTAACAGGCCTTGTTTGCAGTTTATATTCACACCAGCAGTTGCTAAGAAAGGTCGACCTAGGATGAGTGTTCCGTCTAACTCACGAGTATCTAAAACAACAAAATCCGCCAGTATAGTAAACGGACCATAGCAGACAGTTACATCTTCTATTATACCTCTAGGTCGTTTGACAGACCTATCGGCTAAAATGAGATGCAGAGTAATCGGTTTTAATTGCCCTAGATTCAGCTTTTCATATAAATAAACAGGCATAACATTAATAGAAGCACCAGAATCAACCAGACTGCGATCAATTTTAATGCCATTAATAATGCACAGTAATGTAAAAGAACCGGGATCAAGAGCTGGGGGTGGTGGCGGCTGTCGAGTGGGAGATGGCGCACCTAGAATAGACGCGCATTCATTAGTGAGCGTGATAGAGTACACCTTGCCGCTCTTCACTTTCTTCACTAGGTCTTTAAAGAACTTCCCAAGTGGTGGTATAATCTCTACAGCGTCTGTCACTGGTATCTTGATTTCTGCAGTCTTAAGAACATTGTACCATTTCTTATACTGAGTGTCGTGATCCTTGGCTTTGCTCCTTGCAGCTTTTGGAAAAGGAATCCTAGGTACATACGGCGCCAAGACAGGTTCAGGGGCTGTCTTGGGCGGCGGAGGAGGGGAGCAGGTGCTTCTTCTTCCTCTTCCGTGATATCTTCTATCTCTGGCATATCTAGGGCAGCACTAGTATCTGGTATCATGTCAGGTTCCGGAGCCTTGGGATCAGTTGTTTGCTTGCCGCTCCTAGTGGTAATAGCTTGAGCGTGTTCGCTCCTTGTATCGGAATCTGCTTGAAATGCTTCTGGATTAAGGAGAGGATTTCTAGTAAAAAGTCTAGCCATGGTGTTTACAGCGTCCTCTATTCTTTGACTTTGAGCTCTTTGTCCTTGATTAAGCGCCGCTTGAGGTTTTAACTGAATGTCATGGTCGTCAAGTCGGCTCATGATCTGATCAAACTTCCTCTCATAGTCCATGTCTCTATTGTAGTATGGCTTTGCCTAAAACTGGTGTTGTCCTCCAATGAATCCCGGAGGTCTATAATAAGGATCTACCAACCGGTTGCTCTGCTTCCGTGGCACGTAGTTTCTGTAATCGGCATAGCCTTTCTGATTATTAGCGAAGCCCTGATCGATGAAGTTGATCTCTTCTGTAGACCAGACTTCTGCTGTACTGAAATTGAGGCAACTTCCGCCGTTATGAGCACATGATCCACACCATCCACAGTCAACCGAAAAGACGGTAGCTGACGGAGAGTCGAGAGGAATACCAGCTGCTTGCAGATGCTTCTGAACTTCTGCCTTGATCTGCTCTGCAACATTTATCTGACTCTGGCTCTGACTCTTGGTTCCTTCTATGTGCCTCTCCCAGTTTCTAGATTTCGAAGCACAGTCAGCAAAATGCAGAAGAGCATCCTGAGGAGTGAGAGCGGTGCAATCTTCGCCAGCTAGGGTGTTGACCCAGTTTGCAGATTCTTTGCGCATACCTCGACTAAAGAATTCAGCCAGCTGTCTCTGTTCATACCCATGGTGAGGGCAATCGAAGAGAAGAGACTGGAATTCGTTCCAAGTGTCATACAGGCTTGCATCCTCTCTCTGAGTGAACCTGGAGATGCGGTCTTTATAAACAGTTGTTCTTGCAGGAGGAAAGTATTCCTCAACAAAATCTTGAGCTAATGTTTCCCAGCCAGTGTAGTGACCTGGCGGTTTGCTGCTAAGCCATTGCTTAGCTACACCTCTGAGAGAAAATGGGAAAGCTCGGAGATATAACACAGTCTTGTTGCGATTCCCAGACTTGGAGGTGTCGCAGACAGCCAAAAAGTTGGTTATATGTGTGTAAGGGTTATCATCTGGTCTTCCCTCGAATTGTATGTCCCTAGAGATTAGCTCCAAGAGAGGAATCTGAATCTCATAGTCAGGATCATCGTCATTAGTAAGCACGGTGATGGGTGATCGGAGGTTAGATGCGCGCGGCTTACTATAGTCCGCAACACTTTTAAGAGTAACCATTGTGGTGAAAGAAGATGGAACGGAAGTGATCTGCTTCTGTACCTGCTATGATCTGCACGAGACAAAAACAAACACAACCGGTGTAAAATCGAAGCGTGATGGAAAATGAAAGATGGAAAGGTAGAAGAATAAAAATGCCAACTCTTCTTTCAACGAAATAGAAGAGTCCCCGGCAACGGCGCCAATTTGGTGAACCTCAAGTCATTGTCGGGTTCAACCAAATAAACTACTAAAGCTAAGAAAAGGCTATAGCAGATCGTATTCCAGGGGTTTCCTCTACTTCCTTACTCAAAGGTGCTGACAGTTTTAATTCAAGGTTAAACACAAGTTGTGCGTGGTGTGAGTTCCACGACTTCTATACTACAACGCAAAGATAAGAAGAAATGAAAATTAAAACGAAGAAAGATTGAAGATTGATTAATTGACTAGAAAGATGACAGACAAGCTTAGACTTCGAATCCCCCTTAGATCATCAAAGCAACAGCAGTCACAGACCAGCGATTTTCGATTCTAGTTCATTCAGTTCACAGACACCATCATAACTCCTGACCCTTAGGTTTAAGACTGGCGAACGTTCGCTCTATCCAATCTAGCTACCACGATTAATTAGCTGCCCGGGTACGGTCGCCTCTCGCAACGACTTAACTTAACTGGTGCAAATTCTAGTGATTGATGAGTTACTCTAGCAATGGATCAACCCTAATCGGTTCCTACGAAAGGCACGCTCCAATTATAAGGCTGACTGTTCGATTTGGTGTTTTAAAGTAAGGCGAGCGTTCGCTTCTATCCTTATCTTAACAAGAATCTAATCTAGGTGGCCAAACCAGAAAAGAAACACAGAAAACGAAGAACAAATCAAACATGAAAGATGAAACTGAATGAATTTCGAATCTAATCACCGCCGATCCGTGACCGCTTTAAGCCCTGGGTCACTTAGGGTTCATCTAATCTAAGCTACACGAGTTTATCTACTCATATTCAATACAGAAGAATCGAAGACAGACAAGAAATACATCTCAGATAGGAAGACAGAGAAGAACTGTAAAACCTAATTTCGATGCTTCCTGGCAGCTCCAATCTGCTGGATTTTCAATTCCTAGCACTGGCTCCCCGAGGTGGATGGATGGCGTCACGATCCGTTCCTGCTCCTCAAACTCTATCTACTCGCCCTGTCTCTCTCTCTGTCGTCGTTTCTGTGTGTGTGTTCAGTTGTAAAAAGTGATCCTCTTGTTAGCCGCCGAGTTCTCTATTTATATCAACCCGAGATTTTCTGATTTCAACTGGTATTTTCGCCAAAAATAATAGAGTGATTTCGGCGAAAACTTTTTCATACTCGGGGCAGTGGATTCCTTCTTACATTTTCGGCGAAAACCCTAGGGTACTTTCGCCGAAAATACATGTGCAAATGAGGCAGGCGTTTTCTTTGACTTCAGTGATTTCTCCGGTTGATTTATGTGTGATTCTTCGGGGTTCCAACATCTAAGATACGTCCTTGGCTACCGTATTCGATGGCAAAAACCTGTGCTAACATAAAAACACTAGAAAACCATCAAATAGACCCGAAACGGGCCAAGGTAACACAAATGGCACGAGATATGGCAATCGATTGAATATTCGTTATTCTACCCTAAAAACCATGTCTTAAGCAAAGAAATGTCGCTTAAATGAGGCTGATAATCACGTCAAATCGAGTGTCATCACTTGGGCTCAGCTCAAGGCCTTTTATTGGTTGTTGGTTGGGCTGTCTGGTTGGACCAAACTTGGTTAAATCAATTCGGTTTGACCGAATTTGATCAAACCAGTTTGGTCTGACCGATTCGGTTCGGAATTAAAAAGAAAAGTTTTTTTCTGTTTGGACCAGGTTTGACCTGGATTGACCAGCTTTGACTTTGGTTTGACCAAGTCACTTGGCTATCAAACGGAATGGTTTTTGAACCGATTTTTGGGCAATTTTTAGTTTTAATCATAGGTTTGATTAAGTATTGAACATATTTAAATTCATAATAAATTTTCTATTTATTTTAATAAAGAGTTATTAAATTGAGTGGGAGTTTTAATTGATGGAATTTAAGGGCAAGTTTTTGAAATCAATATCCATGAAACTTTGAATATTAATGATAGTCCCTATAATTGAATGAATTTTATTGTTGAAGCAATTATAATAAAGGTGTTTATTATTAGGGTTTAATTAGAATAAAAATGTTTTATTCATAATTAATTACCACCTTAATTAAAATTGGTTAATTAGGGTTAAATCTATCAAGCATGCTAGATTTAAGGTCATTCACTCATGCGGTAGTGAATGAATGGATGTTATATACATGTGTTATTGTGTATATTGTGCGTTTTGTGGCAAAGCGTGCAGGTTCTTGGTGATCGGATAAAAGGCCCCACCCCAATTTAATTTTATTATTATTTTATTTGGGGAAATACGGTCTGCGTACCATTTATTTTGTTATAAATTTTATTATTTGTAAATTCATAAGATAGATTAGGAATCTTGTAATTAGTTTACAAAGCCATGTAATTACAACAAAGGAGGGATGGACGCTAGTCAAAGACTCAAGGATAGGAGATCCTTCGATGATGAACATGAAGCGTTTTTTCCAAGATTAAAGGGGGCCAAGATCCGATCACCTACAAGCGTTTATTGAGTCGGATACCAAATCCATTATTTCCATCGCATCACAATTGTGCAAGACAGGACCACTGTCGTCAGGTTTATTTCTCTGTCTATATTTCTCCCTTGTGGAGCGTTTCTCTCTCTGTCTCTAGAGCCTTGTTTCTCCCCGGAGTGGAGCCATTGGTCCTGTCCGTAGTGTCTAAAACCTCCCTATCATCGCTAAGCTCTGACGCCCTTGGCATTGCCGGAAACCCTCAGTATCCCAACTAACCAGCACATCCCACAGATTCCCAATCCCTAAAGACACCCCCCTCCCCCTAACCCACCAGCTCGCTCCCCTAAATCTCATCCCAAAAGACCAACCCCTCGCCCCGCGTCCCCGACCCATCCAACCAAAGTAGCCCACCTCATCAGTTCGTCCCTGACCCTCCCTGAAACCACAACAACTCCACCCCCTTCTCCCCCCCTCTTCCACCTGGGGAGGCCATAATGGTGGAACAACCCGATGTGGAAGAGCTTTTACTTACCACCGCTCTCCTAAGCGTAGAAGAACCCACCATAGTTTTGAACCGCCAACCAGAAAGAAAGGACGTGGTAACTGGAAAATCTCTCGTCGGGCGCTTCATCAGCCAAAAAGCCTGTTCGATAACGGCGATAAAGAACAATGCGATGAGGATCTGGAAGCTAAAGGGTGACCTGAGGGTGAGTAGCCTGCCAGTAGATAATATGTTCCTCTTCTCTTTCTTTGAAGAAGAGGATAAACGAAGGGTCCAAGAAGACAACCCGTGGTCAATAATGCAGTCGCACCTAGTACTGAAGGAGTGGAGTGGGTTAAAGTCGCCGGAGGATGTCCGAATTGATTCCACCCAAGCATGGGTCCGACTGCTTGGCCTCACACCGGATCTGTGATGTGAAATGAATATAGCTGCGATTTCAAATCTATTCAAAGAATGCGTAGCCATTGATGAAGACAGAATGTATGACAGTGAATGGAACAGCATCATGAGAGTCAAAATGGATCTGTACATCGATCTGCCATTGCCAACGGGATGTCGATGTCCAGGGGCAGATGATAAAGTGGATCGTGTGGAGTTCGTGTATGAGAACATCCCGGATTTCTGTTATTGCTGTGGAGTTAGGGGACACACGGTCTCGTACTGCACAATCAGGAGTAGGAACGAGAAGTTCTTCCAAGAGAATCCCACCAAGTTTGGAAGCCATATGTGCGTGGAGGTTTAAAAGAAGAAGGAAGGGTTGAAGCTGGTGAAACAGAGTGGATCGGAAACGGACAACCGGGGAGGGAAAGAAAAAAGCGTCGGAAGCTCGCCGACGGCGAGAGCGGAGATGGGCACGGTCTCCAAGAAAGGTATGTACTATGATCGGTCACTTTCCTCTGCAAGCTCCTCGTCAGCTTTTCAGATTTCCCTCACCGCCCCCCAGACAACCAAACTGCTACCTCTCTAACGCTCATCACCTGAGCTCCAGGAAACCCTAAACAACCCTGGGCCCAATCTCACTATCCCTGCCCACTCCCAATCACTTAACATTTGGCCCAACCTTGACCCACGGATCCTGAGACTTGCCCAGTAGATGGAACCAAGCCCACCTTACCTAAACCTTCCCAATAATACCAAAATCCTTCATTGTGTCGCCTTGTACCACACACGCCTAACACCAAACGACTTAAAAAATCTGCCCACCAACCTGCTAGCCAACTATCTCCTAAACCTAAACATTCCACACATCACTAACACAATCCAAAGCCTCAGCCCACATCACCAAAACTTCCAACCATCAGCAACAAACCCCCAAGATTCGGAACTACCCCAGGAGCGTGCAGACAGGTTATGCTGGGAAAATCAGTGTGGTAAAAGGAAGGAAAAGGAGGAGAATGGTAACAGCGAGTGCAAACATACCAAATGAACAAAGAGCAGGAAGGAATCCTCACAAGAACCCATGGGGGGATTTCCGAGCTTGAGTTCACAATGGGTAACTCCACAAGCAGGGGGAAGCCACGCAAGTTCAGATTGGGAAGAAAAAAACTAAACATGGAAGCAATACAATGTGAGGAGGAACAGAGCATGGAGGAAGAGGCTCAGGTGGCAAGCCAAATGCCACCAAACCATCCATGATCCTGAGCTGGAACTGTAGGGGCTTGGGACAGTCCCCTACAGCCCAACAATTGCAGAGCCTTATCTGCAAATACTGTCCCTCCATAGTATTCCTTATGGAGACCAAGCAATCTGAGGAATCTATGGAACGGGTGAGACGAAGAATGAGGTATAACAACAGGAAGTACGTGGAACCTGAAGGTCTGTTAGGAGGACTGAGCCTCTGGTGGATGGACTATGTGAAGATAAGAATAGTCAATGCCACAAAGAACTATATCAACATCCTTTGGGGTGAAGAGGAAAATCTACAGTTTACATTTGTATATGGAGCACCTCGGAGGGAGGATAGAGCTGAAGTTTGGAGCAAATCCTGGCGCTTCATGTGGATGAGTCAAAGCCTTGGTGTCTGATAGGGGACTTTAACGCAGTCCGAAGCCAGGAAGAGAAGGAAGGTACAAATCCCCCCAATGCGGCATCAATACGGATATTCAATGACTTCATCCAGGAGGCGAGATTAATGGAAATCTATAGCGGGGGGTCAAGTATACTTGGACGAATAACAACAGAAGGGGCAGACTAGTCCGCCAGAAGATCGACAGAGCTCTCTGCACGGGACCCTGGCGGGACAGATTCCCTAAAGCTTACGTCCAAAATGAAGTGATCACCACATCTGATCACGCTCCCATTATGTTACTAGAGGAACAAGATAGGAGTTATAAGCCGAAGTGCTTCAGATACGAGATAGGATGGACGCTGGAAGAGAATTATCTTCAACAAGTGGAGGAAGGATGGAGTGCGGGAGCTGATACCTCTAAGAAGCTCAAAAGATGCGTCATGAATCTTACAAAATGGAAGAGAGGTACTATCGGAAGTAACCAGGCAAAAATCAATAAAAACCTTCTTACCTTAACCAACCTAAGCAACCTCCCACAAAACCCAGACACCCTTCGTAGTATTGATGAGGCACAACGAGAGCTAGCGAGACTTTGGAATACTCAGGAAGCATTTTGGGCACTAAGGTCCGGGACGCAATGGCTAACCTTAGGGGATAGAAACACACACTTTTTCCACAAGGCGACAGTTCAGAGACGGAGAAGAAACAGCATCACATCACTTAAAAACGAGAGAGGGGAGTGGCTCGATGATCAAACCGAGCTCACGAACCATGTGAGGAATTTTTACAAGTCCCTGTTCTCCGGAACTAGAGACGTAACAGACTTTTCTTTTTTGCAGGACTACCCGGTGGCAGTAAGCGAGAACATGAACAGAGCTCTGGCCAGAGCGGTTACCAACTCGGAGATCAAGGCAGCTGCCTTTCAGATTGGACCGACAAAGGCACCTGGGCCGGACGGCTTCCCAGGACGCTTCTTTCAGAATCACTGGCATCTCGTGGGAGAGGACCTGTGCGAAGAGATCAGAGGATTCTTCAATACTAGCTCAGTCCCAGCAGGCTGGAATGACACTTTCCTCACATTAATCCCAAAGACGGTGCACCCGGAAGACATAACACAATACAGGCCGATTAGTTTAACGAATTTCAGGATTAAGGTAATCTAAAAAATTCTAACTAATCGGCTGAAACCTTTTTTACCGGATATGATCTCTGAGCTACAGGCGGCCTTTGTGGGCAACCGAGCAATCCAAGACAACGTCATAGTGGTCCACGAAGTGCTACACAAGCTGAGAACCAGAAAAAAGGTAGGAATTTTGATTTTGTGCTAAAGGTTGACATGCTAAAAGCCTACGACAGAGTCTCCTGGACATTCCTCTTCGAAACTCTCAAGGCCATGGGATTCAGCACAAGATGGATAGGTTGGGTCAAAACTTTGGTAACCTCAGTTAGGTTCTCTGTCCTGGTTAACGGCGCACCAACAAGCTGGTTCTCCCCATCACAAGGCCTCCGACAAGGTGACCCGCTGTCGCCTTTCCTCTTTATTTTGGTCTCTAATGTCTTATCTTTCATGATCCAAAAGGGTACAGAGAGTGGCCTGATTCGAGGAGTAAAGTTGAACAACTCCTGCCCCGTCCTTCATCATGTGCTCTTCGCTGATGACACGATCATATTTGGGAAAGCAACGGGGACAGAGGCCCGCGGCTTTAGCCTCATTCTTGATAGATATTGCGCGGTCTCGGGCCAAACGATCAATAATAGGAAATCAGCCATCCTCTTTTCAGCCAATACACCAATGGAAGTCAAAGCATCAGTGGCGGGTATCTTTGGTGTGGAACCGGAAGCTACGCTGGGTAAATACCTCAGAGTACCCACCGAGTGGGGATCGAGCAAAGTGGAAACCTATCGCTTTATACTTGACCGGTTGTCAACGAGGGCTCAGGCGTGGAAGAGCATTGCACTGTCTCACGCAGGGAGGGAAACGATGATAAAGGCAGTGCTGCAAGCCATCCCATCATATATCTTCACGTGCTTCCTTCTCCCGAAGACTCTCCTAAAGAAGATGGATGCTATCCTGATAAATTTCTGGTGGGCAGGGAATGGGGGTAAGCGAAGCCTGCACATGTTGGCGGCAGAGAAACTGACTAGAACAAAGGCAGAGGGGGGCCTGGGGATTAAAAGCTTCAGAGATTTCAACCTATCTTTCATTGCGAAGTTGGCGTGGAGATTACTAACCCAACCGGAGGCACTTTGGGCACGGGTACTGAAAGGGATTTACTTCCCCAGGAGGAGCTTTCTGGATGCCTCTAAGCATCATAGGCCGTCGCGAGTGTGGACAGGGATTATAGAAGGAAGAGCAGTTTTGATGCGCGGTCTTAGAAAGAACATAGGGAATGGTCAGAGTACTACAATTGATGAACCCTGTATTCCAGATATGGAAGGATTCAGGCATGGCGGCAGAACAATCGGTAATCTCAAGGTATCTGATTTCATCCTTCAACCCAGAGGGGTCTAGGATAAGCAGAAGTTGCTGGATTTTTTCACTTGAAGTGGTTAGCCAGATCCTGACAATCCCACTAGGACCCGACAGCTTTCAAGACAAATGGGTTTGGCACCATAACCCCAAAGGGGATCTTACTGTAAAATCATGCTATAAGATACTTAGGGGGATGGTGACCGGGCCAACGAAGGCGAAGGGGCTGCCATAAAGAAACTGTGGAGATGGATCTGGAAGGTAAAATTGCCTCCAAAAATTCAGTCGTTCCTATGGAGATTGGCACATAATGCAATCTCAACGAAAGCCAACTTAATGCGGAGGAATTGTGCCACGAAAAGCCTTTGCTGCGTGTGCGAAGAGGCCACCGAAACTAGGGAACACTTGTTCCTCCAATGCAGAAGAAGCAGGAGCTTCTGGAGAAGGAACTTGCCTTCGATGAGCATACCTGATAAAAGCGGGTTTACCAAGGTCGTATTCCACGGGGTTCTCTCAATGGCCTCTACTCACATTCCTCGTAGACGGTCTATTCATTTGAAAGGAGTTTTGATTTGAAATAGACATTAAAAACTTAAAGGAAACTAAAAGGAAGAAAGAAAAATAAAGTGGTGCAAATCAAAGACAAAGGGGTTCTCTTGGTGGGTAGTTTTCATCATGCTCAAGATGATTAATTGAACAAACAAGTCAATCAAGATCGAGTTTGCATTCGGATGACCATGCATTTCACTTTTATAGACTCGATGCACTCTCGTAGCACCTAATCCCTATCCCAATACCACTCAACTTAGGCTCTCGCTCTCAAGCTAAGTGAAAAAAGGATGCATTCTAAGTGTTTGATGAAATGCCAAGACACAAGACCCTCTCTTAAGACTCTATGACCACAAGGTTAGGCACAACACTCTCATATCAATGCCCTAACACTAAGAGATTCACCAAAAAGCCTTTTCAAACTCAATTGAATGAAAATCCACATGCACACCAAGTGTTCGATAAAATGCCCAAGAGAGAAATCAAGTGAAAATGGTTGAAATAAGATGATCTAATCTCTTAGAACACACTCACTTCAATCCCTAGACCTACAATCTATGCAATCCAAGCACTCTCATGCATCAAATCACAATGAATGGACCAAATTAAGCAATCATGGCATAAAATGGCATTAAGAACAAGTCTAGGAATCATCCTCATACAACCAAGATCAATCATGGCAAGTTCTATACAATCATCTCTCTATCATAGCACAACTAATCTACCCATCCAAGATGAACCCTAGAAACTCAGCCACACATGGCCAAGGGAGTAAAGAGAAAAGAAGGAAGAATGGTCACCAAGAACACCATGGATGAATCCTTGAGATGATCTTCACTTCTCCACTTGTAAGCACTTCTCCCAAGGTTTGTTGGCTTCAATCCTAGCTCCAATGGCTTCAAATTGCTCCAAAAACGTGCTCTAGGGTTTGAGGGTTCGTGGGTATGTGTTTGGGGTTCAAAAGATATCAAATAATTGCCCAAAATGGCCAAAAATAAGAGTATTTATAGTGCAGGGGACAGTGCACGGCGTGCACCCCTGCACTCTGCAGAAAGACTTCTGATTTTGCGATGCTCATATCTCCCTCGTCCGGACTCCAAATGACCTCCCGTTTGCTCCTATGCGCTCCTTGTCATCCGTACTTTGATGCCATAACCTGAAAATGCACAGAGGCAACTCCAATAGCCCACGAATTTGGCTCCAAAGTGGCAACCGGACAACAAAATGACACTTTGCACAAAACTTCAATATAAGCATATAAGTCATGTCATTTCACGAATACACACGGGCATTTCATAGGTCATTCATAAGCTTAAAATGCACTAATTAAAGTCACATCAAATTCCCCTACGACTAAGCTTTGCTTGTCCTCAAGCAAATGAATTAGAAAACATCCAAGTTCACAAATGACAAGTTCGGTCCATTGAGATTCAAGCAATCACAATTTAGCTTAAACTGTTCCACGAACAAACTAAACCTACACATGCAAGAACATCAACCAAACAAGTCTAAACCTCACTAATTTCTGCACACTTCAAGTAGTGGTTGATTGGGACACAGCAAAACCGACCACGACAACACCAACTCTAATCAAAAGGACTTGAAATCGGAACATGGATCGTGAGTCGTGAATGTGGCTATCGACTCGACTTCATCCGCTTCTAGATCCGCACTTTACAACTCTGGCTAGGATCAAGGGCTACATTTGAGAACTCTTTTTCTTTCTTTTCTTTTCTTTTTTTTTCTTACTGCATACTAGTGCTCGATTCAACACTTCACTTAGGTGTTGAACCTGCCTAGCTCACAGCCTTTGCCCTTTTGCTTAGTGCTCAACCCGACACTTCACTTAGGTGCCGAGCTTGCCTAGCTTTTCTTTTGAGCATTTTTTTTTTTCACAATTTAGCCACTTGATCCTTAGCCCCTTAACAACTTCCGTACAAAATTTTGAATTGGATTCCGTCTAGTCTCAAGCCACAATCACGAAAGATCAAAAAGAGAATGAAAAACATGGAAGAGGGGAAGAAATTCTGATTGCCTTCATCATCCTAGACCGGTGTTATCGAGTGGTATAAAAACACGTATCCAACCAATCAACCAACATACAAGAGTGATAAAATCTCAGTTCTGGCCCAGACTCATTTGATATTAGTGCTAACATGCTGGTTATAGGTTCTAAGTGGAACAATCTAAACATCATTGTGAAGGCTTGAAGTCAATTACACACCGAAAGTCAAGAACCGAATGATTCTACAATAGAGGAATTCGATATTCAATTAAGATCATGCAACACATCAAAACATAGCTTTAGACTTCTACCGACAAATAATCACACCAAATCTCAAACTCCCCTACGACTAACATGAGCATTGTCCTCAATGATCAAGAGAGATAGAGGATAAGGTGGAACGAATATACCGCGCGGTGAAGAAGAGAAGCCGGAGATGGAATCCCGGGTCAAGTAACCTGTTCAGGACGAGGGCCTGAATCAGGGGTACCTGTAGAAAACAAGGGAGGGCACACCACTCAAACACAACCCATAGTCGACAAGATGAGAGTACGGATGAGATGTGTGATCCAACAACACGACAAGTTCAATGCCAGAAATGAAAAGAGAAAATCAGAAGTCAAACACAACAAAACATGCAGTCATAAACAGAAATAAAAGAAAGGAAAAATCTAAAGTCCTGAGAAGTGGTGAGTGATCCTGCAGCTCTCAGTGGGGTGGTGGTCGTGGGTGCCCAGGCCACTGTGACCAAGGATGGGCGAGCTGAATAACCTCTAGCCCTCAGTGCAATTTCCTTGAAGAATGCACTCTTGGCATCCCCCGCAAGAGAAGATATGAGAGCCAACCCAGAGAGCTCGCCACTTTGAACCTGCACCCACTCATAGAACCCAAGGCGGTATCCAAACTCGTCAATGGAGCACACACGCGCCATCCCGCCGAGCCTGAAGCGCACACAAACCTCACTAGTGGTCTCGTGACACTCCACAGTGAGAGTGCTCAAGAACTCCTTTGTAGGCCACTCGTACGCCCTCTCGTCAACCTCCAAGAGCGGCCAAATACCGGCTCCATCAGCAAAAGTCTTCAAAGCATCCAACCATCCATCATGGCTCTGCAACCCCTCAAAATCAAATCTACCCTGCCTCGCCACGGGCCATCTTGCCATAACCTGATAACGACTGTAAGCCCGATCTCTGGGGTCGAAGTCGAAGATCCTCTGAACCACTGATTCAGGAGGGTCGACGCCACGAGGAGCTGGAGGCGGCGAAGGTGACCGTGGTGGAGGAGCAGAAGACTCCCCAGTCTGTCCCTTCCGCTTCTTGGAAGCTGGTGCCTTGGATCGCTTAGGGGCGGAGGATGAAGAAGCTGATTTACCCTTAGGAGGCATCCTGCAAAAGAAGTGCAAACAAAGATTCAACAAGAAGGGCACACTCCTGACACAAATCCTATCGAGGCGCCGAATCATAACACATGATCAAAACATTGAGCACAATATCGAGCACGATTCAAGATCATCACGTTCAAGTGCAACAACCTATGCTAGCAAAAATCAAATCATTGAAATCCACAGTTAAGCAAAAGGCATGCATCATGGATCAAAAACACGAATCAAGAACATATAAGCCTAAGTCCACGCAATGTAAGGAGGAATACATAGAAATTAAACCAATGAGTGGTGATTAACCACACCCCTCCTCACACAAAGAAAGGAATTCGGTCCCTGAATTCAGTACCTGCAACAAACTAGCCAACCACACTCGGACCACAATGAGGTACCAATCCTAGCCAACCATCATGAATCAAGAACATTCAACCATCCACTTCAAACAAACAAGCCAAGATTCTCATTCAAAAAATCAACAAGCAAAATGCATATTGTCCAAATCCACACCACCGAGCAACAATACAGCAGCACTCTTCACAAGGCAAACCAGCCACCAACCAAATAATCAAGCCAAGAATCCACCCAACTGTCCAAAATCAAGCAATTGATGCAAACCAATCAAATAACAAATCACAAGTGAAAGGCACGGAATTGCAGCTTGTAAGCACTACGTCCAACTCAGCACACCAAGTAAATAAACCATTCCCACACACATGATGAACGGAACAAGCAATGAACAAGCTATGAGATCAAGCAACAACATAACTCCAAACCCTACTCATGAAGCCATCGAAGCACACAAAGCAAATTGAGTCAATCACCAAACAATCAAACGGCCCCAACACCAGCAAACCAAACCCCAACAACAACTAAGCTAAACCGCCAAAGACTCTGTCCAAGCACAATCAGCTAACAGTAACAAACCACACTATCAACGCCCAACGAAATCCAGCAACCAAATCAGAAAAAATCCAAGCCAATAGAAACCTGGAAATTGGCGGCGTCGGGTGGCTGGGTACTACTGGCGGCGGGTGGGGTTGGGCAGGTGTGGCGGCGGGCAGGAGATCAGCGGTGGCTGGGAAGAGAGAGGCTGGGCGAGTGGAAGCTGGCGGCGGCTGAGTGAGTGAGGGCCGGCGGTCGATTGGTCGGCTGGTGTACGGGTGTGATGGCGGCGGCGGCGGCGGCTGAGCGGGTGGGGTTGGGGGTCTGGTCGGGGCTAGAGACTCGAGAGAGAGGGGCTGGGCCGGTCGATTGGGGTAGGCGGCGGGATGGGTGAGCGGGATGGAGAGTGGCGGCGGGCAGGAGGGAAAAAAAATGGCGGCGGCGGCCGGAGTGGTCGGGCGAGGCTCGGCGGCGGCGGAATTGCTGGCGGCTGGGCAGGAGTGGGCAGGAGCGACGGGTGAGAGGGGTCGGGGTAGTCGAGGAAAAGGATAAGGGGGGGGGGTTGGGTTTAGTTGGGTGGGTTGGCCGGGTCGGGTGAGTGGGTCGGTTGGTTCGGGCGGGTTGGTTTGGTTTGGGGTAGGGGGGAGGGGGAAATTTTTTCACACCTCCTGGACAGCCCGTGCACCCAACCGTGCACAGTGCACGGCGTGCATCATGCACGCGTGCAGCGGTGCACGGCGTGCACCAGGAGGTGAAATTTTTTTTTCAAACCTCCTGGACAGCCCGTGCACCAAACCGTGCACGGTGCACGGCGTGCATCATGCACGGCGTGCAAGGGTGCAACGGCGTGCACCTCCTCAGCTTAAAATCAAATTTTCACCTCGACGAAAAATGACCAAAACACCGCCAAATCAACCCAAACCGGACCCCGAACTTCAGAATTTCAACGCCTACGAGACCACAAAGGACACCACAACAACTCAAGGACCTTGAATACCACAAAAACACACAATCATGCAATCGAATCAAGAAGAAAAGACATGAAAAACACTCGGGTTGCCTCCCGAGAAGCGCTTGGTTAACGTCTTAAGCTCGACGTAGCACACGGACCAGCTAAGTAAAACCATCCCAACTCATTACCTCTTTGAAATCGAAGTCATTACCTTGGCATGGCACACGGAACTTGAATTGAACCTTACCGACTTCGGGAGGTGTGAGCTCGGATTTCCCAGATGATGAAGTGTGAGCAATGGAGAAGGGGCCAAACCACTTGGAGTGAATTCTCTCATCGGGTGGCTTCTTAGTCTTGATAGTCTCACCCATTGGTGCGGCTTCCTTGCCCTTCTCGGGTGGCTTCTCCACACCTTTCTTCTTAGCCTTAGGTGGAGTCTTTTGAAGCACGAAAGGTGGAGCCTCCTTTACTTCATCCTTTTTCTCCTGCACATCACTAAGAGCAAACAACTCCGCAAGACTATGACGGACAAGGTTAGTGCTATTAGTAGCCGAAGTAAGCTCATGCGGATTCTTAGGATCATGATGACTAGCATAAGACAAAGTAAACTCCATGCCATTTGAACGGTCAAAGATCATGCATTCATTATCAACCCTAAGTGTAAGTTTACCACCGTAGACATCAATCAAAGCACGAGAGGTTGCTAAGAAAGGTCGTCCTAGAATCAAAGGCACATCGGTACCACCCATAGCATCTAGAATAACAAAATCCACAAGGAATTCAAAAGCACCAACCTTAACCAACACATCTTCAACAATACCACGAGGGGATTTCATGGACTTATCCGCTAATTGAACATTCATGAGGGTTGGTTTTAGTTTTCCTAGGCCCAGCTTCTTAAACATGCAATATGGCATAACATTGATACTAGCACCCAAATCGGCTAAGCCTCTACTTATTGCATGCTCACCAATAGTGCAAGGAATAGTAAAGCTACCTGGATCCTTAAGCTTCTCCGGTGGTTGCTTAGAGAGAATGGCGGAGCATTGTTCGTTGAGCTTTGCCGAAGTTACATCCTTAAGCTTGCGTTTGTTGGTGAAGATCTCTTTCATGAACTTCGCATATTGAGGCATCTTGGTGATTGCTTCTCCAAAAGGCATTGTGAATTGCACCTTGTCAAGAATCTCAACAAACCTCTTGAAATCTTTTTCCATGGAATCCGCCTTCAAGCGAGAAGGATAAGGTGGTTTAGGCTTGTACGGAGGCACAACCGGTGCGGGAGGAGAGACCGGAGTGGCACTCGTCGTAGCCTCTTGAGAACCAACCGTATTGGTCATCTTAGAAGCTTCTTTAGCCTTGGCTCCTCTATCTTTAACTTAAATCTTATCCGTGTCGTTATCGGAGTCAACATCTTCAACTATAACCAAATCATCATCTTGAGCACTTACCACCTTAGGTATGGCATCTTGTACTTGCTTACCACTCCTCAAAGTTACCATCATAAGCTCCTCGGGAACCTTGGGGTTGACCTCGGTGTTGGAGGGTAAAGTACCCGAGGGTCGCTCCGAGAGTGTCTTAGAAATATGTCCTAATTGGTTCTCCAAATTGGCAATTGAAGCTTGTTGATTTTTTATAAGTTGAATCATTGCCGCGTTGGTATCCTCTTGAGATATTGGAGAACCGCCCTCTTTGTTGTGAGGTGGTTTGTTGAATCCGGGTGGTCCATCACCTCTATGGTTGTACATTCCCGGTGGGGTAGGACCTTGGGGACCTCGATTTGGATGTCCACTTTGATTCCATTGATTTCCCCCTTGGTTCCCTTGACCTTGGGTACCTCCTTGAGTCCATTGACTACCTTGGTTTTGGTTACTTCCTTGAGTCCATTGATTGCCTTGATACCCTCTATAACCTTGGAATCCTCCTTGCTTACCTTGGTTGTAACCCTTGTTATAACCACCACTTTGATTACCTTGGCCTTGGTACCCTTGGTTAGGCTTGTTGTACCCACCTCCTTGGTTCCAAGGACGGTTGTAGTTACCCCCTTGATAGTTCCCTTGAGGGTTGAAGTTACCATGGAATCCTTGACCTTGTGCAAAGCTTACTTCCTCAAGGTCGCCTTGGCCAAGTTGAGGAGTGGCGGAAGGACAAGCACTAACATCGTGGTCTTGACCCCCACAACATTCACAACAATATATAGAAGCCACTGGAGGGTTACCCACATGAGATGATTGAACCTTGGAGGGATGCTTAGGCATGCTTAGGTTACTTACTTGGGATGCCATAGCATCGATCTTAGACATAAGGAGAGCGATCATTGGATCATCTTCATCTCGGTGCCCCGGTAACTTAGGCTTCTTCCCATAGCTAGACGAATCCTTTGGTGCATCAACACTTACGGCCCGAGAGTCATAGTGAGTGTCGCTTCCACACTTAGACTTAGGAGGTTGTTGTCGAGACCAACTCCTTGTCTTGTTGGCCATCTCCGCGAAGAGTTCTAGAGCATCTTCGGGAGTGAGCGTCCTTAAGTCACCTCCGGTGGCTTGGTTGATCATCCTTGTATTCTCAAAATCAAGGGACCTAGCAAAGATGTCCGCCAAGCTCCATTCGGCGAAGTTGTGATGAGGACAAGACCGAAGAATGGCTTGGAACCTATTCCAAGTCTCATGGAAGAGCTCTCCCTTGTGTTGTATGAAGTGGTTGATGCGGTCTCGGATTGCATCCGTCATATAGGGAGGAAAGAACTCTTCAAGGAAAGCTTCGGCTAGGCCCTCCCATGTAGTGAATGTTCTACTAGGTTGGTTCTCCAACCAAGACTTGGCTCGACCTTTGAGTGAGAAGGGGAAGAGGCGGAGTCTCACACAATCTGGGTGAACTTGGTCATTCTTAACCGTGTCACATATCTCCAAGAAGTCCTTGAGATGCCTAGATGGACATTCACCATCAATGCCATTGAACACCACTCCATTTTGAACCATTTGGATCATATTAGGCTTGAGCTCAAAGTTCCTAGCATTGACGGGTCTTCGAACAATGCTAGAGGCTGCCCCTTCAAGAGTAGGACGAGCATAATCCGCCAAGGTACGTCTTGCACCCCTTTGTGAGTGATCATCATCATTGGTATGGTGAGAATGCTCCGAAAGGTTGTCTTCATCTTCATGGTGGGACATGTTGTGGTGTGAGATGCGATCAACTTCTTCTTCTTCAACTATAGGAGGTGGGGAAGTGGTAGGTGACTTGAGCACTTGTTCTAGTCCTTGGATTTGTGCTTGAAGACGAGCTGAACGCCTCATGCACTAGTACAAGATACCTACAAACAAGCACAACAAATACACCCAAGTAATACGACAATGCGGAATAACAAAACCAAACAACAAGTAAAAGGAAGCAAAAACTAAATTGGAAGGAAGTGAATAGATCGGTCTACTACTAAATGCTTTCAAAGGAATGAGAGAGTCCCCGGCAACGGCGCCAAAAGCTTGATAAAAGGGGTTTACCAAGGTC
The DNA here is from genome assembly GCA_034768395.1 of Linum lewisii. Classification (NCBI taxonomy): domain Eukaryota; kingdom Viridiplantae; phylum Streptophyta; class Magnoliopsida; order Malpighiales; family Linaceae; genus Linum; species Linum lewisii. The sequence goes on from CM068296.1 coordinate 34,996,376, forward strand.
GTATTCCACGGGGTTCTCTCAATGGCCTCTACTCACATTCCTCGTAGATGGTCTATTCATTTGAAAGGAGTTTTGATTTGAAATAGACATTAAAAACTTAAAGGAAACTAAAAGGAAGAAAGAAAAATAAAGTGGTGCAAATCAAAGACAAAGGGGTTCTCTTGGTGGGTAGTTTCATCATGCTCAAGATGATTAATTGAACAAACAAGTCAATCAAGATCGAGTTTGCATTCGGATGACCATGCATTTCACTTTTATAGACTCGATGCACTCTCGTAGCACCTAATCCCTATCCCAATACCACTCAACTTAGGCTCTCGCTCTCAAGCTAAGTGAAAAAAGGATGCATTCTAAGTGTTTGATGAAATGCCAAGACACAAGACCCTCTCTTAAGACTCTATGACCACAAGGTTAGGCACAACACTCTCATATCAATGCCCTAACACTAAGAGATTCACCAAAAAGCCTTTTCAAACTCAATTGAATGAAAATCCACATGCACACCAAGTGTTCGATAAAATGCCCAAGAGAGAAATCAAGTGAAAATGGTTGAAATAAGATGATCTAATCTCTTAGAACACACTCACTTCAATCCCTAGACCTACAATCTATGCAATCCAAGCACTCTCATGCATCAAATCACAATGAATGGACCAAATTAAGCAATCATGGCATAAAATGGCATTAAGAACAAGTCTAGGAATCATCCTCATACAACCAAGATCAATCATGGCAAGTTCTATACAATCATCTCTCTATCATAGCACAACTAATCTACCCATCCAAGATGAACCCTAGAAACTCAGCCACACATGGCCAAGGGAGTAAAGAGAAAAGAAGGAAGAATGGTCACCAAGAACACCATGGATGAATCCTTGAGATGATCTTCACTTCTCCACTTGTAAGCACTTCTCCCAAGGTTTGTTGGCTTCAATCCTAGCTCCAATGGCTTCAAATTGCTCCAAAAACGTGCTCTAGGGTTTGAGGGTTCGTGGGTATGTGTTTGGGGTTCAAAAGATATCAAAGAATTGCCCAAAATGGCCAAAAATAAGAGTATTTATAGTGCAGGGGACAGTGCACGGCGTGCACCCTGCACTGCACTCTGCAGAAAGCTCGATTTTGCGATGCTCATATCTCCCTCGTCCGGACTCCAAATGACCTCCCGTTTGCTCCTATGCGCTCCTTGTCATCCGTACTTTGATGCCATAACCTGAAAATGCACAGAGGCAACTCCAATAGCCCACGAATTTGGCTCCAAAGTGGCAACCGGACAACAAAATGACACTTTGCACAAAACTTCAATATAAGCATATAAGTCATGTCATTTCATGAATACACACGGGCATTTCATAGGTCATTCATAAGCTTAAAATGCACTAATTAAAGTCACATCAATACCGTAGAAGAAGTGGATTTCACTAACTAGCTCATCGGACCCGACCAGAACGGAAAACGTGGACATCGCGTTCGGGCTATGGAATCTGTGGAAGGCAAGAAATTCCAAAGTGTTTAAAGGTAACGAGTTGTCTGATAGAGAGCTGGACAGCCAGTGGATTTCAGAAAGGAGGAATTGGACCAATTGCCAACAAGTGTCCAACCCTCTTGTCTCTCGCCCGCTAATGCCACAGCAAACGACCACCCAAACCCCCACGATTGCTCCTAGGACAATCGTGTGTGATGGAGCTTTCAAAAGCAACATCCGGAGAGGGGCGTACGCCGTTCTATTGTTGAATGTCGAGGGTAGAATACTGGATGGCAGGGCGTGTAGATTCTTTTGCAGGTCACCTTTGAGAGCTGAGGCAGAAGCTTTATTGGCAGCGGTTAACCTTGCAGCTGCGTATCAGGAGGAAACCCAAATCCTCTCAGACTCTCAGACCCTTGTCTCAAGCCTGGTCGCTCCACAAGACCAGTGGCCGTTGGAGATTACAGCGGTGTTAGCAAGGATACTCCAAGTTCTCGTGCACTCCCCTAATGTGACCATTAGGAAGGCTAACAGATCGGAAGTGAATGAAGTGGATCGCATTGCACGTCGAATGAGAGACGATGACCTTCCGCCTGATTGGCTTTCAGTTTTGTAAATTCACTTCGTTTTGAGGCTTGGGTGTTGTCTGTTTTTGTTTTATTTCTCACAGAACAGCCTTTTTGAGTTGGTGACTGGATTTTATTCAATGAAATCATCCCTTAATTGATAATAAAAAAACAAGCGTTTATTGTCTGAATGCTTAGAACCATATTTTAGGTTGTTGTGTATGTCTCTTGCGCGATTAGTTCACTAGCAAACGTAGATAAAAACACATCACCTAAAATGTCCTCAAAGTAAAATTGAGGCAATGCTTTACCATAACGAGACCTGTGATGCCTTTACAAGAACTAGGCCTTTTCTGCCAAAGTAGACTATGGACCTATTATTGCACTGGATAGCAAGGGTGGATCTTAGGGGTTCCATAAGTTCGTTTTGGTCGTACTCAACGAATACGAAAGACAAAGTTTTGGTTCGAAGCATAGTCAATTTTGTGATTGTCACATAATCAACCAAGAGTCACAAAAGGTTTGTGATTGACCAATGGGTTGGTCTACCTAAATTACAAAATTTTAGTGGCAGTGCCAAAGTACGGCTAACTTTTTGATGGATTTAGGATCTTGGGAAGTATTTCATTCAAGGGGACACACTTTTGTGTGAATGAAGTACACATATGCTCTTAATTTTAGAGAAAATTGTTGAGCTATGTATATTTGAAACAATAATAGTTTTTGCACTTTATTTTCATAGAATTATGGTTAGTCAACTCGTTTATCCTATCACCAAATGAATTTATCCTTATGAAGAAGAAATTCAAAGCATTATGAATGCTAAAGGCTTTTGAAGCCCTCACCACACATAGAACAAAGTAGTGTTCTTAAGGAAATGTCCTTGAAATTCATACTTTAAAATTCAAATAGTCACCTCATATGAGGAAGAGAAGACTATAAGTGAATTTTAAAAGACAATAGTTGATTGTCATGTGCCACGTGTTGTCATTCATAGAACCACTTGGAGTGAACTTTATGAATGCATACTCTATCCTTGGTACCCCAAACGACCAAATCTCTCCCAAAATTCATACAATGACTGCATGAATAAAGTGGGAAGAGAACTAGAAGCAATGGTTGCCTCTCGTCCATAGTTGGCTGGTTTATACACATTCTTATGAACCACTTCGGATATGGTATTAAGGGTAGCCGCGTTTAAAGTATTAAACAAAGGAATGAGAGGTGTAATACCCACAGACCACTATACGAGCAAGATATCGTAAATGAAAATGGATTTCAGACAGAATCATATTTATAACTTGGAAGAAGTTAGTGGTAGAATAAAACTCCGCATTGACAATGATGCTAGGATGGCATGCATTCCAGTGGGAGTTTTAGTTCTAATAACACCAAGAAGCAATAGACAAACTCATAACCCACAAACTTTTGGCATTTAGACACATTAGTTTGCTACGCATGAAACAACTTTAGACAGTTGGTGTTTCAATCTCATTTTCATATGAGAGTTTTGATACATGCAAAGCCTTACCTAATGGGAAAGATGACTAGGTCGTCATTCTTCTGCCAAAGTGAAAGAGTAAGTGATCTTTTGGCCCTCACACATACTGATGTGTTTGGACCTATGAGTTCAATAACTCATGGATGGTTTAGATACTTCATCACTCTTACTGATAACTTAAGTAGGTATGGGTACATCTACTTAATGAATCGGAAGCTTGAATCTTATGAAATGTTCAAAGATTCCAAAAATGAAGTACAAAACCAATTGGTAGGAAGATAAAAGCCATTCGGTTTGACCGAGATGGTGAATATCTTAGCCAAGAGTTTTTCTGATCATTCTAGGAGTTATGAAATCATTTCACAACTCAATTCTCTTGGAATGCCATAATTGAATGGCATGTTTAAGATGAGAAGTTGAACCTTGTTAGACATGGTTCAGTCTATGATGAGCTTCACTAATCTTCCAATTTTTTTTTCTGGGGACATGAAACTACTGCGTTTACACTGAATAGAACTCCGTCTAAGTCTGTTGAAAAGACACCATATCACATATGGACTGGTATGGTACCAGTGATATCTTTTCTAAAAGTTTGGGGTCGTGAACTTTATGTTAAGCATATGCTTTTTGATAAACTAGCACCAAAATTAGACAAAGTGCCTATTTGTAGGTTATCCTAAAGAGACGAAGGGATATTACTTCTACAATCCTGAAGAGAACAAAGTGTTTGTTGCTCGTGATGGTGTCTTCTTGGAAAATGAGTTCATTTTCAAGAAGACAAGTGGGAGAAATATTCATCTTGAAGAGACTCAAGATGATGAGCAACAAATGGATACTGATCCAATTTCATCTAAGAACCCGATTGAATAAGAAATTGTTCAAAACAGTGAAGATGTAGAGGAAACGCCAAAGGATGGGCGATATACTCAAGTTGTTGTTGTTCACCCAAATTTGTTAGTCTAAATGGACTAGAATTCCATCTAAGAAGATTTGTAATCTTCGTTATGACTGGAACTCTAGATATCTTGCTTCTTGAAAGTCAAGAACCAATAACCTACAATTGAGCAATGACGAGTTCAGACTCCTAATCTTGGCAAGAGGCCATGATCCAATCCATTCGGATTATCCCATCGATTGCTGCATTTCATGATTATGAATATGGCAGTTGGATATCAAAACCGCCTTCCTGAATGGATTTATGGAAGAGGATGTGTACATGACACAACCAATAGGTTTTGAAGATCCTAAAATCTTGGGAAGGTATGCAAACTTGAGAGATCCATGTATGGACTTAAGTAAGCATCAAGGAGTTGAAACCTCATTCTTGATGAAGCTGTCAAGGAAATTGACTTCATCTTATGTATAGAGAAAACTTGTGTCTACAAGAAATTCAGTGGGAGCAATGTAGTCTTTTGGTCTTGTATGTGGATGACATACTAGTCATTTGAAAATGTGTTTTCAATGAAAGACCTGGATGAGGTAAAGTACATATTGGTCTTTAAGATCTATAGAGATAGACCATGGAAGCTCTTTAGTCTATGTCAAGAGACATATACTGATAAGGTCCTTGATAGGTTCGATATGAGGAAATCCAAGAGGAGATACCTTCTTATGAACCACGACATACATTTCAGCAAAGAATCGTGTTTTTAGACACAAGCTGAAAATGAGATTTGATGAGTGTTCCACATGGTTTGGCTATAAACTCATTATGTATGTCATGACATGTACTCGAAGAGATGTTGCATCATGTGCAACAGATTCCAATCGAATCCAGGTGATTTTTCACTGGATTGTTGAGAGCATCCTTAAGTATCTTGCTAAAAACTTAGGATGATTCTCCAGTGATTGGAGGTGAAAAGGAAGTTGACTATTGAATGGTATTGTGATGCCAACTATTTGACTAATCGTGATGGCACGTAGTCATAATCCAGATACGTCTTCATGGAGATGAAGGAGTAGTATGTTGGAAGAGCACCAAATAGATTTTGGTGGCTCAATCTGCTACGAAATCATAGTACATAGGTGCAGTAGAAGCAACAATGTAAGCTATGTGGATCAATAAGTTTCTGATAGAGCTTGATGTGGTTCCTTCACGTCAAAAGGAAGTAGGTTTTCATTTTTACAACAATGAAGCCACTTCTCGTTTGAAGGAACCAAGCCCCAAAGGCTAGGTCAAGCCACATTGATATGAAGTAATGTCTACTTCAAGGCTACGTGAAGAAACACTTGATCAGATTGTGCAAAGCTTCAACAGATGACAAGTTGGTCGATCTGTTGACTAAGCCTCTAAGCGGTGCTAAGCATAAGTAGCACAACTTGGCAAAAGGACTCGGACAAGTTGTTGGAGATTGTCTTGGAAGACCTTGCTTAGATTTGATGTATACATTATGTAATAGAGTTTATTACATGAGATGTATGACATTGGAGTTATTGTTTCAACAAAAGGAAATAGTTTTCCTTCTCCATTTGATTTTGGCTTAGAATCGAATGAAATGTTCAATAGTTGAGTAGCGTTCAATGGGATCATCACCACAAGTCGCTGATGCATGAAACCCCATAAGTGAACGGAACCTCTCAAGCTATGTTTTGTCCCTAGTCTGGAGTTGTTAAACTGAACATAAACGAACTCCCATAAAGGACTAGTTTGTATGATGGTTGTGATAGTCGCGAATTTCACGGACTATAGAGACAAAGTGTTGTCCTGCCATATACATGGGTATGTATAAGTGTTGCATACTGGACATGACCTGCTTTGGAAAGTAACCCAAGACTTTCTAAAGTTATACACTTCTAGTGGATTCCTCCGACATGAGTATGGTATGACCTCATTCAATGAGTGACTCACCTTTGATTCTGTCAAACGCTCACCTGAATAATTGAGTTATAAAGGCATTGTTTTCAGGGTAGTCATGATTTGAGTGGGAGCATGATCGATACAAGACTGGAGATGTCTCTCCTACTGCAAAGCAGGATACGGTGACCCGGGCCCCTTGTAGAGTGAGAACTGTGGAAATGCATGGCCATGCTTAAATGGATTGTTGTTACAATCATTTGTTATTTAAAACAGTTCAAGAATCTCAGTGACAAGAAGAAAGATTTTGAGCTATAAGTGAGTAATCGCTCCATGTTATCACGTTCACAAAATGGTCGACCAGGAGACACAGGAAATCTTAACGTGCAGACTTGTCCCTCGGCCAAGTGGGAGACTGAAGGATTTATGTCCATCGGTCCAAATCCGCATAGGAACTAGTTAAGTGTTGGACCTGATTAATAGAATTAATTCGGGCCGGTTAGGGATTAATATGTCTTGCTAGAGACCAATATTAATTAGTGGTTTGGGCCACGGCTAATCGGACCGGGTCCTACAAGGTCACACGCCTATAGTATGGACCAGATCATTAATAGGCTCAATCCATGGTGGATGGGGACTACTGGGCTGGCGGCCCATTAGGGTTAGGAAGGGATTAGGGTTTCTATCCTAATCCTATAAATAAGACTGCTAGGGTAGCAGTCAATCCTAAGCCAAATACACTTTCTCTCCAGAGAAAACCCTAGCCGCCATAACCCTAAAAGCCGTTCTTCGACCAGAAGTTCTAGCAAGCTTTGGCGAGGAAGATCCGGATCCCAGCTAGCGTGGACTAAGTAGAGGAGCTACATTTGACGCTCTCTGGATCGTTCTAAAGGCTACGAGAGGTATTAGTTTTCGAGCTAATATCACGCTTCAAGAATGTGAGTTACGATAACCTTTGTTATTGATTTATATGCAATCAGGCTAATCTAGGTTGTTAGATGTTTGATTCATATTTCCGCTGCGATTCTGGTTTATGCATCTAACGTTTTCCTTCAAATACATGACGTGAGTTCGTGTACCCAGATTGGAAAGGGGATCACATGATCACTTAAGTCCCTTCAAGCTTAGAATTCGCTCTCTTACGACACTCTAGTCGAAAGTAGAGAGGCTTTGGCTTGTAGTCAACTCTAACCAAGTTGTGACTCGGATTATAGTAGAGTCGTGAACGAACTCACTTTCCGTATATAACATTCCTACCATTTTACAAAGCGTAGGGTTACAATGAATTCCTATATGGGATAAAACTACTAACACCTTCAAAATCAAGGCTTATGAAATTGAAGAACCTTTGAGACCTTTGAGAGGAGATGAATTTGTGTAGGTCGGTTTGTTTAGAAATTGAGGAGGAGGTCTCTTTTTATAGTCTATGGAGGGGTGTGAGGGTGAAGACTTGTGTTGATTCATCCATGGATCAACACACCCTTTTTTTTTATTCATCCATGGATCAACACACCCTTTCATTCAAATCAAATCAAATAAAAAACATCATTTGATTTTCCCTCCCTTCCCAACATTATATTGGCGGCAACTATGGGTTATTGGAATTGATTTTTTTAACAAAAAATCAGCCCATTATTGACCCAATAATCAGCCAAAAAATCGATCCAAAAATCAGACCAAGAATCAGTTCATTTAGATTTCAAATCTAACCAGATATTCAAATCGCAGAAATCAAGATTAAAAAAATCCAAATTAAAAATTTTAGCGTATTAATATATTTTACCATTCAAGCCATCACTAATTTTAGTGTTGCTATGAATTAATATTTAATAACCTAAGTCTTCTTAAGTCACATTCACCATGTAACTACCATGGAATCCAAAATTCCAACATCGATTGCAGTATGACGACACCATTTCGTTGAGTAAACTGTCGATGCAGCTCTCCGACACTTCTCTCCCCATTTTTCTTCAACGGGCTAGTTGTCCGTTTCGAAGATCACATGATTTTCACCCACCTATTAGTTCATAGACTTTTGAAATTCGGATTAGGCTAATTTTGTAATGTTGGCTTTTGATCTTTTAATATTATTTGTTGGATTGAGTCGGGTCCTAATTGCACTCAGTCGGATCATATTTTTTCAACTCTACATCCAACGTGTGGCAACTTATTCGGATATGTGTTTCAGGGAAAATAGCCAACAAGACGCTGGTTGATTTCCTTGGAACCCTAAATCCCCAACTCCCCCTACAAATACCCCTTCTCAGTTGTAGTTTCACCACACCTTTCTCTCCCAAACCCTAATTTCATCTCCAGCAGGCACTGATCACAGGTCCATCGTCACTGGCTAGCCAACTCTGTTAAGGCCATGAGCGACCTGACCCGTTTCTGAAACTATCGTCATAGCGGCGGTCTCATCAATTATTCTCAATCTTGTTGACTTATCGTGGAATGTCAGGAGACTTCTTGTCATTGTTTCTCTGTTTCATGGGGCTTGTACTAGGCAATCCAAATGTCATTGTTCATGTAGTCGAATCGTTTGAGCCGAATATAAAATCAGCGCCTTAGTGGACCTCCTATTAGCATTCATAATCCTTTTTTTTGGGACATCTCCATAAGAGATATCGTAGACCATGAACCATCCTAGGAGCTAAAAAAGGGGAAAAAGAAGGGGCAAAGGAAAGGAAAGAAGGGGAAGGTGGGGGAGGAGATTTATCCCCAGCAAGATTATCGATGAAAAGGTCTTAAATTAATTAGGCCAAGGGAGTTCATCTACTATTAGGTTGATCCTAGAAAATTCGGATCAGCACACTCCTCTCAGCTCTTTCAAGACCATCTTGAATGACTTCGTTGCCAAACCTAAATATCTCTTCTTGCTCATTATTGTTTGAGTTATTTTTTGAACCCATTTTTTTGACCAAGAGAGGAACAAATTTGGAGTAGAAAAATGATAGTGTGGTGTGTATACAGATCATACGGACCAAGTTATAATACATATGTCCTGGTTGATCATTCAATATGCTTGGCTGTCATTCAAATTCAAATTCGGTAATTCTATTATAAAAAATCAATCAGTTCCACCATATATTCCTTAGTAATCTTGACATACCCAAAGTGTAAATGTGAAGATATTTTAATACGAAGACAAATCCATGCAAGGTAAGTAAAGAAAAGATCTGGCTCATATATTGAACCAATCAATCCCTATTTCCTTCATCCAATAATTATGCTAATCAGCATTTAAAAGGAAAAAGGAGAACCGAAGGCTGTTGACAGATCACCAATCAAAGGAAAGATGAGAAATCTTTTATTCTCAGTCAAATTTGAGATATAACCTTTCTCATGCTTCCTTTTTCTCATTATTCAGTCCATAATCACATTTTCCTAGCCCGTGGTTGTTTGCTTGTCTCATGGAGTCTCATGTTGTAATCGACGAGGCTAACCAGCAGCCTAAGAGCGGAGGTTTTGATCTTAATCTCATACCCGATGATCAAATCGACGAAAATGATTCAGAAACGACTGAGAATAATGTACCATCTTCAGGCAATCTCAAAATTATGCAAGGACATGGTATGAAGCTAATAATAGTATCCAGCCAATACTATTATTTCTAAGCTAATAATAGTATCCAGCCAATACTAATAATAGTATCCAACCAATACTATTATCCGAACCTGGGTATGGGTTCTTCGTGATTCTCATGCCGACGGCGGATTTACCTAACAAAGGGAACACAATCAACAATCGAAAGGAGTAGTGATGAAACGCCAGTGGGGATGGCTTCCGAGAGTGCTTACCAGCGGAGGTTTTGATCTTAATCTCATACCCGATGATCAAATCGACGAAAATGATTCAGAAACGACTGAGAATAATGTATCATCTTTAGGCAATCTCGAAATTATCCAAAGACACGGTATGAAGCTAATAGTAGTATCCAGCCAATACTATTATTTCTAAGCTAATAATAGTATCCAGCCAATACTAATAATAGTATCCAGCCAATACTATTATCCGAACCTGGGTATGGGTTCTTCGTGATTTTCGAGCCGACGGCGGATTTACCTAACAAAGGAACACAATCAACAATCGAAAGGAGTAGTGATGAAACGCCAGTGGGGATGGCATCCGGGAGTGCTTACCTGAATGAATGGAGTGAGTTGTCGGATTCGTCGACGGAGAATACTCCTTCAACCGGCGGTCGATCGGCAAATACCAGTAGAGGAAAAAATTTGACGAAGACAAGAATCGGGAAAGAGGATGCAGTTACTTTTTTTGGTCCAATTGTAATAAAAGCTAGTAAATTGGTAAAGGTAGGTTATTATATGGAATATTGGTAATATTTACATTTATTTTGGGGTAATAAATAAGGGGATCTCATTATTTTATTCATATAATTCATCCACCATTGGATGTGTTGTATGGAGATTTAAGGGTCCTTATGGATTATGTCACCTAGACATAATTAAAGTTTTGTCACCCTCCACCATCCGCAATTCTTCCATTGATAAACATAATTTCTCATTTAGTGACAAAAATTATTTTTATACTCTAAAAGCACAAGATTGATAAACTCATGTGTTTTAGGTAGGGCAAGGGATCACCATCCAACCTTTGCATGGGTTGGAAAGCTTCCAACCTATTCTTAACCATTAGATCATCCTTTGACCCTTTGACTAATCTAATGGTATAGATTGTTAGGGGTATTTAGGACATTTCACATATATTTTATTTTAAATTAAATCAAACCAGCCGGCCGGTTTAATTGGTTAGACCATAAACCAAATGGTGGTTTGGTTAGCTTAACACTGGAAAATTCAATACTCAAATGGGAAATTAAAATTGCCATTTACAAGGTTTGAACCCTTGTCATCCATAAGGAGACAACAACACATTTACCATCTACGCCAACTGAATTGAGTGTTTAAATAACATATTCATTCAATAATAACTAAACTGTGATGAACAATTAACACAGATTAAACATGCATTACCACAAACTATCATAAATTTAAATTCAAGTGTTACTAATTAATAAATATTATTTTATTGAATAATAAAAATAGCAATTATACAAAATAAAATAATTTTGATCCTAACCTACGAGTGAATTTGCAATTTTATTCATTTTATGACATAGACTAATTTTGACATATACCATATCGTTGTCTTCACTTGTTCAATGTATAGTACGATCATTTGATACGGTTATGGAAACAATGGTCTCTGATGACTCTCCGGCGACAGACCCTCGTCGCCGACGACTTTTCCGGTGACTGACCAGCCTCCGGTGAGACTCCGACGACTTTTCCGGCGAAGACATGTTAACTAGTTAACACCTTTTTTGTTGATAACTAGTCAACAGTGTATTTTTTTACTGATAACTAGTTAACATGGTTTTTAAACTGATAATTAGTTAACAACGTTTTTGTTGATAACTCGTTAACAGATTTTAACCTGATAACTAGTTAACGAATAATCATATAATTAAAATTATAACCAGCGAGGACAAGTTAACTAGTTAACATGGGTTACTTATAACTAGTTAACAGGTTATCAGCAGATAACTAGTTAACCCGATTTTTTCTAATAACTAGTTAACGTGTTATCAGTAGATAACTAGTTAACATGTTATTTTAACTAGTTAACGAGATTTTTTGTTCACGGGTTATTTTAACTAGTTAACATCATGATTTAGATAACTAGTTTACAAGATTTTAGTTGATAACTAGTCAACTAGTAAGTTATCTAGTTAACATCATAACATCATGACTAAGATAATTAGTTAAATTTTTTAAGATGATAACTAGTTATTAAAATTGGTTAACTAGTTAACCAATCGAGTTAACTAGTTAACATGTTATTTTAATTAGTTATTTTATTAGTAACTATTTAACTAATCAAGTTAACTAGTTAACATTATGATTTAGATAACTAGTTAACACCTTTTTTAACTGTTAACTAGTTAAAAGTGTTTTTTTAACTAATAACTAGTTAACATCGCTTTTTGTTTGATAACTAGTTAACAAAAAATTTAGTTGATTACTAGTTATCAAAATTAGTTAACTAGTTCACAAAAATTTTTGCTGTTAACTAGTTAACCGTGATTTTTTGACTGAAAACTAGTTAACCGTGGTTTTTTGACTGAAAACTAGTTAACATCGTTTTTTGTTTGATAACTTGTTAACAGATTTTAATCTGATAACTAGTTAACGAGTAATCATATGATCAAAATTTTAACGAGATTTTTTGTTAATAGGTTATCTAACTAGTTATGGTATTTCTACCTAGTTAACTAGTTAACATTTTTAGGTGATAACTTATTATCAACATTAGTTAACTGGTTATCAAAATTAGTTAACAGGTCATTCTAATGTTAACTAGTTAAGAAATTAGCATAATTAGTTAACTAGATAACTAATCTGAGTTAACTAGTTAACATCATGACTAAGATAACTAATTAACATCATGACTAAGATAACTAGTTAGCATTATTACTTAATAATCCTACAATTTTTGTAATTACAAGTAAGTCACTAAACTTTATCATGTAATACAAAAGTCCTCCGCCTCCAATTTCACCTCCCCTGCCATCTGGATCCCTTCTCTCTCCTATCTGGATCTCTTCACTTCACTTGCCATAGTCGTTCACATAATCCTAATGTATCCAGGGAAGAGTTTAATCAAGACAATGGGGTATTAACCCATTGATTCACAGACGTCCAAGAATAAACCATACTGAACCGAACCCAGTCCACTTTCCGAGTAGTTCATCTTATCATCCACCCACCTACCCACTCCATTTCCCCACCAACCACTCACCCCCACTCACTCCCTGTTCACACTCCCCCCAACCGAGTTACCGTACCGCCGGCAACTGCCACCGAAGTCAGAAGCTTCCGCCGGCAATCCATCCATGGCCTGCTCAGCAGCTACCTCCGCCTCCCTCACCTTCTCCATCCCCACCACCAAATCCATGTCTGCTACTTCTCCCCTCTCCAATCTTCCCCAAACCCTAGTCCCTCTCCCCAATTCCTTCTTCGGCCTCCGCAAGCCGCTCTTCCACTCCACATCCAATCCTTGCTCTATCAACGCCAGCCGCAGGAGGAGCTTCGCCGTCAAGGCCAATGTACGATTCTCTCAATTTTTACTCTGCTCATCGCTTTGTTTGACCTTTTATTTTAATTTTCCGTTTTCGTTTATGCAGAGTGAGCTTCCATTGGTTGGTTAAGGGGATGGTGTTGGGCTTTGCTTTTAGAGTTGATGAAGATGCTTCTCTTCGCCGTCGTCGGCCGAAGCTGCTGGCCGGGAACGGAGCTTAGAAGAGGCCGACCGGGAACGGAGCTTAGAAGAGGATAGACTATGAGACGCACGCGGTTTTATTAAATTTTTTAAAATACCATAAATGCCCCTCCTGTCAAATGGTTGGAAGTGGTCCAACCAAAAATAGTTGGATCCGGATCTTGAGCCTTTTAGGTAGATCATTAAATCTTTTTTTATATGTCTTCATTTCTTCTTTAAAAGCGGTCTAAGAAAAAAATACGAGAAAAGTTTGAATTAATAACTCAAATTAACATTGGAGTGCTATATTCGGAATATAATTGGTTGTTTCATTGCTACGTGAGTGCAAATATGACATGCATGCTTCACATCAGGGCCGTCCCGTGAATTTCAGAGGCCCTGTTCGAAATTTATTATGTGACCCTATAAAATGATAATTTAAACCCAAATTATTTGGGTTACCTTAACTTGACTTGTTTGGGCGGGTATATCGATTGGTTTGAGACAATAATAATACTCATTGGTATACACGTTCGACCTTGTGCCCACCTTAACTTACCCAATGTCATTCCAAGGTTATATAAAATTTATTAACAACTAAAAAAATTGAAAAGTAAAATAATATATGAAGTATAACTTAATATCATATCATATTTATATATTTAATAATAAATTTTTTGAAAACAATGATAGTATAAATAGAAAGACCACTTCAAAAAGACAAACAATGTTGAATAAAACAAAAAACTTAGTTTAATTTTGTCAAAGATGAGGATTGAACCCATGACCACTTGGAATAAAACAAAGAGTTAAGCCACTAGACCACAACTACATTAATTTTCACTTTTTGCAGAGTTTGTTTATAATATATTTTAACTGTTTTTACTTAACCCGAAAATTTTGAGGCCCTGTGCCAGAGGGCCGGCCAGCACACCCTCAGGGCCGGCCCTGCTTCACATACGTATTGTTAATCACAGTTTCTTTGTCGCACTAAAATTCCAAAAAACTTGCATTCATTTTCATCTTATTTTATAAATTTTTACTATTTTATTAACCAACTAAGACCATCTCCAACCCTAAGGTCTTAAAATCTAAAATTTAAAACCTCAAAAAGTAAAAAATAGTACTCAAAGTAAATTTCCTTCCAATCATAAGGTCTTATAATTTGAAGTCCTATAATGAAGTTGTGCTTAGTTTATAAATTTATAACTTGATCGTCATTTATGCATACACTACTATAATTAATTAGAACGAACATTTTGATAAAAATTTGAACATTAATTTTATAAATAAAATAAAACACTTAGTTACAAATAACTTGAAAAAAGTGAATTTTTTTAAACTACTTGTACATTTACCAACCTTCAGCTACCACATGTCCACCTAACTTCTCCACCCATCATCCACATGTGAGATCTACCCACCAATTTTAGTTCCAAACATCTATAAATATGTTATTTGAAGTCATCACTCCCACACTCCCACATTAAATAAGTGTAACTAGTCTCAACCTCTCTAAAAGTTTATAATGGCTGCTGCAATTCGAGGCATTTAGTTGGAGTAAGAACGAGGATGAAACCTTATACATGGCATGGATGGAAGCCTTATAAATATGATATGCAAGCTAAAAGCTGCTCCTCCCCTTTTCTCTCCCGCTAGAAGCATCGCATTAAAGTCTCCTACTAGGATCCAAGGTAAGTTCACACTACCAGATCTCGGACCATAACGCTTCCCTCTCAAAGGCGTTCGGTCGACCATAAGCCGCCGTGAACAAGAAGTTAATCTCGCTACCAAAAGAACCTTCAAGATGAAGAGTTTGGCTGGAGCTGCCAATGACTAACAGAGACACATTGCAAGGATGCCAGAGAACTCATATCCCACCTGAGAACCCAACAACTTCCACTCTACAGAACTCATCAAAGCCAAGCTTTTTGCAGACCTGACCTACCTTATCTTAGGCTCAACCAAAATCACAATATATGGATTATGCTTCTTCATATAGCTCTTTAAGGCTACGAAGAATCTATCGTGGCTTGAGCCACGACAGTTCCAGCTTAACAACTTCAACATCAAGCTTTGAGGGGCTATCGGATTTTGAAAAGTGGCTCCACCCTCGCTGGTACCACCTTTAACACTTCTCTGACTCGTTTTATCTGAATTCTTTTTCATCACTTTTGGGACCTGTTTGAGTCTATACGCCCCACTTTTTTGTCCCTCCACCGGGACCGGTCCCAGGACCTCTGTCGAGGACGTTCTCACCTTTGAGAGAGCCGTAGGCGCCTCTAAAGAGATTACAGGCGAGATGACTTTGTGAAGCTCACCATCTAAACGGGACTCCACTTGATTTGTTGGAGACCCCACAACCGGACCTGCCAACAGCGACTGCTAGGAAGGTCGTACACCATAGTCCTCCTTGGCAAAATTAAACTTCCTATCTTGTTTTCTTGCTTCGCCAGCTCACCTGTCAGAACAGGAGCAGCCCCATCAGGAGTCTCTAATGGATCCGCATTCGAATTGCCCACCAACCCCTCTTCACTCTCTTGTTCAAGATCCCCCCTTGAGCCAGGGAGGTAAAGCGCGACCCCGATGACCCAGAATTCAAGGGAACCCTCTCAGACTTTAGGCCAGGGTTGCGACGTCGAGCCTTTTTCTTGGT
This sequence comes from Linum lewisii, assembly GCA_034768395.1. Taxonomy (NCBI): domain Eukaryota; kingdom Viridiplantae; phylum Streptophyta; class Magnoliopsida; order Malpighiales; family Linaceae; genus Linum; species Linum lewisii. The sequence continues at coordinate 35,012,633 of CM068296.1, forward strand.
CAACATCCAAGGTCCGAACTCCTCGTCGACCTCTGGACGTTCAACTTCAGCATTCAACACCGGATTAGTAGAAACAGTTTCTTGAGCAGGAGCCTCTTATTGAGATTTAGCTACAGGGCAGGTACCTTCGCCGTGACCGTACCTCCCACAATGAAAGCAAATCTCAGTAGACCCTCATACTCCACATGTCTGACTCGACGATTGAGTCTATACTTGGAAACAAGGGGCTTATGCAAGTCAATCTCAACACAAATTTTTGCATAATTTCCTCTTGAACCGAATAAAGTTGTGCTATCCACCCTCACCGTCTTACCAATCATATTACCAATGTTCCTAAGAATACCCTCATCAAAGTATTCAATAGGTATCCCTGGAAGACGAATCCAAACACAAATGGAGTTGACTTGGGAAAAGCCCGGTTCGAAATTCGGTCTTCATTCCTCCGAGAGAACATAATGGTCCCCTACTAGCCAAGGCCCCTCAAGGACCGCTCTCAAATAATCAAAATTATCCTCAAATCTTGCAACATAATGGCCAAAGCCAATGTCCCATATCGAAACCCTTCCCTTACGTGCCCAAATATGTTGCGACCTATTTGCCATGAAAGTATAGGGGAACGATTTGCCCAACGTCTGTAGGATAAGTGATTTTTCCCACTTCCTCCTGACCCTTTTTTATCCTCTCTCGGGATTCTAATAGAAGGAGCGGTCGGATCATCCTCTCCATCGTCATCTTATTCATCAAAGATAAAGTCTTCATCGAAAAACCTATCCTCCACAAAGTCCTGTTCTCCCATAATGGTGTCTTTGAAAGAGATTCCCTCTTTGATTTTATTCCCATGATTAGGGCTAGCCGCTCGTTTGTCAACAAGTGTCACGTCACTTCGAACCAAACCATCACCATCAAGTTTCTTAGCACGCTTGACTTCTTTCGCCGGAGATCACCCCATACCTAATGAGGATGACGCAGGTAGGGAGGCCGTCGGAGGCCTCGCCATGGCGGCCGTCGCACAAGAAACCAGTGCTAAAAAACTCTATTTTGAAAACTTTTACTAAATTTCTATATATCTATTATCAGTCTCTCATTTTTATATGGTATTAATTTTATTGATTTATATATAAATAAATTAAATTTTCATAAATTTTTATTGTTTTAACATAAATTGAAATATGTTATAAATCTATTGCGAGTCAAGTTTTACGTGCCCCAGATCATCTCACGTCATATTAATACAAGCAAACCGAGTATATGTTAGCATTTTCTAATATGACTATACCGTAATTTTGGAATAGGGCCTCCAAAATTTATTGGACGGCCCTGCTGTTCAAAAGGCAAATGCGGCTCCGGTGGATCTAATGTACTCAATCAAGCAAGACAAATATTTGAGTCCGAAATTCGGTGATTATTAATCCAACCAACCGATTACCATTCCACTACAACACCATATTTTAGAATATATTTTATTATTTTGTTACTTTAAATCTGTTGTCTAAGTTTAATTAAGTGGACAAAGTGACTTTAAATCTATTGTCTAAGTTTAATTAAGTGGATAAAATGAGTGTGATTGGGTAATTTTTGCCTTGGTAGAAGGGAAATAAGCGGGGACTACAATTTAAGACCAAGGATGGAAAAACCTTAAATATACAGTCCGTCTATTGATCTGAGAGGTCAATCTCTTAGATCCATATGAGAGAATGTGGGCCGTCAAGATTCAGGCTCAAACAATTCAATGGTTGAAAAATAGAAAATGAAAGTAGGAGCAAAAATGGAAAAAGCAAATTAATACATAGGCTGATATTTTTTGGGGAGAGAGAGATGAGCGGAAACTTTTTTTTGGGGGGAGAAAGTTGCTGACCACTTCTCAAAGAAATTACTTGTTTTGTATTTTTTTTAAATAATTTCATATACACTTTTCATTTTCCCTCATTTTATATTAATGTGTATAACTAATTCTAGAATGATCAAAATAGTTTTTTTTCATTCACAAATGTTGTTTGTTTTAATTTTTTTTAATCTAATGACATCAATTTTGATATATTTTATTCAATTTTTTGAAGATATTTTTTGAACTTTTACTTTGGTGTTATGCGCGACACATGATACCAATTTTTCATAACATGAGATAATGTTGATGTAAAATGAAAGAGACAATATGTTATAACTTAGTTATAAAATAATAGATGACTAAATTTTGTTTCTCACATATTTTCTTCTTCTTTTTCTATCACATGATTATTTCATTATTTCTTGTTTGATCTTTAGGTCCTCTCTTTATGTCATTGTTATGGTCCTATTATCTCATTATTTTTTTTAGGGTAATCATCAAATAGATTAATCTATAATGGTGCGGGTTTGAGCAGAAATTACTCAGAGCCCCATCCATCCAAACAAGAGAGGCGCGACCCATAGTAGGTGATGCAAAGTACCGAGAGTGTGTAGCTAAAACATGAGCTATCTCGTTCCTATCTCTCCTAACAAACACAACCTGAACAGAAGGGTGAAGCAGCTGCCTACAAGCTCTTATCGTCTCTCCGAATTCAGTATTGTCATGCTCATCCCCCTGACAACTTCTGGCTACTGATTGGGAGTCGGTTTCCACGATGACGGTAACTGCATTCAAGCTCAGGAGCCATAGGATCGCTTCGAAAAGAGCAAGCGCTTCCCCATCCTTGGCTGGAGGGCAACCCGGATTAGTCTTCATCAAGTACTCAATAACGTTCCCTGCCGAGTCCCTGAGAATGGCACCCATACCAGACATCCGATCCTCCTCGAAACACGCCCAATCAACATTACACTTAAGCTGGCCCGGAGGAGGCGGGTGCCAGTAAGGAACTGTACCTGTACCGTGTGCTGGCAGGTTGGGAGCTTGGTGCGCTAGCCTCCAATAATTCAGACCCTCCAAAGCTAATCGTGTGACCACAAAGGCTGGACGTTTTTCATTTCGCCAAACTCTTGCGTTTCGTTCTCTCCAAAGGTTCCAGAGTAGAGCCATGCTTTGTTCAACCATCTTCGACGACCCACTGTTAATCATATGCTCTATCCAGTCATGAAACGTGGTGTTGCGGCCACTTAAATCATCCACAAATTTGTCATACCTGCTGCCTCCCAGCAGCTCCGAGCGTATCCGCAATCCAGGAAAAGGTGTTGATTTGATTCGTACTCCTGCTCGCAAATCCCACATTCACTAGGCACCTCAATGTGTCTGTGCTCAAGCATTGCACGCGTAGGAACAATATCCCGAGCAAGACGCCAGGTCATGATTTTAAATTTTGGCGGTGCATCTACTGCCCACAGTTTCGACCAAGACCCATCTCGTCGATGATTACCAATGTTACTCATATGATTTATCCACCACCGGTAGCCAGACTTGACTGAATAGATTCCATCCTTACTAAGCTGCCAAACAATTCGATCCTCACCTTCTAGGCGTCGTAGCGGGATTCTGATGATTGCTTCAACATCATGTGGCTTGAATAATTCCTCAAGTAAACCAACATCCCACTGAGGCAGTCCTGGCATACACAAATGAGCAACACATAAATTCTTAAGCCCCAACACTCGTGAGGCAGTCCTCATCGATAAGCCATGGATCATCCCAAACTCGAATCACATCCACCCTCCCGATCCTCCATCACATTCCTCCTTTAATAATAGGTTGAGCATGCCAAATGCTTTGCCACACAATACTCGGGATGGCACCACGTACCACCGATAAAAAATCCCCTCGCGGGTAATATTTTGCTTTGAAAACTTTTGAGATTAAAGCTTCTGGGTTAGTTAATAAATTCCAACCTTTTTTGGCAAGCAGAGCCATATTAAAGCCATGCAGATTTCGGAACCCCATCCCGCCTTCTTCCTTGCGAACACAGAGTTTATCCCAGGCAAGCCAGTTCATACTCCGACGCCTATCCTTCTTCATACCCCACCAAAACGAATTAATCATATGTTCCAATTCAGCTGCAAGTGTGACCGGGATCTTGAACACGTTCATACAATAGACCGGGAGAGCTTGTGCAACTGCCTTAATCAAAACCTCCTTACCACCCTTTGAGGTTTGACGACCTAGCCAGGACTGGATTCGTTGCCACAGACGCTCCCTCATGAACACAAAGGTCCTCCGCTTATTCGCACCCACCATAGCTGGCACGCCTAAGTAGTTTCCGGTTCCCATTTCTCCCCAGACTCCAGAATGTGTCGGATGCCTGCCTCGAGCATCTTATCCGTACTCTTGGTCAACAGCATTCCGAATTTATCATAATTGATAACCTGCCCAGATGCTTCCGCATATCTGTCGAGAACATTACCCAACATTCTTGCCTCTGCCAACGTCGCTTGACTGAAAAGTAGACAGTCATCCGCAAATAATAAGTGGGAGATTCGTGGCGCCCCACACCCAACTTTACACCCATGCAGTGTTTGACACGTCATTTCATACCGCAGCAGTGCCGATAAACCTTCTGTACACATAATAAACAAAGACGGCGACAAGGGACATCCTTGCCGCAAACCGTGATGAGGTTGAAAGTTATCAGTAAGAGTAGAATTAATGTTTACCTTGTAATTCACCCCGCCGACACAATTCATAATAAGGCCAATCCAACGTTCTGGGAAACCAAACTTCTCAAGAACTGCTTTCAGATAGCTCCATTCAACCCGGTCATAGGCTTTTGAAATATCAATCTTCAGAGCAAGTTCCCCAAGCTTAATACTTGGTCGACATTTCATACTATGTAAAGCTTCAAACGCAATCATAATGTTGTCAACTATCGATTTCCCTTTCACAAACGCGGACTGCTCGACGTCAACCAGTCTCGGGATGACCCTCCGAATCTGGATAGCCAGAACCTTGGAGACGATCCTGTACAGAACGTTACATAGGGAAATTGGTCTCAGATCCTTCATAATAGTAGGGTTATCTACCTTTGGGATAAGGACTATCGTAGTCGCATGAACTGCAATCAGCATTGACCCTGCTTCTAACCATTGGATGCACGCCGCAGCAACCTCGTCTCCAATAATTGGCGAAAAGTGCTGGTAGAAACCCGGATTAAAGCCATCCGGTCACGGGGCTTTGTCCTTACCCATGCTAAAAACTGCCTACTTAATTTCCTCCCTCGTGTATCATTGCTGAAGCATGAATTTATAATCCTCCGTGACCTTATTATCAAGAACCCAGATGACCGGTTCTACAACACACCTGCCCGCTTCAAATAGCTGATTAAAGTACCGAACAGCCAGGCCCCCAATCTCGTCCGAGCCTTCGAACTCCTCTCCACTATCATCAACTAACTTCTTGAGTTCCTTCCTCTTTTTCCGAGATGTCGCAGTTGCATGGAAGAACCTCGTATTGCTTCAGTCCATACGCCAAGGTAGCCTCGGGAATGTCAGCCAATCGGAGACGTGCCAGCTCCTCCTTCCCCTCTTTAATTGCACTCTTAAAATGATTAGCATAATCGCGACCCCAGCCATGCAATGCAGTCGCACATCTCTCCAGTTTCTCCAGTAAATCGACGGAGCCAAGGTCCCGCCAATACTTCTCAATGAAACCTTGGAAAGACGGCTCCAAGATCCAAGCATTTTCAAACCAAAATGGACGTCGACACCTTGCCATTGGTTCGCCCGCCGTATCCAGTAGTATAGGGTTATGATCCGATACCGTAGCAATTAAATTACTTAGAGTTGCGTTAGGGAATCTTTCATGCCATTGCCTCGTTGCCATAGCTCGGTCAAGCTTCTCTTCGAGAGCCCAGCCGTACCCTTTCCTCTCGACCAAGTGTAGGGATATCCTTGTAGGGGAATAACACTCAAACCACAGTCAATAATTGTCTCCCGGAATCCCGAGAGGAGCCAGTTAGGATGATCATGCCTACCCTTCTTCTCGTCATTGCTAAGGAGGTCATTGTAGTCCCTTGTGCAAAGCCAAGCCTCACTCCCATTACCCGCCAAATCCCGAAGCATCGACCATGACTCGCGCCGCCGAGTTCTCTCAGCAGCCCATAATATGCCGTTAGCCAAAACTCAGTATCATCGTCCTCTCTAACTGACACGTTAACATAAGTACGCGTGTACGAAATCAAAGCCACATTTATTTCATTCGTCCATAAAACACAAAATCCCCCACTGCGACCAACCGCATCAACTGTAAAATAACCATCAAACTTCAAAAGGCAGCGATTGGACTCCATTCGTTGCCTATTAATAAGAGTTTCAAAAAATAACACCACTCCTGGCCGGTGCTCTCGAACGAGGTCACCCAAAACATTAACCGCGCGAGGTTGGCCTAGTCCTCGGCAGTTCCAGCTTAGAACGATCATTACTTCTGGCAGGGCCTGCCATCATGCAGTCCTACCATTGCCAGGTTCCCGGGGTCCTGGATCCCACTCCTACCGCTACCTCTTCGATTTGCTGCCCTATTATCAACCTCCATCTCGACCGCAGCAGTGGACGGAGTGTTCATTGTCCTCGGCCTCTTCCTGTCTTCCGGAATAACTAGCTCCACGTGGCCTTCAGCCTTTCCACTAGAGATGCAAGCCAAGCTCAGCTCCTGGGTAAATTTCGTAGCCCCCAAATTTGCTAGAAAAGTACCCCTTGGCTTTGCATGGGTTACCTCTATATTGACTAATTTCTCCTGCAACACGCGTTCCTCCCCCTCATCCGCGACCACTTCGACGAGCCACTTCTCTCCACCCAAATTATTTTGCCTACAAGGTGGGGCCCGCAACGAGGCGTCCCATCGTCTAATTATTTGATCATCTGGCAGCGGGAAATAAATCTCGCATTGGCGATCAATATGCCCTAGGCGGCCGCAAATGAAGCAAAATGTGGGAAGCTTTTCATACTGAAATTTTGCCAGCGCCCCTTCTCCGTTCGGTCGTTTAAGCTTCTTTTCCTGTTTAAGAGGTTCCCGAACGTTCAACCGAACACGGATTCGCATCATCATCTCCACCGATGCCATCGTGCCACGTTCGTCGTACGTGACAAACTCCCCAATGAAATTTCAAAGCGCTCGGGCGACTAGGGCCGAGAAGAAGCCACTTGTAAGATTATAGACCTGAACCCAGAATTCTGTTGTTTTGAGCTCTACTTTAGCCGGATGTTCTCCTCGCTTCAGCTCGTATAGGACAATCAAGTGATTGTCAAAGGTCCAGGGTCCATTTTCAACCACCCACTTCATGTCCTTTTCATGGAAGAACCTAAATAGCACTAGCCTTTCCTCATCGTTACCCTGAATCTCCTGGATGCTAACTCCTCAACCTGGTTGCCAGATTGTTGCCATCCTGCTCTTCAGAATATTGAGGTTGTACTGCATCTGCGTCAACACAAAACCAACGAGGTAGAACTCATATGTCCAAGCTTCATCGACCAGTTCACCCTCTTGTAGTAATAGGTCCTCCTCTACCTCAGCGAGGAGTCGTAGCGCTTCTAGCTCATGAGCCATAGCATCGTTAGGGTTGTCCGACATTCTTCCAGCCGTGTAGATCCATGTGCAGCGAGAGTCCAAACCGACCGGGGTTCTCAACCCTTGCCCTAGGTTTCGTTAAAAAATGGTAGATAGCTACCGGAGTAAAACCAATGGGCCTCAAACAAAACCCCACGGGACACGTTAGGATTAGCTGAGCAGGGAGAATAGTGTGTCGAGAGAGAGACTCAAACGAAGGAAGCACGGAAAGAAGGTGGCGGCTGATAAAGCTGTGATCGGAAGCTAGGAAACCCTAGAAAGCCCTCATAAGGGGCAGCCTCTCATGCGAGAGAAAAAAGTAAAATCAATACCAAAATTATACTCAATAATATTATCTCGTAATTATGTTTCTTTTGTGACATTATTACATAAATATAACATTCATATAACACTAACATAATATTTTGCAGCTTATGGTTTCATTCTGCATATAACTTATACAATTGCATAAATGAATTGTTAGGTCCTCTTTATGCTATTGTTATGGTTTTATAATGCCATTATTATATATCTTTTATGACACTATTACATAAATATAACATACATATAACACTAACGTAACATTTCGAAGCTTATAATTTCTATGTATAACTTATGCAATTGTGTAAATGAAGCTCATAATTTTTAATACAATGCATCAACACATAAACCTTTAATAGACTTTTTTATGTAATGTTGTTATATCACTATTATGTCATTGTTATGTTCCTAATGCATCATTGTCATGTTGTTATTATATCAATGTTATGTCATTGTTGTATTCTCAATATATCATTGTAATTGTGTTGTTATATCATGGTTATGTCATTGTTATGCATGTTTTTGTTATATTAATCTTAACAGTCATATAATAGTTTGGAGGCAAATATTGAGATATATAAAAACACATATGCATTATATAAACAGTGATACATTCAAGTTATAATCAATCTTGAACAAAGTACATAGTAATAATAAAAACATCTTCATATGCAGATGCCTCTTTAATGACTTCTTAGTTAACTTTGTCGTCTTTGTATGAATCTTCCTGACTCGTCAAAGAAAATCCTCTTCTTTTTCTGTTTCTTCTTCTTTTGCACCTGTAAAGACACATATAACACACTTATATTAGCCACATAGAAGACATATAATAGTTTGACAACACATTATACATAGAACCATCATAACACATAAATAACACTTCTGTGTAATATGCATAACACATACGAAAACAAATATCATATAACTTAACGACATTACATATATCATAAACGAGAGTCAGAAAACGTACATATATCAAGCATGTATTATACATATAAAACATGCATAACACAAACAGAACATGTGTATAAAATGAAGATAAACACACAAAACAATAACATACAACATATAGATCTGGAGCTTAGAACCACAGAAAACCTAATAGATCTAGATTTAGATTTTTCAAACTTGATAGATCTAGATTTTTTTGAATAGGGACGAATGTTTTAGTCAATCATATATGAGAGGCAGAAAACATACATATAACATGCATAACAAACGTAACATGTTTATAAAATGAAGAAAAACGCACAAAACAATAACATACAACACATAGATCTGGATGTTAGAAACACAAAAAACCTAATAGATCATAAAGTTGAGCTTAGAATGATGATGAAAAGATGAAAAGCTTAAGCATGAGCATACCTTCGAAGCTTGAGCATGAGCATACCTTCTTTAATAGTGGAGCTTGAGACTGAGCATATTCCTTCTGTAATGGTAGAGCATAATCGTGATGATAGTGGTGGGATGTGGAGAAGAAGAGAAGAAAGCTAGAGAGAATGAAGAGAGAAACTTGTTTCTCTAAATGATTTTGAATTTTGGAGAGAGAATAAGACTTTGTGGCTCTTTTAAGTAAACAAATAAAAAATATATGAAACTTTCCACCAATGCCCTTGGAACTCCCTCAACCGTCAGATCATGTATCAAGCCAAGACTCATTACTAGCCGCTGGATCTGTGTCTCGGATATATCTGAGAGAAACCGCTCTCAGAGTGATAGCAAAATTGTTAAATATAGAGGTTTTTCATAAAATCTGGGTTTTTTTTGTTGTGGTTTATCCCATGATTGGAAGGTTCTTAAGTCTTAAAAGTTTTAAATTATAGGTTATAAGACTAAGATTGGAGGTGGTCTTATAATAGCGAAAGAGAATGAAACGTTACTGTGACAATATTTTTGATAAGAAACGTGATTCTGGCAATGATATGACATAGAAAATCTTAAAAATACTATGGTGGATCTCAACAAACTTTTTGCCACATAAGCTCAATCTTTACCCACAAATTTCCACCTCATCAACTTATTTTATATCAAAATTACATTTTATCTATCATCCTAATAAATGCATTAACATTAATGTGTTTATATGAGTTATGAAATATAAATTTTAAGACTATATAAATGCACTAACATTAATGTGTTTGTGAGTTATGAAATATATCCAAACCTTAATCATACTAACACAATAACACTCATCTTTCGTATCAAATTTATTACTATACATATTTTTATGTTTAACAATATCATAAATATGTTTACGCAATTATAAATTTTAGATATTATTAAAAAATTTAGAAAGAACCGTACTTCTTATTAGGTATCACTAATATATTGATATATTGTATCTAAGTTCGTCATTCATTACTATAATGTATATTATATTTAAATTAGTCATAATTTTTTAGTATGATACTATTATAATAAATAATTATTAGTTACTCATAATAATTATAGAAAGATGATAAAAAAATCATTTGAAAAAAAATCAATTCACAAATATACAAATTTAATAATTTTTTTCTTTCATTTTACTACAAAAGACCGAATAAGAAAAATGTGCATTATGAATCTTTTGTACTATATTATTAATATTTTTAATTATTTATAACGTGCTTTATAATCATATGTAATATACATATTAAATGAGAATATTTTGGTCAATATACCAAGGGTGAGTTAATAGGCTTGACAATTGGTACCCAAAAAATAAATACCCACCTAAAATCCGACCAATTTGTGAGGGGATTACCCGTTTCCTGAGAAAAGTTGGCGGGTACGGGGGAACCTATTACTCAGTTTGAGCGGGTAACAAGCTGCAGGGACGAGTTTGGAAGAATCTTCCCCATATATACTTAATCTTATGGGTACCCAATATGAAATGATGTTATATTAGTCACAATATATCATCTATGTTTAACAGGTCAGACTCAATCTCTCCTTCAGTCAATCAGTTCTTTACTTCAACTCATCGATTAAGCAATCTATCATATTCTCTCGAACCGCTAATGTTCTAAAAATCATAGCTTCATCTCGAAAATCTCTTGGTAATCCAGATGCAAAGAGATTTGGGGTTCAACCCAAAGGGTAGCAGATTTCCTCATATACATTTGGGGGGGGGGGGGTACGAATTTGTACCTGTTTAGTCTCGCAGGGCGGGTATATGTATACCCATTTAATAAATGGATGGGAGTGGATATTTGATTTTCAGACCCGTGGGTACCTATTCCTAAGCATATGGATTAGACTTCCTTCATAAAATTTTGAATATTTTAATCATGTAAAAAAATATAATAATATGCATACCATCGAGACAATAAATTTAAGTGACTCATGTCTATTAGGTCACACGCTAATTAGGTCAAATATATTAAATATAGTGTGGATTCATCACATCATGATCTACACATGTTATATGTTAACTACATGAAATTAACTTGTTAACTACGGGTTAACTGGTGTAAGAACACTAGTAATTGTTCTCATATGAGAACATAGTTAATAACCGTTAGATTAGGTACCAAGATCTAAAGGTTAAAATTAAAAGGGTAAATATGGAATTTTGGTACCTAATTAGGGTTTCTATTTTAACTACCTATAATCTCTCTGCTGCCGCCTTTCAACCTTCTTCTTCTTCATGTCGTCTCTTCTTCTTCTTCCTTTCTCCACCAGCGCGCTCCAAATCATAAAGCCCCCTCCAGCCAGCCATCTCCCTTTGCCCTTCTTTTCTACCGCCAGCAACCACCGAACCAACAAAAACCACACCAGCTTTCATCACCCACCCCACCGTCTTCGCAGAATCAAGCCAACCGGTCCCCTCACCCCTTCCTCAACCTCCGCTCGACGCCTCCCTCACCGCCAGCCACCGAAGTCTCCTCCCTTCCCCTGTTCCGGCTTTAACCGATCATCAACCTGAATCCATCCTCAAACGAACCAGCCCCCTGCTCCACCAGCAAATCAACATGAAGCCTCCCCTGTTTCGTTTTTTCAAATTTCCTAATTTTTTCTTCGATTTCCTTGTTCGATTTTGGTTTGGTTTGTGGATATTTGTTGGGCGTAGAGTCGGCGATAGAGACGCGAGTCATGACGGAGCCGAAGGTGGAGAAGGAGGTCGGTGCTCCGGCTGGCGAGAAGGAAGTCGGCGCAACGGCCCGCGGCGGTGCTGGGGTGATTCCGATAATCGTTTCGTGGTTCAACAGTTGTTTGTATTAGTGTTGTTCCGAATTTCATATGATTGTACCACATCTTGTTCCAAATTTCATATGCTGGTACCACATCTTGTTTTGAATTTCATATGTTGGTACCACATCTTGTTCCAATCTAGTATATTACGTACATAGTTAATAAATTTTGTTTCTTCTTCTGTACCTACTGAGTCGAGTTAACAAATTTTGTTGATTTTGTGTTCCGATTTCACTAATTTGGAACAAATTAAGTTCTTGTTTTAAAATTGGAGCTCTTTTGTGTCCCGATTTCATTGATTTGGAACAAATTTCTTGTTTGCCTATTGATTTCATCATGGATAATATACTAAAATGTGTACCTATTATAAGAATTAGGAAAATAAATGTGTACCTATTATATGAATCAGGAACATAAATGTGTACCTATTATAAGAATTAGGAACATAAATGTGTACCTATTATAAGAATTAGGAACATAAATATGTACCTATTATAAGAATTAGGAACATGTTCGTGCGAGGAAGGTTCCACACAAATGTAATACTAATAGGTATAATGTACCTAAACAATTTGCAGTAAAACTTGTAAATTCATGATTAACAGATGCAATTTAGGGAAACCGTGTTGGAGAGAAGAATGTGGAGACAGAATCTCTAAAAATCATGGGATATTAAGTATTTTATAATTTAATTTAATTAATAAAATTATTAAAATTACAAAGATGTCCATGTATTTTAAGCCATTAGATTAGATTAAAATAATAAAAGGTGGAGATTAGTGTTCTCATAGTGAGAACAAAATAGGTGTTCTCATACAAGATTTCCTGTGTTAACTAGTTAACACCATTAACTAACGGATCTGGATCCGGTCAACAGTTTGAACAAAATAAAAAATGAATATCAACCGTTAGATGAAACCTTGATTGATCTAACAGTCCATAAAAGGTTGGACCCAAATCCAACCCATTGGAAGGGTTAGGTCCAGATCCACCCCCTTGCCCGTAATTTGATTCTAGAATTAACTCCTATTTAATATTTTTGCTCTTTCCTTACTTGGTTAAGGTGAAAATTGTATTTATGACAAGAAAACAAATTTTAAGAAGTTTGATTTCTTTCTTCTTTTGATTTTGTTTAAGGCTAATCAGTAATCAATTATTTCTAATGAATCTTACTCTTTATTACTTTAATACTTACTCGTTGAGATTTTTTTTGGAATTCGTGAATACTCATTAATCGTGTCGGTCTTTGTGCTGTTTTTAACCCTCCCCTTCCCTTCCTCTAAACCTCCCCACTCATCTTTTTTCCTTTTTTTCATCTCCTAAGTTGACTCGCTATCTATAGGTTCTCACTCACCGGGAGTTTGTCTTAACAAAAAAAACTTTACAAGTAGGAGGAAACAAGAATTCCTCACACCAGCTAACTCAAACGAGACGCCCCAACCACTCCTCCAACCAAGCAAACTAGAGGAATGAGACCCCGAACCCAACTCCAGCCCATCCCCAAAACCAAACCTCAAAACCCAAAAACCCCACCAAAAGCCTGTGGTCCAAACCAAAAATCAACCAGGATGTGCAAGCAAGCAAACACCTATCTACCCAATACAGACGAGCGCGTCCCACAAAAGCCAAGCCACTCCCCTAACCTGTCTCTATCAAGATCGCCCCCAACCACACACCACTGTCCTACCATGGACGCAATCCTACACTACAAAAAAAAGGATTTTAGCTCGTCAGACCGAGTTTTTAGCGTCGGTCACAACCGACGCTAAATACAGGTTGCGTCGGTCAATACGACCGACGCCAATAACAGCGACGCTAAATGTTAGCATCGGTCAAAACACCAACCGACGCTAATGTTTCTGACCAACCGACGCAAAAAATGTCCATCCACCCACTGGATGGTTATTCGGTTGGGTATTTTCGCGTCGGTTATGACCGACGCTAAATGCAAGCCCAACGCAAAAGTAAATAGCTGACACTGAATTACGGAAGGTGCTTCTTCGTCGCTGTGATGTTCTTCGCTCTTGTCGCTGGCTCCGCTCTTTCTCAGGCGCCCGCTGCCGTTCTCGCAGGCTCGCTGAAAGCAGCTCCGGCTCCCATGACACCATCTACTCCTGTTGCTGCTCCAAATCCCTCCGCCGTCCCTACCGCATCTCCAACCGCCTCCCCAACCATGTCTCCACCAACTCCCTTGTCTCCATCTAGCAAACCCAGTTCATACATAAATTAACAACAATAACTCAATTAATTGATGAAACAACGAGCTGGTAGGGATGAAAGATGAAGGAAAGCCCAAGTACAGACCTGGAAACGAAGGAGAGATGGTCTCGGCGGTCTGCAGCGGTCTGCGGCGGTCAGCAGCGAGATGGCGGCGGCGTCCAGAGGTTGAGAGGCGGAGAGAGAGATGAGATTCGGAGAGAGAGATGAGAGGCGGAGAGAGAGATGAGAGTCGGAGAGAGAGATGAGAGGCACAAATGAGCTGTTTCGTTGGAAGCCAGCTTTTATAGGTACGGAATTTAGCGTCGGTCGACAACCGACGCTAAAAACCTGTGTAATTAGCGTCGGTTGTAACCGACGCTATTTACTTTCTGCCAACTAACGTTATTTCATTCGTTGGTTCAACCAGCGTATCTGGCTTGGATAGTACATAACATCGGTTGGTTCATATGCATTTAGCGTCGACTAACCAACGACCGACGCTATTTACACGGGTCAAAGCGAATTCTGCATATTGCATCGGTCTTTGACCGACCGACGCAAATCCCCCCTTTTTTGTAGTGCTACAAGACACAACACTCGGCGTAGCCTCGAGATCACAAAAAATTCTATCATTCCTCTCACCCCACAGACCCTACAACATACTGTGAAAAAGAAGTCTAGCACAGAGAAAAAAATCCACCCCACAATTCAATCCTTTTCACGCCTGTAAATGCTATTAAATTCTTAATAATATTTCTCTTTAAATCAACATGTAAAATCAAGAAAACAATTTTTTTTTTGATGAATTGGCTGATTTTATTCATCAAAAAGAGTGGAATAATAGTACTAGTCTATCTACAAAAAACTAGTTAAGAAGCTATCAAACTATGCTAGCTATTACATTCTCCTCCTTTCTACCCAAAGCAAAAGCTCCTATCTCTTTACGTATCATATCTATCAAAGCTTCTTCCGACTTACTACCTCCCCAAAAATACCTTCTGCACCTTTCAAGCCAAATGTGGCATATCAAGCTCCTCCACAGCAGCATTCTAGCCTTTCCTTTAGCTCCTTTAGTCTTCCAACTACCAACATGTCTTATCACTTCTTCCCAACTCTTCCCAGCAATCTCAGGCAGTAGTTGGAGAGTGACCGAAGCAGAGTAAGGGCAGCCAATAAACAGGTGCTCCCTTGTCTCTTCCTCTGAATTGCATAGCAGACAATTCACATCAATGCTATTGTCCCATTTCCAGATTTTATCCCTAGTCGAGATTCTATCTTGCACTATTAACCAGGTAAGAAAACAATTTTATTTAGATATTATGTTTTATAAAAAAATCCTGTGCGTTCAGCTTATAAACTTCTTATGGAATTCATCACACCCAGGCTGATTTATATGTGGAGGGACCTTGGAGGCGGATTTGTGGATTGGCGGTTCATCGTAAGATGAATATTTTGATTTGGTCGGTTTTGAGGGATGTGCTTCCAAATCGGTCAACCCTCCGTGCTAGGCATGTCGAGATCCCGGAGCAGTGTGGGATTTGCGATAATGGGGAGGAGACAAATCACCATTTGTTCTTAGACTGTCCATTCGTAGAGGATGTCGATTCTAAATCCTAAGCTAGGTTAGCTAGGGTACACGAAACAAAGCTTATTTTGTGATGCGCTCAACAAACCAGTATTTTTTATACAACGTGTGTACTTTTCAAAAATGTGTATACAGATTAGGGCGTTCCAGTCTTATTTTAAAATCTCCTGTTTTTTACAGACTTTGAAGAAGAAGGCAAAAATTTTTGCGTGTCATGATGAATGTGTTCGAGTTGTTGCTAGCTCAGATCAAAGACTAATTTCATTCAAACCAAGAAGCGGAAGTCGGCTGAAATGCAAAGTGTTGATAAATGACGATCCAAACGCTTAAAGATTGAAGAAGTATCTATCGACTTGGATGCAATTCAATAGACGTGTGTACTAATCTTTGTACACAATTATTTTTTATGGTTAGACTGATGTTGTTGGTGTTGAAAATATTACCAGTTGGGTAAATTTGTGTGGTGTTGTGGGGGATGCAGTAATGATGTCGTGAAATCAGTTTTTTTCTCAATTTTTTCTTCTCCTTACTTTTCTTGTTCTATTTACGAAAGTGTATAATGTTCGTTTTATAATAAATAGGCCTGTAAATTTAAAACTATTTCAACAACAATTATTTCTCATGCTGATGATGTTGGTGAGAAGTGTTGGACTAAGCAAATTCAAATCCCTCTAATTTCTTTACACAGTTTCTTTCCTTCTTTGTCTGGTTCGTGGTTTCGTTGTTTACCTTCTGTAGATTTGGAAAGCTAAATTCAAGGACGCAATCTCAGCAGCTACCATAAGGAAAGAAGATCTTCTCTCCAACGGCTCTCTACAAGGATTCTATTTAAGGGAAAGAGCAAGAAGATAGAAGACACTTTTGTGAGCGTTAAAACTTGGGTGAAGTGTTGCTGCAAAAGGGCTGAACGCAGTGTGTCTACTGCATAACTCGAGTGGGTTGTACTCGAGGGTGTTTTGTGTGTGTGATTTATAATCCAGTGACTCTCTCAAGCTCTGCTTGGGACGTGGAGTAGGGATACTTCCCGAACCACGTAAAATCCGGTGTCTTGTGTCTTTTCTTTCTTCCCTATTCTCATCGCCCTTCACATCCGTATCTCATCCTGTTCCGAACGAGGTTAATTCGAACTCAACCGAATCGACACTGAATTGACTATCAAGTCAATTCTGAACGAAGACTCTCCTACACAATACCAAACTAAAGCTTCTCATAGAAACTCAATCTTATTTATTTCCTTCATTTCTTTACTTCGTTTTCCTTGTCATTCTCTTTACTTGGATCTAACTATCGCTTCATTTGGTATCTGAGCCTTCCTGTGAAGACCGAGATTTACCTCTGCCACAGAATTCCAGGAGATAAAGCTAGATGGATCCAAAAACTGCTTCAAGAAGTGTTGAAGGAACGACTAGAGCTCCATACTTCGACAGAACATGATATCAGTTCTGGAAAAGCAAAATGGAGGTATTTCTAGTTAGCCTTGATATAGCTATTTGGGAAATGGTTCAAAATGGTGATTTTCAACCACCTACTAGCTACAAGAATTTAACAGCTGAAATTAAAACCAAGGTTCAACTAAATGCTAAAGCTATGCATGTTTTCTATAGTGCTCTTTGTGATGAAGAGTTTAATCGAATTTGTGCCTGCAAAACTGCTAGTAAAATCTGGAAAATTCTTGAAGCTACTCACGAAGGAAACTCATCTGTTAAAGATACTACGATTGACTTGCTTATTGATGAATATGAAATGTTTAAGATGGGAGAAACTGAGTCAATTGCTGAAATGGGTGCTAGGTTCAATTTAATTGTCAATAAGCTAGCTACTCTAGGTCAAAAAATTGAAAGAGCTGATCTTGTGAGAAAAATTTTAAGATCTCTACCTAGAGAATGGATGGCTAAAAAGACAGCCATTGAAGAAGCAAAGGATCTAAATGTCTTAACTGTTGAAAACTGAATGGGATCCTTACGTAGTCATGAACTTGTGCTTAAGGTTGATAGTCTTGCTGAAAAAGAAAAAGATAAAAAGAATCTTGCATTCAAAGCTAAGGTTAAACCTAGTGAAAACTCAAGTGATGATGAACCAAATGATATAGAGCAAGAAATTGCTCTAATGAGTAGTAAACTGAGAAAGTTAATTCGATTCAGAAGAGATCAAAATCGTGATAAAAAAGGGAATGATCGCTTTCGAAGCAGCAACAGAGGCAAAGAATATAAAAAGGATGAAAGTTCTATTGATAATCCAGTTATTTGTTATAAGTGTGGAAAACCAGGTCATATCAGGTCTGACTGCCCTTTTAACAAGCAAACAAGAGGAAAAGCAATGAAAGCCTCGTGGAGTGACTCTGAATCTGATGAAGAAGAAGATGGATATTCACGAATGCATGCACACATGGCTCTTGAGGATCACATTGATTCCTCTACTGAAGATGGACATGTAAGCATATGTTCTTTGGATGATAGTGATGACTTGTCTAAATCAGATATCATTCTTGCTTATCTAGATTTGGAAAAACATTGCAGAAATCTTAAGGATAAGAACAAGACCTTAAAGAAACAAGTTAAAGAATTAAGGAAACTGAATGAGTCACTTAGAAATTCTTATAACTTGCAAAATCTTTCTGATGATGCTCAGTCCTCTGAACATGATAGCCCTGTGTCAACAACCTCTGAAGTCTTTGTTAAAAATGATGAGAAGATCAAACCTAAAATCTGGCTTCCTTATCATGTTCCACCACCATCGTCCGAACCAGGACTTCTTGGAAAATGTCCAACACCTATTGTTTCTGATTAGGCATTATTTTCAGTTGAGAACCATGTTCAAAAAGAAGTTGACTGGTTGAAAATAGAAACTAGGCGTCTGTGTCAAAAACTTGATTATCTTCAAAGTTCGTTTCGTCCTGTCAAAAGAACATTTTTTCGTCGCTTTCGGTGCCCTCAAACTCCTCATACTATTCATCAGTGTCAATTTGCTACTACTTCTAATTCTGCTTCTTTCTCTGTTCCTAAGACAACGGTACCCAAGACTATCTGGGTACCTAAACAACTTACCAATTCTCCTGTTTCAGGAAACAAGTCTGAAAAATGAATGATTTTTGGATAGTGCATGCTCGCATCATATGACAGGTGATGCACGGCACTTCCGGGATCTTGAGCTAAAACGAGGTGGAAAAGTTACCTTTGGCGATAATAGTCAGGGCAGAATCCTTGGTCAAGGATCTATTGGTAAACCTTCTGGACCTTCTTTTTCTAATGTTCTTCTTGTTGGTAATCTCAAACATAATCTTCTGTCTATTAGTCAATTATGTGATTCTAACAATCGTGTTATCTTTGAACCATGTTTCTGCTTTGTTGAATCCATTTCTGAACAAAAACTTCTCTTTGTTGGAATGCGTAAAGAAAATATCTATTCTGTTAATCTTAATAACTCTACTGCTTTTCAAGAAGTTTGCTTCTCTGCTCTTGAAAACAATATTGAATTCATCTGGCATAGACATCTTGGTCATGCCAGTTTGAGCAGAATTGCAAAACTTGCCAGGCTCGGTCTTGCTAGAGGTCTTCCTAAACTGCGTGAAACAAAAGATTTTGTTTCCAGAGCCTGTTCTTTGGGAAAACAAACTAAGACTTCTTTTAAGTCAAAATCCTGCTCCTCTTCTTCTCTCCCTCTTCAACTTCTTCATTTAGATCTCTTCGGGTCGAGCAATGTTATGAGCTTAGGTGGAAAATACTATACCTTGGTTGTTGTTGATGACTATAGTCGTTTTACCTGGGTTAGTTTTCTCACTCACAAGCATGAAACATTGTCTTCTCTTTGCTCTCTTCTCTCTGTTCAAGAAACTCAGCTTTCCTTACACACGAAAGCTATTCGTAGTGATCATGGGGGGGGGGGGAATTTGATTCTACTGAATTTCATCAGTTCTGCTCTTCTCGTGGAATCAAACATGAATTTTCTACTCCTCGAACACCTCAACAAAACGGTGTTGTTGAACGGAAGAATAGAGCACTCCTTGATCTTGCTAGAACCATGTTAGCTGACTTTAATACCCCTACTAGGTTCTGGGTAGAGGCTGTTGCTATAGCCTGCTATGTGTTAAACAGAACTCTCATTCGTCCAGATCTTAACAAGACTCCTTATGAACTTGTTAAGCATAGAACACCAAAACTCTCTTACTTTCATCCTTTCAGTTGCAAGTGTTATGTACTCAACACTAAGGATAATCTTGGTAAATTTGATTCAAGATCGTGTGAGGCGATCTTTCTTGGTTATTCAGATAGAAGTAAAGCTTACAGAATTTTCAATCTCAAATCTAAAAAGGTTGAAGAATATGTTCACATCATTTTTTGATGAAAAAACGCCTGAAACTTCTGTTGATATCTCTGAACCCTCTCTTGTCTTTCCCTTGGGTAACTCTGAAACTTCTATCCCTTCTGAAGTTACCCCTGTTGATCCTGAAAATTTTTTCCTTCATGCTTCTAATCTTGACTCTGTTCCAATTCCCTCCTCTGTTCCTTCTCCTTCTCCTGAAACCTCTACCTCTAATTCTGTTCTTCAGGCTCCGCCGCACATTGCTAAGCGTCATCCATCCTCTTTAATCATCGGTGACCCTTCTCAAAATCTTGTCACTCGGTCCAAACGACAACTTGACTTCAATGGTCAAGCCTTTCTTTCAAAAATTGAACCTCGCTCTATCAAGGAAGCTCTTCTTGATGAACACTGGATTGCATCCATGCAAGAAGAACTCACTCAGTTTGAACGATCTGAAGTATGGGATCTTGTTCCTGCTCCTCTCGATAAGATTATTATCGGTACTAAGTGGGTATTCCGAAACAAAACCGATGAAGATGGAACTGTTGTTCGTAACAAAGCAAGACTGGTTGCTCAAGGATACAATCAGGAGGAAGGCATTGACTTTGAAGAAATGTTTGCCCTTGTTGCAAGACTTGAGGCCATTCGTCTCCTGTGTGCTTTTGCTTGCTATCGAGGCATTCGTCTGTTTCAAATGGATGTCAAAAGCGCCTTCCTCAATGGTTTATTAAAAGAGGAGGTTTTTGTGCGTCAGCCTCCGGGCTTTGAGAGTCATGCTTTCCCCGACCATGTTTTTAAACTCAAGCGTGCCTTATACAGTCTTCGCCAAGCGCCTCGTGCCTGGTATGAGCGCCTTACCGATTTCTTGCTTAGTAATGGTTTCTCTCGGGGAAAGTTGACACAACTCTGTTCATTAAAAACGAACACAGTGACATTCTAATTGTGCAAATCTATGTTGATGACATAGTCTTTGGATCTACTAACGATACTCTGTGTACTGAATTCAGCACTCTTATGACCTCTGCATTTGAAATGAGTATGATGGGAGAGCTGTCTTACTTTCTTGGGCTCCAAATTAAACAAACTTCTCAAGGTATCTTCATTCATCAAACTAAGTACATTAAATCTATGCTTGCCAAGTTTGATTTAATGAATGTTAATAGCTGTCCTTCGCCTATGGCAACTACTACTAAGCTTGATAGAGATACTTCTAGACCTTATGTTAATCCTAAACTGTTTCGGGGAATGATAGGATCCTTACTGTATCTCACAGCCAGCAGACCAGACATACAGTTTAGTGCGTGTCTTTGTGCTCGTTTCCAAAGTGATCCCAAAGAAAGTCATCTCTCTGCAGTTAAGCGTATCTTTCGCTATCTCAAAGGCACTGCCTCTCTTGGCCTTTGGTATCCTTGGTCCTCTTCTTTTGATCCTCTTGGTTATAGTGATTCTAATTATGCTGGCAGTGTGTCTGATAGACGGAGTACTTATGGGGCTTGCCATTTTCTTGGTCCATCTCTTATCTCATGGGCTAGCAAGAAGCAAGGCACAGTTGCACTCTCAACGGCAGAAGCGGAATATGTTGCGGCTGGTCATTGTTGTACTCAGCTTCTTTGGATCAAGGCCCAACTTGCTGACTATCACATTCCAACCAGCACGATTCCAATTCTGTGTGATAACACTAGTGCTATTTGCATGTCTAAGAATCCCGTTCATCACTCTAGGACTAAGCATATTGAGGTTAGATTCCACTTTCTTAGGGATCTTGTGCAAGATAATGTGATCTCTCTTACCTTTATCTCCATGCAAGACCAGCTTGCTGATATCTTCACCAAACCTCTTAAAGAGGCGAGTTGAGCCACCTGCGTTCTGCGAAGAAGCTGTGAAGGTTTTCTACAGCAACCTTTGACAGGCCTCATTTTCTCCTTACCTCCAGGCTCAATCCATTGTCTTTGGTCGCCGTGTTACTGTTTCTCCTGAGATGTTCTCTACTCTTCTGGGTGTGCCTTTGCAAGGTCACACCAGAGCCACGGAGTTCCAGGTCAATGAGCTTCAGTTCGATTTTGATGGTGTTGCCATGGCCATGTGTTTGATCAAACCTCCTTCGCCGGACATCTTGCTTCCTGCGGACATCTGGATTCTGCATTGTGCTCTTCATCGACAGCAGTTAAGTCTTCCCCACTTCATCTTTCATCATATGTTGAATGCTGCTAGTCTTCCTCATCCAGGAGGCCTTCCTTTTGCACCCCTTATCACTGCGATTCTCGATCGTGTTGGGGTAAATCTGGGAGATCATGTTCTTCAGCCTCTCTCGTTTTCTCTCAAAGCTCAACATGTCCTGCGGAAGGTTCACAGCACCAGGGCTCCAGTTCAACCTGTGCAAGGGGGAGAACCAGTTTCCCTCGACATTTGCCCCATCATTGCTTCTCAGGCCTTGCCCTCTGATAATCACTGCTGTGAGGCTCACGCTGTTTGTCACAAACTG
The DNA here is from genome assembly GCA_034768395.1 of Linum lewisii. Taxonomy (NCBI): domain Eukaryota; kingdom Viridiplantae; phylum Streptophyta; class Magnoliopsida; order Malpighiales; family Linaceae; genus Linum; species Linum lewisii. The sequence continues at coordinate 35,035,136 of CM068296.1, forward strand.
GACTGGTTCAGGCGTTCCGTGAAGTACAAGTTACCAGATGATGAACTCATGCCGCTTGCTCTCTTCGATGCACCTGAGTTCAAAGCTGATGCGAATCTTAAGTTCATGAAAAAGATCAACAAAAAGACCAAAAAGCTGGCAAAGCTGTTGATGAACAGGACTGACTGGAGCTTGAAGGAACTCGAATCCATTTGCTTTGGATCTTCAGAACTTGCTGAAGAAGTTAAAAAGAAGCTCCTCGCTCGACTTGATGTGCGACCACCAAGGAGCGACATGTCTGATTTCGAGGAAGATCCAAACTGTGACTTCTAACTCTTTGGCTGTCTAATCTTTCTTTTGTCTCAACTGCTCACCCGCTTAGGGGGAGACTTGTTTTGTTCTGGATCTGTCTCTTGATGTTGGATGCTTTTTCCTTATTTGGTTATCCTTGTTATTGTTCTGGTGTCGTGTGAAACTGTTTTGATTTGCAGGGTTGAACTTAGGGGGAGAATGTTGGACTAAGCAAGTAAAAATCCCTCTACTTTCTTTACACAGTTTCTTTCCTTCTTTGTCTGGTTCGTGGTTTCCTTGTTTACCTTCTGCAGATTTGGAAAGCTAAATTCAAGGACGCAATCTCAGCAGCTACCATAAGGAAAGAAGATCTTCTCTCCAACGGCTCTCTACAAGGATTCTATTTAAGGGAAAGAGCAAGAAGATAGAAGACACTTTTGTGAGCGTTAAAACTTGGGTGAAGTGTTGCTGCAAAAGGGCTGAACGCAGTGTGTCTACTGCCTAACTCGAGTGGGTTGTACTCGAGGGTGTTTTGTGTGTGTGATTTATAATCCAATGACTCTCTCAAGCTCTGCTTGGGACGTGGAGTAGGGATACTTCCCGAACCACGTAAAATCCGGTGTCTTGTGTCATTTCTTTCTTCCCTATTCTCATCGCCCTTCGCATCCGTATCTCATCCTGTTCCGAACGAGGTTAATTCAAACTCAATCGAATCGACACTGAATTGACTATCAAGTCAATTCTGAACGAAGACTCTCCTACACAATACCGAACTAAAGCTTCTCACAGAAACTCAATCTTATTTCTTTCCTTCGTTTTCCTTGTCATTCTCTTTACTTGGATCTAACTATATCTTCAAGAAGTTAGAGAACAATTCAAATGGTGTACTTAAAGGACATGAAATACAAGTGCTAGTGATGATTCATTAGAGGGGTCAATCTTGCCAGCTCAGCTGAGTTAATATTAATAATAACTAATAAACACTCCTTAATTCACCATTAATTCTATAATTAAGAGTTCCATCCTCGTTATGATCACACCGTAATTAACTAAAAATGGCGGAAACCAAAGGAGTCCTATGTGTCATCGGCGGCACAGGCTTCATCGCTTCTTGCCTCATTACACAACTCCTCCACCGCGGCTACACCGTCCACACTACAATCCGATCTAGCTCCGGTGAACGGGACATCAGTTACCTCACAGCCTTACCGAAGCGACAGATCGGCTCCACATATTCGAAGCTAGCCTGGAAGACCCAGTCAGCTTCTCACCAGCAATCTAAGGATGCAGGGGAGTGTTCCACGTGGCACACCTGAGGGAATCCCGAGCTGGAAATACAAACCCAGAGGCCGCGGCGGTGGAAGCAATAGTGGGAGTTTTGAGAGCTTGTGCCGAATCGAGGACGGTGAAGAGAGTGGTGTTTACTTCCAGCATAACCGCGACGGTGCCAGGTAGGAATAATGTCAGATCTGACGTGGACGAGACCATGTGGACCGACGTGGTAGGAATAATGGTCCTACCATACTTTCTTGGTGAAGACGGCGACGGAGAAGGCGGCTCTGGAATTCGCTGATCGGAATGGGATGGATCTTGTGACTCTGCTTCCTGCTGTTGATTTGGGACCGGCTGTTCCGACATCTGTCAAGTTGGCTGTTCCGACATCTGTCAAGTTGGCACTTGGTCTTTGATGCTGCAGTTTTAGCGGTATCAAATAACTAATCTACCAAGGTAGACTAGATCGTATTCTACTCGAGGTCTCTTTTTCTTGTCTACTCAAATATGTTGGAAAATTACTCGATTTAAACAAGTTGTGCGTGGTGTGCGTTCCACGACTTCTAATCTAATAAACAAAGGAAAAATAAAAGACAGAAAAAGTAAAAAGGTTGACTAACAGGACGATAGACGAGCTTAGATTTCGAATCCCCCCTTAGATCACCAAGGCAACGACAATCACAAGACCAGCGGATTTCGATTCTCATTCAATCAATTTCTATACACCACCATAACTCCTTACCCTTAGGTTTAAGACTGGCGAACGTTCGCTCTATCCGATCTAGCTACCAAGATTAATTAGTCGCCCGGGTACGGTCGCCTCTCGCAACGACTTAACTTAACTGGTGGAATTACTAACGATTTATGAGTTACTCTTGCAGTGGATTAACCCTAACCGGTTCCTACGAAAGGCACAGTCCAATTATAAGGTTAATTGCTTGAATTGATGTTTTAAAGAGAGGCGAGCGTTCGCTTCTATCCTCAGCTTAACAAGAATCTAAACTAGGCGATCAAGGAAGACAAATTTATGCGCCAAAGCAGGGAAGTTGTCTGGCGACTAACCCTAGCTTGCATAAACTTAATCTAGGCGATCAACCAGAGAAGAAACATAAACAATCAAGAACAAAACAACCATGCAAAGAGAAACTGATTGAACTTCGAATCTAATTACCGCCAATCCGTGACCACTTTAAAGCCCTGGATCACTTAGGGTTCATCTAATCTAAGCTCTACAAGTTTAGCTACTCATAACGATAACAAAAGAATCAAAGGCAACAAAGGAAATCATCATACAGAGGAAGAACAGATAAGAACTGAAAAACCTAATTCTGACGACTCTGGCGAAGCTTCGATCTCCTGGATCTTCAACTTTAAGCTCCGAGGTGGAAGGATGGCGTCACGATCTCTCCACGATTCTTCGAACTCTCTAAACTCATATCTATTGACCCTAAGGTCGTGGCTAATCAGCCAAAATTCATGTGCATCTAATCTAGCTTCAAAAAGTCTATATATAACCCCAGAAACCCTTTACAAGTTGGAAAAGGCTGAAAATTAGGGTTTCTGCCCGGATTTTCAAAGGAATTTTTGCCGAAAACATCACCAGATTTTCGCCGAAAATGTTAGTTAAAAACCAGCTCCAACTTGTTTCGATGATTCCCGCTCCGTTTGAACTCCGATTTGGTCCCCGTTTGAAGCACTGTTCTCGTGAGAGAGTCCTCTATAATGTGGTCACTTGGAGGCTCAACATAAAAGCTCACAAAAAGGGTAAAAATAGCCAATAAATGGACATGTATGCACTAGGAGCCTAGAATTACATAATAAACACATTTTCACCAAATATTCATCAGAATGGCATCAAAGGGGCATGAAATGTTGCTTAAATGGGGATGAAAATCACGTCAAATCGAGTGTCATCAATACCCCACACTTAATCTTTTGCTTGTCCTCAAGCAAACTGAACTAGAACACACTCAAATTCACAAATGACACGAGATTAAACTGAGATTCAATTCTAACAATTTGGTTTAGACTGTTCCACGTAAAAAAGTGACCTACACATGCAAGAACATCAACCAAACAAGTTTTCGATCTCACTAATTTCTGCACACTTCAAGTAGTGGTTTTAACAAAGCTCGTTTCTTGGCAAAATAATTAATCATAATTAACCGACTACGATAACACCAATTCCAATCAAAAAGACTTTAAGCTCTAGCCATTATGTGGATGCGGAGGTAGGAAAAATGACGTGGCTATTGACTCGACTTCATCCGTTTCTAGATCTGCACGTTACATGTTCTAGCTAGGACCAATTTAAACAACAATTTATTTCAAGTTTTGACTTTTTCCTTCAATTTATTTACTGCATACTAGTGCTCGATACCAAACACTTCACTTAGGTATTGGACCTGCCTAGCTCACAGTATTTGTGCCTTTGCTAGTGCTCAACCCGAACACTTCACTTAGGTGTCGGGCTTGCCTAGCTTTATTTTTAGCACTTTAAAGAACTTAACATTGATTCGATTAACTCAATTACTTGATTTAACCATTTAGCCACTTAATCCTAGCTAGTTATAAAGATTTCGAATTGGATTTCCGTCTAATCTCAAGCCACAATCACAGGTGATCAAATATGGAGTGAAAAACATGGAAGAAGCTATCATTTATCATCTTAGAACAGTGTTATCGAGCTTTGTTATTAACAAACCAATTAATTCAATTAATTCAAGTTTCAACTACAAAAGTGATTTATGATCTGTTCTGACCTAGACTTATTTAATATCAGTACCAACACGTTGGTTACAGGTTCTAAGTGGAACAGTCTAGGCGTCATCGTTTAAAATTGAAGTCAATTTAACATCAAAAGTCAAGAATTGAGCAATTCTATGCTAGAGAATTTTCAAATTTGAACCACAGAATCATAGATAGCAAGCAAGATCATGCATAATCCTAGACTCCTACCCCACACTTAAACGGTTCTATGTCCTTACAAAACTAATCTAGAGTAGAGAGATACGAAGAATCTGGAAGGTGATGGTAGGTGTAGCGGATGAGCACGGAGAGTCCGGAGTGGAGCGGAGTAGCTACTCAAGTTCCTACAAAAACAAAAACAAGAAAAAGATCAAAAGGATACCGGGACAAGTGCCCCGGATCCACACATAATAAGAGTCGAACAAAGACGGTTAGGGGGGATTTTGAAAATACTTGACTCTTTTTTTTTTCAAATTCACGGCACCGCATTCCTAGAGAAGTCTAGAATATCTAAGTTCAATCAGATCAGCAAAAATCACACCGAAATAGCAAGCACGCAAAACGAGGTAGACCGGTATTAAACTCGTCAAAATTCAACAATCATCATGTCAAAAGATTTGAAATTGAAAACACAACAACTAACCTTTGAGACATGACTCAAGAAAATGGACGGAAAGCGACGAAGTTGGCCAAAAACGTGAAAAACTTGTTTTCGGGATAACCGGAGCTACAGAGCTCCGATTTGGACGATCAAGTATGCGTTGGAATCGGACCAAAAAAGGAAACTGATTTTCAAAACAACACAAGTTTTCGGCGAAAACTTTAGAAGTTTTCACCAAAAACATCTTCTAAAATAGGCAAAAAAAATAACAGACGCTCACTGTTTGATTTTTAGAATAGTTTTCGGCGAGAAATTATAATTTTCGCCGAAAACCTATTTTAAAACCCTTTTTTTTTTCAAAACCCAACCGAAAACAAATCAAAATGAAAGGAAATTAAACTGACACTTTGGCTTCCCCGAACCTGATTCGAACGACGAAAAAGACTGACTCAAAAATTCAAAAACGGACTCCAGCCGTGGGTTGCCTCCCACGAAGCGCTCTCTTTTAACGTCCTTGAGCCGGACGGTACCTGTTAGGTACCCCAACTCAGAAGATCCTTGAAGTCAATCGTCTTCTTCAAGGCCAGCGGTTGAGTGCCATGTAGCACTCCAGACGGGTGATGCAGCCGGTAGTGCTCTAGTAGATCGTAGTTCTGTTTGGATGACCAGTTCTTCTCAAATTCTCCTACCGGAGGAGGAAAGAGGTAGTACGATGCGGCATGGTCAATGAGCTCCATCTTCTCTACCTGATGATCATCCAAAGGTCTCTCGGGATCGAGTATGTAAACTTCTAAATCAATGACCTTGTTGCTTTCCACATGTTCGTCTCTGGCTTGATCTACAGGTTGACTCGGCGGAAGTGTAGGTGAGGGTATCTCCTCAATCTCTATGTACTCCTCTTCGGCTTCAACTTCAGGATGAATTGGCTCTATGTCTTCATCAACCACCATCGCCAAGGATTCTTCTAGCCCATAAAAGTCATGGATAGGATCATCATCTTCTTCTTCGAACAGCTCTTGAGCGTCTTCTATCATTAACTGCTTTGGTTGCTCGAGCTTGATGTCTGTCGTGAGATGAGCTTGTAGCATTGAAGAGATACTATCCAAGGCAGATTGGGTTCTGGACGAGCATTGTTGATGTTCATGAAGCATCTCTTGGTTATCTCTAGCGCCTCTTCGATGCTCTTGTTGGTGTATCTCTTGGTAGCCTTGTAGCATTGAAGAGATCTTATCAAAGAGGGAGTCAAATCTCGCCGTCTGTTGTTGTTGTTGATGTAGCATTTCTCGATAATCATCGGGATATGGTGCTTCATTGATGTACTGCTCTCGGTACCGGTCATCCCACCTGTAATCCTGCATAATCAAAACTAAGAAGCACTACCCAGGTAAATCATGGAAATATGAAGGAAAATTAAATGGTAAGGCGGAAGGTAGAAGAATAATTGCCAACTCTTCTTTCAAACAATTAGAAGAGTCCCCGGCAACGGCGCCAATTTGATGCTGCAGTTTTAGCAGTATCAAATAACTAATTTACCAAGGTAGACTAGATCGTATTCTACTCGAGGTCTCTTCTTCTTGTCTACTCAAATATGTTGGCAAATTACTCGATTTAAACAAGTTGTGCGTGGTGTGAGTTCCACTACTTCTAATCTAATAAACAAAGGAAAAATAAAACACAGAAAAAGTAAAAAGGTTGACTAACAGGGCGATAGACGAGCTTAGATTTCGAATCCCCCTTAGATCACCAAGGCAACGACAATCACAAGACCAGCGGATTTCGATTCTCATTCAATCAATTTCTATACACCACCATAACTCCTTACCCTTAGGTTTAAGACTGGCGAACGTTCGCTCTATCCGATCTAGCTACCAAGATTAATTAGTCACCCGGGTACGGTCGCCTCTCGCAACGACTTAACTTAACTAGTGGAATTCCTAACGATTTATGAGTTACTCTTGCAGTGGATTAACCCTAACCGGTTCCTACGAAAGAAACACTCCAATTATAAGGTTAATTGCTTGAATTGATGTTTTAAAGAGAGGCGAGCGTTCGCTTCTATCCTCAGCTTAACAAGAATCTAAACTAGGCGATCAAGGAAGACAAATTTATGCGCCAAAGCAGGGAAGCTGTCTGGCGACTAACCCTAGCTTGTATAAACTTAATCTAGGCGATCAACCAGAGAAGAAACATAAACAATCAAGAACAAAACAACCATGCAAAGAGAAACTGATTGAACTTCGAATCTAATTACCGCCAATCCGTGACCGCTTTAAAGCCCTGGATCACTTAGGGTTCATCTAATCTAAGCTCTACAAGTTTAGCTACTCATAACGATAACAGAAGAATCAAAGGCAACAAAGGAAATCATCATACAAAGGAAGAACAGATAAGAACTGAAAAACCTAATTCTGACGACTCCGACGAAGCTTCGATCTCCTGGATCTTCAACTTTAAGCTCCGAGCTCTCTGAGGTGGAAGGATGGCGTCACGATCTCTCCACGATTCTCCTAACTCTCTAAACTCTATCTATCGACCCTAGGGTCGTGGCTAATCAGCCAAAATTGTGTGTATCTAATCTGGCTTCAAAAAGTCTATATATAACCCCAGAAACCCTTTACAAGTTGGAAAAGGCTGAAAATTAGGGTTTCTGCCTGGATTTTCAAAGGAATTTTCGCCGAAAACATCACCAGATTTTCGCCGAAAACATCACCAGATTTTCGCCGAAAATGTTAGTTAAAAACCAGCTCCAACTTGTTTCGATAATTCCCGCTCGTTTGAACTCCGATTTGGTCCCCGTTTGAAGCGCTGGACTCGTGAGAGAGTTCTCTATAATGTGGTAACCTGGAGGCTCAACATAAAAGCTCACAAAAAGGGTAAAAATAGCCAATAAATGGACATGTATGCACTAGGAGCCTAGAATTACATAATAAACACATTTTCACCAAATATTCATCAGAATGTCATCAAAGGGGCATGAAATGTTGCTTAAATGGGGATGAAAATGACGTCAAATCGAGTGTCATCAGTCTTCTTCTCGGTTAGTCCACGTAATTAATTAATTATTTATTTCCCTTTTCATTTTGTTTCTACGTCATCCCTTTGGTTGAACCAGCGGTTAATTATTGGGTGAACCACCCGATTTTTTTTGTCGAGCACTCCCACGAAAGAGAGGGCCAAGAACGCCTAAACTAAAAGAGAAAGGGAGGGGGAGAGGGTGGGGTTGGGGGGCACACATCAGATTAATAAGCCTATAGAGTAAGAAGACTGGTTGAAAGCAAAATCCCAACAAACACATCCATATCCAAACACAATCCCACAATCACTTGACAATCACAACTGAAAACAATTACAACAACAACCAAAGAACTAGCTCGGTCGAACCAGAGATGAACAAACTAGAAAGAGAAGAACCAAACCGTACCCAACCGGGTAGAACTCTGAACATCGATCTCCGACGACATGTCCAAACAAAAATCGATAGAGCAAATTCGCGTCGACGGCCAGAACAAACTGCGATGGTGAATGCGGTCGAGAACCACCGGAAAGAGGATCGCAAAACCCACACCAACCCTAGAGATAAAGAACCCAACTGATCCCATGAAGGGAATCACGGAACTGAGATCTGAAATCAGTGGAGAAATTGGAGACCCCTGTCGTGGATTCAGCAAGACCTGAAGAGCCAATTGAAAGTAAAACACCCCAAGGTTGGCGTAAGGACCAAAAGGAGCCTGTAGTACAGCTCACATTGGAACCATGGTTGGTGTGGGAACACTTTCGCTTGATGCTAAAGTTCATCGTGGCGGAAGGTAAAACAAAGAGAAAATGAAAAAGTTGAAGAGGGACAATCCAAATCGGCGACACCGGCTTAGAGGCGAGGAAGACAACGAGAAGGGGGGAAAGGAGGGCATCCCGGAGTCGATCGCTAGAAGTAGCAGGCGAAGAGAGTAAGTGGTTACCAGCACTCTCCCACCTCAGTTCAACCATTTATAGTCATTTTCCTCTATTTCATCACTTAAATTCTCTTCCTCGTTGCTTCTGTTTCCTTCAACAAGTCATCATATTCCTGCATAAGGTTCTCATGCTTGAATCTGATCTTGGGATGCTCGTACACAGCAACACCCTTCTTCATCGTCTTGATTAGGGTTTCAGGTCAAAATCAAAATGGGCGATCCAATTCCCAAACACAGCCTCTTCTTCTTATTCTTCTTGGCGCTGTAAACTCCCAAGTCCAAAGCACCAACTGAATTCCCCATTTGCAGTGAGAAACCAACAGTAAAATGGGGAACCTGTGCACTTGTTTTACCCCAAAAGCACCGTTAAAACTTGATGTCGACCTGTGAAGCAGCTACAGGGCAATTCTTCATCCCATCAAGAAAAGTCCAATCCCAACACCAGTGGGTTCCACCTATTTTGATTGCGAACAAAGACAGAGAGAGAGGGAGAGAGATGGGGGGGAGAGTTTTGATCTTTATTCCGTGAACCAACCGATTAGTCTCGTAGCTTTGCATTCTTATCTCTTTGCAAATGTTCGTTAAAGGTTGGTTTAATATCTATTTTGGTCACTAATGTATTGAGTTTGTAGCATAGTGGTCATCAATGTTTTAGTGTGGTCATTAACCTATTCGATTTGTAACGAGTTGGCCATTTCGTCAAAGTCTTCATCTAATTTTTTTCATTAATGGTTGATATCAGCAATCCAACTCAGCTTTTTTGTTCATGTCACCTATTGCCACGTCACCCATTGAACCCCACATTTAATCTAATTAAACAACCTAACCTAACTTATTAAAACAAACTCAACCAAAAACCCATTACCCTATTCTTTTCCCACTTAGGGGTTGTCTGTTCATCTTCCATTTCATTTCACAACTTCTCCTCTCTCCCAGGACTGTAATTAACGATTAATTTGAAGCTAGATGATAGGAATCAATAAGCTTACCATTCTTGAAATTGAAGCTAGATGATGGGAATCAGTAAGCTTATCATTCTTGAATTTGAAGCTAGATGCCAAAAAAGTCACCGGAGACGAATTAGTCAAAAAGTTAAAAGGTGATCTAATGGTTGAAAAAAGGTTGGACACATATCTCCAGTCTTGAAAGGACTGCATTTAATGTTAATGCATAAAATTAGGAGTTTAATGTTCTAACTTTATTTTGCTTTAATTGTGCTTTTGATTGCATGGGTTAGTAATAGAATAAGGTGACACTAATTAGATATATAGTTGAGTTTTTTTATCCTAATAGATCTCAATCATTGGTAGGGGCTATAATTCAGGAAATAAGAACTATTCTCAAAAGAATGCTTGAAGTGATATAAAAGACAATAAAAAGAATAAGAAACTCAAAAGCACATGATGTGGCCAAGTTTGCTCTTAATTTTAGGGGTATTGACTTAAAGAGTCCTGTACGTTTGAAGATTACACGCGACGGTCACGGTTGTATGAAATCTTTCAAAATAGTCCCGAACTCCATTTCCGTCTACGGCCGTCCACTTTTTCCGTCAAAATTTGCCACCGAGGATGCCTTGTTGGACCCGCCACGTCAGTTGATGAACTGCAGGATAGCGGGCAATCAAATAACTACCAAGCTGTGAAGCTAGGGTAGATCGTATTCCAGGGGTTTCCTCTACTTCCTTACTCAAAGGTGTTGACAGTTTTAATCCAAGGTTAAACACGTGGTGCGTGGTGTGAGTTCCACGACTTATATTCTAAAAGTTGCAAAGATAAATTGAAATGAAATTAAAACGAAGAAAAAATTAAAGATTGATTGATTGACGAGAAAGATGACAGACATGCTTAGACTTCGAATTCCCCTTAGATTACCAGAGCAGCAGCAGTCAACAGACCAGCGATTTTCGATTCTAGTTCATTCAGTTCACAGACACCATCATAACTCCTGACCCTTAGGTTTAAGACTGGCGAACGTTCGCTCTATCCGATCTAGCTACCACGATTAATTAGCCGCCCGGGTACGGTCACCTCTCGCAACGACTTAACTTAACTGGTGCAAATTCTAGTGATTAATGAGTTACTCTAGCAATGGATCAACCCTAATCGGTTCCTACGAAAGGCACACTCCAATTATAAGGTTGACTGTTCGATTTGGTGTTTTAAAGTAAGGCGAGCGTTCGCTTCTATCCTTAGCTTAACAAGAATCTAATCTAGGTGGCCAAACCAGACAAGAAACACAGAAAACGAAGAACAAATCAAACATGAAAGATGAAACTGAATGAATTTCGAATCTAATCACCGCCGATCCGTGACCGCTTTAAGCCCTGGGTCACTTAGGGTTCATCTAATCTAAGCTACACAAGTTTAGCTACTCATATTCAATACAGAAGAATCGAAGACTAACGAAGAATACATCTCAGGTAGGAAGACAGAGAAGAATTGTAAAACCTAATTTCGATGTTTCCTGGCAGCCTCAATCTGCTGGATCTTCAACTCCTAGCACTGGTTCTCCGAGATGGATGGATGGCGTCACGATCCGTTCCTGGCTCTTTGAACTCTATCTACTCGCCCTCTCTCTCCTCTCTGTTGTGTCCGTCGTAAGTTGTAAGTGATAAAAGTCTGTCCCCCTTTATTAGCCGCCGATTTCTGTACTTATACTGACCCGACAATTTCTTAATTTCCCTTGGAATTTTCACCGAAAATATCCTTAGATTTTCGGTGAAAACATCTGTTTAAATGGAGCTTCATCCGTCTGTTTCTTCCGGTTGGTTTTGCTTGGAGTTTTCGCCGAATACAGTAATGTATTTTCGCCGAAAACTTACTCTCAATCGGGTCAGTGAATTCTTCTTCCATTTTCGGCGAAAACCCAAGGGTATTTTCGCCGAAAATATATGTATAAACCGGGCAGTAATTTGTTTGAACTTGAATGGCTCCTTTGATCGGTTCCGGTGCAATCCTCGAGGTTCCAATGCCTTAGACACGTCCTTGGTTACTTATTCGACGGTAAAAACCTGTGCTAACATAAAAATACTAGAAAACCATCAAATAGACCCGAAACGGGCCAAGGTAACACAAATGGCACGAGATAGGGCAATCGATTGAATATTCGTTATTCTACCCTAAAAACCATGTCTTAAGCAAAGAAATGTCGCTTAAATGAGGCTGATAATCACGTCAAATCGAGTGTCATCAAATACCCCACACTTAAGCTTTTGCTTGTCCTCAAGCAAACTGAATAGAAACGCCCATGTTCACAATTGATAAGATCAGTTAAATTGGAGCTCAATCAAACACAATGAATTATTAGACAGCTCGATCCTAGAACAAGAAACCTAACATGCATATAGATCAGCCAAACTACCTGGTCTCACTAATAAACTGCACACGACAAGTAATTAGCAACCAATTATGCACGAATTTGACCTGACCGACCAGACTCCTCACACAGGAAATATATATAGTACAATGGGAACTATCACTCTCTGTGTTTAAGGACGTGTTTCTGCTCTCGATCATTTTCTGTTACCGAATTCTGTCATAGGTTTGCATTTCGACCACATCTCCACCACTGTGACAACACGAGTATCTAGTCAAGAAGGACTTCCCTGCTAGGACCGTAATAAATTCTACACTACTCGGGTTTATAATGAGATGGATGATGGGAATGTATGATGATGGCTTGGTGCGATGTAGCTTTCGACTAACTTCCCTCGAATCTAATCTATGGCTTCCTACCGTCTCCAAACACGGGTGGAATGATGAACGCTCGTCCTATGATACCCTCAAGCAACCTAGCACTTATTATTATTATTATTTTTTTCACTTCGTTCTCCCATTTGTAGGGAGGAGAACGTTTTATTTGAACTACACTTTTGAACTTTTCTGACTTTCTTCTTTTCTTCATTTTTTTTTCGAAATTTTCTCTTTTTCTTACTTTACTTACTTTTTTCTTTTGTGCCGATTTTTCTTTTAGTTGCTAGAGGGGTTTACACGTCTGGACATATTGGCTAAGACCACCTGTTTAATGGCTATAGGCAGGTTACCACAAACCGACTTCCGGTAGGTCAATCTAGAACTAAGATCACAGGGGATCAACGGGGAATGAAAGAAATGGGAAACAGCTGTAATGTATTATCGAACTGAAAGAACAGGCCAAGCTCAAGGGTCTAAACCTAGTGGATTTATCGTTTGGTAGGCTATCTGGCTTAGTAGCTGAATCTAGGTGCCCCTATCCTTCTAGAACTCGTGTCATCGTGTGGTCTCGAGTAGGTCTTATGCAAATTCTAACTCATTCAAGTAAACAGAAAACCACTCAGAAAGAATTAAAATTGCGAGTCACCTGCAATGGATCAAAAGCTCACAGTTGGTTTGCTAGTCGGATTCGGTCATTTTCATGCAATCAAGGCTACAAACTACAAGTGTGATTTTAAAATTCTGTTCTGACCAGACAATTTAGCATCAAAGCATACAAGTTGGTTCTCAAGTTCTAGGTTAAGCAGTCTAAGCATCATTATGAAAGTTTGAACAACAACTTAACATCAAAAATCAAGAACTGAGCCATTCTAATGCTAGAGAGACTGGAATGGAATCACGAGGCACACACAAAGATATAGGCAATCAAGATCATGCACGGTTCTCTAACACCCTACCCCACACTTAGACTGTTCTGTGTCCTCACAGGACCAAACTGAAGGAGAGAGATACGAAGAACCTGGAGGGTGAAGGGCGGTGTAGTGGATGAACGCGGAGACGTCAGAGCGGGGCAGAGTAGCTACTCAAAACCCTATAAAACACAAACAACAAAAAGATCAAAAGGAAACCGGGACAAGTGCCCCAGATCCACACAAAATAAAATTGGATCGAGACCCGAAAAGAAGAAAGAAAAGAAAGGAAAAGGATAGAAACAACCTGATCACTGTTCCGCGGGAGGAGGTGGAGGTGCAGTAGGAATGGAGGAAATGGCGAACCGCTGCTCCATTTGTTGTCGCCAAGCGAGCTCTTCCTTGTGTCTGGCAGACTGGTCGGCCAAGAACCGCTGAAGAATGGCCCATCGCTCGTTCTGGTTCTCCTCATGTGCTACTCGGTCCTTCTGCCATTGAAGCGAACCAGCCGAGTAGTCTACTGCCACTTCTCAATACGCGCCAGCCTCTCATTCATCTCCGCGGTGATTTGCGCTCGCGACGGCGGGCGGTCAGCTGACTGTGGAATGCGGTGAGGAAGTGGTTCGCAATGCTCGAAATCCAATGACAGGTCGATGCCCCGTGCTATGGCCAGGTCAGCACCTATATGCTCAATCGGGATACGAGGGATATCGGGGCCCCATTTGTCACCGAGCTGGAGGTTGTCGATCAGAAGTGAAATGAAAGGCCCCCTGGAAGCTCAGAAGGAAGCTACTTGGTGGTAGTGCGCTTGTGAAAGAATCGAGCAAGCCACCAACCGGGATGCATGTTGGCATCTTCCTCTAAAGCGCGGAATAATATGAGCTCCTCCAAAGAAACGTGGTGACGGCTCGTCTTGCTACAATAACACAAAGATTGCACCCAAACATAATGCAAGAATTTAAGAATAGGGTGAACGATGTCACCGACCGTGGGGTGTACGATGGGTGAGGTCTCAACTCCGCAGGTAGCCCATCTCCACACGTCTTGGTAAGGGACACTCGTGATGGAGTATGTGTCCGCGAAGCCAAATGATGTCGTATCGACGTCGACGTGCGGGTCCAGCAAGAGGCCGAACTCGTGGATGGACTTCTCGTGGAGAACACCACCGAGGCAAAAGGAGAGAATTTTTGCCCACGAATGGGCTTCGGGGTGAGGCGCTGGAATGAACTCCAGAACTCTTGGAGAGCGACAAGCGGGTAAGGGGAGCCATGTGCAGTCAGCACACGTAAACCAACTTTATTAAGGACGGTGTCGACGGTCGAGTGCCAAGCCGGATTGTGCGCCTTGAGACTGTCTAGAGAGAGAACTGCCACTTTAGCTGGAGGAATGGCTTTGATCTTCTGAAAAACCTCAAACTGGTGCGGTTCCAGGGCTGCAATGAAGGGGTGCACGGACCCATTGGCAGGTGTAGGAATAGAGGAGATAAGAGTCGCAGGGGTCGGTGCATCCTCGGGGATGATGGCCACAGCTGTCGATGTCTGTGCGGTTGGGGCTAGTGGTCGGCGGTATGGTGTTCGGCTCTGGCGAGCAGAGGATCGCTGCGCTCTATCTGCACTGGTAGTCTTAAAACGTTTGGGAGCCCTGTAAAACATAACTCAGAGAAGACCAGCATCAGATGACAAGAATCTTACCCCACACTTAATCTGACAAGGTGGGGTAAACAAAATGGCCGAGAGATCATTGAATCGAGATAAAGCAATAAAGAGCAGTCAATTCATTCAGCAAGCATGAGGAACGGAATGATTCGTTAACACGATCTCACAGACAACAAATCATGATTCTGAAAAGGCCACAAAACAATACCAGAACCTAGCCAAGTGATACCGACAAAGCAATCATGAAAAATAAGGGAGAACCAAGAGTCAAACCAAGTCAATCGTGCCGAAAATCGAAAGTCAAAAAGCCAAAAGATTCAAAATCAAGGGCTGAACAACTAACCGTGAAGACATGATTCAAGAAAATGATTGGAAATCTGAGGAATCGAAGAAAAACTTGAAAGCTAAGTCGGTCGGAACCGGGGCTGCAAGAACTCCGATTCTAGGGTTTTGAAACAGGGGCTAGGGGGAGGAAGACGGGCGGTGGTTACTGTTGATTGAGGCAGCGGCTTGGGAGACGGCGGCGGCTACTGATCGGTGGGCAAGGGGCGGCGGTGGTCAGAGAGAGAGAGAAGGGGTTTGAACATAGAGAGCGGTGAGAAGAGAGTGTTTTCGGGGGGGTAAACTGTTTTCGCGAAAAAAATAAAGAACCGAGGGGGGTTTTATATTGACCGAAATCAACAAAATATTCGGCAAAAATAATGGAGTTTATTCGGCGAAAATTTCTTTTAAAACGAAAATCGGTTCGGCGAAAAATGTGACGGATTTCGGCGAAGAGTGGCGGCGGAGAGAAACAGGAGAAAACAGGTTGATTTGCACTTGAGTTTTCAGCGAAAATGAAGAGATATTTTCGCCGAAAACTTACTTGAAAACGGTCGGCAACAGTTATTTTTTTTATTTTTTTTAAAGGGGGGTTTAAAACAAAGACGACGCAAAGCGAAAAGTTACTGACTCCAGTCGTGGGTTGCCTCCCACGAAGCGCTCTTGTTTAACGTCCGTGAGCCAGACGATACCTGGATTCGTGTCAGGATTCCAAAACAAGGTAGTGCACGTCTATGGAAGAGACAGCTAACCCTTGCAGATACTTCTTAAGCCTATGCCCGTTGACCACAAACGGCTCTTGATCGTGCAAGTTAATGTAGACGCTGCCTAAGGGTGTCTGTCGGACCACGGTATAAGGGCCAGACCATCGGGATTTCAACTTACCCGGGAAGAGCTTCAATCGAGAGTTATATAAGAGTACTTCTTCTCCGGGATAGAACTGCTTGATGGTCTTCAGCTGAGTGTCATGAATTTTCTTCGTGCGCTCTTTGTATAACTTCGTGCTCTCATATGCGTGAAGTCGATGCTCCTCAAGCTCTGCGATCTGGTTATGGCGGTTGTTACCTGCTACTGCATAGCTCATGTTCAACTCTTTATTAGCCCAGAATGCCTTGTGCTCAAGCTCAACTGGTAAATGACATGCCTTGCCATAGACCAGCTGATACGGTGAGGTACCGATGGGAGTCTTATAGGCAGTTCGATACGCCCATAAGGCGTCATTGAGCTTAGATGACCAGTCCTTGCGAGACCGGCCAACTGTCCTATCAAGAATCCGCTTGAGCTCACGGTTTGTCACTTCCGCCTGACCATTCGCTTGAGGATGGTAAGCGTGGACATTTGGTGGGTGACGCCAAAGCGTTTGCACACCCGGTCGAATTGCCCGTGGAAGTGGGTGCCCCTATCGCTTATGATGAAGCGAGGTGAACCGAAACGCGTGAAAAGACGGGTAAGGAACCGATCCACCACTCTAGAATCATTAGTGGGTAAAGCTTCAGCCTCAGCCCACTTAGAAACGTAATCAACGGCTACAAGAATGTACTTGTTTCCGTTGGAGGGTGTGAACGGACCCATAAAATCAATTCCCCAAACATCAAAAATTTCAACAGTAAAAGAAACAATTTGGGGCATCTCATTACGGTTAGAGATGTTACCTGATCACTGGCACGCATCACAATGTCGAGCAAAAACATCGCAATCACTAAAGATCAAGGGCCAGTAGAAACCTGTTTCGAGTACCTTTCTCGCAGTGCGGTTGCCTCCGAAGTGTCCTCCAAACTGTCCTTCATGGCATTTACGAATGATGTCAGCTGCTTCAGTGTAAGAGACACATCTCCGGATCATTCCGTCAAGACTGATGCGGTATAAGAAAGGCTCATCCCAGAAGTATGACTTGGCTTCTTTAAAGAGCTTCTTGCGTGCATTGTAATCCAGTTCAGGAGGTACAATGCCATGAGAGAGGTAATTAGCCAGGGTTGCATACCATGGTTCCTCTGAGTCGGCAGCATTACTCAGATCTTAAGCGTGAGGAATCGCCCAGGGCTCGATAGTTATGCTGTTAACCTGTTCATATGTTTCAACACACAACAGCTCGTCAGGGAAAGAATCATTAATAGGGGTAGTAGACTTACCTGTTTGTGATTCCTCCAATCGGGAAAGATGATCCACTGCTAAGTTCTCAGCTCCCTTCTTGTCTTTAATTTCTATGTCGAACTTTGGAGTAGAAGGATCCACCGGATGAGACGTGGCTTTGAATCCTGCTTGGCTAATAGATGGCGCAGAGCGACATGATCTGTGTAGACAATGGTATGTGAAAGAACCAGATACTGTCTAAACTTATCAAAGGAGAAAACGATAGCCAGAAGCTCTTTCTCCGTAGAAGTGTAGTTCCTCTGAGCATCATTGAGTGTCTTGCTCGCAAAGTAGATAGGATGAAATCTCTTCTCCTTTCTCTGACCAAGAACCGCGCCAACAGCGAAATCACTAGCATCGCACATGATCTCGAATGGAAGATTCCAATCTGGTGCTGTAAGAATCGGTGCGGTGGTAAGTTGAGTCTTCAGAGTCTCAAAAGCTTCAAGACAGGCTTTGTCAAAGACGAAAGGAACATCTTTCTCAAGGAGCTTCGTCATTGGAAGGGTGATCTTGGAGAAATCTCTGATGAATCTCCGGTAGAATCCAGCATGACCAAGAAAACTTCGAACTGTCTTGACTGAGGTCGGCGGTGGTGTAGGCTGGCAATGGTCTCAAGCTTGGCACGATCGACTTCTATACCGGTCTTAGATATCCTGTGGCCTAAAACAATGCCTTCTGTAACCATGAAATCACATTTCTCCCAGCTAAGAGCTAGGTTGGTCTCCTCACAACGAGCCAGCACCTTGTCCAGATTAGCCAGACACTTGGAAAATGAATCTCCATAGACGGAGAAGTCGTCCATGAACACCTCCACCACATTCTCTACCGGATCTCCAAATATTGCAAGCATGCATCTCTGAAAGGTAGCAGGTGCGTTACATAAACCAAAAGGAATACGACGATAAGCAAACGTACCGAACGGGCATGTGAAGGTCGTCTTCTCTTGATCAACAAGCTCGATGGGGATCTGAAAGTAACCGGACATCCCGTCCAAGAAGCAGTTGTATTCATGACCAACCAATCGTTCAAGCATCTGATCAATGAACGGCAGTGGAAAGTGATCCTTCTTGGTGGCATCATTTAATCATCGATAATCGATACAGACTCTCCATCCGGTAACTGTTCGGGTAAGAATGAGCTCACCCTTTGGATTAGGGATGACTGTAATTCCTCCTTTCTTCAGAACGACTTGAGTCGGACTGACCCAAGGACTGTCGGCAATAGGATAGATGATACCGGCATCTAGAAGCTTGAGTACTTCTTTCTTTACAACTTCCTGCATCATAGGGTTAAGTCGGCGTTGCGGTTGTCTGACTGGTTTGAATTCCTCATCAACGACTATCCGATGTTTGCAAAAGGTTTCAGAGATGCCTCTGATGTCTGCTAACTGCCAGGCAATAGCTCGGACGTGCTTCTTGAGTAGCCCGATCAGTTGCCCTTTCTGCTCGGGCGATAGATTCGCATTGATGATGACAGGTAACTGGCAGTCCTTTCCCAGAAATGCGTATTCTAAGTGGTCAGGTAGCTCCTTCAGAGTGAGTTCTGGTGGATTCTCATATGAAGTAGCAATCCGACTCGACGCTGGCTCAATATGGGTAGGCGCAGTGATGGGTGTGAATGTCGCCTTTTGTTCATCTAGCTCATCTTGCCATAAGCACTGCTCTGGGTCTTCTAACGCATTATCAATCCCTGAAATCAAACACAACTCTAGCGGATCACTAGATAAAGCATTAGTAAAGGAGTCGGCCGATGCCAACTCTAAGGGATCAACAGCATAACATTTATCATCTTGAGCAATAGAATATCTCATGCTATCTTTAATGCAGAATGCAACACTCTCTTGACCTACACTTAAAGTTAACAGGCCTTGTTTGCAGTTTATATTCACACCAGCAGTTGCTAAGAAAGGTCGACCTAGGATGAGTGCTCTGTCTAACTCACGAGTATCTAGAACAACGAAATCTGCAATTATAGTAAACGGACCACAGCAAACAGTTACATCTTCTATTATACCTCTGGGTCGTTTGACAGACCTATCGGCTAAAACGAGATGCAAAGTAATCGGTTTTAATTGCCCTAGATTCATCTTTTCATATAGATAAACAGGCATAACATTAATAGAGGCACCAGAATCAACCAGACTGCGATCAATTTGAATGCCATTAATAACGCACGGTAATGTAAAACAACCCGGATCAGAACACTTAGCTGGGGGTGGTGGCGGCTGTCCCATGGGAGATGGCGCACCGAGAATAGAAGCACATTCATTAGTGAGCGTAACAGAGTACACCTCTCCGCTCTTCACTTTCTTCACTAGGTCTTTAAAGAACTTCCCAAGTGGTGGTATAATCTCTACAGCTTCTGTCACTGGTATCTTGATTTCTGCAGTCTTAAGAACATTGTACCATTTCTTATACTGAGTGTCGTGATCCTTGGCTTTGCTCCTTGCAGCTTTTGGAAAAGGGATCCTAGGTACATACGGCGCCAAGACGGGTTCAGGAGCTGTCTTGGGCGGCGGAGGAGGAGCAGCAGGTGCTTCTTCTTCCTCTTCTGTGATATCTTCTATTTCTGGCATATCTATGGCAGCACTAGTATCTGGTATCATGTCAGGTTCCGGAGCTTTTGGATCAGTTGTTTGCTTGCCGCACCTTGTGGTAATAGCTTGAGCGTGTTCGCTCCTTGTATCGAATCTGCTTGAAATGCTTCTGGATTAATGGGGGGGTTGCTAGTAAAAAGTTTAGCCATGGTGCTTATAACGACGTCTATTCTTTGACTTTGAGCTCTTTGTCCTTGATTAAGTGCCACTTGAGCTTTTAACTGAATGTCATGGTCGTCAAGTCGGCTCATGATCTGATCAAACTTCCTCTCATAGTCTATGTCCCTATTGTAGTACGGCTTTGCCTGAAACTGGTGTTGTCCTCCAACGAATCCCAGAGGTCTATAATAAGGATCTACTAACCGGTTGCTCTGCTTCCGTGGCACGTAGTTTCTGTAACCGGCGTAGCCTTTTTGATTATTAGTGAAGCCCTGATCGATGAAGTTTATCTCTTCTGTAGACCAGACTTTTGCTGTACCGAAATTTAGGCAGCTTCCACCGTTGTGAGCACAGGATCCACACCATCCACAGTCAACCGAAAAGACGGTAGTTGACGGAGATTCGAGAGGAATACCAGCTGCTTGTAGATGCTTCTGAACTTCTGCCTTGATCTGCTCTGTAACACTTATCTGACTCTGGCTCTGACTCTTGGTTCCTTCTATTTGCCTCTCCCAGTTTCTAGATTTTGAAGCACAGTCAGCAAAATGCAGAAGAGCATCCTGAGGAGTGAGAGCGGTGCAATCTCCGCCAGCTATGGTGTTGACCCAGTTTGCAGATTCTTGGCGCATACCACGAGCAAAGAATTCAGCCAGCTGTCTTTGTTCATACCTATGGCGAGGGCAGTCGAAGAGAAGAGACTGGAATTCATTCCAAGTGTCATACAGGCTTGCATCCTCTCTCTGAGTGAATCTGGAAATGCGGTCTTTATAAGCAGTTGTTCTTGCAGGAGGAAAGTATTCCTCAACAAAATCTTGAGCTAATGCCTCCTAGTCAGTGTAGTGACCTGGCGGTTTGCTGCTAAGCCATTGTTTAGCTGCACCTCTGAGAGAAAATGGGAAAGCTCGGAGATATAGCACATTCTTGTTGAGATTCCCAGACTTGGAGGTGTCGCAGACAGCCAAAAAGTTGGTTATGTGTGTGTAGGGGTTATCATCTGGTCTTCCCTCGAATTGTATGTCCCTGGAGATTAGCTCCAGGAGAGGAATCTGAATCTCATAGTCAGGATCATTGTCATTAGAAAGCACGGTGATGGGTGATCGAAGATTAGATGCACGCGGCTTACTATAGTCCGTAACACTTTTAAGAGTGGCCATTGCGGTAAAGGAAGATGGAACGGAAGTGATCTGCTTCTGTACCTGCTATGATCTGCAAGAGACAAAAACAAAACACAACCGGTGTAAAATCGAAGTGTAATGGAAAATGAAAGATGGAAAGGGTAGAAGAATTAAAATGCCAACTCTTCTTTCAACGAAATAGAAGAGTCCCCGGCAACGGCGCCAATTTGATGAACTGCAGGATAGCGGGCAATCAAATAACTACCAAGCTGTGAAGCTAGGGTAGATCGTATTCCAGGGGTTTCCTCTACTTCCTTACTCAAAGGTGTTGACAGTTTTAATCCAAGGTTAAACACGTGGTGCGTGGTGTGAGTTCCACGACTTCTATTCTAAAAGTTGCAAAGATAAATTGAAATGAAATTAAAATGAAGAAAAAAGTAAAGATTGATTGATTGACGAGAAAGATGACAGACATGCTTAGACTTCGAATTCCCCTTAGATTACCAGAGCAGCAGCAGTCAACAGACCAGCGATTTTTGATTCTAGTTCATTCAGTTCACAGACACCATCATAACTCCTGACCCTTAGGTTTAAGACTGGCGAACGTTCGCTCTATCCGATCTAGCTACCACGATTAATTAGCCGCCCGGGTACGGTCGCCTCTCGCAACGACTTAACTTAACTGGTGCAAATTCTAGTGATTAATGAGTTACTCTAGCAATGGATCAACCCTAATCGGTTCCTACGAAAGGCACACTCCAATTATAAGGTTGACTGTTCGATTTGGTGTTTTAAAGTAAGGCGAGCGTTCGCTTCTATCCTTAGCTTAACAAGAATCTAATCTAGGTGGCCAAACCAGACAAGAAACACAGAAAATGAAGAACAAATCAAACATGAAAGATGAAACTGAATGAATTTCGAATCTAATCACCGCCGATCCGTGACCGCTTTAAGCCCTGGGTCACTTAGGGTTCATCTAATCTAAGCTACACAAGTTTAGCTACTCATATTCAATACAGAAGAATCGAAGACTAACGAAGAATACATCTCAAGTAGGAAGACAGAGAAGAACTGTAAAACCTAATTTCGATGTTTCCTGGCAGCCTCAATCTGCTGGATCTTCAACTCCTAGCACTGGTTCTCCGAGATGGATGGATGGCGTCACGATCCGTTCCTGGCTCTTTGAACTCTATCTACTCGCCCTCTCTCTCCTCTCTGTTGTGTCCGTCGTAAGTTGTAAGTGATAAAAGTCTGCCCCCCTTTATTAGCTGCCGATTTCTGTACTTATACTGACCCGACAATTTCTTAATTTCCCTTGGAATTTTCGCCGAAAATCTAAGGATATTTTCGGCAAAAACATCTGTTTAAATGGAGCTTCATCCGTCTGTTTCTTTTGGTTGGTTTTGCTTGGAGTTTTCGCCGAATACAGTAATGTATTTTCGCCGAAAACTTACTCTCAATCGGGTCAGTGAATTCTTCTTCCATTTTCGGCGAAAACCCAAGGGTATTTTCGCCGAAAATATATGTATAAACCGGGCAGGAATTTGTTTGAACTTGAATGGCTCCTTTGCTCGGTTCCGGTGCAATCCTCGAGGTTCCAATGCCTTAGACACGTCCTTGTTTACTTATTCGACGGCAAAAACCTGTGCTAACATAAAAACACTAGAAAACCATCAAATAGACCCGAAACGGGCCAAGGTAACACAAATGGCACGAGATAGGGCAATCGATTGAATATTCGTTATTCTACCCGAAAAACCATGTCTTAAGCAAAGAAATGTCACTTAAATGAGGCTGATAATCACGTCAAATTGAGTGTCATCATTAGTCTTTGGCATTGTCAGCATCCAAGGTTCGGTTCGCATTGGGTTTGTCTGAGTAGCCGTCCGGTTCGAACACCCAGCTCGCCCGTGGGTGCATGGCGGGAATGGGAATAGTATTGCGACACGTGTCCCACTCCTACCCACATAAATTTTGGCAAGCCTTTTCCCGGCCCCTCTCTCTCTCCCTTACCTTACCTCCTCCTTCTTCTTCTTCTTCTTCTTCTTCTTTCCCCATGCTTGGAGAGGAGACCACCATTGTTACATAACCTCCATTTGCAGACCTCCACTGAAACTGCAAATCCGCATCTGGGTTTAGGCGAGTACCCAAAAAACTTTCCCCCATTAAATCAGTGAGTCCGTACGCATTCATTTGAGTTACGGTTTTTAGGGTTTACGACCCAATTTCATAATATGGACCATTTGGGTTAGGGTTCGATGCAGGTTTAGGGTCTCGATGCGGTGAGATACACCGCTGGCGGTGGAGGTGCTATGTCACTACCGTATGAGAGCTTTGACGAGAATTTTGTATACTGATGCGAACCCAGGAAGGAAATTCTTCGGGTGCCCCAGATATGTTTCTAAGGTGGGTGTGAATCCCTAAAGTTGTAGGGTGAGTTGATGAGTTTGATTTTTACAGTCTGGTTTTTTTCTGCGTAGATTGAGCCGGGATGCGGTTTCTTTGTCTGGTACGATGTTGAAGTAGCCGCTGCAGCGGAGAAGCAAGACCTTGTACGCCTAGTGGATTCCATCCAAAATCGAATTGATGAACTGGAATATGAGAATAATAATCTCCGGACGCGTTTAAGGGAACAAGCGGAGGTGGGCAGCAGTGACAAGAGTATGACAACTAAACTGGAGAGTCTAACCAAAAGGGTGTCACAACTCGAAATGTCAAGCGGTTTAGGGTTTAGGGTTGCGAAATGATTTTTCCTTGTATCTTCACCGTGTTTATGAACAAAGCTCATTGTGACAATGTCCTTCCATGTAATGAAATCCTATCTTTGTGGGCTTCAACAAAATATGCGAGTATATTCGTGCATTAACTAGTAGGAGTACCGTTCACAGTTTTACAAAACAATACACACCAAAAGAAGTCACATCCATGAGGGTTTACACACTACCCTTGACGGTTCTAGTCACCGATTAACAAAATAAGTGTTCAAACAGCACTCCACATATACTACCATTCAGTCGATGTTGTAAACGACGATTCCAAAATATCTACCCAGAAAGTAGTCCCTTCTCCTAGCTGGTGTGCCCTCCACGGGTCACTTTCATCTTGCTCCTGGTGACCCTCACAGATGGAGTTTCATTCCCCCTTGGAACATGTTGCAGAGGCGTCACTTGGACAGAAGTGTTCGTCTCTGGGTTAGATGAATACGCCCCATTTCCATCAAGCAGACCCTACAAAATATTGGAACAACATCAACATATTTACCAAAGTATGAATGCCCATGTACAAAGCAAGAAAGAGCGCAGCTCAGTACATACCCCGCCAGACCCGTGGGAACGTTTGTTGTGGCCTACTTTCTTGCACAATGAACACTTTTGCTTCTCACCGGTTCTTCGAACGGCCTTATAAGTTTTTCCCCTCTTGTCTTTCTTCGTTGCCACCTCTCCTGCTTCCAGCCTCCTTTTTTCTGTTTTGGGCCCGACGTAGGCCTCTCAATGGTTGGCGGTCTCAGGTCAGGGCCAAAGGAAGCATTCCACAGGGATGCATCATTCAAAGGGTTGATGGAATTACCATAAGCAAGCCTGTAATTGGCGATCGTGTAGCAAGGGTTGCAGTACGATTCAATTGGGTCTCGGTTGTAGGTAATGCACGCCAAGGCATGTTCACAAGGTAGTCCCGATAGTTGCCATAGTCCACATGCACACTGTGAGGCCCTAACGTTAACCACCCAGCTTCAGTAACCCCTCACGTACCTCGAACATGCCATTTCCATTGAATGTAAGGTAGCACATGCAAGCTAGTTTCTTACGTTCCTTGATAGTTTCATAGGCTTGAGGACACAGGGATTCTATGTCACGGCTGGCCACCTTGATGAAATTGACTGTTATCCTCTTCATCATTTTAAACCTATACAATGTAACAACACCACATTCAGAATAGCTGCCAAGTTCCATAACAATTACAATCAGAATTCCCAAGATATTACCTGAATGCTTCGAGGCACGATAGGATTGGCATATCACGGGATTCTAGTATCCACCTAGTGAAACTCTCACAATGGTTGTTCAGACTGATGTCACAAGTCGTTAGTGTTTCGAAGTAATACTTGCACCACGACTGCACACCCCTCCTCTGCATCCACTCCAAAGGTGTTCTGGTGTCATGTACTTGTCCCCCTTCTCCCTGAACGTTTTCATGGCTTCATCAAATACACCTTTGTTAGTGGCCTTACAGGCAGCCCAGAACATTTTCTTCAACGCACGTCTTCTTTTGAACTTGTCAGTGAAGTTCACATATAGATGACGTACACAGTAGCGATGGTCAGCATTTGGAAACCTCCGTTCCAGTATATTTTGCAATCCCTATAGTCATACCAGGTGTGTTAGCCATGCAGTTCTACAAGTAGTAGGTATGCTTTTGGTGTAACTAATTATACTTCAGGGACCAATATGTTCATACTTACCTTCTGTCTGTCTGACATAAACGTCCACCCAGGTCCGTTTGGAATTTCCAAGTCACGCTTCAGTAGCTCCATGAACCAACCCCATGTGGCCTCACACTCTTTTTCGACGATTTCCCATGCAATGGGAAACATGCCATCATTTCCATTACTCCGACTGCAGCCAACAACTGCCAACCTAGGAGGTTTTTGATATGGCAGCCGTCGAGCCCAATAAACCGTCGACAACCAGCCTTGAAACCCTTCTTCAGTGGGTCTAAACAAATGTAGATCGAATGAAAGGTCAGGCCTTCATACTGAATGTCTACCGTTGTACCTGGATTCATCCTACGCAATTATGTGCCGTAGTCCCACAGCTTCTTGAATTGGTCGTCGTCATCCCCATGAATGAGGCTCAGTGCTACCTTCTTTGTTCTGTACGCCTTCATTGAATTAATTTTTAGACCAAAATCAGTAATCACTGTGTGAATGATGTTTCGTAGTGACCATGAAGAATCAATACGAAACCTAGCCACATAGTGTTATGCCAAGAAAGTAGGGTTTGCAGCTCGGATGTCTTCCTCTACAAGGCAGTCATGCTCCGGTTGGCCAGATATTAGCACTACGGTATCAGACCCACTACAGTGCTGAGAGAAAGAAACTGCATCCTTTCACACATACGCACCTGCACCTGACCTTGTCATTGAATGGGAATTTGACACCGCGACGGCTTCTAACAGCATTGACTTTTGCAAAACTCCTTGAATTGACCGAATGACTCGAACTCCTTGCCAATAACGATCTCCACGTCATCCATGTCTCTAGAAGAATGAAAAATAGGATAGCGGTCAGGTCTTGGTTTGTCATCTTCCCCATCCACGTTCACTGAGCATATCTTCTTCATTACGAACTATGTCGCACTCGTCATCATCGTTCCTGGCATCGCTCCCAGCCTCCCCATTTGACCCGGCTTCAGACTCAGCTCGGTTGGCACGAGCATCAGAATTGGATTCACTTGAAGACTCGCTATTCAAATCCGGGGGGACGTAATCTGGCTACTAGGGGAAGACAGCTCAGCTACATATGCGAAGTCAGAGTCCTCTTCGCTGGAGTAAGGATTGTAACGACCGTCCCAGAATTCACCGGGGAAGAGCTGGGGATGGTAGGGGAGGACCACCCTTCTTCTAAATCTGGGACATGTTGGTTTAAAGCTTCTTCACGTTCCATTTCAGCTAACACCTCCTCTACATCAAGCCAACGCCGGTCATCCTCATTTACCTCCACATGAGCGGCGTTCACTGCCAGATCAGCCTCGATGTTTGCCAGATCATCCTCGTTGACTGCCATATCATCATTGTTGACCACCACATCATCCTCATTTACCGCCACATGAGCGGCGTTGACTGCCAGATCAGCCTTGATGTTTGCCAGATCATCCTCGTTGACTGCCATATCATCATCGTTGACCACCACATCATCCTCATTTACCGCCACATGAGCGTCGTTGACTGCCAGATCATCCTCAATGTTTGCCATATCATCAACGTTGACCACCACATCATCCTCGTTTAGCCCCACATAGGCATGTGTGTAGACTGCACCGCCAGTTGGATTCACTTGGTCGACAACATTGTCTTCAGTGCCCCTAAATTCCTCATTCAAGTTGGCGTTGCCTTTATGAGGATCACCACCCTCATTGGTAGGAAGTTTGTCGTTGTTTTCTTCTTTAGGGACCACTTTAGTTCTTGGATTGACTTTCCTATTGACTCTATTATTCCATTTGGAGCCATGTCACTTTTATCAGCAGTGAAGTCAAGGGGTGCAGACCATGGTAACATCAATATCCCCTTATTGTCTGACCCTGATCCGGTCCCAGCCCCTGTATCAGACACAACTTGTACATCCTGATCGACGTTAATCTCTTCCAACCTAAACTGGATTCTTCTTTGAAATGCAGCCCGATGTAGTTCCATTTTTATCGGGGCAATTCTCTTCCGTGCTTCAAACTCAGACAACTTCTTAACGTAGACCTTCATTACAGTGAACGACGCTCCCAAACTAGTGCCATCGTCAGCAATATTCTTCCTGACCTTGTTGAACCCAATACGTCATCCTCACACTCAATCCAGAGAAGCCCATCAGCAATACCCTTCCCTGGTTTTGGCCACAAAAATTAGAAGAAATCTCCTTCGACGTTCACCAACTCGGCCATACCATTCAGTTCGATGAGTGAGAGGTCGTCTGGGTCTACCTGATCGAACCATGCCACAGAGCCGTTTACAGCAAAAAAAGATCTATTTACCATCGGAGACAATGCAATGAGACCCTAACCCTACCATCACCCACGAAGAATACCAAAGATGTCCCGTACAGTTTGAAATAGACCCTAAACTTCAAACATGTCCCAGATCATGAATAAAGAGTCAAAAAATCAGTTACCCATAAACCCATGGCCCTAAAACTCACCAGAATCGTATTGTGGATCAGGCTCCCCATGGGGTCGTCGTACCCACTTCACCATTCCGTCAGCTCAACGAACACGTGCCTGAATAACATCGCAGGTGTAAGAATAACAGAGGATAGACCAACCAGCTCTAGAAAAACGAAGCTTTAACTAACTGGAAAATGCTTACCGTCCGCTAAGGTAGCCCTAAACCCTAGTCGATCCTCCGGCGGCCGACAAACGGATCAACCAACTAGATTTCGAAATCGGGGAAAAGGAGGACAGAGAACGGAGAGACTGATGAATGTCTGATCATAGGGCATGTCAAACGTCGAACGAATACTCTATAAGATTAATATGAGCCGGGTGTTCGGACCGATCAGCTACTCAGACAAACCCAATGCGAACCGAACCGTGGATGATGACAAGGCCAAAGATTGACGTGGCGTGTCCAACAAGGCGTCCTCGGTGGCAAATTTTGATGGAAAAAGTGGACGACCGTAGACGGAAATGGAGTTCGGGACCGTTTGAAAGATTTCATACAACCGTGACCGTCGCGTGTAATCTTCAAACGTACGGGACTCTTTAAGTCAATACTCCCTTAATTTTATGCAACATGGGTTATGTATGCATAATCTAACTCGTTTTAGTATCCAAAATGAAAATTAATGGGTTAGCAAAAATGTATAAGTTCATCTCTTAATTTAAAACACCCCACCCCTTCCCCTTCCATTGGTTTTATTTTTCATTTTTTATAATTAGAATGGTGGACCATCTATGATTTTCATAATTGGAGCTAAAAAAGTTTGAAATTATGGCGTAATAAATGTGTGTGATGGGAAACAAGGGTGTTTATGATCATGAAATACCAAGGCTTGATTTGGTGCACGTAGAGGACGTGGTTAGGGCTCACATTTTCATAATGGAACGTGGTGATGCAAAAGGGAGATATATCTGTTCATCAACCAATATTACTTCACTTGAGATATGGGAATTTCTATCTACTAATTACCCACGTCTTCATTTACCCTTCAAGGAGTAAGTTCAATTCACTACTACTTTTCAACTCTTTCAATACATCTTCTTGTACTAAAATCGAACTATCATGTTATGCTTTGTAGGAGTTTGAAGATTAGTGAAACGGCGTCGTTTATAGAGTGTCGTCCAAAAAGCTGATGGATTTGTGGTTTGAGTTCAAGCATGGATTTGGAGATATGGTGGATGGAGCTATCCAGTCTTGCAAACACAGAGGCTTCATCTCATGATATCCATTGAGTTATCTTTATGTGTCTTCATCTTCATCCTTGACAGGTTTTCAATACTTGTGGTTTCTCCATTCCTCACACTTTTTTGCCTGAGAAATATTTTTTTCCGTGTCTGAAACTATCGTCCTATAGCAGGCTCATCAAATATTCTCAATCTTCACTACAAGAAACTGCTAGTTAAACAGCAACATATTAACATGGCCAATTTTTTGCCGCTATTAAATTGATAAAGTAACGAAATTTAACAGCGTCCACTTGGCCGCTATATATTAAATTAGACAGTTTAACAACGGATAGGCTGTTGGTAAACGGGCAATCCTTTGATTATTTCTCCCCATTCAGAGGTTTAAGACAAGAGAACCATTTGTCTCCTCTACTCTTTGCAATTTATTCGGAAGGACTCTCACTTATTATCTCTAAAGCAATTTCAAAAAAGAAAACTGAAGGACTAAAACTTAATCATCGATATCCAAATCTCTCACCTTATGTTTACTAACGATACATATTTTTTCTTAAAGTTTCTAATAATGAAATTTCAAATCTCCTGGATATTTTCGAAATATACACCTTCTATTGGCCAAAAAATTAATCTAGAAAAATTGGCTATCACTTTTTGCAAAGGAACCTCAGATGCTCAGAATTTGGAATGGAGCCGAAAACTTGGAGTGACAATTTAAATAATTAACCAAAGCATTTACCTTGGACTCTCTTAATTATTAAAAGATCAAAAGTTTAAATGTTCAAATTCTTGGAAGATATTCTTATAAAGAAGATCAATTGTTGGAAAGGGAGTTAGTTGTCGCCTGCGGGAATGGAAACTTTAATCTCTTCGGTTCTTGATGCTATCCACATGTATGTTATGACCTCTTTTTTAATTCTAAGAACAAAAATTAAATGATTAACATTTGCCTAGTAGGGATAAATTGATAACTAAAGAAAAATACATAGGATTAAATGAAAATAGTTATGCTTTTTTTTTTTTTGACATAAAATGTATTGTATTCATCCATTGAGGGAAAGCCACCTTACAAGTTTATCATTACATTTGCATTAATCAACCAATTGAAAGGGAGAGTGTTACATCGAGCTTGATTGG
Source organism: Linum lewisii (assembly GCA_034768395.1). Lineage (NCBI taxonomy): Eukaryota > Viridiplantae > Streptophyta > Magnoliopsida > Malpighiales > Linaceae > Linum > Linum lewisii. Next base: position 35,065,795 of record CM068296.1, read on the forward strand.
CCACCCAGTCTGCTGTCTGATTCAATCGTCGTGGTATAAAGGAAAGTGAGATACGATCATGGGCCAAGAGGATCTTCTCCATCAAGAGGAGCCAAGCGTAGCATTGCCACGGCCATGTGTGTCTCCCCTCCTTTAAGGCTGACACTAGAATGAGACTATCAGACTGGATATTACAAGGAAGATTGGAACTCTCTGCCACTCTTAACGCTTCTAAGATAGCTTTGGCTTCCGCAACAATCGCAGATGAACATGAGAGCCGTCCGGCCCTACCATCGGTCACCTGTCCATCGGTATTGACACTGACAACCCCATATCCCGCCTCAGAGGAACTCTGATCAAAGGACCCATCACAGAAGATTTTCTGGTGGTGCCTTCCAGAAGGCGGTGGCCTAGGTACCTGGCTGGTAATAGTGGGCAGGACTGCCGATCGGGAGTCTCGGGTTCTGGAAATTGATTTCCACTCTTCGCAGGATTTACGAGCCTGGATTATAATTGACTCAGTCGTAGCTTGTTTCCCGTTAAACACTTTCTCATTTCGGGCTTTCCATATGTGCCAGAGCAAGGCTATAGCAGGTAACACTTTTTCTTCTACACCTTGAGTCTTGAATGCCCATAACCATTCTACAATTGTTCCTCTTCCTGTTGGGGTTGTCATATCGGGCATCATTTTCCTCCAAGTTTCTCTAGCCACCTCACACTGAAAGAGGCAGTGGAATAAGTCTTCGTCTTCCCTATTGCACACAGTACACGTTGGAGTAGGGGAGCACTTTCTTCTCCAGAGGTTTGCTTTTGTGGCCAGCGCGTTCCGGGAACCCCTCCACACAAAAAAACGGAGCTTTGGTGGGATGGGGAGGCGCCATAACCACTTCCACGTAGGTTGGTTGATATAGGCAAAGCGATCACCTTCTTGTGTGGGGTTCGCATTTCTGAAAGCATGGTAGGCAAATCTAGTGGAAAAATTACCTCGGTTATCAAAATGCCAAACCCATCTATCTTCCTCCTCCTCTGGTCCGATCGGTATCTTCACTATCTCATTAACCTCGTGTGAAGAACAAGTATCTGCTATGAGTTGTGTGTTCCATTCCCTTGTTTCGGGGTCGATCCATTGGTTGGCCTTGACGTCGTCTACATTTGTTGTGCTTAGAGCGAAACCGGGAATGGTAGGTATCCATGGATCCTTATATACTTGGATTGTCTTCCCATTTGCCATGTTTTTCCTAAGGCCCAAGGCTAGACATTGTCTAGCGTCACAAAGGCTAGCCCAAATCCAAGAAGCGTTCTTACCTTTCGAGGCAGACATGAAATCCGAGTTCTTGAAATACAACCCTTTGAGAAGACGAGCCCACAATTGATCTTGGTTATGGATTAACCTCCATCCTTGCTTAGACAAGAGCGCCAGGTTGAACAGTCGGAAATTCTTGAAGCCTAGCCCCCTTCCCCCTTTGGTTTAGTAAGGATGGATTTAGATGCCCAGTGGATCACATTTTTGTCCTTCGATCCTCCCCAGAAGAACCTACCCAGTCGAGAATCCATTTTACTTGTTATATCCTTTGGTAGGAGGAAACACGACATGATATACGTTGGAATGCTCTGATAAACCGGTTTCAGCATAGTCTCTTTCCCACCATGTAAGAGGGATAGGCTTTTCCAGGATTGACCGAGGCCTTCCATACGGTCTAGAAGATGCTTAAATACTTCTTTCTTGGATCTACCCCACTCTGAAGAACCCCTAGGTATTTCCCGAATTGAGGGGAGGTTTGAAAACCGAGGTGGTTGTGGATAATATCTTTTAGTGGTTTGGGTGTATGTCGGCTGAACAAGATGGAGGACTTGCTCGTATTAATTTTTTGACCCGTCAGGTTGGCATACGTTTCCATCGTACGTTTGATATTGATTGCCTTTGTAACAGAGGCTTCCCCAAACAGGATAGTATCATCCGCGAAAAGGATATGAGTCAAGGAGGGGCAGCTAGAGTTTAGTCGGAGACCTTTGTGCGTGCCCTCTCTGATTCCTTTATCTATGAGGAAAGAGAGGGAGTTAGTGAGGATGATGAAGAGGAAGGGGGACAAAGGATCCCCTTGTCGAATGCCCCTCGATGGCTTGAAGGGATTCGAAGGACACCCATTCATAAGGACTGAGAAGTTGACTGTTCGAATACATTCCTCTATCCATTTACACCATTCTTGGCAGAATCCCATCGCCTTAAGGATGCTAACCAAACCATCCCAGTCAACCATGTCATACGCTTTTTTCATGTCCATCTTCAGCATCATATTCCAGTTGAATTTCCCGGCCCTTATCTTGAAATGGTGGATAACCTCGTGGACGATCATTATATTGTCTTGGATTGCTCTCTCCCCCGTGAAGGCTGTTTGCATTTTAGAAACAATCGAGGGTATCCAGGTCTTCAGCCGATTGGTTAGAATTTTTGCTATGATTTTGTAGATGAAGTTGCAGCAGCTAATTGGTCTAAATTGGGTGATTTCCTCTGGGTGAGCGACCTTCGGGATTATGACTAAGTGGGTGTCATTCCATCCTGCTGGCATCTTGCTTGTGAGGAAAAAGTTTTTTTACCTCATTGCACACCTGGGGGCCTACTATCTGCCAGTAATTTTTGTAGAACTTCCCGGAGAAACGTCAGGGCCCGGTGCTTTGTTTGGGCCCATTGAGAACACTGCTCCTTTGATCTCCTCGTCCGTCACTGCCTTTGTAATACTATTATTCATTTCCAAGGTTACCACTCGTGGTAACTCATTGGCGACGTCCAACCCATTCAAATCCTCATTTTTTGTGAATAGATTTTTGAAGAAAGTAGAGATATGGCTTTGTATCTCTACCTCAGTCTCCACCCAAGCACCTTCACCATTTTTAAGCCGAGTAATATGATTTCTGTGCATTCTCTGGATCGTGGTTGCGTGGAAAAACTTAGTATTTTGGTCCCCGTAGTTCAACCAATTCACTCTAGCCCTCTAGTTCCAATAGTTTCCTTCGTTTTCCCATTCCTTTCTGAGCTCTTGGATGGCACTTCTCTCCCTATTGGCCACCTCCTCACTCCTCGGCATACCCATAAGATGGTCAATTTCTGCTTGTAAGCTTCGGATTTTGTGTCTCGCGTATCCCACATTCATCCTATTCCACCGTGTTAGCTCTATACCAAGGCTCTTCAACTTTTTATGGCTCACCTCTCCATTCCTCCATTCATTTATGATTAGTTCATCACAACTTGGGTATTCATCCATCTTGCATCAAATCTGAAAGAAGTTCTTGTTCTCTGTTGTTCCCCATGTAACTCGAGCCTTAGTGGCGCATGGTCGGATCCAATGATTGGTTCGTGGTGTAGAGTGGCCTTTTCAAAGCTTCTTCTCCATTCTGGGGTGCACAGTGCTCTATCCAACCTTTCTTTGATATTGTCATCACCTTCCTGACAATTGGACCACGTAAACTTTTGGCCTATGAAGCCCACATCCATAAGACCGTTGTTAAAAATGAAGTCTCTGAAGGGAATAGTTGACTCTTCGCTTATTTCACGACCTCCCTCCTTTTCTTCGTTACTGACTAAGGCATTGAAATCTCCCATTATTATCCATGGTTCTTCTTGGTGAGCTCGGAGGTTTCCGAAGTGATCCCATAAGTGTGCTCGGTCGTGATGGTCGTTGGGTGCATGCACAAAGGACAAAAAGAAATTTGTGTTTTTCATTAACAGAATGATCAACAAAGAACTCGTTACAACTTAAAACATTAATTCTAATATTCCCCGCCCACCAAAGTGCCAACCCTCTACTAGTACCTATTGGATCATTATACCAAAAATTAGGGAACTTGGCCACTCTTCTTTTTTTTTTTTCTAATACATTTCTTTGGTTACGAGTTTCAGAAATAAAAACGATAGTAGGCCGGAACTTCCTTAAAAGGTCGTTCAGATAATCATCTGTAAGAGTTGGCCCAATACCCCTACAGTTCCAGCACAAGATCCTCATGGTCCCCTAGGTGGCTTTTGGGTACCCACCATCCCATTTCCTTCCCAGCAACTTCCATGAGTGCCTTCCTCCATGTCTTGACCATAATTCTGCCTCCATAATGTTTGATTGAAACTTTCCATTGGAACATAATGGGGAATGTACTTGCTGCTCTCATTTTCATTGTCTCCCATTCCTTCCATTCTTCCATCATCCATGGGAGTCAAATCCTCATTCACTTCCCTGATGACAATGCCACCATTTGGTTTCCTTTTCTTTGCATTCCTCCTAGGGCTATACTTGGCACTTCCCTTCCATGGGCTCATTGAACATAAGAACAATGACTGATTTTGAGCTTCCACATTAGCTCCCATGGGCTGTTTTCCTCTCCCAAGGCCCATCAGATCCGCCCCACTAGCTCCCCCTTCATTCCAAAGGTAATTGTGGCCTGTTGTTGGGATTTTCTCGCTTGGGCTTAGCCCCGGAATCGTGATCCTTTGGCCCCTCCCCATAGTGTTAAATTCATCCGCCAGGTTTTGAGCAAAAGGCCTGCTACGAGCACCCGCTTCTTCTCCATCGTATGTCCCTATCCCTTGCACCGTCCTATTCCTTCTTCCATTGAGATCCTCGCCACCCGTTGTCCTTTCTCAACCTCGATTTCTGATCCTCGACAATGACCCTTGTAGTTGACCCCAGAACGGGTCGATTATGACCGTTGGAGACCCGTTTCCCATCTGATTCGGGTTATGATCTCCAGCCATCGGCACCCGGGACTCTCCCGTTCTTCTCCGTTGTGGTGTCGGCGCTTGGGGGAGTTAACCCCCGCCCTCGTATGTTCACCATATCTATTCTCGACAGTCTCCTCTTTGAACTCGCAAGCTGAGCTGCTATGGCCGATCTTACCACAAGCATAGCAGAATCCGGAAGGCAATTTTTCGTATTTGTAGTTAACCCAGTCTGAATCAGCATCTTCAGAAGCCCAGAACCCATATGGCAATGGCTGTCCAAGCTCTATCGCGACTCGTGCTCTCAGATACTTCACCCAACTGCTCGGGCTTAAGCCATTGTCGTCGATTTTGACGAGTTCTGGGAATTGAGCTTTGAGTATTGCCTCCAAATCTTCCGTTGTTCTCCAGGATAATGGTAGGTCATGGATTTGTATCCATATGTCGCTCCTAGAGAAATCGATCTTCGATGGTCTGCCCTTCAAGTCCCATTTCTTCAGCACCAAGAAGGTATCTGAGAGCTTCCATGGCCTGCCTCTCCATACCCTTTCCATCCCCTGCTTCGATGGAAAGTTAAAGACAAAGGTATTAGTGTTGGCTTCGCTTACCTCGATATTTTGGGATTCCGTCCAAGCAGTTGAGATGATGCTTTTCATGGCTTGTTGGGTGAACCTCCTGCTCAAAATCATTTTTCCCACCAGCATCTGTAGCTCTCCAGGCGCCCTGATTCTTGGTTGTCTAGTAACGATTGGCTCCTCGCAGCTCCACGCTTGTGTTTTGGTGATGAGTTCAGACAGATCCATCGATTGAGTGGTGGAGAGTGTTGTTTGGATAGTAGGTTCTTTTTTTCTGCCTTTGCTGTATGGAGGAGGTGAGGTCTGCAATTTAGGGGTAAGGGGGTAACAGGGCAGATCCCTGGTTTTGAAGGCATGGTGAATTGGCTGGTGGGTGGGATTAATGATGCGAGGGTTGGTTTCTAGAGCCCCTCCCCGCCGGTCAGTCTTCACTCCCAGCTCTCCTTCGGGGGATCTTCTACACTCCCTTTTTACCTTCCTTATCGCCTTCCTTCTGCTCTTACTACTTGGGGCAAAGGTTCTATCGATCTCTGTAGCTGAATGAAGCTTTGAAAGGAGGGAGTCAAAATTTCCCAGCACATTAACTCCTGGTTTCTTCCTCTTTTTTTTGCATTGAATTCGATCATTAAATGCTGGACAGGAGGTTCTCCCCCCTTCTGCCTTCTCCCTCCTTCCATCAATGATGCCATTAAAGCATGAGAGCCTAGGATAGAGTGCGATTAAAATGAGATGCGTGGGTTTGGGGATTTCATCTCCTTCCTTAGTTTGATTTTGGTTTGTGCTCATGAATCTGCACCGCAGGATAGTTGAGGCAAAGGATCCATTTCGGATCTGAAACGATTCATTAAGAATCAAAGGGAGGTAAGGAACATCAACGGTCGGCGATAAACACAAGGGGAGGTTGGGAGAGAACATCTCTCTTCTTTCTGTATCTAACCTCAAAATTCAGCACTATAGTTATGCTTGCTAATTGAAGAGAGTGGTTTAGGATTCAAAGATTTTGTATCTTTAATTTTAATCATGTCCTGTTAGCGAAACAAACATGATGAATTCTCTAAGACCCTCATCTAATGATCTCCAAAATTTTGAAAGGAAAATATTTTCCTAGGAGAGCAGCACAATGAAAATAACAAAAGGTTTATCACAAAAATTATTGAAAACTGATTTCAAATAGGTTTGGCAATGGGTATCTGGAAATTGGGTAACCACCCAAAATCCGGCCAAATTGGGTGGGGATTACCCACTGACTTGGTAAAGTTGACGGGTATGGGCAAACCCGGTACCCAGTTAGAGCAGGTAACGGGTGGGGACGGATTTCAAGTTATTCGCCCCATACCCAACCCAATGGGTACCCAATATGAAATAACATTGTATTTTTTCGATCGAAGAAACAACATTGTATTAGACTCTGTTTCTCCTTCAGTCATTCAGTTCTTCACTTCAACTCATCAATCGAGTAGTCTACCGTTCCCTCTCGAAACCATAATGCTCTAAATATCGTAGCTCCATCTCGAAAATCTCTTCGCAATCCAGATGCAGAGAGATTTGTGGTTCACCCAATGGGTATCGGGTAAACCCGATACCCATGTCTAAGCGGTGATGGTTTGAATTTTCTACCCGTTTAGTCTTGGCAGGCGGGTACGGGTAATGCCCATTTAACAAACAAGTAGGTAATGGATATGTCATATCCGGACCCGTGGGTACCCATTGTTAATGTTGAAGTTAGGTGATCCAAATTCCTTAACTTATGGGCCTAGCCTCTTTTAGGCCCATTAGGTTATTAACCCTATTACGGTTCTGTATCTCCATCCTATATATACCCCTTGTTAGCTGTAGGAAAACTCAAGCCGCACTTTGTAAAATCCCTACATCTTGTATTTTCTCATTGATGTGACTTTATTTGGTGCATTTTAAGCCTTTGATTAGCCTAAGGATCTCCCATGTTTGATCTCATTTTGCTATGATTAATATGCTTTTATGGAAGTTTTATGCTAAGTGTTCTTTTGTTGTCCGGTTGCCACTTTGAGGCCAATTCTGTGTCTATTGGAGTTATTTTCTTTGCATTTTCAGGATTTGGCATTGAATTACTGGTGACAAGGAGCACGTAGGATCAAACGGGAGGTCAATCAGAGCTAGGACGGAGGAGTTATGGCCTTGGCAAGATTGGAAAAAATGCAGCATTTTCTTAAGGAGTTTTCGACGAAAACTCTAAGTTCTCGCCGAAAACCCTTAGCATTTGCAAACAGTGGACGTCCAGGAGGTTGAGGTTCGATTTATGAAGCAGTTTTCGGCGAAAACTTCCAGAGTTTTTGCCGAAAACCTATGAAGAAATGTCAAGCTGCTCGGTGTTTTTCAAACATATTTTCGGCGAAAATCTTGAAGAGTTTTCGCCGAAAATACCAGGCAATTCCAGCGCAGTATATAAAGAGGAAGCAGGCGGAAATTAAAGAGGAATGGAGCCATTCATTATTTTACACACTCGTGAACCAAAAACCCTTTTTCTCTCAATCTTCTTCCATCACCAATCCATCATCAACCCTGGCTACTTCTGGTGCAAATTGGAGTAAGGAGCTTGGATTGAAGCCCACAACCTTGGGGAGAGGAGCTTGCAAGAAGAGGATTGCCATGGAGCTCTTGGTGACCATCTCTCTTTCTTTCTCTTTTGTACCCTTGGCCATGTGTGGCTGATTTCCTAGGTTTCCTTGGATTGATATATAGTTATGTTAGGATAGAGGTGAATTGTACAAATATGCCATGATTGATCTTGGATTGTAAGAAGATGGTCTCTAGACTGGTTGTTAATTCCAAATTGTGTTATGTGCTTGATTTGGTCTATCATTTGTGATGTAATGCATGAGAGTGCTTAGATTACATGGTTTGTAGGTCTAGGGATTGAAGGGAGTGTGTTCTAAGAGATTAGATCATCTCAATTCAACCATAGTTGCATGATTTCTCACTTGTGTATTTTATCAAACACTTGGTGTGCATTAGGTTTTTCATTCAATTGAACTTTGATTAGTCTTTTGATGATTCTCTTAGTGTTAGGACATTGACATGAGAGTGTGGTAAATGCGCAAGATTTAACTCACAACTATCAAGGTCGTATTCCACGAGGGCTCTCTTAATAGCTAATACTCACACGGTTCATGGACGGTCTATTCATTTAAAATGAGTTTTAGTTTGCAAAGGAAATAAAAACATAAAGGAAACTAAACAAGAAAGCAAAACAAAACGGTGCAAATCAAAGATAAAGGAGGTTCACTTGGAAAGATAGCTTCATCATGCTCAAGAGGAACAAATGCACAAACAAGCCAAACATGATCGAGGTTGCAATCAAATGACCACACAAATCCCTTCTATAGACTCAATGCACTCTCGTCGCACTAAATCCCTATCCTAGAACCACTCAACTTAGGCTCTCACTCTCAAGCTAAGTGACTAAGGATGCATTAAAGGTGTTTGATGGAATGCCAAGCTACAAAACCCTCTCCTATGACTCTATGACCACTAGGCTAGACACCACACTCTCATGTCAATGTCCTAGCACTAAGAGAATCATCAAAAGACTAATCAAAGTTCAATTGAATGAAAAACCTAATGCACACCAAGTGTTCGATAAAATGCACAAGTGAGAAATCATGCAACTATGGTTGAATTGAGATGATCTAATCTCTTAGAACACACTCCCTTCAATCCCTAGACCTACAAACCATGTAATCTAAGCACTCTCATGCATTACATCACAAATGATAGACCAAATCAAGCCATAACACAATTTGGAATTAACAACAAGTCTAGAGACCATCTTCTTACAATCCAAGATCAATCATGGCAAATTTGTACAATCAACCTCTATCCTAGCATAACTATCTATCAATCCAAGGAAACCTAGGAAATCAGCCACACATGGCGAAAGGTACAAAAGAGAAAGAAGGAGAGATGGTCACCAAGATCTCCATGGCAATCCTCTTCTTGCAAGCTCCTCTCCCCAAGGTTGTGGGCTTCAATCCAAGCTCCTTACTCCAATTTGCACCTTGCTCTAGGGTTGATGATGGATTGGTTGAGAAGAGAGAGGAGTTGATCGGCAATTGAGAGGAAAAAGAGAGTGACGAGTGTATGTGTAATTAAGAATGAATTATTCTCCCAATTTTCGCCCCTTTCAACTTTATATAGTCCGCTGGAAAATAGCTGGAATTTTTGGCGAAAACTGAAGAAGTTTTTGCCGAACATCTCTTTGAAAATCACCGGCGGCTTTGGCATTCCTTCATACATTTTCGGCAAAAACTCTGAATGATTTTCGCCGAAAAGTTCTTCATAAATCGGATGTGTGTCTTCTGCCATTCTTCTGCTTGAAAGTGTTAAGGGTTTTCAGCGAGAACTTAGGGTTCTCGCCGAAAACTTCTTCAGCTTTGATGTGCACTTTCCTCGATTTTGCAACAGCCATATCTCCTCCGTCCTAGCTCCGATTGACATCCCGTTTGATCCTACGTGCTCCTTGTCACCAGTACTTCAATGCCAAATCCTGAAAATGCAAAGAAAATAACTCCAATAGACACATAATTGGCCTCAAAGTGGCAACCGGACAACAAAATAGCACTTTGCATAAAACTTCAATAAAAGCATATTAATCATAGCAAAATGAGATCAAACATGGGAGATCCTTAGGCTAATCAAATGCTTAAAATGCACCAAATAATGTCACATCAAATTCCCCTACGACTAAGCTTTGCTTGTCCTCAAGCAAATGAACTAGAAAACATCCAAGTTCACAAATGACAAGATCGGTCACATTGAAATTCAAGCAATAACAATTTGGCTTAAACTGTTCCACGAACAAACTTAACCTAAACATGTAAGAACGTCAACCAAACAAGTCTAGACCTCACTATTTTCTGCACACTTCAAGTAGTGGTTAATTGGGATACAGAAAAACCGACCACGATAACACCAACTCTAATTAGAAGGACTTGAACTCGGGAGATGGAACGGATAAGGCGGGGGTAGGAGAATTTTTTGAGAGTGATGAGTGATCATGATGCGGCTATCGACTCGACTTCATCCGCTTCTAGATCCGCACTTTACAAACTCGGGCGTAGGATCAAGGGCTACATTTGAGAACTCTTTTTTTTATTTTCTTTCCATTTTCATCATTTTTTTCCTTCTCTTTTTCTTACTTCATACTAGTGCTCGATCCAACACTTCACTTAGGTGTTGAACCTGCCTAGCTCACAGCTTTTGCCTTTGCTAGTGCTCAACCCGACACTTCACTTAGGTGCCGAGCTTGCCTAGCTTTTCTTTTCTTTTGAGCATTTTCTTTCCAAATTAGCCACTTGATCCTTAGCCCCTTACAACTTCAATACAAGATTTCGAATTGGATTCCGTCTAATCTAAAGCCACAATCACGAGGGACCAAAAAGGTGAAGAAAAACATGGAAAAGGGGTGAAAATTCTGATTGCCTTCATCATCTTAGACCGGTGTTATCGAGTGGTACAAAAACACGTATCAAACCAATCAACCAACATACAAGAGTGATAAAATCTCTGTTCTAGCCTGGACTCATTTGACATTAGCTCTAACATGCTGGTTATAGGTTCTAAGTGGAACAGTCTAAACGTCATTATGAAAGCTTGAAGTCAATTAAACACCAAAAGTCAAGAACCGAATGATTCTACAATAGAGGAATTTGGAAACAATCAAGATCATGCAAATCAAGCATAGCCTTAGACTTCTACCAACAAATAATAACACCAAACCTCAAACTCCCCTACGACTAACATGAGCATTGTCCTCAATGATCAAGAGAGAGAGGGTAAGGTGGAACGAAGTTACCGCGTTGGTAGAGAAGAGCATAGGACGTAATAGTGGTGAAAGAGTTCCATGATGATCCTTGGCGAAGAGTGATCCAAAACGCTTGCCAACCTTATTCAAAAAGTAAAAACAACATAAGAACGAAAAAAAAACAAGAGCAATAAAAGTAAAGAAAACATGGGGTGCCTCCCAAGAAGCGCTTGGTTACCGTCTTAAGCTCGACGATACCTGCATTATGGTGTCCAACTTAGTACCTCCTTGATGTCAAGTAGCTTCTTCCATGATGAAAGTTGAGCTCCAAGAAACATCTTGGGAGAATGGTAGACTAGCCAATGCACATTGATGCTTGTATAGCACTTGATACCTTGGGGTGGCTTGCTACCTTTGAGATTTGGAACTTGAGGAAGAAAGTATGGTAGGGGGCCACCATTGAGCTCCATCGTCTCCAAGTTGGTGATGCCACTTAAGGAGTCTTCCGGTTCAAACATGGGCGACTCCTCTTCCATTATCACCTTGCGGGGGGGGGGGGGGGGTAGAGATGCATGTCTCCTTGGGTTCTTGACACAAATACTTCATGATCAAGCAAGAAGATTGAAGAGCACTCACAATCCTTGGTGGGACCACAATAGAGTGGTGTTGTTCACTTTCGTGCTCCACTCTCGGTGTCACATCTTCTTGAAGCGTCTCCAAATCATCTCTCACCTCCTCCAAAGGGTCATCATCCTCAAGTCTCCTTGATTCTTCTATCCTCACATCATCGTTACTTGGTGTGTCCTCGGGAAGAACATGTTCCTCAATCTCCTCCACTACCAACTCTTCTTCCGTGTCAAGCTCCTCGGATTCACAAGTGTCATCTTCATCATCATAAACTTGCTCCAAATGATTGGGATGTCGTTCATTCTCAAGAATCTTCGTGACGAGCTCTATGCTTTGGGATAAGCGGTTAACTCGGTTTGCATTATCCTCCACAATTTGCAAGATCTCTAGCATGAAAGGAGGTGGTAGAGGTTTCTCATGGCTCATGAACTCTTCTTGGGGAAACTCACTTTCTTCTTCTTCCATGACAAGCACTTCCGGTTCAAAGGTGTTGGTGATGAGCTTCACACTTTGAGTTAAACGATCCAACCGGGCCGCATTATCTTCCGCAATTTGCAACATCTCCTCAATTGTGGGGGAAGGTGGAGAGTGTTGTTCATACTCTAGAGCTTCCTTGATGAGCGTCACGCCTTGAGCTAAACGATTAAGTTGGTTCGCATTGTCTTCCGTAATCTTCAAAGCTTCCTCAAGCGTGGGAAGAAATGGAGGAGGTTCCTCATAGCTTACGAACTCCTCTCGAGGACGCTCACTTTCCTTCACCATTTTCAAGAGCTCCTCTAGCATAGAAGGAGGTTGAGAGGGTTTCTCATACCTTGTGAACTCCTCTTGAGGACGCTTGCTTTCTTTAACCATCTTAAAGAGCTCATCTAGCATGGAAGGCGGTGGAGAATGTTGTTCATGACTTGTGAAATCCTCTTGATAATACTCCGGCAAGACTTGATGGTAGGGTGGAGATGGAAAGGGACATTGTCATTCTGCATTGGCATTGAAGCTTGTTGATCTTGATCCCACCATTGGCTATCTCCCTCACAAGTTCCTTGGTAGTAGTTGGATGGAGTAGGATGACCATAGTATGGGTTAGGAGATGGATGCCACCCTTGATAGGTACCATAACCTTGATTTCCATGCCACGAGTTCATCGTACTTGCAACCTTGCTCCCATGAACTAGATAGGTGGATAAGGGACCTACAAACACGCACAACAAACACAACCAAGTAGTACAAAAATGCGGGATAACAAAGCCACAAAAACAAATAACAAAGAAGCAAAACTAAAACGGAAGGAAGTGAATAGAACGGTCCACTACTAAATGCTTTCAAAGGATTGAGAAAGTTCCCCAGCAACGGCGCCAAAAACTTGATGCGCAAGATTTAACTCACAACTATCAAGGTCGTATTCCACGAGGGCTCTCTCAATAGCTAATACTCACACGGTTCATGGACGGTCTATTCATTTAAAATGAGTTTTAGTTTGCAAAGGAAATAAAAACATAAAGGAAACTAAACAAGAAAGCAAAACAAAACGGTGCAAATCAAAGATAAAGGAGGTTCACTTGGAAAGATAGCTTCATCATGCTCAAGAGGAACAAATGCACAAACAAGCCAAACATGATCGAGGTTGCAATCAAATGACCACACAAATCCCTTCTATAGACTCAATGCACTCTCGTCGCACTAAATCCCTATCCTAGAACCACTCAACTTAGGCTCTCACTCTCAAGCTAAGTGACTAAGGATGCATTAAAGGTGTTTGATGGAATGCCAAGCTACAAAACCCTCTCCTATGACTCTATGACCACTAGGCTAGACACCACACTCTCATGTCAATGTCCTAGCACTAAGAGAATCATCAAAAGACTAATCAAAGTTCAATTGAATGAAAAACCTAATGCACACCAAGTGTTCGATAAAATGCACAAGTGAGAAATCATGCAACTATGGTTGAATTGAAATGATCTAATCTCTTAGAACACACTCCCTTCAATCCCTAGACCTACAAACCATGTAATCTAAGCACTCTCATGCATTACATCACAAATGATAGACCAAATCAAGCCATAACACAATTTGGAATTAACAACAAGTCTAGAGACCATCTTCTTACAATCCAAGATCAATCATGACAACTTTGTACAATCAACCTCTATCCTAGCATAACTATCTATCAATCCAAGGAAACCTAGGAAATCAGCCACACATGGCCAAAGGTACAAAAGAGAAAGAAGGATAGATGGTGACCAAGAGCTCCATGGCAATCCTCTTCTTGCAAGCTCCTCTCCCCAAGGTTGTGGGCTTCAATCCAAGCTCCTTACTCCAATTTGCACCTTGCTCTAGGGTTGATGATGGATTGGTTGAGAAGAGAGAGGAGTTGATCGGCAATTGAGAGGAAAAAGAGAGTGACGAGTGTATGTGTAATGAAGAATGAATTATTCTCCCAATTTTCGCCCCTTTCAACTTTATATAGTCCGCTGGAAAATAGCTGGAATTGGTATTCCTTCATACATTTTCGGGAAAACTCTGAATGATTTTTGCCGAAAAGTTCTTCATAAATTGGATGTCTGCCTTCTGCCATTCTTCTGCTTGAAAGTGTTAAGGGTTTTCGGCGAGAACTTAGTGTTCTCCCCGAAAACGTCTTCAGCTTTGATGTGCACTTTCCTCGATTTTGCAACGACCATATCTCCTCCGTCATAGCTCCGATTGACCTCCCGTTTGATCCTACGTGCTCCTTGTCACCAGTACTTCTATGCCAAATCCTGAAAATGCAATGAAAATAACTCCAATAGACACAGAATTGGGCTCAAAGTGCAATCAGACAACAAAATAGCACTTTGCATAAAACTTCAATAAAAGCATATTAATCATAGCAAAATGAGATCAAACATGGGAGATCCTGATGAGCCCAGCAAACCCTGGACCCGACCTGAGCCTCCTTTTACCCGAAGTCAGACCAAGGCCTTCCGAGAGAAACTTAATGCCTACATAGAATCCTGGAGTAAAGAAGGACATGAAGAAGATGCTGATCGATTCATGAAGAAAGGCTACACCCTTTTGGAGATTCAAGAAGGTCCGGGGAGAAATATTAGAGCTTCGGACCAAGGCCAAGACCAGCCGAAGCCCGACCAAGCAAAGCCCGCCGGGCCACCACCCAAGCCAGCAGAGGCCCGAGCAAGTCAAGGCCACCGGGCCGCCACCAAAGAACCGGCCCATGGCCAGCCGGCCCAAGAACCACCGCTCGCCGCCGCCGGATTAGGGTTTTTGCCCTAATTCGGTCTTTTATTTGACATTAAAGACTTCCACTATTATTTTATGTTTTATTCCTTTTTCGTAGGATTATTTAGGGGTTTTAGGAGTCTTTTTAGGAGAAGGACTCTTTATTTTATTATTATTTAGGAGTTAGACTTTAGGGAGGAGAGCTTGTTCCCTCCCTATAAATAGAGGCCGCCGGCCTCACTTTGTACTTACAACTTTGAAATCAATAAACCCCTGTTTGAACATATGTTCTCTTCCCTTCAAGCCTTTGCTCGTTGTTGCATCGCTTAAGGATCGACTTATCGTCAGAAGCATCCATCTTCTGAAGTGGCGTCTTCGACCGGACACTTTTGGTTCCCAGCTGATATATAGCTGACGGGTCAAAGTACTCATCCGCCCCGGTTCCCGAAGGTTTTACCTCGATGCACGATCTCCAACTTGCGGTGGTTAGGGTCGTCTGCCCACGGTTGCAGCGGTTCACATCAGTTGGTATCAGAGCACGGTTCAGCTCAAGGACCACAATCTATCCCAGTCTCCAGGTTCACCTGGATTCATATCCTTTTATTGCTTTGTTAGAAATAGTTTCAAAAAAAAATCCCTATTGTTTCAATTTCTGTATTCAGTTCTTTTCAAGTGTAAGGCAAAGAAAATTCGGTGTCCATCATACCATCGACAAAACCCTAAGTCGAGATCAAGAAAAAGAAAAGAAAAGAAAAGAGGTCAAAAGAAAATATAAAGACCCAACTAAATAGAGGCCACCCTTGCCAAGATAGTAAGAACAATCCTAAGAAAAGGGGATAAAAGATAGGCTTTCGTTGCCCGACCCCAACACCGAGATCGCTTACTACGGAAGGAAGCTCGAGAACAAAGACGGAGAGTCCCCAAGCCCTAGCTACAAGGAAGACCTTATAAGCTCGAGTCCTGGCGCCACATACTGGTAAGCCTATCCTCGAAGCTTTGAAGAAACTTGCAACTACTTGAAGCTGAAGTATTTATGTTCGATTTTTATTGAGTGCATCCGTTATATTTCAAACACGAGAGGAAAAATCAAGAGTGAGTGGGAGGATTTTTGAGGATTTGTGAGGCCAGATACTTGCTCCAACTAACCATGGCATATCAAAGACTTGCCAAGATAGAGGCGGCGTTGGAAGAAGCTTCCCAAGTCCTATGACAGATACAAGCTGCCATGATGGCAAGAGAAGCCCGTACGACCCGGCGTCCGGCCCCGGTGCCCCAGCGCCCCAGCGCCCTGCCTCGGCGCTGCCCCAGGCCCTAGCGCCCCAGCGCTCGGCCCCAGCCTCGGCGCTGCCCCAGGCCCTAGCGCCCCAGCGCTCGGCCCAGCCTCGGCGCTGCCCCAGGCCCTAGAGCCCCAGCGCTCGGCCTCAGCCCCGGCGCTGCCCCAGGCCATAGCACCCCAGCGCTCGGCCTCAGTCTCGGCGCTGCCCCTGGTCTTAGCGCCCCAGCACTTGGCCCCCGCCTTAGCGCTGCCCCGGGCCCCAGCGCCCCAGCACTCGGCCTCGGATCCAACCGGGCCTGTCCGACCAACCCCGGCGCCCACGCATTCAGACCCGACGCCCGAGCACCCGACCCCGACGCCGTTCACCCAAACCCCAACGTCTGAGCACCCAACCTCGATGCCACCCGACGGACCACCCGGCCCCGACGCCGTCTTGACCGACTCCGCCCCAACCCCACCTAACCCCAACGCACCCGACGAACCTAGTGACCCTGGTCCCGACCAATCCACCCCCGACCCGACACCACCTGACCCTAGAGCACCTCGAGTGCCTGCCCGGATCAGAGTTCTCACCCGATCCATGACCCGAGCCGCCGATCAAACACCGAGCCCCGGACGGCTTAGGCCTCGGCCTCTGTCCAACGATAACTCCCGTGCACCCCGGCCCCCAAAGTCAGCCCGTCGACTCCGTTTCCCGAAGAATTCTCAATACACAAGTCGTGGAGGAAGGATGGGAACAATGAGATAACCTCTTTCATACCAGGTGCGTGATTCAAAGTAAGATTTGTAGCTTAGTGATTGATGGGGGAAGCTGTACTAATGCTGTAAGCCACGAGTTGGTCGAGGGACTTGGTCTTCCAACTCAGAAACACCCGAAACCCTACAAACTTCACTGGCTTAGTAAATGTGGGGAATTGAGGGTCACCCGACAAGCTCAAGTTCCCTTCTATATTGGAAGGTACAGAGATAATATTTTATGTGATGTGGTTCCTATGGAAGCTGCCCACATCTTGTTAGGAAGACCTTGGCAATTCGACAGGTACTCCACACATGACGGAAGAACTAACAAGTACAGTCTCATTCATGGGGATACTAAGTACACCCTGAGGCCATTGTCACCTACTGAGATTCTCCAAGACCAGATAGATCGAAGAACTCTTAAAGAAAAGAAAGAGAGAGAGCTCAAGAACCGAGAGAAGAGAGAACAAACGAGTGACCCCTTGAGTGTAAAAACAGAAATACCGGACCCTAAGGGTCCCAGAGCTCAAAAGAGTGAGATTGATAGGAGAGAAAACTTGTTAGCCACCCCGAGTGAGATCAAGCAATCCCTAGTCTCTAGGAAGCCCCTTGTGATCATCCGCTACAAGGAGTGTTTGATTTCTAACCCTAACACTTCTCTACCTAGTGTTGTTACTTCTCTGCTACAGGAATTCAAAGATGTCTTCCCCGAAGAAATCCCTAGTGGACTTCCACCACTAAGAGGCATCGAGCACCAGATAGATTTAGTACCTGGAGCTGCCTTACCAAATAAGCCAGCCTATCGTACCAATCCAGAAGAGACCAAAGAAATCCAAGCACAAGTGGAGGAATTGATGGACAAAGGATATGTCCGAGAAAGCATGAGTCCTTGTGCTGTCCCAGTCATCCTAGTTCCCAAAAAGGAAGGCACATGGAGGATGTGTGTTGACTGCGAGCCATCAGCAACATAACAGTTAAGTATCGCCATCCTATCCCTAGGCTAGATGACATGCTAGATGAACTACATGGTGCTGCCATCTTCTCTAAAATTGATCTTAAATCTGGCTACCATCAAATCCGAATGAAAGAAGGTGATGAGTGGAAGACTGCTTTCAAAACTAAACTAGGATTGTATGAGTGGATGGTCATGCCATTTGGTTTAACCAATGCACCTAGTACCTTCATGAGATTAATGAACCAAGTCCTTAGGGCATACATAGGGAAATTTGTCGTGGTCTACTTTGATGATATTCTTATTTATTCCAAAAATCTACGAGATCACTTAGACCACCTAAAAAATGTCCTAGAAACCCTAAGAAAGGAACACCTCTATGCTAACATGAGCAAGTGCACCTTTTGACAGATCATCTTGTTTTCCTTGGCTTTGTTGTGAGCTCCGCAGGTATAAGGGTTGATGAAGACAAGATAGAAGCCATCAAGTCCTGGCCCACTCCTCAGAGCATCTCTGATGTTAGGAGCTTGCATGGATTGGCTAGCTTCTATCGAAGATTTGTGAGGGACTTCAGTATCGTTGCTGCTCCTCTCACAGCCGTGCTAAAGAAGGATGTTTCCTTCCAGTGGGGAGCTCTACAGCAAGAGGCTTTTGAAGCCCTCAAAAGGAGGCTCACCGAGGCCCCTTTGCTTATGTTGCCCGACTTCACCAAACCATTTGAGATAGAGTGTGATGCATCCGGAGTCGGGATAGGAGCTGTTCTAATGCAGGAGAAGAGACCCATTGCCTACTTCAGTGAAAAGCTCAGTGGCGCTACTCTCAACTATCCGACCTATGACAAGGAGTTGTATGCCCTGGTACGAGCTTTGAAGACTTGGCAACACTACTTATGGCCTAAGGAGTTCATCATCCACACGGATCATGAATCCCTCAAGTACCTTAAGGCTGAACACAAGCTCAACAAGCGGCATGCTAGATGGATAGAATTCATCGAATCTTTTCCTTACATCATTCAATATAAGCAAGGTAAGGACAACATCATGGCCGATGCCCTTTCCCGAAGGTACACTCTAATCTCAGTCCTCTCTACTAAGTTCTTGGCTTTGAACACATCAAAGACCTTTATACCACTGACCCTGATTTTAAGAGTATCTTTGAAGCTTGTCAACAGGGAGGATTTGGTAAGTTCTACCAGCAAGATGGTTATTTATTTAAAGGATCAAAACTATGTCTTCCTAACCATTCTTGCAGGACTGTCCTAACCCTAGAGGCCCACGGTAGAGGTCTCATGGGACACTTTGGTGTAGCTAAAACTGTAGCCACCCTCAAAGAACACTTCTACTGGCCCAAGATGAGGCACGACGTCGAGAAGATCATATCTCAATGCTCCAAGTGCCAAAGAGCTAAGTCTAAACTCAAACCCCATGGCCTGTACACCCCCTTGCCCATACCTGAACATCCTTGGATAGACTTGTCTATGGACTTTGTCCTAGGGCTACCTAGAACCCGACAGGAAAAGATTCCATATTTGTGGTTGTTGACAGGTTCTCCAAGATGGCTCACTTCATTGCTTGCCATAAAACTGATGATGCCTCTCAAATTGCTGACCTATTCTTTAGGGAGGTAGTGAGAATGCATGGAGTTCCAAAGACCATAGTCTCCGATCGGGATTCAAAGTTCCTCAACTACTTCTGGAAGACTTTATGGGCTAAGCTGGGCACCCGACTAATGTTCTCCACCACCTGCCACCCACAAACTGATGGGCAGACTGAAGTCGTAAACCGATCCCTAGGCCAAATGTTGAGGGCAGTCATCAAGAGTAACATCCGACTTGGGAAGAATGTCTACCACATGTAGAATTTGCATATAATCGAGCTGTGCATTCAGCTACCCAATACTCCCCATTTGAACTTGTTTATGGTTTTAATCCACTAACTCCGTTGGATTTATCACCATTACCTGTCCATGAGTTTCTAGATGCAGATGGTCAAGAGAAGGCAACCTATGTCCAGCAGCTCCATGAGAAGGCCAAGGCCAATATTGAAAGAAGAACGGCCCAATACCTCCGCAATGCTAACCGAGGAAGAAAGGAGAAATTTTTTGAAGCAGGAGATCAAGTGTGGATACACTTCAGAAAGGACAGGTTCCCAGAGCAGAGGAAGTCCAAACTACTACCAAGGGGAGATTGACCTTACACAGTCCTCCAGAGGATCAACAACAATGCCTACGTCCTTGACCTGCCAAACTCTTATGGGGTAAGTGCAACCTTCAATGTGGCTGACCTAACCCCTTATTATGATGATGAATATATAGGTCATGATTCGAGGACGAATCCTCCACAAGAAGAGGGGGATGATGAGCCCAGCAAACCCTGGACCCGACCTGAGCCTCCTTTTACCCGAAGTCAGACCAAGGCCTTCCGAGAGAAACTTAATGCCTACATAGAATCCTGGAGTAAAGAAGGACATGAAGAAGATGCTGATCGATTCATGAAGAAAGGCTACACCCTTTTGGAGATTCAAGAATGTCCGGGGGAGAAATATTAGAGCTTCGGACCAAGGCCAAGACCAGCCGAAGCCCGACCAAGCAAAGCCCGCCGGGCCACCACCCAAGCCAGCCGAGGCCCGAGC